>JAGXOD010001349.1:622500-1222500 GCA_020368025.1 Brachyhypopomus occidentalis | reverse complement strand
GGTGAGTCTTAAGTCTAGATTTAAAGATTGGAACTGTGTCAGAATCTCGGATTGGAGCTGGAAGGCTATTCCATAATTGAGGGGCTTTAAAGGAGAAAGCTCTACCTCCGGCTGTAGTCTTACAAATTTTTGGAACTAAGAGAAATCCAGCATTTTGGGAGCGTAAAGGGCGAGATGGGTTGTAGTAAGCAATGAGTTCACTCAGATATTGTGGGGCAAGACCATTTAACACCTTATAGGTTAAGAGAAGAATTTTAAATTCAATTCGATGTTTAATCGGAAGCCAATGTAATGACGCGAGAGTGGGACTAATATGATCGAATTTTCTAGCCTTAGTTAGGACTCTAGCTGCAGCATTTTGTACAAGTTGTAGCTTCTTTATGGACTGTTTAGAGCATCCAATTAGAAGACCATTACAGTAGTCCAATCTTGACGAGACAAAAGCATGGACCAGCTTCTCTGCATCAGCTAATGAAAGTAAGTGTCTCAGCTTGGCGATATTACGTAAATGGAAAAAGGCAGCCTTAGTGACATTGCATATATGTGTGTCAAATGAAAGATCCGAATCAATAGTGACACCTAAGCTTTTTGCGGTAGACTTGGGTGTTACTGAAAACCCATCTAGGGTAAGGGGAATATCAGCCCAGCTGCTTCTAGCAGCTTTAGGCCCAAGAATCAGCACCTCAGTCTTATCAGAATTTAGTTGAAGAAAATTAGACGCCATCCAGTTTTTAATGTCCTGGGCGCAGCTCTCAATCTTGAGAGTAGTGGTGATATCATCCGGATTGGAAGATATATACAACTGAGTATCATCTGCGTAGCAATGGAAACTAATACCATGCCTACGGATGATAGTGCCCAGTGGAAGCATATATAATGTAAATAATATGGGGCCCAGTACAGATCCTTGTGTGACACCATATTTTACCTTAGAACGCTCTGAGCATTCGTTGTTTACTAGTACAAATTGGTAACGATCTGTCAGGTAGGACCTGAACCAGGAGAGTGCTTGACCTCTTATACCAATGAGTGTCTCCAGCCTATTAAGTAGAATATTATGATCAATGGTGTCAAAAGCCGCACTGAGGTCTAGCAGTATGAGAAAAGAAATGTGTCCTTTATCAGAGGATATCAAGAGATCATTTACTACTTTAGTCAGCGCAGTTTCAGTGCTGTGGTGGGGTCTAAATCCAGACTGAAATAATTCTAAGACATGTTCTGTCTGTAGGAAGGAGGAGAGTTGTGAAGAAACTACTTTCTCTAGAATTTTGGATATGAATGACAAATTAGAGATAGGCCTATAGTTGGACATTTCCTGGGGGTTAAGACCAGGTTTTTTAATTAGCGGCTTGATAACTGCAAGTTTAAATGAACTGGGAATATAGCCCAGGCTCAGAGAGCAGTTTATTATAGTGAGCAAAGGTTCTATATTGCTATGCAGTAATTCTTTAAGTAAATGGGTTGGTACTGCATCTAGTATGCATGTGGAGGGCTTGGCAGATTCCACCAATGAAATAAGCTCCTCATGACCAATTGGGGAGAAGGACTCTAACAGGGCATCAGAGCTGACCAGACAGCTGTCAAGGTGCATAGGCATGTTGACAGGCTCTGAGATAGCACAACCAATTTTTTCCCTAATTTTATCAATCATCATTAAAGAATTTCATAAAATTATTACTGCTACACTCTAGTGGGATTAGTGGATTGATTTGATCATGGCTCCTTGTTAGGCTGGAAACATTTTTAAATAGGAGTGCAGAATTGTTTTTATGTTTTTCTATTAAAGCTGATAAGTATGAGGATTTTGCCGTATGAAGGGCATGCTTATATTCACTAAGGCTGCTTTTCCATGATAGTCTAAACACTTCTAACTTTGAATTTCGCCATTTACGCTCCAGGATCCTCGCGGCTCGCTTGAGACTACGCGTGTGCTCGTTATACCATGGCGCTATTCTTCTCTCAGAGGCTCTCTTATAGTGTAATGGTGCAACCTTGTCTAATGCTGTACGAAGAGAAGTCTCAACGTGCTCGGTAAAATGCTCTAGTCCTTCCGGAGCTACAGGTGTATCAATTTCTGTCAAACCAGGTAAAATGTCAGTGAGTGCGGCTATGGTACTAGGTGCTATAGTTCGTTTCATTCGGTAGCGGGCGGCTGATGAATACCGTCTGTCAAGCATAACTTGTACGTTATGAGGCTGTGGTCTGAAACGGCCTCGCTCTGAGGTAAAATTGCTAAGCTGGATATGTTAATACCAAATGATAAAACCAGGTCTAAAGTATGACTACAATTATGCTTTATTTGCTTAAAGCGTCACAAAGATTCTCAAAATGGATGTTAAAATCACCAACTATAATCACCTTATCGGCTGATAGCACTACATGAGACAGGAAGTCTGAAAACTGCAAGAACTCAGTCCTGCAAGAACTCAGAGTAAGAACCAGGGGGGCGGTAAATAGTAATTAACATAAACGACTGTGACGCCTTGTTGGTTGTCAGATTTGATACATTTGAAACAGTGAGGACACAGGAAAAAACAGGAATATCAACAAATAGGCAGACGTCAAAAAACACCACGAGGTCAAATAGGCAAAGACAAAAGGCATGGAGACATACTTAAAATGAGACATGGCACAAAACTGTTTGTGAACGGGGCTTGTAAATGCTTATAAAGAGTCCAGGTAGTGAGAGGCGTGGCCAGTGGTTTGTAGATAGGTGAGGCTCATGCGCATGGGGGTGTAGCATGGCTATATGTAGGGCTCTAGAAATGTCATGGCCTAAAAACTGAGGATGCTGGGGGTTCAGGGTCAGTGGGCAGTAGTATACATCACTGTCCAAAAGTAATTCATGACAACCAGGATAAATGTTAACTCAAAATGAATGTTGAAATTGTTTAATTACATTGTATATGGAAATTCACACGACAGCCACCACTGAAATGTAATCATAATCAAGCATTGGAGCAATAGGTTGGTTGTGTGTGTGTGTTGATTATCCATGCAGTGTGCAGTGGACATAATCATAAGAGAGGGCAGTGTTTGTCATAATTCAACCATATTTATGTAGATTCCCTCAAATAACATGAATGAGTCTGTATGAATGTAGATTTTTGATACCTTTCTACCAAATGCCAGTGTTATTTCTTCTTTGTCATTATGAGTGCCTTTCAAAACACCCAAGGGCACTGTACAAGAATAAGTGTAAGAATAAGAAAAAGTTATATGTAAATGCCTCTGCTACAATGAAAATAAAAATATATAGGGGTGCCTAAGAATTTTCACATGCATTTTCACTAATATTTCATTAAATCTATTCATATATTCGTATATATTATGTTATGTAGCAAGTGTAACTTGTGAGGATGAAGGCAGGATGCCAAGACAAAACGTGGCTTTAATTTAATGTAATAATGAATGACCACCATGAACACAGACGAGTCAGGACAATGACTGACAAACACAGTGGGGGAAAGCACACTTAAATACACAAACAGGGACATGTAACAGGTGCGACATTACAAGAGACAGGTGAGACCATTAACTAGACTAACAAATGTACGCAGAATAGACGTGCACAGACAGACACGCCCGAGGGGAGGAAGCCAGCTCCAAACTGTTCCCACAAAGTTCGGAACATGGAATGGTCCAAAATGTCTTGGTATCCTTTCACTGGAACTAAGGGGCCAAGCCCAACTCCTGAAAAACACCCCACAACATAATCCCCCCTGTCAGACAAGTACCATTCTCCTGGCAACCGCCAAATCCAGACTCGTCCATCTGATTGCCAGATGGAGAACCAAGATTTGTCACTCCAGAGAACGCGCCTCCACTGCTCTAGAGTCCAGTGGCGGGGTGCTTTACACCACTGCATCCGATGCTTTGCATTGCACTTGGTGATGTATGGCTTGGATGCAGCTGCTTGACCATGGAAACCCATTCCATGAAGCTCTGCGCACTGTTCTTGAGCTAATTTGAAGGCCACATGAAGTTTGGATGTCAGTAGTGATTGACTCTGCAGAAAGTTGGCGACTATGCGCTTCAGCATTCGCTGACCCCGCTCCGTCAGTTTACGTGGCCTACCACTTCGTGGCTGAGTTGGCACTTCCATTTTCTTATAATACAGCTGACAGTCCTATCACAGTTCCACGCTGGAATTCACTGAGCTCCTGAGAGTGACCCATTCTTTCACAAATGTTTGTAAAAACAGTCTGCATGCCTAGCTGCTTAATTTTATACAGCTGTGGCCATGGAAGTGATTGGAACACCTGATTCCGATCATTTGGATGGGTGAGTGTGACAGTTGTTCAGGGACAGCAGGAGTCAGGGGTTGCAGGCAAAATGATTTATTATCCATGTTTCAGCAGCGAACAAAAAGACTCAGGCCAATCGGCAAGGTAAACAAAAAGCAAAACGATGATAGAGGGCAATAACCACAGACGGAAGACCACTCGTCGGAATCCACATCGACGTAGCACTCCAGTGCGTTAACACAGACGAAGGCTGGAGAATGTGCAGCACTGGATGGCAAAACCTGTGGGCTTAAGTATGTGAGGTGAAATAAGGAACAGGTGCTAGTATTGCGGAGATTGTGATAGGGGGGAGTGGTGCGTGATTATGGGGCGTGTGAGTAGCGTTGCTATGGCGACGCGTCCATACGCGCGCCCTCTGGTGGCCTCTCCTCCTAGCCACCGTGACAGCGCCCCCCCCAGGGACTTCTCCAGCCGTACCTTCCTGGGATGTCCTGGCCTTCGCGGTGCCGGTCGGTCGGGACGCTCCCTGTGAAAGGAGGCGACAAAGGAGGGGTCCAGAACTTGAGAGGCCGGTACCCACGACCGCTCCTCCGGACCGTAACCCTCCCAGTCCACCAGGTATTGCAATTGCTTACCCCTGCGTCTCGAGTCCAGCAGCTTACGCACCTGGTAGGCCGGGCCATCCTCCAACAACACCGGTGACGGCGGCGCTGCCTGTCCCGGTAGCTCCAGAGGCCCCGCACGGTATGGCTTCAAGGCGGAGGCGTCAAATGACCGTGACACCCGTCGATCCGTCGGAAGGCTCACTCGGAACGTCACCGGGTTAATCCGTCTGGTAATGACGTATGGGCCCGCGTATCGGTCATCCAGCTTACCTTGCCGGCCCAGTCTCCCGTCACCCGTGGAGACCCACCCTTTTTGCCCCACTGCGTAGTCCGGCGCCTCTGATCTCCTGCAGTCCACCTTAGCTTTGAAGCCCCTGACCGCTGCCTTGAGCCTCCGGTGCGTCTCCGCCCAGACTCTCTCGCTGCGCCTGCACCACTGTTCCACCACCGGCTGATCTGAACCCGCCGCGTTCCACGGGTAGAGCGGGGGTTGTCTCCCGAACACACACTCGAAGGGTGTCTTTCCCGTGCTCGTTTGAACCAGAGAGTTCTGAGCATATTCCGCCCAGGGGAGCAGCGAGCACCAAGTGTCATTGTGTTCACTACAGTAGGCGCGTAAAAACCGTCCCAGCTCCTGGTTTGTACGCTCCACCTGTCCATTAGCCTGCGGGTGATAACCAGAAGTGAGGTTAAACGTTGAGTTTACTCATGAATTCCCGCCAGACTCGTGACGTGAACTGCGGACCCCTATCTTACACTATGTCCTCAGGCAGACCGAACTGCCTGAAGACGTGTCTGAATAGGAGGTCCGCAGTCTCCCAAGCTGTAGGCAGGCCTGGTAGGGGAATAAAGCGAACCATTTTTGAAAACCGGTCGATCACGACCATAATGGCAGAGTTACCCTCCGACTCTGGCAGGTCCGTCACGAAGTCCGTCGCGATGTGTGTCCATGGCTGTTCCGGAATGGGTAGTGGGTGTAACTTACCCGCAGGCGGGGTCCTCGGCACTCTGCTTCGTGCACATACGGGGCAGGAGCCAACGTGCACCAACACATCTCGGTGTAGCCCCGGCCACCAATAGCGAGCGCCTAATAGCTGCGCTGTCTTGGTGGTGCCAGGGTGTCCTGTGCCGATCGATAAATGCGCCCAGCTTATCAGTGCCGTGCGCTGCGCCAGTGGCACATACTTGCGGTGTGGCGGGCACCGCGGATGCGGGTTAGCTGCCTCAATAGCCCGGGCGACCTCCCACTCGACCGTGCCAACGACGCACTCCTCCGGCAGTACAGGTTCGTCGCTCGTTGATTCCAAGCTGTCTGGAAACGAACGTGATAAGGCATCGGCCCGCGTATTCTTCTCACCCGGTCGGTACGTGACCTGAAATACAAAACGTGAAAAGAACAAAGACCACCTCGCCTGTCGCGCGTTCATCCGTTTAGTATTCCTCAGGTATTCCAAGTTCTTGTGGTCTGTTAAAACCACGAACGGATGACGCGCGCCCTCGAGCCAGTGCCTCCACTCCTCCAAGGCCAGTTTTATGGCCAGAAGCTCACGGTCCCCCACTCCGTAATTACACTCGGCCATGCTGAGCTTCCGGGAGAAGAAGGCTATCGGCTGTAGCGGACGACCTCGTTTGAAGCGCTGTGAGAGCACGGCTCCAACTCCCACATTCGAGGCGTCTACTTCGACCACAAAGGGCCTGGCCGGGTCGGGTTGATGGAGCAGTGGCGCCTCCGCGAACGCCTGTTGCAGTCTTTGAAAGGCCTCCTCGGCCTCCGCCGTCCACAGGAGCCGATTCGCTCCGCAGCGCAGCATGTCAGTGAGAGGCCTCGCTATCAGGCTAAACGCTCGGATGAACCGCCTGTAAAAGTTAGCGAAGCCCAGAAATCTCTGCAGCTCGCGTCGTGTGTGAGGACGAGTCCATCGCAACACAGCCTCCACCTTACCTGTTTGCATATGCACCGAGCCTGGCCGGATGGTATAGCCAAGGAAATTAATCTCCCGGAGATGGAACTCACACTTCTCAAGCTTGCAATACAGATGATTGCGCAAGAGAATGCTCAACACAGCTCGGACATCCTGCACATGTTGCTCGAGTGAGTTAGAATAGATGAGGATGTCATCAATATAAGCGACGACGCATCTATCCAAGTACTCACGCAAGGCCTCATTAATGAACGCCTGGAAGACGGACGGTGCCGAGGCCAGGCCGTAAGGCAAGACCCGGTACTCATAGTGCCCCGTCGAGGTACTAAAAGCCGTCTTCCACTCATCCCCTGAACGTATGCGGATGAGATTATAGGCGCTGCGTAAATCCAATTTGGTGAAGTAGCTCGCTCCCCGCAACTGCTCCAGTGCCGAGGGAACTAGAGGCAGCGGGTAGGAGTACCCCACCAAGAGGTGAGCGAATACGTTTGGCAATAGTGTATTTAATGGACAAAATGCTGAGAGCTAAACTCAAAAGGCACCAAAGCCTCCCACAGGCTTTACTAGCATTGAATTCTATAGACAGAGTTAATCACGAAATAATGTGAATCGTGAGACACAGAAAACATTTTAAAAATCTTCATTTTTTTGTCCCTGAAAGCCCTAATATTAAGATGTCTTATTATGCTCAAATAGGGAGCTGCAAGCTGGTCTGAAACACTCAAGACAAACTCGTTTTGCACGGACATTTTCTATGACAGGAACAGAGCTCCAAGGCCTTGGATAAATTACTGTTATGCCCCCTCAACACATAACTTAAACATGAGATTTGGAGTTATTTAGGTTACAAAGGTCAAATATATTCATACAAAATTAAACAGTTTAGTAGTTGCCCAAAGCGTATTTGACCAACAGCAGCCTTGAAAAGTACATGGACTCATCATCACTAAAATCTAGTTACCTTTATTCAAACGATGGGGATGTCTAAGCATACTAAAGGTGAGGGCTTGCAGTCTACAGCATGTTACTTGATTTCTGACTTGGCATAAACTTCTAGGTGGAGGTTGGTATTACTGTAATCAGTTCTAATAATGTTGAGGAATTGTGGCATGACTACTCTCTGGAATATATCCACCAGAGGCAGTTAAATCTGAGTGAGTGAACTAAAAACCAGGTTAGGTTAGTGCTTTGACTTGGAGATGGCACAGTACATAATAAGCAGAGACATGCCTAAGGGCGTCTCTTACAAATGTATGGTGTTTTTGGATCCTGGTACAACACAAACCCTGTTTATCTACAAATTTAATTTGTCCCTAAAGAGTCAACGGGGCAGGATGCATCTTCTTGAGAGTGCCTTCATAAAGGGCGAACCAAGAATCACAGTCGTAGCACGCAGGCAACAATAACAACATCATAGTCAAATTCATGAAATCAAGAACCAGGAAAATAATGTAAATAAGGGAAACACAATAACCACAGCTATGACTTTAGTAAACCAATATCAAGACTTTGTACAGGTGAAATACATGGAAATACCTTCTTCAGTCCCATGAGGAGTTAAATCTGAACTATACTTTCACCTTTAATTCAACAGCATGTCCACCAAGCCCTAAATAGATTAAAATAGATTTGTCTAGCAGAATTAGGAGGGAGAACAGGTGACCTGGCACCTTGCTTAAAGGTGTATTAAACCAGGTACTTAAAAACAAAGCAAAACTGTGCAACAACATGCAACTGTATCTTAGCCAACACATCGCAAACAAATAAATGAAAAGGACTTTTAAAGAAATGGGCAAATGCTTACTTGTTTGCATTTGGGCCAAATACATTAAAATAGATGAAAAATCTCACAAGGATTCATAAATGAACTACGCATCCTGTAGAAGTCAAATGCCTCAAGATCAGTTAGATGGCTTGGTCAGTTTATCTTCTTAGATAAACTTTCCAATGTTAAATTGGAAAGTCCCCCACCTACACATAAATCAAATCACAATCAATTATCATTTTCAGTTTTGATTGGTAAATTCTACACAGTATTTAAGCAATGATTATTAAGATAAGATTGAAGAATTATGAACCTTGAGTGAGAGACAATTGTTCAGATATCTCTAGAATTGTTCAGAAATCTGTCTATCTGCCAGACCCAAAAGGTTTGATAGGAATTTGTTTACTCTGGTCTCCTACTCCCCTGAGAACAACCTGCGTCTTAAGGCCACCTTTTTTCTCAGACAACCAATATTTCTGAATTAACAGCAGGAGAGCACAAACTACTCATATAATGTGAGTGATCAGAGTAGCAGAAAAGTGCAAGGGATTCGCAAGGGTAAATCACATAAACATACCTAAAAGCTGATTATTTATGTGTATAAATACTTCATTTTTCAGGACATTTTCTCGAAACCAGGAAGAGTAGAGTTGATGTTACCTAGCAAAAGATGATGTTACCTAGCAAACTAGGCAATGCCTAGTGGTTGTGCTCCTGATAACACCAACCTGATGTTGGTAATATCCCTGTTCCTCAAAGGAACTAGACCCAGAGCAGTACACGTGTGTCACGGTGAACAAGGGAAGCCGAGAGAGCGGAGCAAACGATGAACACGTATTACCACACAGATAAACACAGACAATACACATGGTGGCCAGCTACACACGTAGCTAAAAAGACAGACAATGGAGCATAACACATGCAGGTTTATATACATATACTAATGAGGGGGAAACGAGAGACAGGTGAATCAACTAACATAGGGAAAGCTGACAAGAGGGAGTGGCAACAACAGACACACAAAACTGGACTGTACCAAGTGCAGCCAGACAGGGGGAAATAGGATGTGATGATTGATTTTTAAACCGCATGATTGGTTTTAAACCACAAGGCGCTAACAAACACACTGCCCAGGCAGAGTCTGGAGCACTTAAACTCAGAATGGTTCTTACCAGTGTTTTGTCCTGGTGGTGAATGGGGTTACACTACACAACCACAGCCTCTGGGGTTATACAACAGGTGGGGTGCACTGAAACCCATATGCACAAGGCGAGGAGACAGTGTAGTAAGTGTATTCCAAAGTCTGGCCGGGGGGGCTGAGCTGAGGCTGGAGACGTGCTCTAAAGGGGAAGCAGAGGTCAGTAAACAGGCAGGCAACGCAGTAGAAAGAACACCGGGTACGCAACATAGTACCGCAATGAGGAAGTGGAAGACGTGTGGCTTTAAAGGGCTGGCAGGGCATGGGTAACTAGAGGCAGGTGAGTGGGATTAGTATTCTTGTGATTGAGACCGGGGCGTGGCACCTCTAGGTGGCGCTGTGGCTTCGATGGAGGATAGGGGTTGAGTGTCATTCATTACACAATCAGCCAATCTGGTGGCTACAGTGTCTTGCTTAGTTTAAGGGGCAAAGACCCATTTTCTAGAGAGAAGAATGGTGAAAGAGTGAATTGAGAATGAGAAAGATAATGGAAGGAGCTACAGTTTTTGTTGACCTTGAACACGCATAATTCCTCTGGGAGAAGAATGTCTTCATCACTTTAAATAAATGCAGCAGTTCCAGGAAGTCGTAGGCAGAAGAGGTTCTATTATACAACTACGGAGAACCACTCTTCACTCCACTCTTGTCTCCCAGGACAATTCAGTCTAGTACATCCTGGGAACACTTGGGCTATGGGTTTTGCTGTGGCTTGGGTATTGTGGATTCCCGCTACTATATTAGATATCAACTGAATCCACAAATAAATCCAAAAATTCCACAGTGGTAAGTAATATTCTTGTTTAGACTAGCAGTTACCAGAGGTCTGCACCACTGCGATGACAGTCTGGTCAATCTGTGCCTGTCTGACCAAAGCATCAAGAAAAGACGTGAAGTTGAAGAATGCACTCTGCACACTATTTTTTCCTTAAAACGAAGCACCGAGTCCCCTTTGTTCACAAGCCAAATTCTGCAAGGCAATTTCAAGCTAGATCTCTCTCCCTGCCTTTGGCTGGAGAGCCTATTTTTATATGGTACACACCTGGCTTACTAATAAAGAAGAGAAATAGTTTCATTTTGATACAGGTTATGACAGATCTACTGTCACAAGCTACTAATGATTCCGAAATTCTTATAGATTCTATAATTGCATAATAATGTAATATATAATAATGCTGTCTGCATGTTTGACCATGTTTTAAAGCTTATACATTTTAAAGTAAATACATTTTATATTTCATTCTATAAATAATATAAAAGCAATTACTGTAGTTTGGGGAAATTCATACATTTACATACATCTACAGACATGTTGTCCATGCATACTGTCCCATGCCACCCTGTGCCTTCCCCTGAGCAACACTTACAGCAGGAAGCCCTGCCAGAGTCTCTCTTACGCCATGTCTCCTCCCTGTTTGTTAGACATTAGTAACTTTGGACAGGTCTTAAATTGTGTGTCTCAGCTTTATTGTTATAGTAATCTTTTTGGGTAAGGTGTGAAAAGATGGCTTCAAAAATATAAACCTTCTGGCGTCACATGTAAATGTTATGTTTGGGTTTCACACATAATTTAAAATTCTTTTGAATATTTTACATAATGAGCTAGAAAGCAAATCCTGGTGTCACGGCTGGCTGGTCCCAGGGCTCAGGGGACACCAGCTTTCCCGCCAATCACGTCACTCAGCCACGCCCTCACTTCCACGTTCACAGTCACCCGATTATTGAAGATCATTACCTGCACCTGTTACCTGTTACTTTGCTCACCTCCTATTTAGCCCTGTGGGTCCCGCTGTTCAGTGCTGAGTATTCCTTGCACCACGAGTGAGAGAGACTTCTCACTCACGTCTCCCTCAGCCCTGAATCGGCGTGCATTCGTATTTGTAAAGTGAGACTGTGTTTTGCACCCTCACGTTGCCCCAGATGTTATTGTAGCGCTTCTTGGCCCTTCCTCATTTTTGCCTGTTGGGAGCTGTTTTATGTTTGCTTGCCGCAATGGACATTAAAGCCTTTCCTGCTCCAACACGGCTGCTTGCTCAATGTCACACCTGGGAAATATTAAAATCCAACTATTCTCTGGCTGATGACGGTAGCCGTGGACGGATCAAACGGATGGTGATTGCTCCCTTAAATTTTCAATATTCTAAATATATGAACAAAAGAACAAGCATAACTCATTTAACCAGGCACACATACTCAATGTGCTTGAGGCAAAGCTGGCTATACCAGCAGCTTTTTTTACTATGTAGAGGCATTGTTACTAAATGAGTGACGTAAGAAAACTAATAATGAATAAACTATTAATGAAGAAAGGGGACAATGTTTTCTGACACTTTTGTCCTGTCCATAGTGCAGTCTTCTTTCTAGTATTTCAGTGTAATCTTCTATCTAGTCAAATAGATTACCACACCACTCAACAAAATCATCAGTCAGTCAAACTCTAATAGACACTTTGTAAGACTAATGCCCTAACAGTTCTGCACTTAACATGCACCCATTCTTTCATTCAAATATCAAATCAAGCAAGTGAAAGGCTCTTTGCCCTTTTAAAATAACAAAGTGGCTTGTAGAAACACACAATCACCTACGCCCAGATATTCTCCACATATGGGAGGGTTACTCATGGCTGCAGATCAGTAATATGTGGCAGTTTGCTGCTTTTTTTCAGCTGTGTTGTTCTCTCAGAGGCCCTAAAAGCTACAGTTTCCATGACTTATATATTTGTAAATATGTTAATGAGCTTGTTAATGGTAACGTTAATGAGCACAAGGACTTCGATCATTGTGTCCGTCCCCCCCGGTTATTGTAATTAGATCTGACAGGATTTTAAAAACACAGCAGCAACATAAGCTTTGCTTCCACCGGGTGCTCCACAGTACTTACCTCCTGGAATCATGGCAGATGTTGTAGATATACCATCATACTTGCATGCCATCTACTGTATGACATCTTGTCCTCCAAAACATGTCCATTTCCCGTCATTCCCCTAGTGCCAGTGCATTCTGGGCTTTTGGAATTTAAGTTAGCACAGAGACAAGATGTTCTATGCCTATGTGTATGTGTGAGTGTGTGTATTTGTGTGGAGTCTATATGTGTGTGAACATGCATGTGTGGGAATGTTAGTATTTAAAAGTATGTCTACAGCATATTTTTGTAAGAGCAGTTCATGCTCTTCTATTTGTCCATTTCAACAGGGCTTACAAATACACTTCACTTCTGTGTTAACAGAGTGTGTTTAAAGAGTAAAACATTTCTGTGTGAATTTCAAGTGCACATTTAAATGAGTTGCTACAGTGTGTGTACTATAGTCCAGCCTAAAACCACATTGATATTTAAACAGTTTAAAGGATGTAAATCTCTTAACAGAAATCTCTGCAACTGCTTATTTATGAGGAGATCTAAACTTTTTGCTATACAGGAAAGCTTTGGGATTTAGAATTTAGGGTCTATTATTATTTAAATGATTAATGTCAAATTCATTATATAGAGGTGTGAAATAGGCTGTTTCCCAAGATCTAAGGATAATAGCAATGCAGAAAGGTATATACTGGTAGTAACATACACATTCAGTATGCAGAAAGCTGTCATAAAAATGGATCTAATTTATCCATTTTAATGTCGTTGATCTATAACAAGATTTTTTTCACATAAAAATCTTTGAGATTATATATTGAATTTTCTCTTGTGCTTATAAAGCTTGCAACATGCGTGAGATGAACTAGACTGTGTAATGACTAATAGTACAGATCTGCAGCATGTGAATTCTTATTGTAGCCAATCTAATGCCAGTCTCCTGTAGGGGTTTTCCTTACTGTCTACTGTAACAAAAACCTCAGTAGTAGTGTTTTTGTTTATACTGTGGCTTTGTTGTTTAGACTGAGGCTTGGTTGAGAATGTCATAACAGTAAAAGTAAAGATAGTGTTCTTAGTATGTTCCCTTGTAAAATGTATTTACAAGGTATTTTAAATGTTTACATTTACATGTGTACAAGTATAACTCGACATATATGAAAAAGAAACCCAGGAAACCCCATACCACCCCCCCGTCTATATCCCCAGGGCAACTGCATTTGGACTTTTTTTGGCTTCCCAAACTATCTGTTTAGAATTCCTCTGTCGCACTTGGTTTTTAAGAATTACAGTTAAAATGTTTACAGATGTACTTCTAAAATGTTTGCCTATGAATAATTTGCCCTCAGAAACATGCTTAAGAGTCTAGCAAGAACAGAGAACTTGAATTAATTAAACTTGAATGAACTAAGTGTTACGGTGAGGTGGTCCCAGCGCTCCAGGGAGATGCCCAAGCACACACGCCCTCAGCCACTCCCGCTCCCTCACGCACATGCCCTCAGCCACTCCCACTCCCTCACACGCACACGCCCTCAGCCACTCCCATTCCCTCACACGCCCTCAGCCACTCCCATTCCCTCACGCACATGCCCTCAGCCACTCCCACTCCCTCACGCACATGCCCTCAGCCACTCCCAGTCCCTCACGCATACGCACTCAGCCACTCCCACTTCCTCACACACACGCCCTCAGCCACTCCCACTCCCTTACACAACCTTAGCCACTGCCACTCCCTCACGCACACGCCCTCAGCCACTCCCACTCCCTCACGCACACAGCCACTCCCACTCCCTCATGCACACGCCTTCAGCCACTCCCACTCCCTTAGCCACTGTCACTCCCTCACGCACACTTGAATGAACTAAGTGTTACGGTGAGGTGGTCCCAGCGCTCCAGGGAGATGCCCAAGCACACACGCCCTCAGCCACTCCCGCTCCCTCACGCACACGCCCTCAATACTCATCTCTGTCACACACACATCAACAATAAATGTAACAATTAAGCATAAAATAAAATACAGGAAATAATAAAGCCAGCAAAATGGTCGTGGATCCTCTTAGGACCCCCCGGCCTGCTAAGGACCGGTGTTACCTGCTGGCGCTGCTGTCACCGTTTCCTAGTAACATACGTCACGCCACACATCCGTTTCATTGCACTTTGTTAATTAAAAAGTATTTAATTTTATTTATGACTAATTGCTTTTTGATCACCCCTTTACAAAAAAAACACAAAATAAAATGCGAGTCTGGCAACTTGGGCTATGTTGGTCACGGCCTGTGGTGGGCGTCCCTTATTTTCATTTGTGAAAGGTGGCAACCTTACTGCTAACTGTTTTAGCACCATGCTCTGTATGTAAAATCTACCCAATAGAATTTGTTTTCTAACGTAAAGTGCTATGTCCAAATGTTTATTATTCCACAATATCAGTGCATTTAGCTGGAAGCTCCAAATACTATGTATGAACTGTGGTAAAACAAATCACTAGCTAGCTAACTTAGCTAGCTAGCTAGCTAACTAACCATGTACACAATGATAATGTCGGACTTATTTTAACATACACAAATAAACGTTTTGCTGCAAGATATTGTTAGATTTCTCATTACGGTAAATGACCAGTAGGCATTTGAAATTATCTTACCTCTACATGGTTCCTTAAATTGGATGGGGAATTTTTGGAGGAAGAAATCGTATGATACTGAAGCAGGCAGAGAAGGCACTTGAAAACGAGTTTTTGTTTTCCTCGACTACTTCAAAAATGTGCTCAAAAAAGGCCATGGAGTGTGTGGCGCGTTACAATCAGTAGATTCATCCATTTTAAGTAGGTGTATTTTCTTTCATGTTGTTGTATTACCGGTATTAACTTGTATGCTGTTGCATTACGCTGAACTGTACGGTGATTGGTGATTTCTATTGGTGCGCGTGCAGCGCCGTTTAACCGAACGCTGATTGGTGCACGTGCTTTGCGCTTCTTTTGTTTTGACGTTACTTTGTTGAACACATGAAGCCTGAAGTAACAACAGATTTCGCATAATGTAGTGGAGTAAAAAGTAAGATATTTCACTTTCAAATGTAGTGGAGTAAAAGTAAAAGTTACAAAAAAGGGAAATATTTAAGTAAAGTTAAAAAAAAATTGTACTTAAGTACAGTAACGAATTACATTTACTTCGTTACTGTCCACCGCTGATTGTATGTCTTCATACAACGTGAAGAAAGATGTTCCAATGCCACCCATATTTACTGCTTCTTATTATATACTAAGAACAGTTTCATGTTAATCATTTCCCTTGAATGTACATCTAATAGGAGAATATTCACTCAATATTCACTTAATCAAAAGCACATATCCACTATATTAGGTACACCTACACTTTATAGATTAATGATTGTATCTACCCCATACACATATGGGGATGGTGGAAATATAAAAGTAGTGGGTGCTGTGGGAAGTTTTACACACACTAGCAGAACTGACAGTCATTTGGCATTCAGAAATATCCAGCTAAAGTCCTATTATCGTCAGAAACTCACCACTGATCAATAACTACAAGATGGTTGACACAATCATTCAGGACAATAAAAGGACTATGGTATTTATCTTTATACCTGTAAGATGTTCTCACAAGGTAGGTGTTGCTAATAAAGTGGTAAGTGAGTGAGTATATGTCTGTATTTCACAAGTTACATTAATAGTTAATGGTTACTTACTAGAAAATAAACCAATAAAAATGAGACATTTAATGCTTTTGTTTTCATTTGTTTTGGCATAAACATAGCTCGACATAGCTCCTTTGTAAATTGTATTTGCAAAGTATTTTAAAGTATTATATTTACATGTATATTCTCTAGTGATAACAAAGTCTCCTCGGCAGGCATAGAAGTGAGAACTGGCAGAAAGTGGAAGGCCCATGAGGCAGTCAACCAGGCTGAGGCACGGCTACAACACAGCTTGCTGGTGGGATTACATTTACATTTACGGCATTTAGCAGACGCTCTTATCCAGAGCGACTTACAAAAGTACTATGTGTTCAGTCAGAATATGCATCTCTATCTAGTATAAACAGGTTTAAGTCCAAACTACTCGAGCTCAAGCACTGCCATAAACAGTTGCCAGTGCTGATGCCTAGAAAGAAGACAACAAAATATAAGATTAGACACAGTGCAATACCTAGCAAGACAGAAATACCTACAAGACTACATGCAGTATAAGTGCAATACTTAGCAAGTGTTCCTAAAGATAAAGTGCAATTACGCTTTATACCAGTGGCATCCGGTCGTGCAGGCCTTGGGAGCTACCCAAGACCCCACTACGACAAGACCCAAGGAAAAGAAAGAAAGATCCTGGAAGAGGGCCGAGCAGGGGTGGAGGAAGCCCGATGCAGTAGGACTTGCAGCAGCAGGTAGCATGGCCCCGATGGGAAGAGGCAGCGGACCGAAAGATCTCGTGGTCAGAGCTATGGAGATCAGAGCCACACAGGATCAAGTTCCTCATCCAGTCGGTGTATGACGTACCCCCCCAAGTCCATCCAATCTCTTCCGCTGGGGCTTGGCCGAGACTCCACTGTGCCCTCTCTGGCAGAAAAATGTATCGCTGGAGCACATCCTGAGCTGCTGTCTGCGGGCACTTGGAGATGGGCGTCACCGCTGGCGCCACATCCCAGTGTTGCGGGTCATCGGCGAGGTCATTAGCACAGGGATCTCCACCAGGAAACTCCAGCAACCAACAAGGCAGGCCATCGCCTTTGTTAGGGCTGGGGAGAAGCCACAGCAGCACCAGAGTCGAGCAGGGGGGCTACTGGCAACCACTCGAAACTGGCAGATGATGTTTTTTTCCAATTCCCAGAAAACATAGCGGTGAGCTCAGGCCAGACATAGTCTTAGTGTCTGAAACCATGAGGCAGGTGGTCCTGCTGGAGCAGTCACCCCTGGGAAGACCGGATGGAGGAGGCCTTTGAGATGAAGACATCACAGACGCTGCAGAAAAGGCGTCTAGATGGTTGTGGATCATTCTCACTTATACACTGTTACAGATGCCATGTAGAGTGTCACAAACAGTCTGTGACTCACTGTGCTTTGAATGCTTATTAACTACTAAGCTGCTTTATAGGACTTTAACCCTTTGTATTAGTGCGCTGGCCGGAATGCATAAACATCATTTCTATAATGCTCCATATGTAATTTAAACAGTATCACCCATACAAACCTGATTTGGACTCTGTAAAGGCAAAAGGGCTTCCTGGAAGTAATGTGATACCTGTTGCCCAGTTCTGCTCTTGGAGTCAGAATTCCCAGTATTTGGCACTTTCAGATGAGGTTCACTGACACTGTTCACTGACTCAGGGATAAGGGATAAATTAGGACCTATTTCACTATACACGATACCTAGCACCGAATGAGAAAAAATTGGTAGGGCTAAACAGGATTTTTGAACATCGCAACGCATGTTTTTGTTTCTAAAAAGCCAATATCCTTTCTCATGAGCTCAAAAGCAGTATTCACCACTTCTGTTACTTTTGATTTGACTTTTATGGTGACGTCCATGTAGGTGGGTGTACCTTTGCATTCCTGATCTTTAGTGAGCCAGACGGTGACCCTGCATGACAGTCCTGCACTTGGTCCTGTCACTGTCTTGATCTCCTACAGCCTTCTAGGCTAACCAACAATCCTGCAACCATTCATGTGAATTCAAGAGAATGTAAAGAGCTTTATTGACAGGCATCCAGAATTACATGTCCATCTCAAATCCTTGCATCAATAGAGTTTAGACAGCGTGCTCTCTGATTACTCATTATGTTAATCTCCCTTTCAAGATGACCAGTCATTCCAGGAAAAGCAAAGCCTGTTGGTGAAATGAAAGTGGCTAGCCTAGGGTTTTCATTATCACTATGCTTAGGTCAAAACACCCATTTTATGACGTTGGAAATGTAGGTGGAGGACAGCGCCATTTCCATTCTCCCACGCTCAGCCCTTAGAGACCTGCCACTGGGAGAGATCTGTGTGTGTAATCTCACCAGGGTCCTTACATGCTACAATTTGAACACTCCTAAAGGAAAACATAAAGCAGATTTTGTTCCATGATGACAAAGTGATTTCAAAGACGTTTATTTTTTAAATCAAGCATCATTTTTTGATGCTGTTTTGGAAATTACATTTAAATTAAGACATCACACCCATGGGAATAGCTAACATGTTTAATGCAGTAGTCCAAACTGGACTTTTTAAAGAGGTTCTGCCTAAAGCATAAAATGTTTGAAGGGAACGTAAATTCTTCAGTCACTCTTACCCCACTCATTTATATGTATTAACCTTTATATAAGACTAGAGGAGAGTAAACATTCATGCATCAATGCATTCGTAGGTGTTTTATAACATATAACACCTGAAGTATGGCTTTCCTATATATATATATATATATATATATATATATATATATATATATATATATATATATATATATATATATAAGTTTTTCAAGTTACCTCAAAATAAACAAAACAGGAATAACTGATACAGAACTGTGGAACAGGTTTTTTGTATTGGTATAACACCCTTTTTTAAGTGTTTGATTAGCTCCAATTCATGTTTGACCAGTGTGACCTTGAAGATCAGCACCAGCCATAGAAATATAGCATGCAAGACCCTGGACTAAACTGTGTGGAAAAGGGCACCCTGTATTTCCACCCAGGCACCTGCAGCGTTCAGCACCTAAGGAAACAGGTTTTCAGTAAACAACTCAGATATAGGGGCAGCAGAGAAAAGGAATGGTTTCACAAGGCAGAATAGAGTACTGTGATATCCATAAATTAGCTTTTAACTGTAGCCTCTTTGTCTTTAAATGGCTATTTTATCATTTATTGTTATTATTGTTGTTATTATTATTATTATTATTATTATTATTAGTTCATTTAATTTTGTCTTTAAATAATTTTTCAGTTTTACAGTTTTCATTTTTACATCACCATGAATATTAAAAATGAGTCATGTGCAAGCAGACCATATATAATTCAATGACAAACAACCTTACAGTGGTAAATTATCCATAGTTTTCTTGCAGTCCCCTTTTATGTACTTGTGTGTACTTAAAAAAAGGCGTGTGACTACATTGGTGTCATTCTCATCTAGCAGGTGGAAGCTGTTTTCTGTGCTCACTGTGCTGAAACAGCCTGGATAACTGGTTTGTCCAGCCAACTCCACATGCCAGCCATGTCCACTAGAAAAGAAACAACCATTCTGATGTTGTTTGTACAACAAAAGTAAATTAGGATTGATAACTGAATTGGTTTATGTAAACAACTCTCTTCTTAGTTAAGCTTTATTTGTGTGTGTTATCATGTATCACATAGCACTGCCTAGATGTCAGATGTTAGCTCAATTAAAGCTGCAAATACATTTTAGGAATATTGTATTATGGTAAATAATTGTATTATGAAATAAATGTAGATAATTATCAAACTGCTAAAATGATTTGCATAGACTGAGATAAATTCCTAAGTAAACTACTATTGAGAATAAATATGAACATGACTGGCAGTCTGAACAAGTTCATTTTTAGTGTCATCCAAACAACTGACAGAAAATAAGGCATTTTTATATCTAATGTTGTATCATTTAACACAAGCAGAAACATTTATTTTATATCTAATGTATCATTTAACACAAGCAGAAATTTTATTTCTTGGTAAATTGCTACAACAAAAATGTCAGAGGTTTGGACAGAAAACAGATGAAACAGTAATAGACTATTTTCATCATTAAACAGTTAATCAACAACCAAAAACACCCACTTTGTTGCTAGGGTGTGTTGCAAATGACACAAATACAAAATGTATCACACAAATGATCAACTTCTTTTCAGATGCATTAACTGTTGCCTGTACAGTCTTTTAGTGAACCCGTAGCTTTGTTCTGATATGAAATTAGGCATGTTATGCTTATGTTATGCTTCAGTCTTAACTACGAAACATTCTGCATACTTTTTATTCCACCACATGCATTTACAAATAAAGACAATCTGCTATTAATAAATAAAACTGTTTTAGCTTTTGTAAAAGATAAGCCCAATTTTTGTTTATAATGTATTGTCTTTACTGTCTCAGCTTATACCCATCTGATATTTCAGAAGGGCTACTTAATACTCAATTGAGACACTTAACATGCTTTTAGAGTTTGTGAGATTGCTAGTATAGCCAACGATACATACTGTAGCTGCACTTCATTCATTTTGACATTCCATCTCTACACACAGCATGCCCGAAGCATTTCCTCTCCTACCAGTCTCAACAGGCTCAAGCCTGAGGTCAGAGGTCATACAAGAGTTGTACAACTTCCCAAAGTTCCCATACCCATTAACTGGGTCAGACCTAAACAGTGTGTTTGGAGTCATAATGTGTTCTCATTTCCAGCACAGGGTCATTTTCCATCCCCATCAGTCCGTCAGAATGTACATAGAAACGGAAACGGCTGTGCTCTATAGACCCTAAGTCAATTAACAAGGGAGTTGTCTGTCACTTCATGGAAAAAATATGTTTGTGTTCTTGACTTGTAATGCTGTCAGTATTTTAATATCCTTTTCCAGTTTGGCTCTGTGGCAAGGTGGAAAACTCTCATACTGTGGACTGACCAATCACAGAAGTCAAAAGTTCCGCTTTGGTATTACCGCCGGGCTCCATCTGAATATTCTGCAAAAAAATGGTAGACTTTAAATATGCAGAGAGTGGACCTGTCAATCAAATAAATAGATACTTTAAGCTACTATTTGTTGCAAACATTTCTCTCCATAGTTAAAATTCAGTCCAGTCTCAATCCAAACTTGGCAGAAAGCTGGAATGTGATGCTAATTTGCAATCCTAAAACATGGAAGTGTGTGGTGCAGGTTTGTGTCTGAGAAGAGACCTGAGTGTCAGTATTGTAAATGGGAGGTCCATGGTAAATCTGCCATTCATAGCTGTTAATGGTCTGTGTCCTTCTCGCTCTAATGCCTAATTTGTTATCAATAGATTGTTTGTTTGTTATGGAATACTTGAATGAATACTTGAATGTATGTGTAGTTCAATTCTCTACAGGGCAAACAGTGCAACTTAATGTATTAATAAGAAGTCATAAATCTTGTGAAGTAATTGCAATATGTAGAGGACATACACTGAGATTTGTTTTCTTTTTGAGTATCATCAGTATCATCAGTATAGATACTTTTTCTTGCTCTCAGAAGGTATCAGACTCTTCACTAGACTATCAGTAATTGAAAATCACATATAAGAAATAAACATCTCCTGCAGTGGTGCTTTTCTCTTTTATTTTCCCTGTAACTGTGTCTGTCTCAACACACACACACACACACACACACACACACCTCAATAAATCAGTTAAATTTTACAGATGAGATTAAGAACAGAACAGAAGCACTGCTGACCTCTGTTTGCACTGTCTGTGGGACAATTTGTTCTCAACCTCCTACAGCCTCCTGCATAGGATTATGCTATTAAACATTTTCATTTGCCATCTACCTGTTGGCTAGAATTCAGGGCAATAGGTGACAATTACTTTGAGCTTCAATGTTAGTTATTTAAGACAGATAATCTGCTAATATTCGATTCTGGAATTTTATGACAATGTAGTGAAACAAAATGGCAGCATTTAAACTAAAACACCCTCTTGAGGTTTCAACATACATGTATGTCTGGATGTTTATGCATCATAAAGAGGATAAAGTATGTTTCCAACATCTCTGATTGTGCCTTAAAAGCCTTGTAAATTGTACTGAAAAATGTAAGCAACTTACTTGATGGTTCTCGACATGGATGTTGTAGTCTGTGCTCCTTGGGGAGAAGAAGGGGTCGTTTTGACTGGCACTCTCAACACGAGCCCGTCCTGGATTACTATCTCCAATCCCATTGGCTTTATGGACACAGAGGACTTTCCGAAAGCTCTGTTTAAAATTGTCTGACAGGAAGCCATAGAGGACAGGGTTGGCACAGCTGTTTACGTAGGATAGGATAACAGTGAGGAAGTAGACACCGGTCATGAGGCTGTTTTCTGGGAGAATGATGATGAGATTGACAATGTTGAGGATGAAGAACGGAAGCCAGCAGAGCACAAACACGACCACGATGATCACCACCATGCGAGTTACCTTCCTCTCTGACCTACGCCGGTTCGTGAGCCCTGCTCGGGCTCCGGCTGACTTCACCTTAACAACGATGAGGAGGTAGCATATGCATATGACCAGTAAGGGACAGAAGAATCCTAAGATGGTAGTGTAAAGTATGAAGGCGACCGACCACACGTTACGTGTGTTCCGGCCAGCTCATGTTGCAGGTATTGAAATCAGGTTGAACATCTGAGTAAATGATCACCGGCAGGGCCAAAATACAAGCGAGAGCCCATACCATACAGTTGATGACCTTGGCTATGCTCGGTCGCCGCCATTTTGCACTGCGGATAGGATGGACCACAGCCATATAGCGATCGATACTCATCACTGTCAGGCAGAAGGTGCTAGTGAACTGACTGATGGTGTCTGCCCACATTACAACACGACACAGGAAGGTGCCAAAGGGCCAGTAGGACAGTACGTTGTGGGTGGTGAGGAAGGGAAGGCCAAGAATGTACAGCTCATCGGCTACTGCCAAGTTGAGGATGTACATATTGGTGACTGTCTTCATCTTAGCGTATCGCAATACCACAAAGATTGCTAGTGTATTTCCCATTAAGCCCAGTACAAATACAATGAGGTAAATTACAGCCACAATACTTGTACTGTCAGGCACTCTCGTTGAGTTATCAAAGAAGAAAGAATGGTTTATATAAACAGGAAAAGATGCATTCTTCTGGGCCTCCATCTTTGAAGAAATTTGAAACGTAGAAGAACAGCAGCTCCTTTCACTGGGTAGTCAACAGATCTTGAAAATGGCTGAAAATGAAATAATAAATAGTGTGAACTAATACAAAAATATGACAAATGTATTGAAATTAAAAATTATATTTCTACTTTTAGAATCATTATATATATATATATATATATATATATATATATATATATATATATATATATATATATATATATATATATATATATATATATATATATATATATATAATTATTCTAACTATCATAATATCATATGCATAGTTTTATATTGTTTGGTTTGTTTTGGGAGAACACACACACCCGACCCCGCCAACACACACACATACACCATACACACACACACATACACACAATAATTCCTGCTGTGTTGGACTGGCTGGAGTGAGCAATGTCGCCCCCAAAGTTGAAATCTACGGCACTAAAGTAATATGATGAATCAGTAGGATTATTTTATGTCTCCCACGGCTGGTTTTCCAGTTTTGCAGGAAAACCATCCCCCAGTGCAGATTTAATAAGCGTTTATGTGACCTTCACTTTGTGCCTTTTCTCCCTGGAGATGAGGCATGCAAGAGAACAGGGCAACAGCTATTGTACAAATATACTGCGTGACGTTGAAATTCTGTGAACCACAAATCAAAACACAGAGCTAACGATGGCATTGTTGTGAGTAAAAACAGTTCCTTGCAAACGGAGACTAATTCATAGAAACCTCTTAAATGTACATCATATTTAGTGAATGTTTAACTATAAGAAGCATTAAGTAAGGTTTTACTTTGCAAAAACTAGGAGGACAAAGAAGACACGAAAAAAGGTGTTGTTTAAACACTGCATAAAATACCTCCGTTGCAGGACTAAAATTGTTTCCAGTAAATTTTGTCCCATGTTATATATCTACTGAACAATAATATGTCCGTTTATTCATATTAGCTACGTGTTGTAATGCTATGAGCGTCTTCAACCGTCTGCAGTCAAACTGTAAGCGAAGATATTCGGAGCGTGTGAAACTTTAGATACACAGTAACTAGCCCCACGTGAATTGTTCATTTGAGCACTCATCGGTTCAGTGATGATATTCAGAAGGACATTTTCCACAGAAATTGCTTGCGATTGAAAAGTTTAGACACTTTTCTCAACTGAACGAAATGTTTGGCTATTGTGTGCTTCGGAACATAGGAAATCACACACACCAAAAGTTAACTAATAACAATCAATATCATATAACAGATGAATCGATACATTTTATATTTAAGTAATTTTATTTTAATTGTAAGGTAAACGTACCTATATCGCTGTCCATGGTACTCTGGGGTCATGTTTTGGGGTCCCTTAGCAAGAATTGGAAGCGCTTGTTATTTCAGATGGCGACTGACATGCAGTTTATGTTCCTTTTGGGTTCTCCGGAATTCCAGGGAGGGAAAAAAATTCAGTGAGATTTCGGCATAAAGTTTTACTGCGACTTCACAGAACTTCTGAGTGTGAGAGCATCATGTTACCTATGCTAGCTTTCTTGAAATTGGGTGAGCGCGTCACGAAAAATACTTTACACGAGCAAAACTGCATTTATATGACAACATTGTCATTCTACCCTACTATCTGATAAATATCAGATATCAGACATCATGTTCGAATATCATGTTTGAATGCATTCGCATTTCGTTGCGCAAAGTAAATCCGTTTGTGCATCCAGATCATTGAGTTCAAGAGCTGCAGTGCAAGGCTCTCTCTGTTCAGACACACAGGTTGATACGTTTACCCGCAGAAGTCGGAGGGTCCAAGCTGTATTTATCTTGAGTGTTATGACATAGTTCCTGTCGTGGAGCTTTGTATCCAGGGAGGTTTCGGTTTTAATAGCAGAGAGACGCGAGGTGCATCCAGAGCTGCATTAGTGTGGCACAGATTGATCTTTTTATATGTTACATTAAAAAGATTTTGGAAATCAATCAGACTAATCAAATTATAATAAATTATAATATTATAATAAATGAATAAATTCATGTTCACACGCATACACACACAAATATGAATGCATCAGTCTTGTGTCAGATGTTTCGAAATCACAAAAGCAATTTATTTAAAAACACTTCCAAAGAAAAGCTGATTCCAGTATGTGGCGCTAGTGAGCACTGTAGCTACAGTTTCCCCCAAAAGCCTTTTTGAATAAATTACCTTAACAAATCATTAGATATTATAATAGTAATAGTATTATCAAATCTGTGCAAATGCCATGTCATGTTTAGGCCAACCTTTTGTTTGTGGGTTATTAAGGGCCAGTTCCTTTCTTAAAAGACAGCAAGAGGTGCAGTACTGAAATTATACACATGCATGAATCATGCAACACAGCAAAAACATTAACAAAAGACACAGACAAGTAACAACCAGAAGCTGCATTAGTGTGGAAGCGAGAGGTTGGGCTACTGGGGCAATATACTAAATTTCTTTGTCATTTTCATTTCTACTTTCGTTTGCTAAAAGTTCCAAACTACCAGGCAGCTGTGAACTTTCAGTTGAAACAGTCCACTTCTTAGGCTAAACGTATCCATGAAATCATTCAATACAGTTTTAAGAATCAATCAGAATAAGTCTTATACATTAAACACATCCAACTTCTTATGATCACATTTGGCTGAACAACAATATTGAAATAAACACATTAACATTCACATACACTTGTTGCTTTTTACAAAGTAGTGATGATTTTTATTTATTTATTAGGTTTTAGGCTAATTTTGTAGCTTGTATCTAGGCTTTCTCACTTGCTCACTTGTACCCATATGCTGAAAATTATATATTTGTTTATATATATATAAACCCCCTCAGCACTTTCAATGCAGTTTTAAATATCAATAATGTTTGTATTGAGGCTATTATAATAACAGTTTCCTTTTCTGTTTACATCAGGGATGAAAGGAAATACTGTGAGTAATAATGGCAGCTGAAGTGGATTCAGTGGAGAAGATTCTGGAACATTCTTCTGCCACTCCCTGTCCCCCAGCTCATACCACCCTCACTTCCGACTTTGTTGAGGTGGCTCTGAGAATACAATGCAACGCAGAAGGTCATTTTAAAAAAGACCATTCAGCATTCAAAGACATACATTTGTAATCCTGATTGAGATTTACATATTTGTAAGTTGTTTTTTTTTAAGTTGCCATATTGCGATTTTCAATCAGTATTAGTCCTCCACATTTACCCATCTGTGCAGTGACTACACACCCTAGTGATCACTAGGGGGCTGTGGTACACACGTGCCCAGCGCGGTGGGCAGCCCTAGCCCAGCACCTGGGGTTAAGTGCCTTGCTCAAGGGCACCTCAGTCATGGCCTGGGGCCTGGGAATCAAACCCACAACCCTCCGGTCACAAGACCGGTTCCCTAACCACCAGGCACCATGGCTGCCTCATGTTAAAATGTTTTTTTTTTTATTAAAAACAAGAATCTCCCCCAATAGGTTAATAAAATCCTCAATGGGGAACTTAGAATTACTGATAGTACTATTTTCAGATTTTTCATTTCATCAGTATCATTTCTATGTAACTGATCCCTTGGAAAATTGTGCTTTTCAATTTTCGCCATAGGTTCTTAACAAGAGCATATCTATCAATCATATGGCAATTTTGCTGTGTATGATGTATTTAATCTTTCCTATGAAGAATGTGTAAATAATAACTACTACTTTATTTTGTATAAATATTAAAAAGAAATAAAGAAAATATTAAAAATGTTAAGATAGCAATACATTTCAGTAACACATTCATTACTTACATTGATCTGTATTTTTCTCCTGAGTTACAGTTTGGGTCATGTTATAAAGTAATCTACCTAATTGCAACCCAGACAAGGAATCCAAAACATCAGTTAAAAGTCAACATTTACTAAAAAATGTTTGCATGGTGTTAAAGGTGAAACAGTAGCCTTATCTTTTTAGTGCATCTTTACAAGTTAACAGGACATCAGCCATACCACAAATAAAACTGAAGGCACAATGAAGAATATAAAGAAGACAAAGATAGCAGAGGTAATATGAAATACGTGACAATGCTCACATGAGTGAATTAGATACAAGTGAGGGTCACGAGATGGTTTACATTTATGCACTAAAACATGCAAACATGCATGCTATGTTTTGCATGCTATGACAGTAAAAAATATAAATAATGTACTTATGTTTTTTTTGACTGTAATACCAAAGGCGTTCTTAAAGAAGAAGCACTGCTATGAGCGCACTCCGCATAGAAGGCAACATGATGGAGAATGTCTTTACGCAATGAAATAAAACCTCAAAGACCACATAGACGCTAACATTAGCAATGTAAAGGGACCTGAGGTACATCAATCCAGGACCAAAAGTGGAAGAGGGGAGAAGCAGATACAGTGCCCCAAGAACAATCAAGAGGGAAAACAGAAAATATGTCAATTGTTTTCAATATGACCAGAGATAGAAAGCCAAGCAACGAAACCAAGCAAGCATTGTTTTTAATGTTCATACATCTCGCCAAAACTCTGTTGGGTGAAACCAGATCTGGAAGCTGGCAAAACCTGGTGGAGACATTGTGGAGAAGTTCCTCATAGAGAGCCAGAGCGATATCCTGAGGGTCAGCAGAAACTCCTGAGGAAGTATTTGACACCCATCAACCAACATGGAGAAAACATTCTGAAAAACAGCAGTTCTGAAATAGGACTGTTCATTTCAAGTCATTTCCAGGAAATTGATTCCTCTGAGATCAGCCAGTTCAGAACCATCTCTCTCCTGAGTGTTGAAAGCAAGATCTTCTTCTCTGTCCTGGCCAAAAGGATAACTACCTACATGGTGAAGAACAATTATGCTGATACCTTCAATTCAGAAGGTGGAATGTGAGTTCCATCAACCAGCTGATCCAGGAGGCAAGTACAGGTGATCTAACAGTTGTCTGGCTTGACCTGGCCAATACGTATGGATTGATCCCTCGTGATCTCATCAACGCAGCTATGTAGCACTACCATATCCCTGACCAAATAATGGAAACAATCATGAGGATTTAAATTAAGGCTCAAGACCTGAAAAAAGGGATGGAAGGAAGTTTCATCAGTGGCAAGCTCATAACAGTGGCAGGGAAAGAATCCAGTGGGCCAATAATGGAGTCTAGTATCTTTACGGATGCTTAATGGCTTTATGGGCGACCTAAGCATGACCATTTCATTCAATGTACAGTCAAAGTTGATCTTGCACAGCAATAATGATGTTCAAAAGCAAGGAATTCAAGAAAGATGATGATCAAAAATGGGAAAGTGATCAGCAAGTTTTAGCTTCAAATCCAAGGAGAGATAATGTATACTTAATATCAATATAAAGAATCCCCAATAAAATGCTTAGCACTAAAATGTCTAAAGTTCTGTAAATGTTTGTCACATAAGCCAGCCACCCACTAGCCCACTCCCCAGCAATACAACCATTAGCATATATTTTATTGGTAATGATACACAGTGTTTGGAAGCACTGAACACATCTACAGAAACCTTGTACAACACTGAAAATAGCTAAAGTTACAGCTGCAAAGCAAGGCATGTTTGCCTGTGTAGCACGTTTCACGCACAGCTTCAAGACATGCTTCAAGAGTTATAATCGGTGAAACTATGTCACTGATCCTGTAGTGCAAAGGTAAATTAGTGGAATTCTAATGGTGAATAGGAAATCTTGGCTTGACTCCTGCTCAGTACAAAACATTTTTTGTTCTTATTGTAAAATAAATCTATATTGTACATGTCACAGTACAGCCCCTGAGTCCTCCCTTTGTGTGTGTTGGTGTATGTGGTGTATATACCTATGCTCGTGTGTGTGTATGTTCGTCATTTTTATTCGTATCACCTTTTGCTTATCTTGTTAATGTTGTGTTGTACGTGTGTTGTTAATGTTCATGTATTTAAGTGTGTGTGTGTTAGTGTACGTCTTTGTCAGTTCTTGTATGCTTCTAGTCCCGCTAGTCTTCATTCATATGTGTATTACCGTAGTTTTCATAAAACACTTTTTTAAAAATTTTATATATTCACTTCTGCATGACAAAAATACTAATGTACTGTTGTGCAGAAAAAAGTGCTTAAGTGGTATGATTCCTCTTTATCAATGCTCTGTACACAGTTTGATTTGAACCACACAATGTTCTTTGCAGAAACAGTGTTAACTGAATAATCTGCAAACCAAACAGGTTGACGAGCATACTAAAAACTAGCATACTAACAACTAGCATACTAATAATTAGCATATTTTAATCTAATGGTTTCAGCAAAAATAATAATACTAAATACCAAATAAAACTAAAATTGTCTAATGTTTACTACTGTCAAATATTTACTATTTACTGTGTTTAAAGTGTTAACCATATACATATTCACTGCTTAGATTTACATATATTTTTCTACAACTGAAAATAGTTTAATTTGTAGTTTTGGATTTATATAGAATCCTGTAAGGAAATTTTATTGTCCTTGTACAATGGCAAATATATTCCACTTTATTTTATAACTAGCTTCGTAATATGAAAAACGTAAACATAGATATAAAGAAAGTCTATTAAAAATGTGCTGGAACATATCAATGAGTGTTGGAACATATCAATGCCCTTGGCATTTATTTATTTTAAACAATGGAGCCAAACAGATGTGAGCATGGTGGGAACACTTAGCATATTTAAAGACCAGCCTCATAGGTGATCTGTTCATTTATGGTAGTATTGTAAATCATGGTCTGTTATCCTAAGAGGAAGTGAATGGCTCCACCGTAATGCAGTAGTTGTGTAAAGAGCCCGGCAGCATTTCACTAAAGTCAGAATGTTCTTGATTGGGAGCTTTGCAGTGATTTGAGGATATGAAGTGATCTCAATGAGGACTCACTAGCACTTTGTTCTGGAGGAACGGCTCATCGTGTGTACATAACCATGACAATAAAGCCAGTCGACTAGATTTTGTTATTTTCCACTGACAATGCTGTTGACAACTCTGTTGCTGTCCTTCAATGGCAATTTGCTGCGCCGTTAATGCTAACTGATGGCAACAGATCAAAGTCACATGACTTCTGAGCTGACTGTTCCTATTCAAGTCACATGACCATGAATTAGATAAGGATATGATCTAGGACCACATACAAAAGTTACTCAATTACAAAAGTCTGATTATGTGATCATAGTCAAAGCAAACCAAAACTTGTTAATAGATTAGATTTATGAGTCCACACAGCCCTGAGAAATCAGATCGGTGTCAGCTTAATGAATGAATGAATGAATGAATGTTCAATTTATATAGCGCCTTTCAAGAAACCCAAGGTCCCTTTACAATTTATTTAACACATGACCAATCACACACCGGTGAGAAGCGCCTGCCAATTGCAAACTTCTACTGGAAGCCACAGCCCCCTGGGGGACGCAGGAAAGGGAGAAAGGACCGACCCAGGACAGAGCACCATCCTCCACTGGGCATACAAGCACACACACATTTATGCACATACACTGGTTTTTATTGGAGACATGCAGTCACATATACACACACTCAGAGAATTTTTCAGGGGAAAGCCAATTTACCTAACCACCATGTTTTTGGACATTTTAAGGCAAACATTTTGAGTCACTCCTGCCTGGTAATATGAACATAGTCTCTGATTTGCAGACTGCGTTGGACCACGTCCCATTCTGCCATAGGCTGTAATAAGTTTTATTTCAGGAAATCACTCATTCATTCACTCATTTGTCTAGTTTCTACAAATATGCTCTAAATCATGCTTGCTATTGAATTTTTACTCCCGTACAACTAAAACAAACATCTTATAAAAGATCCTTATTGCCATCCAATTAATAATTGGTGGTGGTTTTAACATAAGACATCATGATTTACCAGCTTTAAATTTTAATAACATCGTGTGATACTGACAGAAGCACAGTAGAGGATACTCTTGATATCTAGCTTTCTCCAGAAGATTGTCATTAAGGGTTTTTTACATTTATATTGTTAATCATAAACTCCACAAAGCCACAGAAGCATATAGAGCATATTCAAAGCAGCAGCACTGTTCAAAGACAACAATGGCTAAGCTAAAACTACTATTTGCTGTACTAAATATACATATTCTGTATATACTGTATATATATATATATACAATATATATATATATTTATATTTTTTCAGAACTGTACATATGTAAGATGATGCTATTGGACTTAATGATTAAGTGAATTATTTAGATTTATTGAACCAAACCAATCTTCTGACCTAAGTGGAACTACAATATCAGCTTTTTTTTTATTTCAGTAAGCAAAGTCAATCCAGTAGAGGGTGCTATTGTATTTGTTAATTGAACTGGTGCTGGAACAACAGATTTATGCTCTAAATCATGCTTGCTATTGAATTTTTACTCCCGTGCAACTAAAACAAACATCTTATAAAAGATCCTTATTGCCACCCAATTAATAATTGGTGGTGGTTTTAACATAAGACATCATGATTTACCAGCTTTAAATTTTAATAACATCGTGTGATACTGACAGAAGCACAGTAGAGGATACTCTTGATATCTAGCTTTCTCCAGAAGATTGCCATTAAGGGTTTTTTTACATTTATATTGTTAATCATAAACTCCACAAAGCCACAGAAGCATATAGAGCATATTCAAAGCAGCAGCACTGTTCAAAGACAACAATGGCTAAGCTAAAACTACTATTTGCTGCACTAAATATACATATTCTGTATATACTGTATAAATATATATATATATATATATATATATATATATATATATATATACATATGTAAGATGATGCTATTGGACTTAATGATTAAGTGAATTATTTAGATTTATTGAACCAAGCCAATCTTCTGACCTAAGTGGAACTACAATATCAGCTATTTTTTTTAATTTCAGTAAGCAAAGCCAATCCAGTAGAGGGTGCTATTGTATTTGTTAATTGAACTGGTGCTGGAACAACAGCATGAGCACCTGCTGGTGCTGTGGTTGAACATGTTTCACTCTGTCTACACAGAGATTTGAAATCTCATATATACTCCTATGTGAAGGACCACAAAAAAAGATAAACAAGTTTCCACAGCTTAGCATCTTTGGGCAGGCGCTGTTATTCTGCCCTGTAATTTAGAGAAATTGTATGAGGATATTGCTACTGTGTTTGCTCCTGTATCTGTTATGTATCTGTAGAATGAAAAGCCATTTGTGTATATGTAAGCTTGTGTGAAATATATGTAAAGTTGAAGATGACTTAACAGATACACCAATGAACGTGTAGTATAGTACAGTAAAGTGTGTGTGTGTATACATAGTGCACTATACTATACTATACTATTCTAACATGTGGATTTAGTTTAATGTTAGGCCTCCTCTTTCTATAGTATAGTGTATGTCATGGTAGGCCGGTCCAGCTCCGCAGGGGAGACGCTCACTTCGCGTCTTCTGCTGCTGCTGCTGCACTGATGCCAAGTTAGAGTGACGCTGGTGCTTTATGCACTTCTATTTGATTTAGAGCTTAGTGCTCTGCACTCTCCTCTTTTATTTAACATTATTGAGTGTGTGCTGTGCACTTTGAGCATGGAAATGGACATTAAAGAAAACACGGCACCATCCTTGTTGTCTGCTGCTTATGTCACCCCATTATAGTGTATATAGTACTATACTGTACTATACTATGCTACTCTAACATGTGAATTTACTTTAACATTAGGCCTTCTCTTTCTATAGTGTAGTATATATATATATACACTATATTGTACTATACTATACTACTCTAACATGTGGATTTAGTTTAACATTAGGCCTCCTCTTTCTTTGTCCATAGTGAGCAGTGTGCATAATTTATTGAATGTGACAACGAACTTAGTTGTCAACAACTAAGCAGATATGTTACAGAGTCCCCAGCACTGGTGTGTCAAGGATGGGCTTTTTGTTTATTTTCCTGTTGTAGAACATCCAGCTATGTGTATTTTTACTTTGAAGCTACAGAACAGGTATGGCCAGTTAAAGCTAGATAGGACTGTTGTTACCTTTGTGCTTACACGCCCAAGTCAGCTTAAGCAACTGCTCATTAAAACATTTGCAAATTATTTGTGATTTAATACAATCGTGAAAGGTCAATTCGTGAAAGGTTCCTTACAGTATTTATTTATTTTAATATTTAATTCCTTGCAGTAACAAAGGGTTCCTCTTTATGGGTATATGAAGTTCTATTGACTGTGTTCCTTTCTGGAACTCCAGTGCTGGTTCTGCCATAGAGGTTTATTAAGTATATTGCCTAAAGAGGAATATATCATAAAGACAAAGCTAGGTTTGCTGCTGTGCTACAAACTGATGGAAATGTAAATAATTTGTATTTTAATCTCCATAAAATCCATTGAACAATTTGATGTAATACAACCCTTCTAATGTTCCATAAACACTGGGCTTTCCGTTAGCCTATTAAGCATCTTATCACCTCCCACTCTCTGTCTCTGCCAGTTTCTACTGGTGTAATGTTACAGCTGAAGCCATTTCAATTCCATTCCATTCTGCTATAGGGGTAGTGAAACTAGATTAGAGGTAGATAAATCAAGTATTTCTTCACACAGTCAGGTTCTTATATGTGAATGGAATTTTATTAAAAGTGATAGGCGTCTTATGTCTGTAATTATGTTTATAGTTTATCCAGCTTGCTGTTGCTGAACACATTTTAAAGGCACACTTGTTTCTATCTGGTTAGATAGTCTATAGAGTATTTTCAATTAAACAGAACTAGTTATGATTGAGGGATTTCAACAGGCAAATTAACTGAGAAATGCTAACTCACTAATTGTAACTGATAAAAAGCTGATTTTATTACAGTTGAAGCAGAACAGAATCATAAGGTAATTTTAAATTCATTAAGCTGACCCAATATTTATATGTGTTTAATTGTAAGTATTAGATTTCTGGGTTTTTTGTTGGCCTGTAAAGTAATATATATATATATATATATATATATATATATATATATATATATATATATATATATATATATATATTGTTTTTTTTTCTGAGTGTGCTCATTTATTCTCATAAGAGCTTTTAAATGATATGCATGACAACACTAGTTTCATCTGGATGTTACAACATTGGAAAATAACTTACCACACCTTGCAATTCAAATATACGTGAAAAGGCTAAGCACTAAGTGCAGGTGTGTTTGTATGCATTAGTGGGGTGTGGGGGATGGAATGCAGGGGCTAGTCTTGACGTGTGGGCCATGTGGCTGTGTGAAAAGTGAGCGTTATTGTGAACAGGGGCGTAGCAGCAAATTCTGAGCCCTGTACACTCTCAATGTCAGTGGGCCCCTATAAATGCCAAAAAAAAATCAGGATTTTTATGGGCCCCTGTCCCTACTCAAGCCCTGGGTAGTCAGGTCCACTTTCCCCCCACTACCACGCCCATGATTGTGAACATGAGTTAATGTGTGTGCATTAGCGATGGGGCATGGTGTCATCAGGGGGCATTTGTCCAGGATATGGAGTAGGATTTGATGTGTGATTTTATGGTATCCTGTATTGTATCTGCGTCTGTGTTTATTTTGTTGTTTATTTTGTTGTTTTTGTTTTTCCCAGGGACTGCACATGGAAACCATCACACAAGGCTGGATAGAAATAGCTGACAAGTTCTTTGGGATAGATAGGAATCAAACTCAGACAGTCCTGGGCTGATAAACAAAAACACACAAGAGTACAAGAGACAGGCAGACTCTCACAAAAACATGAGAGGAAAAATCTGAAACTAGACATATCCCATAACTGAAGTTTATGTCCCATAACTGAAGATTTTCGCAACACAGGCTTGGATTTCGCTTACAGGCTCTGGTAACCAGAGCTGAGGGGGCAGGGCTGAGGGGGAGCAGGACAGGGCGTGCTGGAGAACCACATTAGCGGACTGGACTGTGACAGAAAACAACTGATTGCCAACTCTGACACAAAGAATCTTATTTGAGACAACATTGTTGTACGTTGTCGTAATTATTCCTGAATAGTTTATATCACAAGTTCTTACTTTTGCTGCTTCTTGGATATTTTTTCATCATTTATTATTGTGTGGTGTCTTCTGTTTTACGTTTTGGTTTGTTTCATCATTTTCATCTGCAGAGTAACAAGAATTTCCTCATTCACTGTGGTACTCTGCACTTCCTGGTTAAATTGTACAGTGTACTCTGCTGCCGTGTTCTTTTGGAGTACCAGATCAGAATTCAGGTATCAACGTTCTTCCTTGAGGTAAGCGGATTTCCAACCAAACAGCATTTTTGTGGGTTGTAAATAGCGGTAGAAAGTTTATCTTCATATGTGTTTGTCCTGCTGTATAGTGTAAAAGGCAAACCAAAATAGGATTGTTTCAAATCAAACAGGCATAGACATGATGAAGACACTGAGAAGAACTATATTATATTATAGTCATTCAATTATATTGAATCTTATCAAAACCTTTTCATCTTCAAGCCATTAATGTTGCTTACATACAAATGTCTTAGAAGACATTAGCATTGTTCAGCCACACAAGTGTTAATTATAGAATAATTCCTAATGAACAAACTAATAAGTTATTCTCAAGCAAATTCTATGAATATAAGCTTACAGAATCTTCTCATGAACTCCCATATGTGTGTGTGTGTGTGTGTGTGTGTATGTTTGTGTGTGCAACTGTGAGTGAATGCAGTCATACAAATCTAATTTACTTAGCTTACTGATAATCCTTCAGAGTTGACATAGAACAAGAAGAAAACAAAATGCCTAGGAAAGACACGGCATGTCAGAAACACAAAACCATTCGGATACCATTTCTGTTCAGAGTACAGAAAAATATAAAAGATAACTGATTTAAATAGTGGCAGATAAAGGTGATTATCTAAGCCGAACTTTGTGTTCAATCTGTTTTCTGAAAGAAATCTGAGTCTAACTAAAGATGGACAAACTCTACCGTAGTAAAGCATAAGAACCTATAGATAAAGGAACATTTACATTTACATTTACGGCATTTAGCAGACGCTCTTATCCAGTCAACGTCAGTCTAAAGCACCTTGTTTCTTTGGAAACCTTGTGTACTATATTGCATGTTGTCTTCTTTCTTTCCATCACTCTCACCCTCTCATCCATCATTTTAGTGCCATTGCACCACAGATATTGGTCCGTTAATTCAGATTGGTGATGGTAGTGACATTTTCGCAAAGATGCAAAAAACTCAAGTCTCAAGGGAGGAAACTATGACTGTCAGGCTTTTTGGGCTACACTGTTAAATGAGCATATGCATCTATTTATGTACTAGTGATATACATCACACCTTTTATCAATCAAGGTATTTGATGGAAAAATTTGAACCCTTATGTTTATAGTGTTATTTCCTTTATTGACAGTAACTTCAAACAAAAACAAACTTCTACTGCTGCTGATCTGTTCTATGCAGCAGTTAAAATGTATTTGGCACATTCCTCTGTACAGAACTGTTTCTGTTCATATATAATTCTGGAATTTTCTGCTTGGATTTCCAGTTTGCTTCAGGTCATTTCTAGCTGGAATTTCCTGTATACTCCAGGTCATTGGCAACAGGCCACTGACCTCCCTCCTGAATTCCTCCCTCCTGAATTCCTCCCTTCTGAATTCTTCCCTCCTCCATGTGATGCACTTTATTTCTTTCTTTTTGACCTCTTTGGGATCTTTAATGTATCTGTGAATATAATACTACTTACATTTACCAGAAACGTAAACTTTCATCACAGTCATTAGTGACGTGCAGCTTCCTGGTAGTCATTAGCAAACTTCAGAAGGCACCAGATGTCTTTTTTCTTTTACATGATGGCAAATGTAAGGGATGCGTCTGCCTCCCGATAGGGATCTTTGTCATTTGTGCAATGGTTCTATTACGTGCACGTGCTCTGATCTTTGAGAAACACCCACACCTAGGCAGAACAGTAGTAGTGTTGAAATTCTTTCATTTGCAATCTGTTTTCTGTTAACCCCTGTCCCTCTGTGCTAATAACAATTTCTAAACTCTCTTTTGAAGTTGTTTTGAATAAACAGAACTATTGAAGCATTGATATATAAAACATTCTTATGATAATCCATTCCAAGCTGGAGCAGAAACACTAATAAATGACCAAGCCGGAAATATAATTCCTTAGTTGTGAACAATGGGCAATTGTGGTAGTAAAGTGATGAAAGCTTTGAGTGAGGAGGCGTGTTGCTGATAAAGGGCAATAATGTTGACATGGGGTAACAAGCTGACGCATAGTTTGGCAGAACTAGTTCCAATGCGCTGATATCTACTACAACACATAATTGAGATTACTGTTGGGATTTATCAGAAACAAAACCATTCGTCTACATGGTTCTGTTTAGATTTTCATTAAACTTCCATTTGACTAAATATTCTTTAGGCACTTACTTTAGAGACACCGCTCCTACAGCGACCTTTAGACCTTTAGACGAGTTCCCATGCATATTAAGCAATAAGATAAGATGCTGACCTTTTTCCTTCCCCTTTCTGCTATCAAAACTTTAATTGCTGGATCATAACTTCATGACCTTCATAAACAGAATAACTAAGAAAGGTTTCACAATGATTTCCCAATATTTTCTTTAAGTGAAATGTATTGTTTTGAATGTTGAATGGTCATTTTATTTAAGAACTATTATTTTAATTATTTTAAGGTTTCCAAATGCTTACACTTCTGCTGTTCTGGTGAAGTGTTACTCAATGTTAGAGGAATTTCTCTAGAGAAGTAAAACTAAAAAAAAAAAAAAAAAAGGAACATAATACTTGGCTACAGAAGGCAAATGAATAATAAAAATAATAGTAAATAGTAAAATGTTGGTTGTATTTCAAATGTACAAACATTAAAAGCAAAAAATTTAAAATGGCATTAGCCTACCTACCACTAAACAGCCGTAAAGCTGTTGACCTACATTCCTAGTGTATATCAGATTGGTACGTAATATAACAACAAGTAAAGCAAAGCCCAGATAAAATCAAGACAGCACTGGTTACTTTGTAAAAGAAAAAACATTTTAGCATTTTTATAACCTATAATAATTGTGGCCATGATGTTCAAATGAACAGATCAAGATCTGGATTTTGCATCTTTGGAAACTTCCCATTTGGCTTTGGATATCATTTGTTTTTGGTTTTACAGTGGCCTGCATTGCACAGCAAAATTTGCAACTAAACAAATATTAATTCCTAAATCTTACATGCAACACAGACATTTACCAATGCACTCATTTAAATGCATAAAAACATGTGTTTGTTTTTGGGGAGCAGAAATTACCTTGTGGCATTTGGAGGAGGAAGGAACTTGAAAACATAAAAAGAGGTGCCTGTTGGTCAGCACAAACTTTAAAACGAACAGGTGTCACAGTGCCACTCACTTATTTGTTTATTGTACACACCTGTCCCTTATTGTACACACCTGTTTACCTCTGTATTTAAGCCTACTCCAGGGCTGCACACTCCCTGCTCCTGCTTGTCTAAGCCTTAAGAGACGCCTACCAAATGCTTTGCAACAAACATGGAAGGTAACGTAGGTAAACATGAAACATGTGAAATAAGGGAGCACAAAGGCAAAATGAAGTGAGAAGTAACCACAAAAGGTGAACCAAAGAACCATGGAAACATGCAGGGCAACGTGTCATTTGGACTGCAAGAGTGATAGCGACTATAACTGACAAAGATAATGTGGTAACAAAGACTATAAATGCACAGAAAATCAACAAGAAACACCTTGGGCAGATCACACAAGGGACGGGTAACAATGCAGATATGCAAGTCAAAACCAAAAACAGGCACAAAGACGAGACCATATGGGGATGACGGCCAGCACAGGCGCTGAGACAAGACAAGGAACCAGCATTGGAGGAGGAATAGGAGCAGAAGTGAATGTGGAAGCAGGAACAGAATGAGACACAGGACATGAACAGGGCCTAATAGGAGGACGGGGAGATAAGACGGGAGAAAGAACAGGACGCTGGAGGACAGGGAATGTTGTGTTGGACCATGGAGGATTGGACAAAGACACAGGAACAAAGACAGTCAGAGGTCACAAAGGTAGACATAGGGACTGAAAAGGTAGAAATAACAGGCACATGGATAGACACAACGAAAAGGTACCAGGAATGAGACCTGGAAAAATCACAGGGGTAGACGAAGAGCCTAGTGAGATGACCACAGGAGTCACAGGGGCCATCAGGAAGGCTGTCGGAGTGGCCACAGGAGCAGGCCTGAAGGCTGATGGAGCAGAGACCTGCGGTGTGTCGCCACCGGAGACGCAGGAACCACGAGGTGTGGCTGCCAACGGCTCTGACAGGTCCTGAGGCATAACGGCAGTAGGCAGCGGTGGATCCCGCAGGTCCAGACTTGGTGCAGTTTGGGTGCAGGGCTCCCCCACATTCCTGAGACAGCGCCCTCCTGTGGCCTCGAGCATGACAGATGCTGTGCTCTCAGAACCAGTGCCCTCTGGGGAGACAGACACATGACGATGACCCTCTGGTGAGTACCATCTGGCGTGGCACGGGCTGAGCACCCCTCTGAGGAACAGCGAGGAAAACGCTGAGAAGCATCTTCCATGCTGGATGGCTGGGAGGCTCATCCCCCACCTGCAGAGGCAGCCATCACCACACCGATAGACATTCACCCAGATGAGAAGAGTAGACGTACAGCAGCAACACTGCCCTCGGCAGGATGCAGCAAGCCTCCTCGGTTCTGAAGAAAAGCGTTCGTCGTCATGACCAAGCAGGAGGGGGTCTTATTCCAGGCCTCCTTAATCTCCATCAGAACAGCCACGTCCACAGGAACGCAGGCAGTCTGGCAGACTGGTCCTGTTTGGACATTCAGTCTAAGGTGTTTGCTACCTGATGCTAACAGGGAAGCTAGCATATGCAAACTAAAGCAAACATGAAGCACAAGGAACATGAAGGCAAACCAATGCAGGAAATGAGTACAACAAGTAAACCAAAGAACTAACCAAAAGATGTGACATGGAAGCACAGAGTACAAGGCAACTTGATATTTTGACAGCGAGAGCGATATTGAAAATAACCAACAAAGGTAACGCAGAAACAAAGGCTATAAATACACAGAACACCAACAGGAAATACCTGTCGCTGGTTACACAAAGGCAGGCTGACAACAATCACAGGTGAAATAAAACAAAGGGTGGAACAAGAACAGAACCAAAACAGAAGAACGCATGGCTAAGCCTTGCCATGGGAACACCAGGGAAGGGGCAACTGTGCCACCTGCTTGTAGCGAGTTGAATAAAGACATTCCTGAATAAAGACACAACTCTCACTCCTTGGTCCATGTTTGCTGCCGTCCTACATTAAAGAAATGTTAATAATATTTTAATTTACTCAATGTTGCAAACTTATCCAAAGTAAAATACAGAAAAATGTTATTATATATGTCATCAAGAGCATGATCACAGCTAAAATTGCTTTCTTGTCATATGGCTTTAGTGTATTACAACTCCAATGGTGTATAAACAGACTGAAACTGGACTCTGTGATTGTTTCTGCTTTTAAATGTTAACTGGAGTTCCTCCTCTATAATACAATTACTCTTACAAGTACAAGTCATTTCCCCTTTTTATGATAATAATATTGTAATATTATGATAAAACAAAAAAACACAATGTACATCACTTTGTATTTCTATCATATCAGCCAGTTAACATGGACAAGGCAGGTGAAGCTGCACCACCTTACCCAGGACCTCCCGGGGCCCAGCCTGGTTATCCCCCAGCACAGTACCCTCCTGCTGGGATCCCTGCATACCCTGCACCTATGCCTCAACCAGGCAATATAGCAATGTATCAAGGTGAGGTACATCATTCAAGAACAATCAATACAGAAACACTTTGCAATGATTTGATTTATAACACTATAAGCAAAGAGCTTCCAGTCGTCTATTTACATGGAAACTAACCTATACTAACGTACTCATTATATATACTATATAGCACCTTAACTGATATAAGTAATAGATGATGTCATGATATCAATGTTTAAACCATCCAGCAAACAAAGGCGTAAACCAAAACAAATAACAGCAAAAAAATCGTTCTTGACAACTCGTTAGGTGTGAAGTGCTGCCCAAAATATTTTACTATAAACATGTATTTCAGATACCAGTCCTCATTTTTCCACTGTACTCTACAATGTATTTAAGATTAATTACACGGTTGCTATGTTTGAATCTGTAACTGGGAACTAAATTTACCACACCAAAGACTAGGGAAGTGAATGTAATAATTAGCAAAGTCCAATAACAAGGACATAAAATAGTACAAGGTCAAAGGCCAAACGTTTCCAAGGAAACAAGGCTCAGCACTGCTATGTAAAAAAATATGACATAGCACACTGATAAGAAAAACATGGTTTAAATTGCTGACATGCTATTTTCAAATTTATTTATTTATTCTGAAGGTCCCACTCCTGTTGTACATCCTGGAGAAGTTCCTGTAGCTGCCAGTAAGTCTTGCCAAAAACCAAGCCGTTTTAAAAGTAACACTAAGGTTTGGGCTTTAATTCTGTTTCAGTTAGTGGGCGTATTCTAAATACAGCCACTTTAGTCACTGACTAGATCTTCATTGATTAGTACTTGATTTATCAGAGTTCCATACTTGAAAGTTCTTTCTCATAACTTCCCGTCCTCAGTTCTCAGTTTTGAGAGGTTGAGCTCCCTGTCCCATCACTTGCTCCCTCTAACATATACACCTAACGAAGGGACGACCAGTAACAAAACAAAACAAAAAAATAATTAAAAATTATATTTCACTCTTTCATTCAGTAATTATAATTACTCTTTCATTATACCATTCAATGGTTTAGGTCAGTGTTTTCAAAGTGCAGGATATTTATTGAAATTATTGTCTGTTGTAACTGACTTTATCAACATTTTTCCATTCAGTAGAAATTATAATAATTTCATGCTTGTGATGGTAATTATTGACTCAGATGTACTCATGAATAAACATGTTTTTACCATATGTGCCAGTATGCTTGATATACAGAGACATTTTAGATATAGTGAAACAATTGGTTTTAGCTTTAGAAAATAGTTATAATCTAGCCACAGCCATGTTTCATCATCTGAAGCTGCCAATTTATTATATGTTTTGTAAAATATGGTGAAGATATAAAGTTAAATGTGGGAAGAGCCAATCTGGAAACCCTAAGATCCAAAGGAACTCTACCATTTTACAAGAACAGAACAGAGTTACAGGTGTAACTCCTCTTAACCATGCAATCAGTGACTTTCTTTATGAGGACTCTGTTGTTTCCATAATACAGTTTATTTTAGATTCTTATTATTGACTCTTAATGACAGACATAATCACAAGGGCCATACTTCATCGATAAACAAGTCTCACTGATGTTTCAGAGCTCTTTCGGGGCCTAACAGGGAAGGCCTGAAACAATTTGAATACGTTTCGTAATTTTGAATGGCCTTGACACTACAGTTTAACCTCACAATTGGCAAATTTGTGAACGTAAAAGAATGTGGAAATGTTTCTGGAAGTTTCAGAAGACTTACTACAACACACTTGTAGTTTGCAACATATTTCCATGACTTCACATGTGTATTTTGTTAATTTCTTCTCCCACATTACACAAGGGGGTGGGTGATGGTGGGATATGGGTGTATAGGGGTCAGTGGGGTGAAGCAAGGGGTCACATTGCAGTCTGCTAATTTGATGATAATATTAGCTTCAAGTGAAAATAATTTTGCATTTTGGACATGATAGTAGATCATGTAATAATATTCATAAAAATAATAGTATTATCTTAGACATTATTTTATGTGTATGATATAACGTGAAATGCAATCGATGACAATAAAGACTACTTATAGTTACTATTAAAGAACTAACATCTTTTATAATATAGCTTAACAACATGTTTAATAGGCCACATATGGGTTTGTGCATCGGTATGTGTTTGTGTGTATATGTGAGTACTAAGGGAGAGATACCCATGCACTCATCTTTGTGTATTTCAGCTGTAACAACAGTCGTGGTGGTTCCTAATCTGCGTGATGTGCCTGGACAGACTAGATGTCCCCATTGTCAACAGGACGTCATCACAAAGACAGACCATAACAATGGGCTCCTGACATGGCTCATATGTGGTGGTCTAGCCATTGTGGGGTAGGAATCCAAGCAAAGCATTTGCTGCATACAACCTAATACAAATGTGCATTAAAACAGATATAATGAAATCAAAACACCAAGGACCTGACAGGGTTTTAATCTTCCTCGTTGTTCATCTCTTGTGCAGGTGTTGGCCATGTTGTCTAATCCCATTCTGTGTGGATTCGTGTAAGGATGTGGAGCATCGCTGCCCAAATTGCAACAATGTTGTTTACATCCATAAACGAATGTGATCCTCTTGCACCATTCTTGTTGCAAGACTCTTTCTGTAATTCCCTTCATAGTGTGATTCCCTGCAATAGTCTTGCTTTTTCATTGCCATCCAATAAGCATATTTGATTTGCTTTCTATAATAGTGATTTAGATTTCTTCCTTTCTTCTAATTAGAATTAATATGTGCATATATTGTATTACAGGGCTTAGATACATTTGAATATATGATTTATTTTATATCAGAAGAATTAACTTCTTCGTGAACTTTTGTGCTATGGACCTGATAATACACTACATGAATATATTGATTTTTATCAAAATAATGATAAAATCTTTTACAAATATGTAGAAAATAATTTCTACCACCTTGAATTTAAATACCAAATAAATTCAGCTTTATATATTTGCATGTGAAGTTTTACATTATGTTGTAAATATGATTATGATTATTCTACTTTCATTTCTATTTTTGTTTACAAGTTTTTGTGACCTGTTCATTCATTTTTATTAACCTCAAAGAGACCACTGAAATGCTACTGATGAACTAACAGATTATTAAATTACGAAATCAAATATGAAAACCTGGCTACAATGTGCTTTGACAAGCTTTGCTGATGGAATATATAACACTACACATTGCACAGTAGCATTTGTACACAGCATTTCTGCCTGTGAGGCTTCCAACTGTACCCTGTATGCAGGCAGACATTTACTTTCTGCCCGTTGAAATATGAGAACATAATAGATATGTCAGATGGCACACACTTAACAGGTGTACAGGCAGAGAGTGCAGTCAGCAATGTTCTAAAGCTTAATGCCCTCCATTGTGGACTGTGAAGGTAAACCCTAACCCTAGAAACAGGTCCATATGATAGTAACCTCAAGCACCAATCCTTGGTTTGATGCCCAAGGCAGGGGAATAATGACACACTCCCAAGTTTAGTGGATGGAAAGATTGCAGAGAGATTCTGTAATGCTGAGGATGGAGAGGAACCTTAAATACATGACATTAACAAATGGGATTTGAAAAATAAAATGAGCATGACAATAAGCATGTCGGAACACATTTAGGAATGACAGATGTTACACTTGCAAACAAACGTCGGTCTAAAACATGTATAAGGAGTAAAAGTACAATTGATCAGATTTAAAGCAAATTTAACTTTTTTTTCCTTCAGTTTATTACAGAACATATGGGACTAGTACATTTTCATGACAGTGAATATAGTTGTGTATTTTTGTACACATCAACATTGTGAGAGAATCTGTATGGTTAACAGATTGGTTACTGTTGCTGATGTTTACAACTGCATACAACTGTTTACAACTGTTTTACTGCATAACTGACCAAATGTGGCAGTTGTGCATTTCACACATACTTGCATACAACACTTGTTCTAAGCATAAATACTATGAAAAATGGCGACAATGCAGGACATACATAGTTCAGATTGAAATATCGCTAGCACGATTGTTTAACACTAATTTTTCCCCGTTTGAAATTGGTGATGTTTCGTAAAATTGTTGTATTTAAATTTTTAAAACAGCTACCTTTCGTTCCCTCTGAACAATAGAGGGCGATAATACGCCACTTGTAAGCCACAACTTGCTGCACACACAAGAATACAAAGCCTTCTCGTGTCTCGCCTCACTGCGAAAGTGTCAAAAAAGAAGTTCCTGCCTTTTAGTGTAAGAGACAGTAGTCAGTAATATAGATTGCTTGTGACAAACAGGAACAGCTACAAGCAAACACTGATGAACAAGTAAAAAAATCATTAAAGAGTTGCTAGTATTGTACAGGTGTTGAAAGTCCCATCCTGGGTGTGGGATTTCCTCTCTTAACAATGATCGAACATGATCAGCGACAACCCGTATTTTAAGTTTCATGTGCAGGGGGCGGATTTCCACCAGCGCGCGTCGTCACACTACACGCGTACACCCACCTAACGTCACGCTACACCAGAAAACAAAAGACGCGGTGGGAAGAAAAACGTGACTCTGGCCCTCTGTGCAAAGAAACACACAAGTCAATCCACTCATTACAAAATCACAATCATTAAACACTCAAGCAAGTGGAACAGTTCTTACTCCTCAAAGGTTTCCCGTTTGAGCACCAATATCCGCTCGCACAGGACATGCTCGCTCCTGAGGTAATTAGAACACTTTCCACTTCCCCATGGGTAGCCTCGCGCTCGGGGCTTAAGCCTCTCCCGCAATTCATTGCAATGGGTACATCTCCACTTCAACACCTTTAGCCCACTTTAAGCTAAACATTTGATCCAACTAAAAACAAACAACGCCCAAAACGCTTACGGCTGCAATCTCAGAGTTTCCCATCAGTTATTTGACACCTGTGGCAATATTCACCACCCAGCGCGCATCTAAAATTCAGTATCTCACGTGCTCTGATGTCCAAAGCGTTTAAATAAGGCACCCAATCATTACACAAAATATATTTCCCCAATTAACCCATGCATGCGCACTACTCTCCTCATCACACGTTTAACAGCATTATGGTTTACTTGAAAATGTGCATTACTGGCAATTTAAATGTTCAATACACTTTACATCTCCGGTAAAATCCACAGTACATCGGGGATAATGAAGAGATCAGTGACAGAGCAGCAGGAGGTAGAGCAAGAGATTGAGAGAGAGGGAGAATGAAAGAGAAAAGCGTTAACTATTGGTCTTGCTCAGAACACAGTGGTGCTGCCATTGGTAATTAATCAGAGAGATTAGATTAGCACATAGGAAAGAGGGATGTGGTATTGGATTCTGTAGACTCAAACACTATGAAACCTGTGGCCCAGGGCCCAGGCTGCAGAAGTCAACCATATATGGGGATGGGAGGCAGGTTGTGGGAGACAGAAAACCTCAGAACTGCAGAGCCTGAAGGAACAGATGTCATGCAGTGCCCTCTGCTCCACAGTGGACATGTGCTGGATACTTTAAGGGCTTTTAGGAGAGGTTTTAGAATGGAAATACACAAACACATGTTCCTGTTTTGCTCCTATCTTCCCAACACTGGCATTAGCCACTGGGGAAAAAAAAACATCGGTCAACCACCAGTCTACATTCCTGCCAGTATCAGCACATACAAGGCCACCACTCCCCACCTGCTTTGCATGGCTATTGCAGAAGAGTGGAACAGCATCCCTCAGGCCACAAGCAATCGACTTCATGCAAAGGAGTGCGAGACCAGTACGTCCCGCATCCATAAGAACAAGCCGCTCATCCATTTCAAATTAATAAAGCTTTATTGACTGATCTTCATCACAGCAGACTTTTCAGCTAGCTAATCACAGCGGCCTGAACAATGGTGTCTGTGAGCTTTCAAACATGACAAAGGCTTTGATGCCTGTTTGAAACATTTTGAATATTGCTTTACTAATTACTAATTACCTTTACTAATCCAGTTCTTTCAAGGTACACAATTAAACTAACAACTATGTGATTTCATTCATTACTGACAGTGGGTGCTTAGTCTACGAGGTACAAATGAATGCCATAGTAACCTTCATATACCAGCCCGATTCATAAAATAAATAAATAAACAACAAAAAAGTATCAATTGAAAAAAAATTATTAATGAAAGCAACAACAGCACCAACATGTTATTAAAACAACCACATAAAAAGATGCTTGTGAAAATTTGTTTTTCAATTTCCCTTTCATCAAATGCATGACAATGATAACAATAGACTCCCGACCTATATGGACATTTTATTTCCAAATTTATATTGTTGTTCTCAAATGTGGCTTGAAATGTTTGGCTACTGAAAAATTGTGGAAGTGAATATAGTGGAGTCTGATTGTTTGAGATGGCTCTGCCAGTAGAAAGTCCTGCCTAACCTGTGCCGCCACCCAAGTCTTATATCCTTCAAATAAGCCCCTGAAAGAAGTGGGTTTTGGCCAGCCAATGAAATGCTTAGTACCTACAGCTAACTCACTTTACATGTGAATGGATTACTGAGAATGCCCTTCAAAAGGTACGACTGTGGATTACATTTGGGTGGATCAGAGAATCTTCAAAACCATAGGTGTTAGGAGGTGTTGTCACTTCAAAGGTGGCAATCCCAGAGATATACAATGAATGGACCACAACTTATCTCAATTTTTTCTAAGTGGTGGCTCAATGATAGCTGATGTCAGATGGCTCAGGGCAATGTAACGGGTCAGCCAACAGTGTGACAACTGGCATCACAATAGAATTGTGGATTACAACAACCAGATTTGGCACACAAATCAATGTAATGCTCATTTCAATATTAAAATGATTCTTCACAGCTATCGTGAGTTTAAGGATAACCACTATCTGTGCTATATTAAAGGTTACATTTACATTAGATTACATTTCTTAAACCAGATTTAGTCTTAAATATTCCCATTCATATTTCATGTGGATCATTCAGTGATCCGTATCTGTCATCAGTACCAGCACAGCTCCACCCTGAAAGGATTTGCATGCACACATAATGCAATTACACACAATGATGTCAATTATGGGTTATCTGCTTTGTGTCTGCATCCATGTGTTTGCAGATAAACAGCATAAGGTCAGGAACATTTCTGCTACACTTCCGAGCTGGCAGGTGTAGACCAGACGTTGTTGCTCACTGGTTGAGTCCAGTTGTTACAATGCCTCTCATGTTTGAGAGGTCTCTGTGTATCTATACAGTACTTACTAGCAATCTAGCTGAAACAAATACTGAACATTGTTCTCCTAATAATCACACAAATAGTTATTCGGGCAGATTACATCCAATAATTATTATTTTTTTAGTAATGTTGGCTAGTGGCTTTGCTGGAGATAGTTTGGCTAAGTAGCTGGCTCATTCTGTGGGAAGTTCATGACCACATTACTGGTGAGGAGGATTACTGTATTTATTTATAATCCAGCATATTCTGCTTTGCCCAGTGTGAAGAAGGAACACCATGCTCAGGACCTGCAAACACAGGCTGATATAATCAAGTCAACAGACATGTTTAGCTTGTTTAGCTTGAAAATGTAAAAATGTTGTGCAGAGTACGGCGATTTAGTAAAACCTCGCAGTGGGACATTGTTTTTGAAAAACATATGCATCTGGCACTATAGCAAATGTTGCCAGTGGATATAAAGATGAAATTGTTTACCAATGACTAAAACATAAGCTTATAGTCTTACTATAAGACCAAGACCAAGGCAAAATGGATGGCAAAATAGATCGCAAAAATTATGATTCTAACTGCTGACTGACAGGATCCCCACAAATGATTAGATGTTGGTGGGGTCCAATATGATATTTTTTAATTGCCAAAAATTCAAGGCTGGACCGCCGAGCATCAGTAGCTTCTGCTATATTACAAATCCCTGGTTTGTTAGCCTTGAGAAGACGGAAGGGAGATGAGGAAGTAAGGCCTATCTGTTGGGAGGGAAATTCCCTATTCCCATCCTCCCTTTCTCTTCTCTCTTTACTTTTGATGTCAGGCCAGACCTCAGAGTCATCCACAGGGTGTCAGAGAACAAATGTCTTTCAAGCCTGGCCTATGTCAGATATAATCACTCCATAATCAAGGCTCGTCATTTCATCCCTCAAAGATCTGTGTCACTGGATCCTTCCATCAGCCCAGAAGGAGCCACAGCTCAAAGGTAGCCCCCTGGTGGACATGAAACAGAGCACATTAAACCTGACTATTTCAACCTGGGCATCTACACACATGGGGGGCTGTGACCTTTAGAATAATCCTTTCATACGCAAGACCTGGGGGTCACATGTGGGTCCATTCAGACTGTAAATTACACCCACACGTAAAATATTTTCACACTTTCACAGAGAAATACACGAATAATGTTGAATAATAATGTCAGAACACATGGGTGATCATGCACATTAATTACAAAACATAAAATAAGCAAATCAAGTAATTGTAAATGAATGAATGAGTAAATGAATGAATAAATAAATTAATAGTGTCTCAATAGCAGATTGGAATACAGAACAAGGTTACTCATAGTAACGGCGGCGAGGGAGCAAAATGTGTGTGCGGTTGCCGAGTGTCTTTATTCTCCATTGCGATGTAGGTTGCAGAGCAGTGAGCAAAAGGGAAAAACAAAGCCAGAGCAACAAAGTAAAGCTGCAGTAACTCTCCTAGCGACGAACAGGCAGTAACTCTCCTAGCAACAAACCAGCAGTAACTCTCCTAGCGACGAAGCAGTAGCAACTCTCCTAGCGATGAAGCAGCAGTTTTCCTTGAAGCGGCAATACAACAGTGACACATGAACGGCCAAGGCAGAACCTGTGGGCTTAAGTAGTGGGAACAACTAACTACACGCACATGCACAGGATTAATAATCAGGTGATTGGGTGGGCATTTGTGGGTGTCGGAATGAGTGCAGAGCAAGCTGTAACAGAACACCCCCACCCATTACCCCCCACACCACCCACCCACCCACCTCCACCCGAGGATCCTGCAGGCCATTGTGCGCAGGATTGGCCTTGTTAGCAAGAAGATGTCTTGGATGGGTGCTTGTGATGGAAGGAGGCCACCAGGCAGGTTGGGATCCAAAGTATTGCCCACCAGCACCCAGCTGCATTCCTCTGGGCCGTTGAGCTCCTCCACGAGTCCAGCAGGGCGCTCACATGGAAGGCCGAAGACGCATGACTTCTTCCTTGCAAGCCAACCCTATTGGTCACCTTGTTTATATGGCAGATGATGGTGTAATGATCGGCGTGCTTGGGGGCAGCTAGCCTTTTGCCCCCCATCCAGCCATATCTTGTAGCTACCCACACCTTCTCTTTGGGCTCAACAGCCGTTCGTTTGTATGCGGCAATGGCAGATCACGGTTTTGTGGTGTGTCTCCTCCCCAAAGTGCTCACTCCTCCGGTACCACGTCCGGACGGGCAGCCTGGCGTTATAAGGCTGTGCATTGAAGTTTATTGTGCTGACATTTCCCAACAGTTCACGCCATATCTGTGCTGTGAACCGGACCCCTTTCCTGGTCAGACACAATGTCCTCTGGCAGCCTGACCTGTTGGAAGATGTGGTGCTGTGCGACATCATGGAGGGACCTAGAGCTGATTCGGTGGGCAGTGCATATCGGGGTTGGCTGCCACAATGTCTCGGTCCAGCTCCCAGCAGACAGGTGGAGGACTGGGGCTTGGCTTCTGGGTCACTGTACTGATGGGAGAGTGAGTCTCCCTTTGTGTTCTTCCATCTCAGCATGTAGGTGATCTGAAAATCAAACCGGGAGAAGAACACCAACCACCAAAGCCTGGCTAGAGTTCAGAGGTCAGTGGTTTAGAGGTCAGTGATCAGTGGTTTAGAGGCCAATGGCTCCATTCATCATATGCCACTGTCATAGCCAGCAGCTCACGGTCACCTACTCCGTAGTTCTGTTAATCTGGGATTAGCTTCCACAAGTAAAAGACAACCAGTTTTAGCCTGATGCTTCTCCAACACCCCCCCCCCCCCCCACACACACACACACACACACACACACACACACACAATCAGAGAATGCAGTCTTGAAGTATGTGAAATCCTCAGATTCCACTTGCATCCACAACAGGGAGTATCCAGCCCACCGAGTAACTCAGTCAGCATCTTGGCCAGGGTGCTGAAGAACCGCATGACCTGCTGATCGACACTGGTGAACCCAAGGAACCACTGTACTTCACGGCACATCCAGGGTATGGGCCAACCAGTCACTGCCTCCACCTTGCAAGAGTGCATGTGCACATGTCCTCACTGATGATGTAACTTCCTATCTTGTGGTATCAATTATTGCATAGGAGAGCACTGAGGACTTGCCACATGTAGGTCATAGGCGAGTCAGTAGACAAGAGAGCCATTGATGTAAGTGATGGATCTACACAGGAACTCCCTTATGACCTCATTAACGTACGCATGGAATATAAAGGGTGCTGTGGCTAGGTGATATAGAAGAACCAGGCACTCTTAATATCCAGAGGCTGTGCTAGAGGCAGTTGCCCTCTTTGATTCTAATGAGGTTATACGCACTGTGCAAAATTACCAGTGCGCTCAGACCTCTATAACCCACACATGGCCTCAGCCCACCATCCTTCTAAATGAAGACGACGATGGCTGAGGCAGGCGAGGTGGAGGGGTAGATGTAACCCTGGGCCAGGTTCTCCTCACTCTTCCTCCTGGGACAGCTGATAGACCCTGCACCACCACGGGGACAGCTCCCTCCCTGAGGTTGATGGCATGGTCGTTGTCCCAATGAGGAGAGAGCTGTGCAGGACTGTGTAGGATGGAAGACATCTGCCAGATGGTGGTACGGTGCAGGGATGGCGATGTCCTTGTGGGCATCCAGGCTTTCCACACAGGAGGGGCACAGCCGCGTTCTTCCGACATGTGGAACAGCAGGGGGCCCACTTGATGGTGTCTCATGTCCAGGGTATCTGTGGGTTGTGGGAGACCAAAAGTGACTGGCTCAGATGTGGGAAGTACATGTAATATACTCAATGTGTACATGTAATACATTCAATGTGTATGTGTAATATACTCAACGTGCACGTGTAATATACTCAACGTGTATGTGTAATATACTCAACGTGTACTGTGTCTGTGTCTCACTGACCACTAAGGGGAGTTGACACAGGGGATCTGGTACCCCCTGCCTATGCATGGTTAGAAATTTCTATCAAAAGAAAATGAAAAACTTTGATGTATCTGGGGAGAACTGAAGGAAAAATAAAGATCTCTAAAATGCAGTGTCAGGAACCGTGAATAAATACTGTCACATACATAAGATGTTTTGTCATATAATCAATCTATCTCTCTATCTAGACCGACAGACAGGGATACACTATTAACACAAAATCCTACAATACCATCTACTGCCAACCATCTATTGCCAGCCAATAGATGGTAAGCAGGCAAACTGCAGACTGTCAAGTGATTATACTGAAGTGTTGTTAGGGGAGTATACAATACACACATTTCCACTTTCACACACACATAAATAACGACATTTGTAATGAAGAAACAAAAACCTGCAGCCTTCACTTTAATTTCATAATCAAAAGCAATTTTTGTCCTAATGTCCAAATTATTATCAGCTGCTCTGTACATTGGTAGATGTGTGCATACACTGACCTGGTGAGAACAAGTGTGTAACCAAGTGTTTATGCATAACCCTGACCCACGATGAAAGCTAAACAAGAAACAGATGGAACTAAATCAACAAAAGGAGCAAATGAGTTTCCACAGAAATAATTAATCAAAATCATCAATATTAGCCACTTTTGCTGTGGTGCCCATTTTTTAGAGAAAGGTTCAACGGGTTCAGTGCTCTCGAAGTCTAGCTTTGAAGTTCAAGTCGTTTTTAAGATTTAAACACACTCATACAGCCTGAATGTCACAGAGGAATTAATGAAGTCAAAAGAAAAAAATCCTCCATCCACCAGCAGTTAATTAACTTTCAATGCCTTTAGATTAAAACGTCTTCTCTCTACCTCCCTCACTCTTGTTCTAGTTATCAACAACTGAAAAGTTACAAAAGCAAACATAATCCAACAGGAGCTATAAGAGTTGAACAAGTTCCGCATCATTAACACTGAAGCACTATTGTTTTCTAATTCATCACTCTGAGCTCTATTGATCTGTCCTGGCAAACTTTCAGGAGGACAAAGGGCTGATTGAAAGTGAAGCACAGGGACCAATGTATGAATGCTAATTTTCTGATACCTTTTGTTATTGCTGATCGTGTTTACTTTTTATTTTTGTTTTGTGTAATTCGTTTTTGTTTCTCTAATGTCATTTAACCATAGATAAATAATCGTTTGCATTCCTAACAGATTAACATATTGTACAACTAGAGGGTTGGGAGGATTATTTAAAAAATGTAGAGCATTACAGATTACTGATTACCTATTTAAAATGCATCTATAATCTAGTCCAAAAGATTAGTACATCAAAGCAATTTGATTATTTTCCATTACTTTAGTATTACTTTTTTAAATGTCATTATCCCCCCACAGGGTTTCACAAAACTGGTCCTCTACAGTGCCATCCAGCATGGCCACGAACAAGTTCCCTCAAGCTAGGGTGGGTTTTCTGATGAACAACAGCATGTTCACTGCCCTGTAAGCCACGAGGCCCTTCGCTTTGCTGCAGAATGGCCACCCAACTCCAGTCACATTGGTAGGCTCCTCAGTTTCCAGACAGGTGCAGAACGTTTAGGCATCAGTGACAGCACACATCCAAGCTGTGGCACTTTGTGGGAATATTCAGATTTAATGCCCTGTTCTGCAGTAGATCTTGTTGAAGATGAAGTGCTTGTGGAAGTACTCTCATTTTTTATTGATTTTCTTCATAACCTACCCAACTCCAGTGATGCCAGAAGGGAGTAGTCAGAGCTAAAATAAATCTGGGTCACGCTGGCTATAATTGCATAGAAGTATTAGTTTCCGTCGATTACTTTTATCTGATTCATTTTCCATAAACATATGTTTATGTTTACTTTTATATGACTATGTAGCATTTGAGATTTGAAATTAAAATTATGCTCACATAAATTATGCTCCCATTCTGTACAAGTACAGAACCTACATTTACAGTATGTGTTGTTGGTTTGATGGAGTTAGAATTTTTGACGACAAAAAAAAGAAGAAAAGAATACTACCTGAGACGGGGAGATTTTGATTCTTTAAGCAGTTTTTACTTCTCTATGTATTTGAGTACAATTTCCTCTTCAGTTACCAATTTTAGCGGTGAGAACTCGTAGTGCATCTCAGCTCCTCAGATGTTTCTTGATGATTTATAGTAGGTTTTGAATACACTGGAACATTTTCTCTTACAACCCACGTGCCTAATGCTATAATGGAGAAAGCAATGGCACAGGATATGCAGACATACGGACATGTTTTCTTGTGTGTAGGTTGAATAGGTTTTGGTTAATCTTGGGCAATCTAGACTCATCTTGTACAAATGACTTCCTATACTCCTAGACTCAAGCCTCACCCTGTAAACAAACAAAAACATTAGGTATGTATTTACTGCTCTAAAAGTGCATCTAAATAATAAGGAAAAAGAAAAAAATCACCGTGTGCTGTGTACATAATAAAAGTTGAAGTAGGATATTTAAACTCAGGAACGGCCGGTTTTCGGCACGTGCACAAATGAAGTAAGCTAGCTGATAATAGCTGCTGTTCCTGTAGATCTGCTGTCAATGAATTAGCAAACAGTGAGACAAAGCTATGGAGGCCTGTTTGTGCCACCCAGTAATCAATTAATCAATTTATTAATCAATAATGAATCATTGATTTATCAACTGCTTAACAATAAATCAGGCATGAATTGTACAACTTGACAGATCTAAATAGAGAAAACAGCAAATAAATTACAAATGACCAGTGATTTACTCATTATTTCACTGGTAAATACCTTATACGTTATAAAACTTTAACATAATTTCTTTGATAATGTGAAACAGGTGATTGAACACATACATTTATTGACTCTTTATTTATTTCTGTTTCTATTGTTGATTTGTTTACAGCAAGAGAATGGCAGGATCCAAACTATAGGCAATCATTTTGCAAATTGTTACATAAAATATGTAAAAACAATATATAGACATCTCTCTGTATAATGCATTAAGGTGAAAGCATGGGGTAACAACTGTTTTGAATAAAATGGTAACAAAAATGCACAAATTAATTGCATGTTTAGTTATTAATGAATGCACTGTGAAGATGTTCTGTGTTGTTTAAATGTATATGTTAGAATAGAGAAAAACTGTATTTCATTCATTAATTAAATGTGAGATATGAAAAGAGCTTGTATCTGCAAATCTGTAACCTAAATATACCCAGAATCCCACTGGACATGCACCTCCAAGTGTCTGGAGGTAGAGCATTACTAGAGTAAAGTGTCTAGAGGTAGAGCATTACTAGAGTAAAGTGTCTGGAGGTAGAGCATTACTAGGGTAAAGTGTCTGGTGGTAGAGCATTACTAGAGTAAAGTGTCTGGAGGTAGAGCATTACTAGAGTAAAGTGTCTGGAGGTAGAGCATTACTAGGCTAAAGTGTCTGGTGGTAGAGCATTACTAGAGTAAAGTGTCTGGTGGTAGAGCATTACTAGGCTAAAGTGTCTGGTGGTAGAGCATTACTAGAGTAAAGTGTCTGGAGGTAGAGCATTACTAGGCTAAAGTGTCTGGTGGTAGAGCATTACTAGAGTAAAGTGTCTGGTGGTAGAGCATTACTAGAGTAAAGTATCTGGAGGTAGAGCATTACTAGGGTAAAGTGTCTGGTGGTAGAGCATTACTAGAGTAAAGTGTCTGGAGGTAGAGCATTACTAGAGTAAAGTGTCTGGAGGTAGAGCATTACTAGGCTAAAGTGTCTGGTGGTAGAGCATTACTAGAGTAAAGTGTCTGGTGGTAGAGCATTACTAGAGTAAAGTGTCTGGAGGTAGAGCATTACTAGGCTAAAGTGTCTGGAGGTAGAGCATTACTAGAGTAAAGTGTCTAGAGGTAGAGCATTACTAGAGTAAAGTGTCTGGAGGTAGAGCATTACTAGAGTAAAGTGTCTGGAGGTAGAGCATTACTAGGCTAAAGTGTCTGGAGGTAGAGCATTACTAGAGTAAAGTGTCTAGAGGTAGAGCATTACTAGAGTAAAGTGTCTGGAGGTAGAGCATTACTAGAGTAAAGTGTCTGGAGGTAGAGCATTACTAGGGTAAAGTGTCTGGTGGTACAGCATTACTAGGGTAAAGTGTCTGGTGGTACAGCATTACCAGTGTCTGGCATATTACAGGTTGGTATTCTCTACCAAGAATTTTCAACTGTCTAATGCTATATATTACAATATTTCATTATTATTATTTTGTCTAAAGACCTTAGGTTCCCCACAATAGGAGGACTACTGTACAGCAAGTAATATTCCATGATTCCTACAGGGTTCACCATGGAAAACCGGGCTGCATGTGTTCCCATTCTTGTACCACTTTACCTGCTCTGCTTAGTTACATTTGCTGGTCTTTGTTGCTTTTGTTTTGGTGATGCAACTTTAATAAATTCAAATGCTGCTCTCACTGATCAAGGCTGTTTGAAGGTAGGCAGCACAGGTCTGGAGAATAATGCATACATTACCCACAGTGTAATACCAGACATAGACAGAAGTGGTGAAGCAGATGGTTTAATGCACAGTTGGGAAGGAGCGGAAACAAGGATTTATGGTCCTCCTTTCCGATAAAGCCCAAGGGAACAGGCCCATCCAAGTCCCTCTTGGTCTGTTTGATACTGAGGAGAGAAAAGAGAAAGAGAGAAAGACCGGAAGCAGGCAGGACAAGCCCTTCTTTGATATGCAAAATTACCCATGTTTGCTCTGAGAATGCACACCTGCATCAAAAAAAGTGTCCATCAAAGAATCAAAGCTAAAATGTATACTTTTTATAAACATAGTTTTTATATGGTTATAAGAATGTAGTTGATTTCTAATGATTGAATCAGATTACTTATTTTTGAACCGCTGCAGTTGAACAAAATGTTGAACCAACAAAAGTATGTTTACTATCAACAGATAAATTATTTAATCAGGTAGATGGTACTTCTGCTCCAAACATAAGGCACGTTTAAGGTATGGGGTTATATATTTTTATGTTAACTAAATATTAAGAACCACTAACGGCCATATACATAAGTGAGATTAAAAAAAATGAAAAAGAAAATAGAGCAATTTTTAAATGCCAATTCTCAACAAAATCATCTATAGAAGGCCAATGTATGAATATTGGCATCTTATCCAGGCACTGTTGTATTGAGCTAGCTAATCATGTTGCAGTATTAATTTAAGATGAATATACGGTGAGATCTAATGATGTAATGCATTAATTGTATGTATTTTTCAGTATCCTCCCTACTATGTAAATGCCAGGCTATAGTGGTTATCCATATATGCTTTCTTTCAATTGCATGCTTTGCAAATGTTTGATCTACAGGAGAGGTGAAGATGGTATTTAGCTTTTCTGCTTCAGTGATTTCCTAACGGCAAGTGAACTAATGTAGGGTCAGGGAAGGAGGGCATATAATGTTTAATAAAATATAACTCTGTGACACACATTGATTACTGTAAACAGGGGAGAGTGGCAGGTCTTTTCTCTTGCTCTCACATAGTCCTGAGGCTATAGAGAACACACACACACACACACACAGAGAACCTGGTCTTAGACCACTTTCTTACTGTACAGCACTATCATGTGATCAGCATTGTGACATGACTAACCTCATTTCAAACACAAGAAATGCAAATATTTTGCTAGTATATATAAAAATGAGCCATAGATAAATATTTGTTTTGAAGTCAGGAGGTTTAAAATGACCAGATCAGTGTTTTAGAAAAGCGTGCCTTTATTTTCCTTCTGAAAAGGTTTAACTTATCTTACAACATGAAGTTTGAAGTTCCAAGATGAAGTTAAAATGAAATTTCTGTTTTGAAGACATGAACCTTCAAAGCTTTAAAACCAAAGCATCAGACAGCATGAACAGTCAATATGGAAATTTAATATCATAGAATCACTGGAGCAAAACCATGCAGACAAATTTAGCCATAAATACTTTAATGTTCAGCATAGTAAGAGTCTTTTGCGTGGTGCTACCCCATCATAATCCATTCAGGATAGGGATTCTAATGCAATTCAATAAAGAGGGCACAGCAAAATTCCCTTATGTGCTGTGATGTTGCATGCATGATGAGACGCAGACGAATGCAGACTGTATCAGAGGTAGCTTTATTAACAGGATGGTTCTGAACAGGGGGTGAGTTTAGCAGCCGAGAGCTAGTAGCTGAACGTAATCCAATCTCATTGTTACAGGCAGTCTGAGTCCAGGTAATCCAAATGAGACAACAAACCAGTCTAAGGTACAGACAGGGAATGATCCAAGGGGAGCGTGAGAGAAACAGACGGGTCGAACTATAAGACCATCCAGAAAAGTACTCGGTATGCTTGTCATGAGGCAATACTTCTCAAAGAGCTGAGAGAAGTAAGTGTCTTAAATGAGTATGAGTTGATGAGTGTTAGGTGTCACTAATATTGTGGAGATGAGGAGCATCACAGAAGTCGCCCGGAATTCTGGGGGCTGTAGTCTCTCTGACAGGGCTGCGTGACATGTGCACAGGCAAAAATGTCCTGTAGGTGCATCAACTAACATATGGTTTCCTCAAAATCTGCATGTGTAATACAGTACCAACATGTGATCTTAACATGTATATTGTTGGGCCAAATGTGCATGAATAATGAGACTGTGTATTATAAAGACTGAATACCGCACCCTAAACACAGATATGTGTGGGTGCACAAACACACACACACACATACACACACACAGAGGAGGTCATTTTTCTAGGTGCCAATGTCAGGAAATTACTATATGGCCTATATGGGAGCTAGCTAAGCATGAGTAGGATGGAAAAGGATGTAGTTAAAAAGAAAGAAAAGTGAGGGATGCAGCATTGACAATGGATGAGTTAATGAAAGCTAGGGGGGATGAGTGAATGAAAGCTAGTGTGATGAGTGAATGAGAGCTAGGGGTGATGAGTGAATGAGAGCTGTGAGGATGAATAAATGAAAGCTAGGGTGATGAGTGAATGAAAGCTAGTGTGATGAGTGAATGAGAGCTAGGGGGGATGAGTGAATGAGAGCTGTGAGGATGAATAAATGAAAGCTAGGGTGATGAGTGAATGAAAGCTAGTGTGATGAGTGAATGAGAGCTGGGGGGATGAGTGAATGAGAGCTAGGGGGGATGAGTGAATGAGAGCTAGGGGGCCAGTGGTAGGGATCCTGTCCTTTGCCTGCTCTATCTATCAACTAAGAGTAGAGTGACAGGCTGTATTAATAATGGATTGCAGGCATTAATGGTGGTTGTGTTTGTTTAGCATGCTGGGTAAATCAGTTGTTTGATTTGGAGAGAGAGGGGTGAAAGAGTTCACATGCTCCCCTCCGCCTTCCAATTGTCTCTAATACGTTCCTGAAGAACAGGCAAGAGATGAGAAGATTAAATCTGGGCCCATTAAATAAAACATTACTGGAGGGTGTGAAATGGAATATAGGCGAGACATACACCAGTTCCCATGAGTTCAGAATCTTTATGACACAGTCTAATTCAGCCCACCACCCCACCTCCTCCCACCAGTGTCTGGGTAATTAGACAGCATCTAAATAAGCAAGCCAAGACTTATTCTATTTCTATCACCCATATGTGGACATCAGGGACATGTTCAGACATGTCTCAACCATTGTTTTCCACTTGGACATTGCAGTCATATTCTGAATTCTCTGATGGGTCTTCTGGATGATCTCAGTACTTTGGCTTTGAACAAGAAATACATTACAAATGTAAAATAATAATAATAAATACACAACAATGTGCAATAATTGCATACTGGAAGACAGGAGTTGAGTATAACACCAGTGCCTGAGCTGCATACCAAAGCAGCCCTTTTTAGATATTGCATACAAACAGTACTATATTGCTAGCGCACACTCTAAATATGATGTTGTGACTGTTGAAAACAGCTCACCAAAACATTATTGCCTACAACACCATGATCTCCATCTTGTTGAGTAAAATTGCTTGAATGTGCTGAACCTGGCACAGTAAAAACGCAAAAGACTATTGGACATTGTTTTGGTCATCAGGTCTGCAGGCCTGTAACGAAACAAAGGAGGTTTATTTCCGCCTCGTCTGGACACAGAATTTGGCCATTATCTCATATAACTTCAATATTGCATTTTTCAATTTGTCTAATGCAATATATTGCAATATTTCAAGTCTCCAGGTTTAAGGAAAGAAGAGAACCTAAAAGAGTGCTGCATGTTGTCTGGTTGTTCTACACATCTTCATTTTGCACCTTTGAATTCTGCCCACATAACTCAAATTCAGAATTACATACAGCCCATGTAACTCAAAATCAGAAGTACATACAGTCCAAGAAACTCACAGAAGTACTTTATGTTGATGATTAGTCTAGAACCAGATTCAACAAAATAAAAAACTGTGTTGTAAATATATTAGCGTGGATGACCAATAATCTATTTTCTCTTCATTCTGAAAACAGAAGTGCTGATTTGTTGAAACAGAGTTGTCTATTTGAGACCCCTTGATGGTTACAATCAGACTAGTGAAACCACTGATGCTGACCAAGTCTCTGCAGTCCTACATGTGGCATTCCTCGAACCCCATGCTGTCATTTAGGACACATATTCAAAATAAAACCTATGCTAACCTATGCAACTAGTTATTAAGTATGACAGTCATCTGCTGCAGGGTCAGCACTTGGGTGGCTGTGTTAATTCTTTTATTCGCCCAGTGCCTGAAAACTGACAGCAAACCGTCTGGGCAAATAACAGACCATTGTTTTCAAAAAGGGGCACTCTGGATGACATCTCTTTTGTCCTTTGAACAAATGACAGACTCTCTCAATCAACCTCCAGAGATGGCAACAGTTTGCAGCACATTCACCAACACCCTCCTGGCTGCCATTTGGAGCTCTTCCAAAAACAGTGTGCAATCTCTGGGTCAGGGTGGAGGGGATCCATGGAACAACAGAACAATATATGAGCTACTCTTGGAAATTGGGAAATCGTAACGATTTCGAAGCCACTTTGTTGCAGTTGTGTTGATGAGTGAAAGGATAGTGCATCTATTGTAGAGTTTCCACTGTCGTGTCTACAGTAATTTGTGCATCACATTATATATCACATCCTTGTATATTTCTTTTGTTTATTCCTTGTATATTATGTGTATTGTGTTCTGTGTTAACTACACTATGACCCTTACACTTAAGCTTTTCACCCTCATGTATGTTGTGATGTGAAAATAAAAGCTATTAGATTTGATCAGATTTACTATGTTCTGTGTAGCCCAATAATGTCCATTTCTGGTCCACAAAAAACTTTGCATGCTGGTCTTAGAACACAAAAATGTCCCTAATATATGACTTATATCCTTAATGAGTTACCAGCTACATTAAATGCAATGCTCATCATCAATTTCTCACCAGCAATGCACTTCTTTGTACACTGCTATGGTGGTATGTCCTTGGTTAATATTTTAGTAGCATGCTTGCTACAGACCCCTAAGTTCTACAAAATATGTGCAGTGCCTTGACTGTGTTTGTGGAGGAGATGTGCCGGTGAGCTCAGTTCCTGGTCTTTTCTGCTGTACTAGTAAAGATAAATGGGGCTGTCTGCCTAGACCATGATTGGACAGCTTCTGATTTGTGTCTGTGAAGGAGATACTGAGAAAGAGGATGAAAAGAGATGACAGACGCAGAGCGGGACATTATAGCAATAAATAACAAGAGAGAGACAAGAAGACTAATGTCTTAGTGGCATTTTTTTCTGAGTGTGTGTGACAAAGGCCACCTCTCACACTGAATACAGAGGTGTGTTCTGCAGATTGGCCACTTCACGAGTGTGTAAAGTGTGTTCCAAGTCATCAGCAGCAGACATGCTGTACGATTTAAATGCTCTATTGTGTGGAGTCTGGTGTGTACAAACACAGTGCAAGTAATTTAGGTAAGCAATTCAATGTTTAAAGAAGGAGGTGTAGAAAGTTATGAGGTCTGCATTGGTTTGCAGCTCAAAATGAGAAGAATGGAAATTATGCTAGTTGATAGCTATTCATCTATTTTGTTCAGTTCATTGGTGTTTCGGGAAAATGGCAGACAGTTTGTCATACATATTTGTATTTGCATTCTTGCATTTCTGCCAGTAAACCCTAGGAGACCAGTGTGAATAAAATGTCGGAGATTATGTCATGCATAACAAATGAAAATTTAGAACTTAAACAACCTTAATGATGTCCACAAGTCCAGGAATGAATGGCTCTGGTGATGATAATCCAGGAGAGCTCTAAACCCCTAATCTAAGACCCTCCCCAAATCAGATGCATCTGGCTCTCCTAATAAATGGATATAGCAACCATCTTAAAGTGGGAAGTGTATTAGATCTCAGTCCCCAGTTGTAACCATCAGAGTACATTTCAAACCAGACGTGGTGGACGTCCTACAGAGGAAGCAGAGAGTCTACAGAGGTAGTGCCACTGGGACAGATTTTATTATTACTTGTAATTACTTCCCACTGGCACCATCAGACAAATGGACCATCCTTCTGCTAGGGTCTTCCTATCCTGTGATACTCACCTTCCCCCTGTGAACCTGTCCTAGGACTGGGTGCATGGGCGGGTGAGGTCACGGGGGCAGAGGAATGCTGGGCTGGCACCAACAGGGATGAGACAGCGTGCTGTCTCAGGTCTCCTCCAGACCTTGTGCATGCCATGGTACAGGATGACAGCACTGCCAACAGTCCTGCAAGGAATGACAGAGATTAGAACAGATGACAGCACTGGCTGAGAGAGGAGCAGAGACCGGTCCTAACAGTCCCATGTCCAAGGAATGACAAGACATGTATTTAGAACAGGGCCAGGCAGTATATTGTCAGTTTAAGAGGTAGTGCTTGTTAGAGCTGCCATAATTGGCCAAAAATAATGTTTATTTATTCCCTCAAATAAAGCACATGAGTTCAAATATTCAAATATTTCTTACACATTATGCACATAACAGTGCAACCCAACACTACAAAACATATAACTACATGTATGGGTATATTTACTTCAACATAACAATGTTGCCGTCTACTGATAAGTTGTCATCCGGCTGTTATTATTCGCTCGTTTCAACTTGACCTATTTTTAATTTTAAATAAATGAAAGTTACGACGTGTGTCTCCTGTCCGTCAACAATGCATTCAGTAATGCCCCAGGCCCACGCGAGATCTCGCGAGGCAGACAGCTAATGTAAGCCCACGCGAGAAGCTGCGAGGCAGACAACCACGGTAGTGCTGCTTCTTTTTCCTCCACAGTTAAACAGTACTTTTCACATTCGAGCATCCGGTTGTTTTTTTAACAATTCGCTTTTAAAATCGAATTTATTCGTAGACAGCAGTGCCCTAGTCATCACAGACACCAATGCAACTTCAGAGTCTTTGTCGGATGTCTATTTTCAATGACAGGATACAAAACACCTCCATTCACTGCAGCCTTCTGCACAATGGCCAGGCAGGAACATCCACCCTTACATGCGATTCTTACATGCATGCATATTGTTAACTAGCCAGCATGTTGTGCTGTTTCTTTATTTTTTTATTTCACTGTTACTATTTCGTAACTAGGTATGGCTGGTAACAGGTCTGGGTGGAGACACGGAATATATTTCGTGTTTAATGTAAATGAAATTTTAAAGCGGGGGGTGGGTTAAATTCTATCGTCTACGATGCACTAAGTGCACTGTACAGTGGACAAAGACACACGGGTCTGATTTTTTTTTACTGTTTTTTTTGTTTGTTTGTTTGCTTGCTTGCTTTAACGTAGTTTTGCAAATTCCCTATGTGGCATGTTAGCAGCCATCCTGCGCTGGTGCCAGCTAAAGTTCATCCTTCAAGACATGAAGTCAGCCATCACGTCTTTCTGAAGTACTGCTTATGCAATATGATAGGACAGCTGAGCCCTCCTAGAGGAGAGTGCTAACTGCCCGATTATGTCCCCCTGACCTAACAGCCTCCCACAAATGGCTAGTAGCGCGCTGATCAGTGGAGGGACACAAGCAGGTCTGTCTGTTTAACAGACAGCAGGGCAACTGCGCTCTAATAATTCAACATTTAAGCTTAAATACGCATTATTAAATTCAACGATTTATAAAATGAATAAGTCAGGCCAACAGCTTCTCTTAACACTGAATGTCTCTGTTTCTCTTTAGCGTCATAACTAAAAACTCTCTTATTAACGTACACCTCTTGCCAGATCAATTTAATGACACGACCCTCATACTGTTTGACAGACCTGTTTGTTTGTTTTTAGCAGCTACTAGTTTGGGCAAGCTACATCTATCTTCTTGCTATGTAGGACATTGGGAGGAGACAAGAGGAAATGCAAGACATGTCACAGCGAGCAGGAAGCAGAAAGACAGTGCAAACATCATGCAGTCACATTTGTCCTACATACAAATCTGTGCTTGATTATATCAGTCTTACCTTTGCAATCTACAACACCACACCACCATACAGCAGTCTATGATTAATAAAATCCTCCACCGTGTTAAACACTATTTTATTGAACTGTTTTACAATGGAAATGTGTCATTTTGCCACCTAGCAGTGCCCAAGCTGGTGCTGCACAGCTTTAGCGAGCGGTGCCGTTGTGCCCAGGGCAGTAAAGGGTGAGCGTCTCGCCCACGGGCACAACTGTCCTCTCGCGACGTGAAGTGTATGCGCATAGCCGCTACACTGTTGACTGCACTGGTTCTCTAAATGACTGGAACGTTTCCATAGTCAATAGCAGTTTGTGTTATTGCGGGAAAAGATCGCACTACCCAAATCTCGTCATTTCACATTTTGCACATTAATACACCTAATTAGTGTATTTCCACTCATACTCGTCAATATTATCATGATGTCTTACAGTCACTTCCAAATGTACTGAAACATTAAACCAAAATAATTTTAGCAATATTAAGCAATTAAAACTAATTTAAGAAACAAACAAACAAAAAACAGACCATGTCCATTTTTGGAAGGGGTAGCCACCTTGATTTGGAGTTAAACTGGAGAGACTCTGTGTACCCTGACTGCTTGGTATGTTTACAGCTCAGTGTCTCTGTATTTGATCCAGTCTCATTATTAAAAAGTGTTTTATAGACCTACTGTGGTTACAAAATACACATACATTTTGCTGTTGACTGTTGCAGTAAGTAGTATGTAATACATCACAGAAAACATAGTAGTTACGCTAATAAAGCTACACAGGCACCAAAAGGTTTTAACATTTATAATTGCTGTTTACTAAGCTTTGTACAACGATTTGCTGGTCTGCAAAGGTATGCTCTCTCTCTCTCTCTCTCTCTCTCTCTCTCTCTCTCTCTCTCTATCTATCTATTCCATTTCATAATGATAAAAGAACGCAGAAGAACTTGATATTTGTTGCTATGTGATACGTGCTGTGCTGGGTTCAGCTAATTTCTCCTTTGGCTAACCATGTAACCTACAGACATGTAGTTATGTACATTTACATAGTCGAATTCTACAGTATTCATCAAACGAGCAGTTTACAATTATATTCAAAATCATTTTTCAAGATAATTAACATTGTGGATTTTTATGCTTTCTTTAGATTCATTCCTGCTGTCTCTCTGCTTTCTCCTCATCCGTGTTCTTTCATCACCACTGCTGTGTGTGATGAATATTTGAGTGTTCATGGGTAATTACCATTCCTCTTTATTGTTTTGGTCTCTCATGTTTTGGTTTCTCCATCAATAGGGTAATCCATCTAAAACATATGCCGGCATCATTATTTTCAGCCAGATGAACGAGGCGTGCGTTTTCCCTGATACTAAGGAGCTACAGAACTTGGGCAAATAACCTGTAACAGTGTCATACAATGAAGCATTTACCTACAGTATTTCTACATGAAGACCGCGTTAAAAACATCAAATGGAATCTCATCTTTTAATTATAAAGGTGTAATTAAGAAGTGTCATATGCAAGCAGTTTACAACCATTTGTTGGAGGAATGGCTTTGCATTAAAATACATCCTTCAGCATAAAAACCCACTATTACATGCATACACATGCTGAATGCTTTGCTGATGAAGCCGTCAGTGTGGCTGTGCTCTTCAGTCCTGCTGCCTGACTCACCTCATGCCAGTGTCAGTACTGACTTGCTGTCTCACAAGCTCATTTATTTCACTCCCTCCCTCTCTTTTTGCCCTGCCGCTTCACCTAGTTTCACTCATATCTCACAAGCACTCTGGCTTCTCTCCCTCTATTCCTTGTTCTCTCTCTCTCTCTCTCTCTCCTCCCTCTCTCACTCTCTCCCTCCCCTCCCCCTTTCCTCTCTCTCTTTCTCTCTCTCTCTCTCTCTCTCTTTTATCCATCTTGCCATTTTCACTCATTCACACACATCCAGCCTTTTTCCTCCTCCACTCCTTACCTTCACATCCACCTCTCCTCACACACCCTCTCTACTTCCCTCGTACACACACATCCTAACATCCTACACACATTCTCTCTCTTTTTCTTCTCTCTCTTTCTCTCTCTCCCATCCCCCCCCCCCCAACACTCACACATATCACCACCATCATTTGTATCCGTGCATCAGTCTGTCCCTCCTTCAGAAACGCACACGCACCCGCGCTCTCTCACAATTCTTGTCTTCCGTCACACACCTTCATGTCGACTGGCACCCAAGGGCAGAACCCTTTCTCCTCGTGTCCTGCAGCCCGGCCATTGTGTGCGCATGCTTCTGCTCTCAGCTGCTGGAGGAAGGCGGTGAGGCCATGGAGCACAGCCACATCTTCCCCGCACTCTCCCCCAACGCCAGCGCCTGGAGCCCGGAGCTGCCGCAGCCCGACAGCCCCCGGGGCTGCCCTCTAGGACCCCTGCCAGTCATCTACTACAGCACCTTGCTCTGTCTCGGCCTGCCCGGTAAGAATCCCACTGGGGAGTGCTGGTGTCAGTGTTTGTGCTTGATTGCTTCTGGACACATATGGAGATATGTGTGTGTGTGTGTGTGTGTGTGCGTTGCATGATGCTTTGCTAAGACTGTTACTGATTGTAGATCCACTCTTGATTCTTTATGGTGACCTTGTAATATGCATCTGTTTGTGTAAGAGTACAGCAAAAAAATTTTTGTCTTTTTAAAGAGCATTGGTGGTAGGAGTTTTCATGGGACTGACATTTTTTCTTCCTTTTATCAATAGTGTAATAACTTCATTGTGTGGATGTGTGGCTGGGATTGACCCCTATCTATAAGTAATACCTATGAAGCTGACAAATAGCCCAGAACCTTTGAGTGTGAATGATCAACCTCTGGCAGCAAACTTTTCCTCAGGTTCTGTCAGTCAGTGACAGACCATTCTTTACAGGTGTCAGCTAGGAAGAGATTTATTCGAAAACATACTCAGCACGGTATGGCATAGTTTGGAGTAGGGAAAGAGGAGAGTGAGACAGCCACTCATGGAGGGACAAATCAGGAGCCCTTTGCCCTTGAGCTGGGCAACCAGCCTCGGCAGATAATGCACACGTCTTCGTATTCTTTGTGACATGGCCGTAAATCCATCACCATCGCTTATGGATAATAGCTCCTCTCTGCAGTACAGAATTGTCACTGTACAGTATGGTGTCTCTACAGTATCATCCCTCTACAGTACAGTAATTGTCAGTTTGTCTCAATTCTTGACCTCTTCTGTCTTCTGTGACATGTTTGCTATGCTCTGTATGATAGTAGGTTTTTTTGTGGACTTTGGATTTCAAGGTTTAAATGTCAAATTGATCTTAAAAAATGAACTGGAAAAAAAAATGTTAACCGAGCCAGCATGCTGTGTAGTGAAGGACAATCTGGCACTTAGATTGCATCCTAATTGTCAATTCAGTGTGAGAGACAAATCGTTGTGATTACCAGTGCATCACAAACACCTGTCTGCATTAGCATAAATTAGATTTTAGATATATTTTAGATATATAGTATTTTTTATTTAATATTTTGTATGGTAGAGTAATTACACATTATTGCATTGTTAAGCACGTTGTATATTTTGTGTGTGAACATCAGAGAAATCCATACATATGTGTCACATCAATCTTATGTGAAGAACCCCAGTGTGACTGTGACTATGGCTGCTCAACACTGTACTGTATACCTGCACTTGAGAGACTCTTTCTAAACTGTTCCTTTTTTGTTAACTGGATCTTTTGAAATTTCTGTACTAAGTATTGCTTTTCATATTGATACATAGTAGTTCAGTCACGAATGAATTAATGATCATATCTGTATAGACAAACATAGACAATAGATAAACAAATATAATCCAGGAAGTACAGGACGGCGTGAACACACATAAAAAACACATTTTTTCCAAAGCCGCACTGACAGCAATATAGGGTGCAGAGTTTTGGTTATGAATTGAGAAAGAAAATGTGGCAGCTCCTGCATTCTGATTTGCGTTTCTGAATTAAAGCAGGGCAAGATATTGCAGAGCCCTTAATCCTTTAACACTTCAGTGCCAAGGCTGGTACTTTGTTGACCTGCAACGCCTCGCTCTTGCTTTGAAGTCGGAATATTTAAATGCGTGCACTCTCGATTCATTTGGCCCATACAAAATACCCAGCTGTCCCGGTTAATCATTTGCATATTTGAATATTTTGGTAGCCGGGCACTTTGTTTCATCTTAGATGGTCAATTACTTGATAACTGTTTTGGATATTAACATTGTGCCTATGCTTTCTGAGAACACTGGCACAATTTTGCCTGGCTATTGAAAGCAAAGCTAAGGCACATGTAAATATAAATATTATATAATTATCATCATGCCACAATGTCCATATAAGGATATATCATATCATGGTCTGTGTGTGGAGGAGATGGTAAAAGGAGAAAAGGAGAAAGATGAGGAAACGCAGAGCGGGATTAATAATAGCTTCAGTGAAGTGACACCTCTGAGCTCAGAGAGAGGAAGCAGGCGACACAGCTAAAACGAATTGCCACCTTTTTAATTAATCGTTCACTCACTCTTAATAGGCTTGTACATCACACGGCCATGTTGTGTTTGGCCGTGGAGGTTCAGAGGGAGAGTGAGAAAGGAGGAGGCAGACATTACATTTACATCTGATAGCATTCGTGTGATTCAGGTCAGACAAAAGCCTGTCCACTAATTACAGTTGCAGGGCTAAAAAATATATGAATATATATGAAATATATTTTGTGCTTTTTTATGTATGTGGTAGAGCACGTGAAGTATGAAGCAAGCTATCAAAGATGTAATTTGATAATAGTTGAAAGAATCACAATCAGTTGATAAATATTTTTATCTATTTCATCTATAGTTTACTGCATACACTTTGAAAAACCACTGCTTAGAGGCAGACCCTTTAATGTACTAGCTATAACTTGGCTATGACTGAATAAACATATAGATAAATGTTTCAACATGTAGCTGGAAGGGTGGTGGACATTATGTCAAGGCTAGACAGAGAGGAGTATCCAGGGAGGGGCTCCTCTGTGACTGCCCCTGATAGAAGGTCACACATCCACATTAATGCCCCTTTCTACAGCCCAATGCTACCCAGGTGTCACACACCACTTAATGAAGAGATGGGCCCATTGATTTTTCATTTAGTTCATTGATCTGATGTCCCCCAACCAAGGCTTACTGTTCACATGAGGAAATGTGTGCGCATGTATCTGTTTGTGTGTGTGTGTATGTGTGTGTGAATGTGTGTGTGTGTCTTTCATTAGCTTTTTGATTTTGAATAAGTCAGCTGGACATAGAATGGTCTCCCTCTCAACCACAATGGAATCAATAACATTTGCACTCTGTACTTCTTCATTTCCGCCACATATTAAAGTCAGTCCATTTGCATGAGTTGCAGGGGCGGGAGCTGGTGTTAGTCAGAGTTTCTGTCTCTCTGTGAAGACTAAAGAGAAATAATACCACTAACAGCACAAAGAGGCTGTGACCTTTAAAGTTACCTTTGAAATTCTAAACACCCCCACCCCACCATCACCCTCCTACCCCCACCCCACCCCACCAACAACCTCCTACCCCCACCCAACCAGCACCCTCCTACCTCACCCCCCACCCCACCAACACTCTCCTACCTCACCCACCCCACCCCACCAACACCCTCTTACCTCACCCCCCCTACCAACACTCTCCTACCCCCACCCCACCTCGCACATCCCACGGCCCACCAACCCCTCCTAACCCCACAGACCCCTTCATTCCCCCCTCCCCCCATCACCTCCTCCCTCTCTCCTTTTTCCATTGAATTCCTCTCCTCTTTCATGCACCAAAACCTTGGTTATGATCATTACGAGGTCACCCTCAGATATGCAGCTCCAATCCAATTTCCTCCAGATGGGGAGAATAGAAACTTTCTGTTTTTTCTCTCTCATTTTCTAGTAGGAAAATAAGAGCAGATGCAAAATCCTGGACAGTATAGGATGTGCCTGCAATTTGGAAGACCCATGAAAAAACTTTTAATTTTCAATTAATCAAGTTAATTATTTATATTTCGCATTTTAGAATTGTTACAGTGTGTGCATTTTGAACCACACAATAAAACAAAAAAATAGCCAACATCTAAATAAACGAACATTCTTTCTAAGGGTTCACAAACACTGTCTTTATGGGTACAAAGACACATTTTAAATTCCCTGCTTTTCTGGTCTCTCTGCAATCAGGAAGAAAAATCAATTTATGGGTGGCACAGAAGCAGCTCTGCCTCTCTGCCCTTTCCACTTTGCAGTTTCCAGAAGACACTCACGGCGATGCAACAGCAGGTGTGTGCATGGTGGCTGTATCAGTTGTGAGAGGCAAGGAACAAGTGATGCCTGAAATAGTCCCACAACAGCAGAGTTCCAATCCAGCTATAACACAACCCCTACGAGTGAGGCCATACTGTGCTGTGCAGGAAGTGCACCCTGGCTCAGATACAAGCACCTGCCACGCAGAAAACGGACACAGGCTTTAGCATCAGATCAGACGGAGGCTCTGTAGCACAGCACGGGGGGGGCAAGAGACAGAACACACAGGAACAGGGACGGCAATCCTCGATGAAAGATGGTGGTGGCTATGGCTCTGACTGATCCGGTATGCTCGTCGTCTTCCAGGGGATTTCCTTCTTCTAGCAAGTGACAGTGTCAGCTGTCCCTCAGGAAATCAGAAAGGACATGCTTTAGGGATGGGGTCGGTGCCAAGCGCCTCCACCACCACATGCCCCTGAGACCAGGAATACCTTCAGAAACTCCCACCACCCATCGCTCCATCAGCTCATTACTCACCACACAGAGCCGGGGGCCGCAGGTCACGTAAAGGGCTGTCAGGGGGGGTTTATTCACAGCTTCCCCTTGGGCTTTCCTTGACATTCTTGCTGTATGCTGGTCCCCACTCTAATGTACCGCTTTTACAGAACCAACCGGCAGATCAGAAGGAAACAAGGGAATCCACCCACACCAGCCACCGAAGCCTGCTGTTGATACCCGTGTTCATGTATCCTGTGTTCATGCGTCCTGTGTTCATGTGTCCTGTGTTCATGTGTCCTGTGTTCATGTGTTCTGTGTTTATGTATGCGCTGTGTGAGTGGACAACTGGCACAATGACAGTCTTAAATGTTAAGCTTGTTTGCAGCTTTGATCCCGCATCAGTACTCTGAGCCCAGAACTCTCCAGAAAGTCTTGAATATGAGACCCTTGTAAAAAATGTGACTTCCTTTTTCTTATTGTTTTTTTAACTTGAGATTAAGGTCTTTTTCTCGCCCATTCCATTCAAATCTCCTGAGAAATAACTAGCCATTATTTTTGTGTGAATGATCAATTTACAGGTTCTTAAAACTGTTAAGCTTTAGTCTCACTTTTCTCACATTTCTTGCACAAGTGAAAAATACATTTTCCCATCATTCAAATATGCATTCATTACATTTTTAAAGCGAGACCTCAGATGTTGTAATCTCATGTCCAAAATTAGGCGATTTCTTAGATATCACATTTATATCACATTTATTTACCATTAAACTGTGGATTCTAAGTTATATCTAAATCTGGTAGATTACAGAGGCAACATTTGCTTCAACACCAACAGTTGAATCAACAGTGAAACAGCTTATACATTATGTACAACAACAGGCTACAGTCCTCTTGTTTGCTGTTGAAAGCAACCAACAAACAACTAGTACATACTACATACTGTATGTGGTGGAGCAAAGCATTCCTCAGTTAGTGATTGGTCATGACAACGCTGGGCGTGTAGTGGGATGAAAACTGCTAGTTCTCCTGTTAGAAACTACTGTGCTTAGACCAGTCGATGTGCTGGTGTACCTTGTTGGAATAGTTACAAGGGTTTGGGCAGCTGTCTGGGACAATATTTAAACACCAAAAAGTAGTTTTGTAAAAATCATTTTTGCAAAATGTTCTCGCAGTTAACAATTCTTTCGTTGTGTAATGTCATTGTTAACAGAAGATTGGTCATTTCTGAAGCAATCAAAGAAAAAAGACCAAAATTCCATCAGCAATTATTAAAAGAACCGAAGGCAAATCTACAAAACAAAGACAAACTGCAAAAATATACCTGACGAGTTCAGCTGCAATCAGTTGCAGTTTGAAGAGGTTCAGTGTTGGGCTACACTGCATGTGTTTCTGATGAACATATTGCCAGGGTGAGGTGGGAGACATACAGTACGTGTTCTGAAAATGTGAACGTGGATTTTGGTTCCACTTTAAATGTTTATTTTAATGGTGTGATATCTACTTATTATTTAAATAGCACAACACAGTCATGTTTTTGATCAACATTATTAAGCTGAATACACATGGTCTAGTGTAGATTATTCATGAGAGACTCATTACCCTTCTTCTGTGTTGGATTTTGAAAATAGATCTTCAAGGCAATTAAAAATAAATTAACCAAGTAAATAAATAATTAAACAGGAGAGACATAATCCAGACTAAACACATTTGTCTGTTCTTGCCCCAGGCAAAGAGCGCATAACTAGTACAAGTTAACAATATTTTCACCAATCATGTTCGCATAGTAGAATTGTGGCCCTACAAACGCGCTTTGCAAAATGCTGGAAGCTATAGCTAACTAGAAACTATAGCTAACTAGCTTGAGATGTGTTTCTGTTTTGTAATCCCACTGACTCAAAACTCTGAAAGTTCAAACAGGAGTTTGACAATTTGAGTCTGACTTTGAAAACCATGTTAGATGTAAAAATTATTGTTGATCATCTTTAATACAGCACTTTTTATTAGTAGGTGCTTTGGATAATTCAAACATTTCTACACAAACTCCAACATTGTCACTACTGAGATATCAGTTTGTACAATTCAGTACATTTGATTTCTGCAAGCATAAAAAAATTAAAAAAATACAAAAGTGATGCCCAACTTTAGCCTTAACCACTCATACCTTTTCACACAGTTTAATCATGCAAACAGTTATGAATTTGGGATGCTGTTCCCACACTCTGGAATGAGTTTCCACCTATCCAGAGCACTATTTGGATGATTTTTCTTCAATATCAGGTGACCGTGAAGGTCAAGCCATTTGAGTCGGCATTCTACTTATTTGTCAAAAAGCTTTTACACAGCCTGGAGGGGTGTCTGGGTTGTTGAAAAAAAATCCTTGTAGCACTTGATGGTTTTTGCAACTCAACTTGAAGAAGTCTTTAAAGTTCTCAAAAGTTTCCAGACTGAAAGGATTTCTCAAAGGAATGATGGAAAGTTAGTTTAGTAAGTAGAGCTGTTTTTATTTAAGTGTGTGAAAACCTTCTGCACTGTGTAAACTCCAGGATAAGAATATTCACCTAGCAGCTGTTAGATTTGAATTAAATTTTTCACATTCACATTTCTCATGTCATTTGGAGACTATCTAGTTCCACACTAAAACAGCTAAATGGAAACAAGGGTGCAAATTGGATCAAACATTTGCTAATTTAGAACATATCCAGAACATGTGTTAAAATGGATATATTGCACAGTGATAGCAGGTGTCATCAGTATTAGGACATTTGACCTTTTATCTGTCAAACACATTATTGCATAAGCACATGAGTAGGTCACTTTATTGCATAATCACATGAGTAGGTCACTTTATTGCATAAGCACATGAGTAGATCACTTTATTGCATAAGCACATGAGTAGGTCACTTTCAAAACTCTTTGGGGGTTTCCTTTGTATATAGATATAAGGTGGCCTTATCTACTGATATGTTGGACAAGAAGAGTGGGAGACATTTGGCAAATATTAAAAAATCTCAGAAGCATATTCGTATTCACAGTTTTTACAGCCATTGGTAGAGGCAGATGGGACCATCTATTGAGATCAGATATCACGGATCTGATCTGATCAAAATTCTTTATATGAAGCATTGGAAAGGGAGTCTGCAGTATTAATATAAAATATTGAAAACCTGTTTAAGATTTAAGGACATGGACAACTTACTTGTTTTGCTAAGGAGTGAGAAACATTCACTTGTGCATTCACTTTTGCTAAAATTCTGTTTATGTCCAGAGAATTAAGCAAACTATTCCAGCTCACTTAATATATTATGGGCACAGGCAGCAGGATCTATAGTGTGGCGTTCCTCTCAGATAAATCTCCATCCTCACCAATCCCAAGTCTGATGTTACTTATCAAAACTGCTTTCCCACTTGAGTTGCCTCTTCATGTCTGAGCAAGTGAAAGCGAACCAGCAATTCCCCAAATCAGCATTGCTATGTTCACACGCGTGAAGCCGAACGGTCCCTGTTCCCCCACTCACTCTTGTTCTAGTTCTGCTTGAGTGGTGCAGCAGAATGGGATTCTTGCACAGAAGCATGCCAATCAAGTGTGCTTGTTAGAATATTAGGACCCAGACGCTCCTTAGATAGATCAGCAAATTTAGATGGTTTTATATTTATTTTGTTTCTTTTTCTATTTAAAGTTGGTTGCTTAATATAAAGTGCAAGTTTTTTTGTACAAACATTTCTAGCATTTTACACAATGTTCCCTTGAAACTGTTATCGGTAAATGCAGATACACCCACAAATATACTCCACTTGGTTCTGGAATCAATTAGTACTATGTGAAATATTACAGTGGCTGCAGGGTAAAGCAATCACTGATGCTGGTGGCGATATTCTTATTAAACATTAAAGAACATGAATGAGCTGTGAACATATATAATAGAACAGTGGTTGATATGTGAATGCTGAGGTTTGACCTGTATAGTGTCTACCTGTATAATGTTAGGCATTTCTATCTTTCTTGTGGAAAACGTCCTTAGTAATAATCTGCTTCATTGCTCAGTTTAGCCGCCAGCTGACGCTAATGCCTTTCTAAATGCTTGCAGTATTTTTATGCCTCATGGGAGTCTGTTGTATTAGGTTATGCAACCAACCTTTTCTCAGTTTATGTACACAGTTTACCCCAACCCCCAACACACACACACACACACACACACAAAACCCATTGAAAATATTCTTTTTACCACTATACACCTGATTCTCTCATTTGGAATCAAAATTCATAATTCATATGCATGCACACCCGTGATCCTGCTTAACGTGCAGACACAGAAACACGCGCTCACATAAGCAAAGCAACGTGAGTGATAGAAATGGGTGGCTCTCATTTTCAGGCACTGGCAAAGATGAGTCAATTAAAATGAATGGCCCATGCAGCAGAGGCCTAAATGGGAATGTCAGAAACCAGGCAAACTGCAGTCCTATTGTGGGCCACTTTGGTTGGTCTAAATAAGCAAAGCCACAGCAGGGAATCGAGGCTGGAATAATGTTGAGAGAGGGAGAAAGCAAGAAAACACACGCTTTCTCTGAAATAGCCCCGTCTGCTTGAGGAGTGTGCGGAGTAGGGGACAAAAGGAAAGAGGGAAAGGAAATAAAGATGTGAAGAAGAGTATTACAAAAGAAAAGTGATGGGGTGTGAAAAGAAAGAGAGAGGGAGAGAGAGCACAGAGAAACAGATGGAGCATGCAGGAAAGAAAGATAGATGAAGAAGGGGTGGAAAGGAAGATTTGATACAGAAGCTGAGGGGAGAGGACAGTCGTGATGAGTAAAGCAAGGAAAACAAAATATAAGAAAGATAGCAGTAGAGATGAGTAGGATGAAGGGATGAGAAAGGAAAGATTAAGGCAACATGCATTGTAATGCATTGTTAATACATTGTAATGTAATTGTCATTCTGATGTAGCCAGGGGCTCTCAACAGCTAAGGCTTAAAGACACACTTTGATACACATGGATAGAATGTTACATTACACATTCCAAGGCACATTGTACATCACCGTCTCACTAGGTAGGGATCTCTGCATAGAGAGGTTGAATATTCTACAATAATATCTGGATTGTCATTATTTATACTAGAATATCAGAATCAGAATATAAATCTAAAATGCAGAAAACATTTCAGATGCTTTCCACATTTTAGTATGTTTTACATGTGGTACTCCACAATGACAAAGCAAAAATGATATTGGTTTATTAAAAAAATATGTTTTTTGAAAATATCACATAAGTATTTACATAAGTATTCATACCCTTTATAATGACACTTGCAGATGAGCTTTTGTGTATCCTACTTCTACCAGTGAAATGGTCCTCCAACTTCACTGGAGTCCACCTGTACCTAAATGATATGACTGGACATAATAAGTACATGCACACACCTGTCTATATAAGGTCTCGCAGTTGATGGTGTATGTCAGGGTGAAGATTAAGCCACAAGGCTGAGACTAAGGTCAGCCTCTCAGTTCCACAGACCTGCGGCGTAGGTCTGGTGAAAGATACACCAATATCTCTGTAGCAGTGAACGTGCCAAAAACACAGCAGTCTGCATCATTATTCGGTCTAAGGAGTTGGGAACAATCAGCCGTCTTCCTAGATCTGTCCAATCAGGTAAATTGAGTATATGGAGACGAAGGAGCTCGGCCTGACAGATGAACATTAACCCAGTGGCCACATCCAGAAACCTTACAGAAGGACCACCGTCAAAGCAGCCTTCTGCCTGCCAGGTCTTGCTAAAGGCAGACAGAAGCCATTCCTCACTAAAAGGTTTGTTAGAGCCTGACTGGAAAGTTACCCAAGCACTAGGCAAGCTCACCTGGTCAGACAGAGCAATCCTTGGTGAAAAACATTGACTGGGAGATTGGATAGAGACTAGATTTTGACCGTAGCATATATACTGTAAACTGATGTGTAAATTAGAACTGCAAATGACAAAGGCCCAATATGTAGTGGAGCATGGTGATTGCTGGTGGTGGTGCACATCGTGACACTCCCTGCATGCTGGCTAGTAACATGCTGGCTAGTAATGTGCTGCTTTCTTCTCCTCCTTTTTGTCATCTTGAATTCTGCGTCGTCCATGAGGATGTATTCGCGAAGATTCTCTCCAGCCTCAATTTGAAATATTCTCTACACAAAGATGTGTTAGAAATACTTTACACAGTAAAGCATTACCAAAGCACAATAAATGTAGCACCATAGGCTGTAAAGAAATATATAGTGCTGAAATACATCATACATACATATTTCAAGCACTGGATGTTCACATTTCTAAGTTCCGTTCTAAGTAACATGGATGACATGGATGCTCCATTCTTACATTTTTTCTGTGACAGACATGATCAGTGGCTTCAGTACTAATTTGAATGATTAAAAGATGCCCTGGTCTCCAAACGTTCTCTTCTGTAAGCAGATTATACTGTTAGCTGCTTAGTAGTGTGGTTACTTGCTCATCTCGGATTAGCCATCGTTTGCCTCTGTTTAGTTGTGGTCTCAAACTCAACGTCCGATTAACAAATTTGCAACATGGGTTAAAACCATCAAGTAGAATTTAGAGTTTGGGGAACTTCGTCCATGAAAAAGCTGGAGATATTTGGTTCATAGAACCTGTTATTGTTTCTGTGAAAAACTGTTGTGTGATTCTATTACGTGTTAACATATACTTTTGCATTTACGCACTTTTCCTTTTGGTGCCGTCTCTTAGTCTCTTAGAGACCCTGTAGTAAACACCCTGTGTTATTCCACAAAAACAAGGTGTTTGTGACAGAGACCGACTGAATGAGAATGTCTGGAGGGCAGAGTATTCTGGATCATTTCTGAGCTTTTTTTCTGTTTTTGGCCTCTGAATGATATGAGAAAGAACACTGTGCATTATAAACACAGTACAAAGCACATCCCTGTTTCAGTCATGATTGTGTCTGACAGGATATACAGTGTCATCTCTCCTCGCTTCATTTTGTGTGCATTTGAATGTCTGCTTATATAAAAGTGTGTGTTTGGCTCGGCAAAGAGTCCTTATCTGGAGCATGCTTTGTAATTTCTGATCAGCTGACACACTGGTGCTGTGAAGTGTAACGCTCCAGACTCCCTGCTGTCATATTTAATCTAATTCCATATCTATTATCCAATGAGCTGACCAGGGAACAGAGGGACGTCACCTCGATTCAGTTCAGAATTGTAGACAAACACAGACTCACGCGAACTGCTTTGATGTTTTTTTGGCATTCCTGTTCAGTGGCAGCACACCTACGTTCAGTTTGATAATATCGAACATGGAGATTATTACAAAAGTGGTGAGTATTCCTGAAGAGCTGTGACATGTATGTGAGAGACACATATATTATTTAAGTTTCATGACTCGAAACTGACATATATTTCATGACATATTGATTATGATTTACAAATATGTTTCGATGAGGAAATCATTAAATTAAAAAACATTGATTTGAAGATTTGTGGGCAGTGGAGAACTGACAATAATAAAAAATTAAGCCTAATGATTTTCTTTTTTTTACAATCTATCTTGATGCAAGAAATATTTTATGAAGCAGGAGAAAACTTTGCCTGAAGCAGAAGAGTTTTTTTTCTGTTCTGTAATCATACCATCTGGGTGCAAAATTCCCCACTGTGCCAATGGCAGGTAGCTTAGCTGAAATAATGCTGGTCCCATTTAGCCCGCGCTCTCTTTCCCCCAGTGCGGCTCACACTGATTGTGTGTCCTGTCTCCTGCACATGTGGCCTTCCGAGCTGTGCGGGTCTGAGCTGACAGTGGGAGGGGTGAGGGAGGGTGAGGGAGGGTCACGCTCTGTCTGATTTTCTGGGCCACACTGACACAGCTCCAGGAGATTGCGGTAACCATCCTTGCGCGCGGCCATTGTTCCCCAGCCGCCACTGTGTGTTCACGTGTATTCGAAATAACAAGTGGGAGAAAGCCAGGGGCAGGGAGGTGGGGCTGGTGGCGGGGAGGCGTGAAGCCCACAGGCTGGGGCAGGGACCTGCTCTTAGAGTCCTGCCACAAGGTGAACCAGAAACGCTCAGAAATCACAAACCGTTTGTTTTGTTGCATGTTAACAACATATGGTGCACCACACGTCATCACCTCTATGGAAGTCTGGTCGCTTGCTTTCTGCAGCCTTTACTTTTTCCCTTACATTATGTTATGCATTAATTCTACGGAAAGATTTGTGGAGGAATAACTGATGTTTCTTTGCTTGTAGGAAAAAGTGTAACTGTGTTCAATTAAAGACAAGCAAAACTGCATTTGTCCCTTTAATGTACTCATATGTTTTAGCATAGAAACCCTTTTAGTAAACTCCCAAACTCCATAATGCTATTCACTCTAATATTCCTTACTGGATATTTATTATGACAGGGGGCACCCACACATGTATGTGTGCTTCTGGGTATTGTGTTTCCTGTGTTATGAAGTTTAAATGTTTTCAACTGACAACCTTAGTCCAGTATTTTTTCCTTCAAACTGTAGTTTTCCAGTGGTTAAAAACTACTAGTAAACAACTACTAGTTATTCAGTAACTTTACATTCAGTTAGTGATAATGAACTCCACCCTGTTCTCAGAATAACGGTGACTTATTCTCAATCTCCCTCTCACCCCTTCCTCTCATCACTTCCATTTCTGCTGCCGCTCATGTCAACATTCTCCCATGATCCTCCTGTGTTTATTTCTATCCTTTGCCCTCCCCAGCAAACATCCTCACAGTCATCATCCTGTCCCAGTTGGTGCTACGCCGTCAGAAGTCCTCCTACAACTATCTCCTGGCTCTGGCAGTTGCTGACATCCTGGTCCTCCTGCTCATTGTGTTCGTGGACTTCCTCCTGGAGGACTTCATCCTGGGAACACCTCTGCCACCCTCCCTGAACAAGACAGTGCAGGTGCTGGAGTTCTCCTCCATCCACACCTCCATCTGGATCACGGTGCCCCTGACGGTGGACCGCTACATCGCAGTGTGCCACCCCTTGCGCTACCACACCGTCTCCTACCCGGCGCGCACCCGCCGTGTCATCCTGGCTGTCTACACAGGCTGCCTGCTCTCCAGCGCCCCCTACTACTGGTGGCCCGACCTGTGGCACGGGCTCCCCGGGTCAAGCGGAGGGGCCGGCAGCAGTGCGGGGCAGCACGTCCTGGTGTGGGCCCACTGCGCCACGGTCTACCTGCTTCCCTGCTCCGTCTTCTTCTCGCTCAACACCGTGATCGTGCGCAAGCTGCGCCGCAGACGCAGCTGCTTCCGCCTGCGCGGTTACTCCACAGGGAAGACCACCGCCATCCTGCTGGTCATCACCTCCGTGTTCGCCGTGCTGTGGGCGCCGCGCACCGTCATGATCCTCTACCACCTGTACACGGCGCAGCCGGCCAAGCCCGGACCCGCCCGGGCGCTCCACCTCGTCACCGACGTGGCCAACATGTTGGCGCTGCTCAACACCGGCGTGAACTTCTTCCTGTACTGTTTCATCAGCAAGCGCTTCCGGGTCATGGCTGCCACCGTGCTCACGTCCTTTTTCCGCTGCAGGAAGCAGCCGCCGCCCTTCTACGCCAGCCACAACTTCTCCATTACAAGTAGCCCCTGGATCTCCCCAGCCAACTCCCACTGCATAAAAATGCTTGTGTACCAGTACGATAAGAATGGCAAACCAGTCTGCATATCATCCTGAGTACAGACAGTAGCTGCTGAATGAGCTGCATTTAACGGTTTGTCCAAACAGCTCATGTCAGCAAAGGAGGGTGTCAAACTGGCAGCAGCTCCCACTGTCATAAGTATGACTGTTTTAGAAACAATGGCTCTAAAATGGCTATTAAGAGAGGGTTGAGGTTTGATCAACAGCACTTTTAATTGTTGAACTCAAAAATGGGTTTAATAACTTTTGATAAAGCTGTCACTTACAGTAAACATGCCAGCAGGATATTAATGCAAAAAAAAGGATTCAGCTTCAAAAAATCATTTAGTATACTGTTGAATGTCCTGATGTGAAACTGAGTCAGAAGACACACTGACCGATGGACTTGGTGTTTAGGCACTACTCTCTTTGATGTGTTATATGTGATTCATCTGAAAAGCAACCTTTAGAACTGAACCTTTACAACTGAACCTTTAGAATAGAACTTTGTTTTAAGAGTTCTTAAAGATGTTTCAGATTGGTATTCTAGCCAATATGGATATTCATTATTCAGTATTTTAAATAATTCTCCATCACAGATACAAGGCCTTTTGTTAGATATTGATTTTTATTGCCAGTATTAATGCAAAATGAATGTATTTATACTCATGTAGAGGCCTCGTGATTTGAAACAAACACACTGACACTTTTTGATGTATCGGTGCAACGACCACTTGGTATTTTAATTGTTTTCCATTTAAAAAGTATGCGATCTGGTGCCAAGTACCATAATTCTATGGCTTTTGCAAAAAATGAAGTTCAGAAGTGAGCCTCAGGTATTATGTGCATGTAGAAACTCTTTTCTACATACACATATACATCACAGCCTTTGCAACCTTGAAGGCAAAGCATGTTGTGCCTGTCTGTGAACACACAGGCCTCAGAGCAGTGAAGTGTTCAGTGGGCTGAGGGTAACACCTTTCTTTTTTTTTTTCTTTCCAAAAAACAACAAAAATATAATAACTTGTTGATGGATATTACCCAAGTATCAAATATGAAATGAGCAACATTTAGTGTGTATTTGTTGTCTTACATATGAATGTGCTATTAAATGACTGTTTAGGTTATGGTTAAATATATAAAGAAACAAAAAACTTATTTAGGGCTTATTTAGGGCTATCAGATTAACATTTTTAAGAAAAGGTTTCCGGTATATATTAGGTATATATACCTGATGTTAGTTAATTCTGACATCAACAGTTAAGCAAAGGCAGCCAACCAAAGTTACATTGTTATATTTCTTCTGCTGGCTGTCATTATAATAGATTGGCAGTCTAGTGAACACCCACCAGTGAGTCTAGGACAGATTCGGCAGACACAATAGAAATAGTCACAAACTTGTTCATTTTGCTATAGAGTGCAAGAATTTAGTCAACTGTAATGACTCCTTAGCATGTGCATTTAACTGCTTCTTTCTGCAACAGCTTTGTTATGAAACTGAAATGGCCATGTTCAATGTGCTAATTTAAGAATGTCAGATTTTACAAACAAATCTTATGATCATACTTATAAGTATCCTTGAAAAAGACTCATTTGCACACAGAACCTTTGCTGACTGTACATGAGAAGAAATGCCCAGAGTGAATAGATCCTTAACCACTATGACACAATCAATGCTGTATATAGACTTAAACAACTCTTATACACACATTGTGTCATTTTAAAGCCATTTCACATGAACTTTGAATGTAAGGATATATACAAATATATAATTTTCTTTCTTGCTTTTTTCCATGTATTTACGAATACATGTCTTTGAGGACCAATCAAATGTCGATGACACTCTGTCTTTGTTCTAAAATATTAGTGTCATATTTTAAAGAACTATAAATAACTTTTTTTAAGTTTAAAAATACTTTAAGAAACAATCTTATTATTACCATTATGACAATAAGGATGGTAAACTGAATGCTGTATAGGTTAAAGATGCAGTGGGTGCAGTAGAAGTCGTGATAGTTTTAGTAGTGCAGAAAGTGATCTGGGGGTGTCGAGCTGGCTGTGATGCGTCTCTTCCTTAAGTGATTTCACCCACGTTAGCCGCTCATTCATCTCTGCTCTTTTGTTGTTTACAGTGTCTTATTTTTACGTCATGAGGTAAAACTAAGCACCGTAATACAAGTAATCGTATCAGTGAATTAGAATGTCCTAGACTGAGTAATGGGCCAGGTTAAACGTCCCCATGGCACACTGTGCCGCGTTCCAAACACCCAGAGATTAGGGAGCTTCCTGTGCTAAACAAAGCACACCATACCCAGCTAGGTGTGTTACAAAACTGTTACAGCAAACATTATTGCGTGCAAGGAAACACATAGCCAGTCTCTTTCACTGTAGCCAGCTGCCTGTATGAGGTGATTATAATGCGTTATGAATTTGCAGTATTAGCCAAGGCTTTTACTGTTTTTTGTAAAGTTTAAAAACGTACGTCCAGGTTTTATTACTCTTACTCCATCGCCAAGACTGCCTGAATCACCGAAATCATATACATCCACACTACTGAAATTTAAATGCTACAAATCTATAGCCAAACGTTCTTGAACCACGATACCCGAATGACTATGACTTACTTTTGATGTACTTAAGCAACGACCTTTCCATTTTCTGTTTTAGCAGGTGATCCGAGCCTAGAAACTAGAAACAAATGTAAGTATTTATACAGAAGAAAGTGTAGAATATGCTTATGGTGGAGATACTGTCAATATAAAAGATTATGAATTTGATGGTATGCCTCTTTTGACGTGTTTCTTCTTGGATGACCTAGACAGCTTACTTAAGAGCTCGCAGGTCAGAAACTAGAGGTTTTATTATTAATTTTCTGTTCGTCGTTATATGCGTTTTACTTCTATGTCAATATACTTCACTCTTGAAAGACAGCAGCAGGTATTCCAGTCTGATTATGTCTGAGTAAAGGACGGCTGCCATACTGGAGCTCTAACCCCTCCCCCATTAATCGCGAGACAGTCTGGACATCTACGATCACACTGTGCTCACACGGTATGATTTCCACCAATAGACACTCAGCCATGATGAATACAGTCAATATCAGCCTCTTCACTCCGGGGCAGACCAATCAATAATCTGTAATCTATAATCACGTGAAAGGTTTTCCACTAGCCTTTAACAAATGATTACGCAAGCCATCATAAACTGCTATGTCTGGACAGCCTTGCCAGCAGACAAGAGGAATGAGATAGAAATGACGGGGCAGATGAATAATGCCCTGGGTCTGCCTCCACCAGTGCAGGGGCTTTAGAGTTCATATGGAGGCAAGCAGGGAAGTGGGCCGTGCACACTGCCCCCATATTCTCCACCTCCATCCCTTCAAATGATGATGTACTGTAGCTGACAGGTGATGTAGTTTAAGTTACTCTCTTTGTATGTTCTGACTTTCAAACATATAACATTGTATATAAACTATCTCTGCTAAAGACGTCATATGAGCTCTATAATGTTGAAGACATTTGATATGTGTACCAATTATATATCTGTGAACATAATTTTCCTCCGGTATGGGACATTTTTTCTATATAAAGATCCTTTTATTATTTTTAATGAAGATGATTGTTCATGTAATTTCATCTATTCATGTCAATGTAGCTATGGAATATGGCATGTGGAATTATTTTGCCTTATAAAAATTTCTTAAATAAAAAAGATCAATGTAATGATATTAGTTTACCTAAACTCTTGAGATGTTTGCATGAGAAGTGCATATTTAACTAATTAAATTCATTTAAATTAATGAATCAGTAGTGACTACTTGATTCATTATTTAACATAAGTCCACATCAGCTCTGCTCATAGAGATTTACCTCCTTGTTGAGTTTACTTATTGTACTAATATAACACCCTGGCCAAAATACAATTTTACTCTGTAAGTATATACAGTATGTGATCATTAAAGGGAAACACCACAGATAAAAAGTTTAAATTCAGATCACGACTGAAAATTGTGATTTCACGTCATGCAGAATTTTTCTTTTTCTTTTCTTTTGAAATATTAAGAGTTTATCCAAATCCTACTCAGAACCTGGACATCTCATACTGAAACCACATTATTGACAGCCCTCGCATTGTCAAACCCCATGTTCACATTCCAAAGCTCTGCACATCTGTGCAGTCCAACTTCCTGTTAACTGCATTTTTATGTTATCGGATGAAAAAAATGAACAGGAGGGACTGCAGCAGGGTCAGCTCCCGACATTTGGAACCAACCTCTTACCCAGCATGCACTTCTTTCTCTCTCATATGTCATACTTTTGCCCTGTCAGACAAACAGGAAATCCCCTAGGGCCTACAGATAACAATACAAGTTAGATTTATGCATCGGTGCTGGTGTTTAATTAATTTATTGAACATATCAAAATTGTGGGCGGCATGGTGGTGTAGTGGTTAGCACTGTTGCCTCACAGCAAGGAGGTCTGGGTTTGATTCTTGGTCTGGGCTGCTCTGTGTGGAGTTTGAATGTTCTCCCTGTGCCTGCGTGGGTTTTCTACGGGTACTCCGGTTTCCTCCCACAGTCCAAAGACATGCATGTTAGGTTGATTGGTCACTCTAGATTGCACGTAGGTGTGAGTGTGTGTGTGCATGTTGGCCATGTGGTGGACTGGCGAACTGCCCATGGTGTACCCTGCCTTCGCCCGGAGATGCTGGGATCGGCTCCAGCCCCCCCCCCGTGACCCCGACTAGCAGGAATAAGCGGTACGGATAATGAATGAATGATTTCAAAATTGTCGTTGGCCGATTATTGTCACTACCCTGCTATTGATGTGAGGTCCTCCCCTTCAAACTACATTGGAGAGTCTCACAGAGAGACCCAATCTACTGCCTCCATTTGCAAACGTTCACCATGTTGAAGTATAATTCTGAGGCATTAGTACCACAGGCAACGAAGTGCACAAAGCTCCAGTGAAACCCAGTGAAAGCCACTGTTACATCCCAGAATGCCTTGCCACAATAGGATTTGACAGAACACTACCAAACTGTACTGTACTAACTGTACACCTACAGGGTGCCTCGAATGAATAAATGTCTAATAAATTGGGTGGTGTGAAGAAATAATGTGGTTGTCCTCTTTCTTTATCCAGAAACCACTTTATCCAGATAAAGAGAGATCACAATTGTAAATGGTACATAGGATTTATTTAGCTGGCGATTGACATTTGCTAATTTAAGGCAGATTTTTAAAATAAGTAATGTATTATGCATAATGAATTGAATTGACCTCTTGAATTGATCCTGAAATAATAGATATGACCCAAACTCTGACCCCTACAATGACCTCACCCGCCTTTCCAGTTACCCAGATGTATTTAGTCCTGAGCAGTTATAACGGATCCTGACAGGACACTAATGTTAGAGTGCTAGCTTCATGGCTCACTGTAGTTTAGTATATGCATAAAACATAGCTCATTTAAACTCCATAACATATATTCCAACAAAAGAATACAATTTAGGGTTGAGGTGTCTTGTAGGATAAATAATCATAATATTTGAGTATATTAAACAAGCATCATATCATCAATAGAATTGTTATGGTATTTCTCATTATTTTGATATTATTTAAGCATTATTAATAAATTAGAGAAGATGTATTTTTTACCTTCCTTTTCAAGAACAAGCTTCAGTTGTTACCAATATGTGGTTTTGTTTTTTTATCCTGTAGGTAGGTCATATAACAAATATCAAAGGTAGTTTAATACAATGGTGTCATAGAAGAAAATCATGATTGGACTTTTAGAACGATATCAAAGTTTATTCTACAAGATGACGATGGACATGCGATAGGATAAAACACTTCAAAAGTAACTACCTTTATGTTTTGGGTCAACCGAAATGTACAGACACGAACGGAGAGGCTTCTCGAACGATGCTAATCAAACATCACCTTGCGATAGAGTGAATATCTGCACAAGCTCGTGTGCTCCCTCGTGCGGTTAAAAAGAAGTATTAAATTCACTGGGAGGACAACGCGATGTCTAGAGAGGTAGACGATATTCACGGCTTGGAATGGGTGTTTGATAAATAGATGACCTTTCTACGGGTGATCCATTGTATTGGAAACCAGAACCGTCTAAACTTACATTTTTTTTTACATTTAAAATTCATAATTGTTTAAAGGAACCTGTCATAAGGTACCTGCTCCCTACCACGGTAAGCCAACATGTCACTTAATATTTTACAGAAAAGATAAAGGCGTTGTGTCGTAACCATAAGCTTGTCACTGATGTAAACAGCATCATGGGTTTGCTGGTAATTGAATGGCGTACAGATAAATTGGGGAATTTTTAAGGTGCATGAAAATAAAAGTAACATACGTAGTAGCCAACATTGTAGCTAATGTAGGCTGATTTATGTCTTTAGCCTAAAACCAACAACCAACCAATGAATACATATATACATATAGTATAGATTTGTTTTAAAATATCATTGTGCAATTTACACGTTTTTTGGTTTTGTTTTGTTTTTTATGCCACGCTTCTTTATAACCCGATTATTGTTATTTACGCCGTTATTGCGCGGGCAGCCTTCCACAAGGGGGCAGTGTAACAAAGGCGCTTGTGATACCCACATAAATATCCATCTATGGTAGCATAAATGCGCAGTTCTTTTGTACTGGGTGACTGTCAAATGAACAGAATGTGAATGCATCAACATTTTCCTTTTTCGATATCACATGTTTCAAAATGGACTCGAGTGCAGGAAAGGATCAATATTGTCAGTGTCAAAGGGTGCTTACTTCATGATAAACAGCTTCTGGGGATGAACTTTGAACCTGAGTAACGAGTATCCATACCCTCAGACTCAGAGGCCTTCACTGCAATGGTGTGGCTGCGTGCAGCGCTTCTGCTCGCCCTCCTGCTGGGCTGTGTGCCTGCTGACCCGGACACCAGGAGAGGTAGAGCATGCTCTCTGTCACCTACTGGAGTGTTGCATAGTGGGAGTGGGAGGGGGAGGGGGGTTGATCTGGGGCCCTGAGATGTTACACAGCTTTAAATACTGATTGAGCTTCTGTGCTGTTCTCTTTTTCATATACTTTCTGTTAGAGCTCGTTTAAGGTTTCATGATGACTGTAAATCCCACAGCTCAGAACAACAGTAATTATAAGAGGTTATTAAAGTTGTTACACGGTACAGTTGTTTTGGTTACTCACGTATGCTGGTTAATGTTCGATGAATCGGGAGTTTATTTTGGGGTCGTTCCTAAAGCGTCTCTCCCACCACCAGCACAGTGTGTGTTAACATTTCAGCACAGGCTGCTGTGTGTGTGTGTGTGAAAGCTAAGGAAGAACCGCACTGAGCAAAGACAAGTGACTGTGCGTCAGCCAATGAGATGCTTCAGGTGTAGATGTGGTCAAGAAGCAACCCCACCCCCACCCTGCAGGCCCAGTGTTCCTCCACCCGAAGGAGGCGAGTCAGGTCATAAGCCGTCCAAAGCGAGCCAACGAAGGAAACGAAGAGGCCGGCCTCCCTCCCAGCCTGGAGAGAGAGTGTGTGCAGGAGGTCTGCAATTATGAAGAAGCACGAGAGGTGTTTCAGGACACTTATCGCACGGTGAGTCTCTGATGCCGCATTGATGGCACCTTCACCTTCCTGATTCCATTAACAATCAGAATGTTTGATGCAGGCTGTTTTAAAACACTACTGGGGATGAACTGAGGAGTTGGTATGCTATATATATATATATATATATAATGATATGCAATTATATATACACTCTGTTTTCCTTTTTCTAAAGGACATCTTCTGGTCTGTGTACATTGGTAAGTAGACAGTAAGAACCACTATGACGTAAGAACCACTGAAGAAGGATTCTTCTACCTTGTACAACCAACCACATGTTTACTCAGTGCTGTTTCTTCATCGCTAGTCCAGATCAGAAGGTTTTATTTTCCCTTTTCTCCAACCATTTTACAGATGGGGATCAGTGCGTTGACCAGCCCTGTCAGAACGGAGCCATGTGCTCTGACAGTGTCGGTGGTTATGACTGCATTTGCAAGTCGGGATTTTCAGGAATCCACTGTGAGACAGGTATGGGGCAGAGGAGGCGTCGGACATTATTACATGATGCTACGTAAAGCACTCATCTCAGGCCCGTAAAAGCGACAACATTTTGTTTTGTGCTCTTGAGAGGGATCTGCGTCTGTTCCTCCTCTGAGCAGTGTTTGTGAATATTCTTCGTTTGACCTGCTTCTCCGTGGCCTGTGTCCCTCACGCAGATCGGACAGTGTGTGTCATAGACAAGGCCAACTGCACCCAGTTCTGTAAACCAGGCTACCACTCCTATGAGTGCTCATGCGCTGATGGCTGGAAGTTGCAGGAGAACCAGAAGTGTGTTCCTGCTGGTGAGAGCCGCTTTTGCTTACTGGGAAATGTCATGTGTTTATTCTGCGTATTGCATGTGTTGATGAAGATGATGTCTTCCACAAGATACTGGAACTGCCACATGGGGGAAAAAAAAGTTTTTAGTTAAATAGCTGAGTCATGCTAAAATTTATTTTATCATGCATTTGGTGTGGCTTTAGTTGTTCAGAGATATTGCAAAAAAAAAATAGCAAAGCAAGTAGCAATAATTCTTCAGTGGAAAGTCTGTGTATTTTTTTTCTATGTGGACAACTTCACTACTTTTCGAGCATAAAAGGTGAGTCGTGTTTAACATGTTCCCAGTGCAACACCCTTGTGGCAAAGTGAACAGTCTGAGTCAGTGGGACAAGAGGCAGTCCAGTAACATACAGTCGGACTACCAAGGACTGAGCTGCAACGCTGAGGAGTGCCCCTGGCAGGTAGTGCCCCCCGCACGCCCATCTGTGTCCCGTACGCAAATACGCTAGCACGCTGCGACCTCCGTAGGCATCTGTGTCATTACTTAACCATCTCGTTTTAAGGCCTTGCTGCGCGGCACTAGCTCACAGGGCTTTTGCAGTGGCGTCATCCTCAGACACAACCTGGTTCTGACCACCGCCCAGTGTGCCAAGAAACACAGTGACTTTCAGGTGGCAGTGGGTGAGTGTTTACGTTTACTGCACATGTTTTGAAAAGGATTTTCCTTTTCAACCAGTGAGGCTGCTCCTAGCTGTTTGCTTATTTCGTAACTCAGCAACTACATTATAAATACGTGATACCTTTTTCGTGTTGTAAGCCTCTCTTTCAAATGGAATGTTGTTGACATTCTATTGCGCCTGCAGGCAAGAGGTCCCTGTCGTATGAGCCGGGAGAGCAGACCCTCTATGTGAAGCAGGTGCACGTGCATCCGCTTTATGCGGAAGGTAAACCAGACAATGACCTCGCTCTGGTGGAGCTGAGAGACAAGATTGTCTTCAAGAAGACTGTGTTGCCAGCCTGTCTGCCTGAAAGAGACTTCGCAGACAGCGTGCTGATGTCGGGAAAGTACGTGGCCGCGGTTACCGGCTGGAAAGACGCGGCTGAGTTCCAGGGAAACCTTCTGCTGAATCACCTCTCTTACAGTAGCCTGCCCAGCTGTGTGGAACACCACTCTGGCCAGGTCAGTAGATCTAGTTATCATTATGTAGCAATACGCCAGGACCATAAACTGTACAGCGGTTATTTTCTATGGCTGGCAATTAGTGTGTATCTACACGAAACATAAAAAATATTCTGATGTCAAGGTTACCAACAAGATGGCGTGCACCATGCCACGGGCCAAGGCAGACTGCGTCTTTAGCTCTGGAAGTCCCGTTCTCACCTTATACCGAGAGGTGTTCTTCCTCACGGGCGTGGTGAGCCACTATGAAGGTATCGACTGCAAGAACGGCTACGTCGTCCAGAAGGTGTCTCGGTTCCTTCCCTGGCTGAAGCCTCTAATGGATTCTACAAAAGGTTAAATGGTAAACTCAGAGTTTGCTCATTTGTCATAACCAAACTGGCATATTCGTTTTCCAGTCACCTACAATGTACTGATTTTCTTTCCCCATTTTAATCCAAGTGTTTTAATCCAAGTGTATTCAAGCACATCAGATTGTCTTAAATCCACCTTCAGGATAAAGTTTTGTGTCTTGATATGTGTGCTTTAGAGATTTCTCCATAAGGTGGCGCCCTTTCCTTCAGAATAATATCTAATATCTGTAGGCACACAAATGTAATAGATAGAATAACAGCATGACTTCTACCATCATAACTTTTAGAATGATCCATTTTACCAAATATTCCAACTATTCCAACTATGTATTTTCCCTTTTCCTCAATACTAAATACAGGCTAGCTTGCAGGTGTCCAGCATATCTGTGCAGGATAGTATAAGATCTAAGGAGGCCAGTCCCATTCTGCGACACATTTCTGCATTTTAAAAGACTTGTAACAGGATTGTATGGGGCTCATAATACAATATATGTATTGATTTTTGTTATCCTAGGACCTGTGATCCACTTAAGATTGATATGCATAAAATGAGTGTTGTACTGTACTGTTCAAATGATAATATATAATTGAACTGCAGTCTGACATAAAATTTCCTTTTGGCACATTAATATATTATATTATAATATGTTATATTATGATTGCACACTTGACTGCAACTGACCAATAAAAACAATCACCTGGAATTGTTAAATAACTGTGTGTGCTCCCTATGCATTCAAACTCATAAATATTCAAATGTTTGGCAAAGGAATATTTTCTTTGTTTGGCATATATGCTTACATTAGTGAGGATAATGCTCAAAACTGACATTCATTTTGCAACATTACAGCATTTGTAAAGTTATTACAGAACTTGTTATAAAACGTGTTACTCCTGTTAGACGAGGTATTAATCTGTGGTCACCATTTGCAAAGTGGATTTTAGGCAAGTGTGAATTATCATAGCATGCTGTGATGGCCCCAAAATGGGTTGCTGACTCCTTAATACATAACAAACATTTACAGCATTTACACATTTCTAAACTTTAAGGCTCCTGATTGTAGTTCCTTATGTACTAGTTTCTATGGTAACTGTCACACAGTTGAGGTTGGGCCACAGTAACTGAAATTAAAGAATTTAAAACAAAACAAAAGCAAAGTCAGCGTCCAGACCTGGTCAGACATTGTCCGATGGTCAGCGCTCCAGCAGTTTGGCCCTTGCATTTCTGTTCCCATGGTATCCTCCTAGGAGACGGCTCCTGGTCTCCAATAATCTCACCGCTCCTTTTTTGTAGCGCCCAATAGAGATGAATCTCCATAGTCCCCCTTCCTTCCTTCGCCTGGCCCAGGAACTTGGCCCTGCCACCTCTGTTTACTTGCCTGCCTGGAGATGAGCCTCCCAGGGCTTGATATATGTGGAGGAGACATGAGAAGACTTAATGTGCCGCAGCCCTACATCAAAATGCAGCTACCATGAATAGGTTCTAGTAGGTTTCTCAATAGCTGCTTTGAGGGTGTTTTAAGCTACCACTGGCAAATGAACACCGAGGGTCATGCACAGCATAATGCATAAGTAATTGGACAGTACCACTGTTTTTGTTGTATTGGATCTCTTCACCAGTATACTGGATATGAAATAAATCAATGACTGTGAGTTTAGAGTTTAGAACATCAGTTTTAACTTTCAGGTTTGTATCTGTACTGGTGAACTTTATGCGAATCTCTCGTTGTTGGCTGGTTCCTTAAGTTGCCGGTTATATTGTCTAGATAGTTCCTGAATAAAAAGGAAGGCTAACACATGGTATAAATCTGACTATAGAAGCAGCTGTATCTGAATCCACTTGATGGTGACTCTCAACATGAAACGTAAACACCCCCAAAACAACCCAAGAGCACCAGTGATGTTAGCAACAATGGAAGATCACCTGACCAAGCACAACTGTCGTTATTCAGAAAATGCATCAAGAACTGAAAGGCCAGGTTACAGTATGCTAAAACATAAGATAAATGTCTGTAGTCTCATGACAAATGACAAACATTAACCGCTAACAGAGAAAAGGAAACCACAAGGGGGTGTATCAGTGGAACTGGCTCAGCTGTCTGATAAATGCAAAAGTGTACAGAAGCATTATCATTGCTCAGGCCCACATTAATGCCACAAACCCCCTCTGCAACAGTGTAGTGAAACCTTGAAGTTATTCAGGTGGAAAATATAAAATGCCTCCTATTTTGGCCAAATTCCAACCTGGGCCCCTTTGAGAAAGCTTTTCCCAAGAGTAAGGACCAAAAAGTCTTCCATAACAAGCAGGAATTAGTAAAGGCCTTGCAGGGCATTAGCAGTGAAGGTGACCGGTAGCTCGTGATATATATGAGTTGCAGACTTGAGGCAGTCATCAATCACTGAGGATTTGCATCCAAGTCACTTAGGATTGTGTTAATTTATGTAATTTGTCCCCTGAAATGGCAGACTACAAATAAAACAAGCTATGTGTCCTACTGTATGTGTTTGACACAATACATCACCTCTTATGTGCAGTATGCTGGTGCATGTAGATCTGTTTCAGTTTAATCTACTTTAAATACATTGAAGTTGGCATATCTAATTGTGAAGGAGAGTGATTAAATGAGGAGATGGCAAAACAAACTCAGAAAGCTTAAATCATGTTTGTGCCCTAACTAGTCTACAAACCTCTGGAAGCAACCTTTGTACTGGTTCGTCTTTTGTCTTATTTGCTTTGACTTTCCCATTGCCTTGTGTATATGCAAGTGGATCATCTTACATCTAATCTCCTCAGAAATATCTCCTTTAGCCATTTTATAGATAAACACAAGAAAGCAACGTGCAAGCCAGTTAAGTATTTTACAAGTAAGTTACAGTACTACATGTGTATTATATGTATGTGTTTTCTGTGCTGCAATCATTCATTCCTTAAAGCATCTTTTAACTCTACTTCACCAGCGTACCCAATGCAATCTTCACTGCACTCTGTAACAGGACCGTCCTAGTGTGTGTGTGTGTGGGGGGGGGGGGGAGTGAAGCCCTCCATAGATTAGTGCACGATGTGAGTTTCCACTCTGTTGGGTAATTGTGCAGGCTGTGGACATTCGGATCATTGTTCTGGTGCTCTAGTTTTTCTGGGACCTAGAGCCACTTCATCTCTCCCTTTATCTCTTTCTCTCTCTCTCTCTCTCTCTCTCTCTCTCTGCATGTTTTCGTGTGTATGAGGATGATACACAGATCCACACAGCTGCTGTGTTTATGTTCTCCAGATGTAGTTGTGATATGTATTAGCCAAAGGCCTTGGAAACCTACAGAAAGGTCAAACTACGCCCTCCCCACACCCCCCAACACCACCACCTTCTCCCCATCCGGAAACAAATACAATACAATACTGAGCCATCACCTCATATCCCCTCTGAATAACACTCTGTCGTCATTGGTCAGACTGGGACAGAAAGAAGCTCTGAAGCAGTGTCAGTGTTCCATCTGGTTTTGACACGCAGTCCAACATTCGGAAATATGGATGCCCACGGTCTCACTACAGAAGAGCAACTGGGAAGTAAACAAAAGATGAAACCAGCCTCACATGATAGAGCAACACAAATACAGGAAACAGAAATATGACAACATTGCCGGAAATGAAACCTTCAAATGCTGCATTTATGGAAACAGTAAAAAAAAAACCTTACAACTCTGAGACTTTAAGTTATAACAGATTAACATTAAACAAAAACACAAATGATTACAAGTCATTTCATTAATTTTGAAAAAACATTTTCAAAAATGCTTCATTTGAAGTCAAAAACATAAATGCTCATGGTCACTAGCAGCAGATGTTTTCAACAAAGGAATGTGAAGGTCTCCTCTACACTGGCTTCTATAATTACTACTGTTCAGCTCAGCAGATCAAAAGAAAGAAAGAAGAAAAGCAGAGCAGGTGATGGTGCTGTAAGCGTTTAACTATAGTCACTACTTAAGGGAGATCAGATACCTCAAAAACATTTAAAACATTTCATCCTGGCTTTACTATTATACATATGTAAATAAGGCTCTGTTGTTTTCATAATCCAAAATACATGTAAGTGTAAATAATGCTCAATTTTCAATTCCAGTCATGTTTATAGATTTGGGTGTTTCTGTTTAAATTTAGATCTCTCATTCTCCAATTCAGTCTCCACCTGTATCCTGGAATAGTTATTCTTTCCTGTTAGGTTGTGATGTGAGACCCTCATTTTAGAAATGACAGAATTCTATTGTTTATTCTGTTTACGTAGATATAACATAAAAGTATATGGATAGGTGAATTTAATGACATTCTCTTTTAACAAATTCCATTCTAACCTCAGAGTGAGCTGCAAACATTTTGATCTGAGAAAATGCAGGAGTTAGAGAATGTTTATTTATTTGACTTGGCTATTTCAAGTTCTTTGTCTAGAATACTTTGGTTGTTGGTGTGTGTGTGTGGGTGTGTGCGTGGAAGAAGCACATACATGCTAGAGGCCATGTTCAGAAGGTACTGAACAGGTCTCCAAGATCTATGCCAGGATCAGCAGGAGCTGGAGTAAGGCAGGACAGGCCTGAGCCTTGAGGCCACAGCAGACGCAAAGAAGAAGAGATGGAGGACAATGGGATGAATGCCTGCAAGGGGATACATATTAGTTACTGTGCCTTAAAAAGTCATAACCATGACCCCCGACCACACACACACACACACACACAAACACACACGCACGCACGCAAACAACATTGTCTTAAAATAAGACCATTTTCATCCAGTGTTTTGGTGCAGTTCACCTTCATGGATCCACACAGCATGCACGGTAGCTGCTCACAATAGCTGGGCACATAAGAAAGTGCTGACAATGAAGTGAACGCAAGTGAGATCTCTGTAGAACACATGTAATCAATAAGCATGTTTTAAAAGGTGAGAAGATGTGATCTGTTTGACTAGCTCAACATTTGTAGGTGTGTATTTGTATATGACAGGTATTCCAGATGATGTGACAAAGTTCTGGACATAAAACATGTAGTCAGCATTTTTTTTTTATTTGTCCAAATCAAAAAATGTACTCTACATTTAGCTGATAGCATATGTGATACAGTGTACACTGTGTGTATGACTGCAGTGCTATGAGGTATTATACAACGAAGAGTCGCTGCTATAAATACAGCCTGCATGTGGGGGAAACCCTGCCTGCCATGCTTTGATTTAGCACTGCGAATTCCACCGCTAAGAATGATCAGACACAGTGAGGACAGTGCCTTTCCACGGGCATCTGGGTGTTAGACTCGCTGTTCTGTAAGCAAAGACGGGAGTGGACACAGAAGGATCAATGCAGTAAGACATTACTGCAGCTCTAACGCAGGGCACCGTATGGTGAAGGACACGAAATGACTATGTTCTCTGACACAGTGCTGGAACTATTTAACTGCAGTATGCTAACAGTATGTCAATATACAGGGAAAGACTGGAACGTAAGTTATGTAGGATGTTATTTATCAATTTATTGATGCAACAATATGTTGATTGATTGTTTGATCGCCTGGTCATCGAGTCATACTTCATTAAACATTCCATAGGTTCTGGAAGAAGGGCAGAAGGTCTCTTCTGTTCTAACCACTGAATGGAGCCAAATTGGAAGAGTTTGGGTGGATTACAGAGGCAACAATCCCACCCTGTAAAATCACATTCTAAATGCCCCCCCCAGCCAGCCGTCCCTCAGTCCGTCTGCGTCTGGCTGGGGATCAGATATTGCCTACTCCCCAAATCCCCTGCAAATCTCTACACTGTCACTCTCTCACAAAATCTTCATTTGAGGGGTGGGTAGCTGGCAGGGTAGCTAAGTTATGCAAATTTTTGTAAATGCTTAGTATTGTCAAGAATGACATTCAGTCTTTCACAGTCTTTCACAGATGGATTCATCTTTTTTAAAATTGATATTGTAAATTAAAAAAAAAAGTAAAATCTAGATCAAATTAGATCCAGTGGAGTAGGTTAGAGGGGAGTCTCTACCAATTTAGATATAGGGTCCATTAGAATAAGCACTAGTCCTCTGTTAAAACCTCTGTCTAACCGCAACAATAACATCAATAATACTCAATAATATATCAATAATCAATAATATATATAAAATACTGAAATGATCATGGGATTGTGACTGTAATTAAAGCCTGTATACATAATTAATCAAATGATTGACTAATTAAGTCAAATTAAGCTAATCCTAGTATTTAATAAGATCTTACATATGGGCTCCGCACACTGAGGTATACAAAGTTATGAAAACGTTTACAAAACAGAAGTATAGAATTCAGATGAACTAAACTAGGGGCGGGACCACTGTCACTCACCGCGCGCCTCTCTAGACTGATCGAATTGAACAGCTGAGGACGCGCGTGCTGAACCAAGAGGAAAGCAGGAGAGTAACAACAAAGCGTTACTTTTTAGTAACATCCTCGTCGATAGCTATAGTATAAGTGGTGTTACAGGGCAATGCCACGAGGGCTACGATTGACGTGGTCCTGTTGCTAATGTAGAAGATAGAGCTGTTTAGTAAGAATCAATCTCATCTCGTCAAGAGGACAATAGCCAGAACTGAGTATCTTACAGTGTCTTTGGAAACGTTGTCGTCAGATATTGACCTCTGTCCCCCTAGTCAGCGAATGTTTATCCAGAAAAAAGAAGAAAAGAAGGAGATTTCTTTGCTGTCAGTTCTGATCCTAAACCGTGTTAACTCCAAAATCAGACAACACGGAGCACCTTGTTATCATACACGAATAATGCGGTGTGTCGGGGATTGCTGAGGCAAGTCACTCAAGTAGCGGTCTTTGCTGTGCGACACGGTTCCAGTGACCCAAACGGATTAAGTAAACGATTTTTCCACTTATTTTGGATTCTTGATGTATTTACCCATTTATTTGTGTCAAGACGGTGTTGTTGAAAGAATGCATCGCTGAACAAAGGATTTTGGAAAAAACATCGAGTATAACGCTATTCTGCCTCCACGAAAAAGAATCTCACCGGACTTCTTAAACTGTATGTTAAAACACGGCAAATCTCTTTCGAGGTTCTAAATCTAAACCTTGACCACTCTGTGTAATTTAGTCGGATCTCGAATTATTCGGGCTGCTGCGACGTGTGGCAAGGGATCCCAGTCGTCAAACTCAACGAGGGAATAATCCGAAATGTGACATTTCTGCATCTACCCTCAAAAACGTGTGAGACGTGAATACCGCAGTCGTTTGCATAGGATTTATTCAACAAGGTATGCTCATTTTCATGTAAATTGGTGTGTCATGCTGATTTTTTAATGCATGCATTGATTTGGTTTTCTTCGGCAAAATGTAATGTGTTGTTTAATCTAACTGACTTCAGTTGCTTGTTAACCTATTTATTAGTAGAATATTCTCTAACAAAAAGGTCTTGTACGGTTTCCATAAAAGCCATTTTCCTGAAGGCAAAATGTCGGACTGCTGAGATTTGGGTACAGTTAAATCATATCCAGGCAAAACGTGCAATCAACTTGCATACATTTACCTTTATTAGTCAACAGTATGCGTATATAGAATAGTTACCCTGATGAATCGTGACTGAGTAGGGTGGCCACTTTAATAACCCCTAAAAGGAGACACTCACACCCCCAAAAGGAGGACATAGGGGGGACGGGGATATCACACTACACACAAAATTAAAACCATAATCTGTCCGTGTTAGCTAGCTAACTGAATTGACCAATTTGACGACATCTGTAATATAAATCTGTGTTTTACTCACCAAACATAGCATTTACTTACATTATTTAAGTGTGTGCGGTATTTAGTGTATTACAGAAGCCATGAACTGAATCTTTCATCTTTCTTCGAAGGGGAAATATGTGCTGACAACTGATAACTGGAGAGTGGGTTATGATTTTTTTATTTTTGGTGTTTTTACAACGTTGCAAACATCGTATCTGACTAGCATTTACAGCGTGGACTTTCTTTAGGTTAACAACGAGGCGATTTGTTAAACCAGTGCAATGCGAGGTATTTGCTTTGACATGTATGTGATCCAGTGACACGCTAAATAATATTGATCAATGAAAAGCAACTACCAGTTCACTCCAGAAAGATGACAAATAGGTTTCCGTCCAGGTGTTGTGCAAGGAACAAGGAACCGAAAACCCAGAATGTCCGGCCTAAAACCGGACGGCTATTCACCCTACAACAGTTTTAACTGTGGGAATTTTTAACTGTGATTTTAAATGTAGAAATATATGGTTAAATATGTTATAAAATCCTATCAGGCCGTGAGAACTGAGAATGTAGCACGTAGAACTCGACCATCCACCAGTCTTGGCCCTGGAGCCACTTCAGGGGTTCTAAGTTTATGATTTTAATACATTTATATCATATAGATGATCCCTTTGAAGTCAAGGGTGATCATTGCGTAGTATGTGGACGTATGTGGACTCCTTGAATTAGGCTAAAATATTTGCATGTGAAAAGGTTAGTTTGTTCTGTCTGCTGTCAACTCTGGAAGCAACATTCCAGCGATTGATTCATTCATCTTTACAATACACACCTTTAACTTCTATTCAGGCATATAATACACCCCTCCAGGCATGTAACGCAACTATACCACGTTAACTACTATTACTTTAACAAGTGCACTATCCGTAGTCAAGATCCCATTTTAAACACTGTTAATACACTTGGCCATGCTAAATAAATGATCGTGTGCAACTTATTTTTGTCAGGACATGTTTTTGTAGCATTTTTTATAGACTGCAAGATATATATTTTTTTACTTTTTAGAAAATTATTTATTTAAACTGATACAGATTAATATGAACAGGATACAAAATGGTGATGAGGAGAAAGGTTGGGAGAAAACGGACATGTGGTCTAATTTAGAGTTAGGTGTTGACAGGCACACGATTTCAGGCATTAGATTCATCATCAATCTATGTTTACACAGGAAGCAACACATAGTTTGTGGTAAATGCATGGTAAAGTACACATCTTTTTGGTTAAGATGGAGCTACATTAATTTTATCATAGTGATATACTCAGACATTCTAATAAGAAGATGAGATATATAACAGAGATATACAACAGGTGTACTTTGCATCTCTGAGTTCATATGGTAAACCCCAGTCTGGCCTCTCTGACAATATGACTGGATTTTGGTGGGTTTTATCAATGCATTTTGGATTTTTAACTTAAACAGTAATGAAAAGTGCTTTATGAATAATCCCATGATACCTGAAACACTATAATATTTCCTAATACTTTATGTCATTTTGAAGAGATTCCTCTTCTACGTGTAGTCTAGATCAAATTCGTAGCTATGGAAGAGAATTCTGGCTGCTAATTGCCAAGTCAGTTAGCATATGATCACAGTTTGAGACCAGTCACATGTTAATGAGCTCTAATTACTAGAAGCAAAGATTCCTTGAGATACAGAGAGAATAGCTGCACTACCAAACCAGAGCTTAAATGGTCTTGTGGGAGCCATTATTTGTCCTGCTCAGTCTCTCGCTCTCTGACCCCTACTTCTTGTGAAAGCTGCTGAAGATAGATCGTATGTGGCAGTCTTATAGATCTTTCATATAAATGCCTCTAACTGTGAGAGTAGACAAAAAACAGTTAAAAAAAGATCGTTCTGAATGACTCTGCGGTTTGGTAGACCATAATGCCTTTCTTGGTCGTTTTATTTTTTTCAGATGGCTACTTGCCCTTGTCTCTATACACCACACTTCATACATATTTCTGCAGTGTGGCATAATATTCCAATTTGCGATGTGTAGTGTAGTTTTAAGGTTTATTAGCATTGCAAGTTGCAGCCTATGTAATACTATATTATTGGGTAAAGAGACATTCTGTATTACAGTGAAAAATAATACTACTAACAATACATTAATTTGCATTTATTTTATGAATGAAAAATAATTAAGAGGTATGGGATTTCAAAGACAGCTGATTAGTTTAATATGTCACTGAATTTAGCACAGGAACACACACATGCTGTTCAGTACACATGCCTGTAGCAGTAGTTGGTCTAACATAATAGCTATTATGCATGATGTTAGATATTATCCAACTTAAAGGAATTGCATACATAATTTACTCCATAAAACTGTATGCTGACCATGCAGGGTGGAGAAAGAGGAAGAGGAGAGAGGAGTAAAGCTTCCCCAGTGGTGAGAGACCTCCCTGGCCAACTCACACCCTTCCTTAAGGGAGCCGGTCTCTGCTCTGGCCATGCAGGACAAACTGGTCAGAGCTGGATCCTTTGGGTGTTAGATAAGAGAGAAAGAGTTGAGAAACAGTGAGGTAGTGGGGGGGTGGAAATGGAGCGTAAGGTGAATGGGCAAGAGGCACCTTGGAGAGGGCAGAGAGGGAGAAGCACATCTTTCCCAGGACATCATCGAATGTGCCAGTGAACACAGACAGGAAGGGGGAGTGTGTATTTATTATAAAAAGGAGTGCTGGAATAACAGATGGGGTGAGAGACATGATAAGAGTGTCTTGCACCGTCACCCCTCATCATGCAAAATGGAGCCTTCCTATTATTACTCTGGTAGTTTTCGTGTTTCCAGAATCACTCGTTTTCCAGAATCACTCCAAAACCCAACCCTAATGAGACTCTACTGCAATCCTTTGTGCCACTGTGAGTGAAAGCATGTAAGAGGTGAATGAATGAGACTGGCAGGCATTGAAGAAGAGGTAGGGCTTATTGATCTCCTGTAGTGCTTCTGAATCTATTTAATTTAGCATGGCACAGTGTAAAGCTTGTGTGATAGTTGTTTTGCAGCATTTCTTTGTGCCCAAAAGCCCCCATTTAAGAGGGAAAGGGGGTTATGGGTATGGGAGAGAGCTGCTGATGTACAGAACATGAGCAAGCCCCTCACACCCACACCCCCACCTCACACCCCCAGCCGGGGCCCCATCTCCTCTGCTCTTTTCTAACGTTACCATGGCAATCATGGCCTCTGCCAGAGCACAACATTATGGGAGCATGGCACTAGTGCGGTCTGTGAAAGTAATGCCCCCAGTCACCCCCTCTTTGGGTGACTCACACAGTAAAATTACTGACTGAGGCTTTTAATGCAACCTTGTGACATGCAGCTCGTAACACCGTTGCCACAGAAGGCGTGCAAAAAATGCAACATGAAATGTGAAGTTGGATTCATAGTACACAGGAATAGGGGTAATAATTTAGTAATAGAACTTTTAGTTATTTCTCTGCAATCTGAGAAAAGGATCTGTGGAGTGGGCTGTGGATTGTAAAGTATCAGTCTTAGCAGGTGATCTGTGCAGGTGATCTGTGCAGGTGATCTGTCTTTGTATATTTCTAGCCCTGAGAATTCTACTCCCTGTTATTAAGTTCTACAAAATTTGTGGCCATAAATGAAATCTGTTGTCGTATTAATAAAGTCACAATGGATCATTTCTGTCTTAGATTGAAATACTGAAGTTTGCATATACATGCTCAGATAACATACATTTAAAGCACTTATGAAACAGCTTTATAGCTCTGGTATAGTACACTAAGCAAAAAATCATACATTAATCATTGTAGGGCACAAAAACTATTAAAATTATGGTACCAAAATGTTTATATTTGTTTCAGATGATCCCCATTTTCTTGCCATAGTCTTTGTTGGACAAATTGGACAAACAATTGGACAAATATATCAGCAGGAACAAATCAGCCCCACATTTCATAAAGGCATATCCACAGAAACCAAAACATAATGGGGGAGTGGGCCTATCAAATCTATTACACTAATATTGGTTTACAAATACATGAAAGGTAAACTACTGGATTAACAAATTTTCAGATAAGGAAGGCCCCACGTGTTCTCTGTAGTATCAGTAGCATATCCTGCCCTGAACTCCTTAGTGAAGACCTCTTTTACATTTGTTTTTTATATGACAATGTGCAATAAACAACAAAAAAAACACATTAAATCTGACATTTCTATTTCAATTTGGGCCATTTTCATATGTGGTACTGTAATCCAATATGAAACTGATTCGTGCATGTGACTGCTGTCTGAATGGTCACATCAGATTACATGTGCTTTATATGACAATCCAGCTTGACAGCTTCACTCTAGCAGAGATGGACAACAACAGACACAGATATGTTTCGTCCGCATTGAAGTGAAGTAGCCTCCATGACTCCACAGAGAACCACCATTAAACTCTTCACTTTCTTTTGCCTCTTCACTCTCATTATAATTTGTTGGATTTAAGGCAGCCTCATTAACATGGTTGCTTTGGTTGGCTGATTGTTTATGCTGCATCTGAATGAGCGTGTCATATGAGGCACTGTTCCTCTGCATATGCAGATCAGTTCAGATACATGATCAGTTAAGTCTGATGTGAGATGTCAAATTTAAAATATATTGTGAATGAGCCAACAAACAAATTGGGGCAGCTAATTGGATTTAGGACACTTTTACCTATAGGGTGAATGAGTATTTCCTTCTGTCAAAAGAACAGGCTTCATTAGTGTTGTTGCGTGAATTTCTGTTTAAATGACTGCTGAAGGACCTTGCAGAGTTATGACCCTTGCTTCACACCATGATGTAGTGTTCTAAACCAAGAGACCAGACTCACCTATCCGTCATCCACTGACAGATGAATGTCTGTCTCCATCACCTCGAGTCTATATGATGGCCCCTTGAATATTTGGCATGTTGCCTGTCATGCATATAGAATGGCTTGTGTTTGAAACTGGATCACAGAGTGAAGTCAAAAGCAGTGAGGCTCAGCTTTAGCTTAAAGGCCATGTCTAATTTTGAACCCCTACCCATAATCCCAAAGCACTGTTACAACAAGCCATTCCTTTTTGAGGAAGTAAAGGTGTCAGGTGTCATTCGTGAACTACATAAATATACCTTCGCCTGCAACTTTATTAGAAACTCCACTAATTATAAACCCATTGTGGGAGTACAGTTGAGTTTATAGAACATTTGTTGACATGTAAAAATGTGTTATGAAGATCTATCCTCTATCCTCTGACCACAGGGATGTGTCCTGTTTGACTGGATATTTTGGGGTGGTGTCCCACTCTCAACCCCGTAGTGACAACCCGTGCAACATTGCTCTGTCTTTCCAGCTCAACTTTCCAGCTCAACGCCCACTTCTGTGCCACTATCACGTCAGCGTTAATGCTGTGTTGAGAATGGCCTGATACTCAAACAATATCTGGTCAACAGTGTTCCATTGGTCAGAAGCAGAGTAGCTGGAGTGTGAGCATAAACAGACCAGTGATGGCCTAAAGGGGGGCTGATGAATTGTGCATGCCAACAGATGGGCTACAGAGTGTTACTGTGTGCCTCTATAAAGCACCTAGAAGACAGCTATGACTAATTAAGTGACCAATGAGAGACAATGGTGTCTAATCTTGTAAACCATCCAGTGAGCCTGGATCTGTGCTTTGACAGGGTTTGAAAATGACACATTAATTATGTTATTCCGTCTATAATTTATCTGTGAAAACAAATGAACTGTCCTTTGTTTTCTTTATAATACTTTGTGGTATATGGTCTTCATGCTATATAAGTGACATGACCCTAAGGAGTTTTGCTTTTTCATTAACCATTGTAATGCAGGGGAATCAGAGTTGTAATCTGCAGAGATGTATTTTGGGAAAATGTTTTAGAAGTCAACTTCAGATGAATGGGGTTAGATTTGAACTATATTATTTTCATGTCAAGTAAATTGATCTCTGAGCTACAAGACGTATCGTTTGTTTGTTTCAGAAAAGCCTGGATACTAATCATCCAACCACACAGTGATATTTTAGTGTTAGGCATTACATGAAAACACACATACATACACACACACACTGACAGTAATGACAGTGGAAAGACTAATGTCCAGGTTGAGGCACTGACAGAAAAAAGAAGGATTGGTATTTGTAATTATACACAGGATGTCACATATCCTATGCCAAACCATTAGTGCTTCACATAGGGCCCAACCCACTCATTTCATACCAGAAGCGACAACATCATAAGCTGTTCACAGGAGTGATCAGGTGGACACCTTCCTTTGTCTGTAACACCTCTCGAAGACTCAGCAGTGAGTTGTGGTGTGTTAGCCCACTTTTAAACCTAGTGTGTTAACTCACTTTTAAACCTAGCCACACCTCTTTAAACATAAACCCAACTATCCTTACTGGTGACTAAGTCCATCCCCATCCCCACTGGCACCATTAATGCATCCTCAGTGCCACCAGGTTCATCTGGATCTACCACATTACACAATGACGCGACACAACAGCCCACTCACCTGCACAGTTCTCCGTGTTCCTCAGCTAGTTTGTGCTCTCCGCATCCACAACCACTATCCCTTTCAGATGCTTCTGATAACTCTTTCACAGCTACCCTTATTTTACCGCATCTAAAAACAAACACCACAAGCAAAGATGTAACAGACAGCTACAAATCCCCTAACACCAATCTCATACAGGTCTTATGCCATGCCATGTTCTCTCACCTGAGCTGCCAAATATGTGAACTTCAGCTTCTTCCTTTCCAAACTGTCATCTACTGCATCCTTAAATAGAATTTTTAACTCTACAATAAACAATCCATTTTTTACAATAAACAATCCATTTACTTTCAGAGTACAGCACCATGTCTAACCTCAGCATAGTGTAATGCAATGCACTGTGGGACCTGTAGTTTTTTACCTGCATCTGCTAGCAATTTCCAGTCTGGTGCTTCACCCCTTCTACCATATAGCCTGAGTTTGCTGTCCGATATACTGACCCTCACAGATGAACCTTATTGCGTCATTCCTATCACTGCTAGACAAAATGTTATCTTCAAAACAATATTATCAAATAAACATGCTAATATCCTAAGCATCTGATGTCTCAGTGTCTCCGTGTATATCATCCCTGAGACAAACGAACCATACATGCTGATAAAATATGCTTCAGTGTGCCAACCCCTCCACTGAATTTACAACTAGGATCTTCACCTACCCACTGTCCAAGGTTTTGTGAGGTCGTAAATTGCTCCAAGCTCTCACCACTTCTCTAGACCGTCCCAGTGAAGCCACTGTCTTTGTTTTCCTTGTGACACTGCCATTGTGTACCATGCTTCCTCTTCCTGTTCGCAAATAAATCTAGCTATTCGCCTGTTCGCCTTCTCTCCGGCAATGTGGTCTTACTAAATGCTTCCCATGACTCTGCTGACCCACGGCCTGCTTTTCTGAGTTGCACTTTGCCAGTCATGTCCCTGAGCTGTTACAAGCTCTTGGCTAACTGCACCGCCACCTGCGGACTCCACTTTCTCCCTGCTTTTGTGGCACCACCATGTTTATCGGCGCACCCTTAGACCATAACAAAATAACCTTGCAACACAGCTTAGCAAATTTTAAGTACTCAACCAAACGTGTCACAGGTAGCTCCAACACACCTCTCTCTTACCATGCCACACTACCAAAAAAAAAACAAACATGGCACCCCAGCCCCGTTCTTATAGTCTTCTTCATAAACTTCTCCAGCGTCTATCAGTGGCCATCTAATACAAAGCAGCAAGCCAAACTGGTGGAACAATAATTTCAATTTACTTGCTAAACATGATTTCTCAGTTCTATTAATAGTCTTTACCAGTTCTGTCTTCAGCCCCACAACTTGCTCTTTATCATTTAATGCTGCACCATACCTTCTACCTAAAAACTTAACTGACATCTTCAGAATAGTGAAAGAAGTTTCCTTTCACAATTAACAGAAGACCTTCATCCATGTCGTTTATCTGATCGTTTAGATGATCGTTTATTTGTCACAGTAGTGCCAGTGTTGTCATGTCAACCATGTATGCCCTAAATGGAGGAATCCAGGAAGTGCCCCGCCTACAGCCCATTTAGAGCCCTAATTAACACCTCAGTCAGCACCATTAACGCTATCAGTGAAATAGCTCAGACAACTAGTACTGTATACCAGTTTCCAGCTATGGCATGAACTAATGGCATTAACTAAATCTAGGAAAACCACATGCAGGTCCCTTCCATCTTTCTTTGCTTGCTTAATCTGATGTCAAATCACAATGCTTTGCTCCAAACAACCTGCAAAGCCAGAAGCCCCTGCCTGTTGTACTGATATATCAGTGTTATTCCTTTTGAAATATGTAGCCTGTCTCCACACAACACACTCCACACTACAGAAAAACTTACCCTCCACATTAAGAAGACTTACAGGCCAAAACTGCTCTATACCCACAGAATCCTTCTCTTTAGGAATAGAGATTATCCCTTTCTTCCAGAGTTTGACTGTCATCTTTCATAAAAACAAAACGTCAGGTGCATATTTATATACCCAGTATGGGACTCTATTATACACCTTGTGTGGACCTGCCTTTGCACAGTGAACCTCACACTTCACGTCGGTGGGCTGACATCCATTTACTACTCTGTCACCCATAGATGGAATATCTGATGGCAGCTCCAACTCCTTTGTCTTGCCTTTATCAGAATACACACCATCAAAATTCTCCTCTCATACCTTTTTTACCAACTTTCAACCTCCCAGATACACAGGATTATCCGACATACGCTGTATACTCTTTACTAAATAAGTTCTTCAGAAAAATGAATTCCTAAAGAAGGATTCCTAAATGATTCCTAAAGAAGTATTCCTATAGCAGAATTCCTAAAGAAGAATTCCTAAAGGATTCCTAAAGAAGGATTCCTATAGCAGGATTCCTAAAGAAGAATTCCTAAAGGATTCCTAAAGAAGGATTCCTATAGCAGGATTCCTAAAGAATGATTCCTAACGCAGGATTCCTAAAGAAGGATTCCTATAGCAGGATTCCTAAAGCAGGATTCCTAAAGAAGGATTCCTAAAGAAGGATTCCTACAGCAGGATTCCTAAAGATTCCTAGAATTCCAAAAGGATTCCTAAAGAAGGTTTCCTATAGCAGTATTCCTAAAAGAATTCCTAAATTCCTAAAGAAGGATTCCAAAAGGATTCCTAAAGAAGGTTTCCTATAGCAGGATTCCTAAAGAAGAATTCCAAAAGGATTCCTAAAGAAGGTTTCCTATAGCAGGATTCCTAAAGAAGAATTCCTAAAAGGATTCCTAAAGAAGGTTTTCTATAGCAGTATTCCTAAAGAAGAATTTCCTAAAGGATTCCTAAAGAAGGATTCCTATAGCAGGATTCCTAAAGCAGGATTTCTAAAGAAGGATTCCTAAAGAAGTATTCCTTATAGCAGGACTCCTAAAGCAGGTGGCCTTAATGCGCTACTTTTTTCTCTGAAGAGACCTCTGCTCTCCTCAGTACCACAGCCTACCCATCAGCTCTTTCTGCAGTGTATTAATACACTCTCCTCCTCCTCCATCTCTACTCGCCTCAACTGCTCTGTAAGTGACATTAACTCCTGAAGGAGTCGATTTCTACCTTCCATCTCGACTTCATGATGCCTTGTCCCTTTTCCATTTTTCTGCAAACTACCAACTACAAAGTTGCCATCCCATATTCATAAATAACTACCTAAGCTGTTCGGCTTCCTCTCAGCTGAACCTTTCAAACAGCCTTTCACATCATCACTAACACTCCAAACCTCCCTTGTCTGCTTCACCAGTCCATCTTACCTTTACCCTCTGCCCAGAATCCTTTTCTTTCACCAGCTGTTGCTCTCCACTATTCCTCTAACTAACGTCCATTTCATCTTCTTGTACTGGAGTTCTCCTCAGCAGTAGTTAGTAGGAATTGATGTCCTGTGAACTGCTGTTGGACTTCAGTTGCCTGGTTTGAACATGTGGAAACTTTGCATGATGTTCAGTGCAGGGCCCCTGTACTCCCTTGTCCCAGCATCTCCTTTCCTTGATGGATCCTCAGTCCTCTCACTGACATTTTTCCATCCAGACATGCACACCTGCAACCTCTTTCCTTCTCCTGCCACCCTAGTTGCCGCTCAGTTTATCACTTTGCTCAGAACCGTTCCTAAGTCAGTAGCCATGTAATCCTGCTGTGAGTCATCTCCCTCCCCTGCTCTCACAAACTCACATTCATATTCTCATAGGGTGGCATATTTATCTTAACCATAGCAAACTAGATAAGTAATTGTAGTTATACACAGGATAATATGTGTCCTATGCCAAACCAATAGACCAATAGAGGGTCCAGCCCACTCCATACTAGAAATCACAACATTGCAAGCTCTTCACAGGAGTCATCAGGTAGGAACCTCCCTTTGTCTGTGTTTTGCTGAATTAAGCCCTCAACATCTCCACAAAGCTCAATACTGAAGTCTGGTATCCCAGACCCGCTTCCCTCCAAGCTCACTTTTTAACCAAGCTGCACATCTTTAAACATAAACCCATCTGGACTTGCTGGAGACTAAGTCCACACCCATCCCCATTGACACCATTAATGCATGTTAAGTGCCACCAGTTTCATCAGGGTCTATCACATTACACAATGACACGACACAACATCCCACTCACCTGCCCAGTTCCCATTGTACCTCAAACACCAAACTTCTCAGCCATTCCACCGTTAAACTGCATGTGCCCAGATAGTTTGGGCTATCCTCATCCACAACCACTGTCTAGCCCTAGTTCTCCTTTACTTCTCCTTCTACCCTCAGTTTACAGCCTCTAAAACCAAACTGCACAAGCAAAGATCTGGCAGATGTAGCTACAAATACCCCTAACACCAATATCTACTGGTCTTATATGTTCCTGCTAACGATGTTCTCCCCCAAATCTAGTATCCTTTTGCTTTCAGGGTGCAACACCATGTCTGGCCTCAGCATAGTTAATGCAGTACACTGTGGGACCTGTAGTTTTACCAACATTCACTAGCAATTTCCAATTTCATGCTTCACCCCATCTACAGATATTTATAGCCTGTGCTTCCTCTCCAATGCTCTGCCCCTTGCACAAATCTAACTTTATTTGTATCACTGCTAGACAAAACATTAACCTCTAAGTACCTATTATCGAATTAACATGCTAATGTACTAAGCACTTGATGTCTCGATGTATATGCAAAACTGATTTGATATGTGTCCTGCATCATTTTATCTGTGTGAGAGGGGTGCATATGTTTTGTGTGTGATTTGATACTGCATGCACCTAAAAACACAGACATTTTCAAGTTTTAAGTGGTGTATATTTTGTGAGATCTTTTTTATTGGTGCAGTTTTATTATGTGTTTTATTATGTTTTATTATGTATTTATTGTTTCATTATGTAAAATGTGCATGAGGTGCATTCCACCTGCAGTCTGTGGGTTCCTTAAGAGAGAACACCAGAGACGTAGTAGCACTTTGTCATAGTCTCTGCTTTACTTTGCATTGAAGAGATTTAGATTTCCTTGCCTGACAGCACACACATTATATGTGAGAGATACATTGCCTTAATTCCAGTTACTCTAAGAGACCACAAATCTAAGAGATATATACCAGTGAGCATAAAGAACTCATGCCGTGCCTGGCACAGGATCGTGCGTAAATGTCATTGGTTAGCTTCTGTACAGGACTTTCTGCCATGATCACTTTGCCTTAAGATTCAATGGATGTTGAGATTGAGATTATAGAGCATCCTGTGTATTGGATTGGTGCTTGTTTTTAGTTCTCGCACCCATTTATTTAGTGTCTTTCCTTTCCTCTCTGTCCATCAGATGCCATTCTTCCCTGTGCTGGTCTTCCTCCTCCCTGCCTTGGAATCGGCTTTTGCTCAGGACAAAGAGCCCGAGGTGCCATGGGGTTGTGGGTTTGGCCTGAGCCGCCCCTACACCCTGCTGTGTGACCTGGAGGCCGTGTGGGGTGTGGTGGTGGAGGGCCTGGCAGCCGCCGGTGCCCTGGCCGCCGTTCTCCTGGCTCTGGTGCTGCTGTGTCGCCTTCGCTCCGTGACGGAGGCCGAGAAGCGGAGCGGCGTGGGCCCCGTCCTCTTGCTGCTGGCGGGCATCGTGGGTCTCTTCGGCCTGAGCTTTGCCTACCTTATTGAGCGCAACCAGAGCCTTTGCGTGGTCCGCCGTGCCCTCTGGGGGGCGCTGTTCTCCCTGTGCTTCTCCTGCATGCTGGTGCAGGGTGTCCGTCTGCGGCGGCTGGGCAGGGAGCGGCGTAGCCCGGGTGGGTGCGCCCTCTCCGGGCTGGCGCTGGGGCTGGCTGCTGTCCAGGGCATAGTGGCAGCGGAGTGGTTGCTCTTAACAGTGCTACGCCAGGGTCACCAGGCCTGCCAGTACGAGCCGCTGGACTTCGCCTTAGCTTGCTCCTACGTGCTAGTGCTCTTGATCGCCGCCCTGGTGGCAGCAGTGCTGGCGGTGTGCGGCAAAACCCAGCCGTGGCGCTGTAACTCCGTGTGGCTTCTGGTCTCCTGCCTGCTGTCCTTTCTGCTCTGGGCCGCGTGGATCGGCTTCTACGTCTATGGAAACGAGAAGCTGGGAAAAGCTCCAGGCTGGGACGACCCTGTGCTGGCTGTGGCGCTGGTGGCACAGGGCTGGCTGCTGCTGCTCTGTCACGCTGCACCCGAGGCCCACGTCTGCCTGCGACCTCCGGCTCAGCCCTCCGCACCAGACTACTTCGACACATCGCAAAACTCCACGCGCATGAGGGAGACCAGCTTCGACGAAGACATCCCCCTGTCACACAGGCAGTTTGTGGAGAATCAGGGATATGGATTTGATGAAAATGCCGCAGGTATATGACGCTGGAATAATAATAATAATAATAAAAAAAGAACGACCTAAAAGCAGATACTGTATTATACAGACAAAAGGAGCTAACGTGTCTTCTGACCTTTAGGGCTGAGGAGTGGAGGTCACCATAATGGCAACACAGGAACCAGACCAAGCGCCCCTTTCCGCAGTAACGTCTACCAGCCCACTGAGATGACCATGATACTGAACGGAGGAGCGGTGAGTATGTCACCTTGGATATCACCTTGGATATCACCTTGGGTATCACCTTGGGTATCACCTAAGATGAGCCTTGGATATCACCTAGGATGAACCTTGAACACCTCCAATCCTAACAATTTCAATGCTAGAATATGAGTAACTCCTTGACGCCAATCCTTACCCAATCTACTCGAATCAAATCTGTAATAAGAAAGAGGTTAATTTAAAAGAAAAGTTAAACAGAGACACCTTTACAATGAAATGTCTGTCTCAAAGTGTGGCTGTGGACATGTTAGTATGTTAGTATAGCTCAGTGGCTTCAGTGTGTGGAGAGAGTTGTTATGTATGTAAACTGTCATAATCTCTCTACTGGACTTTAAATTCCTCAGCTCACTATAGTGATTCCTTCCCCCTCATTGCCACTATAAATATAACTAAAGCCTGCCGACGGAGCAGAACATTTGGAGACAGTCAGATTGCATTCAACCAATGCCAGAGCAGCATTTCAGCTCAACGAGACACTGAGCTACCTGGTGAAGACTGCATGCGTCTGCAGTGTGTGCTGGTTGAACAGATTAGAATAGAAACACCCACATTAGCTCAAAGCTGCACTGTGATTAGGTCTCTGTACTAAAGGTCTGTGTACTTAAGCACAAGCCTGATTACCACCTAGTACTTGTTTCGTCCCACCTGACACCGTGCTGCAGGGACGCCACTTCAGATTCAGAGTTTCTGCTGAAGCACTGCAGATAAATTTCAGATGAAAACACAACAGTGCTACTCAGAATGACAAGTAGCTGCATCCAGAGCTGGCGCTGCATATCCCGCTTTCCCCAGTAAGACATTCTGAAGCGAGGAAGCTCACTCACCAGTCCGAAATGAGGCCCGCAAATCCCTTTCTGAGCACTGCGTGGTTCCGGGCATGTTCTGTCACTACTGAGTGCTCCATTTACTAAAGGCTTTGAATTTGCGCTAGTGTTTTTCCTGAGCAGCAGAAGATCCTTTGCCCTGAACTGAGCAAGAGAGCTGTGGGTCCTAATGATGCACACAAGGTCTCACTTCTCATTTCTCTTTCCGTAGGTCCCTTCCGCTCCCCCCACATACACTGGAAGACAGTTGTGGTAAAGGGGGACTGAGGAAGACAACGAGGAGACTGAAATGAGGATGAAGGACAAAGGGATCCTGGCGTGAAGGCTCTGATGGGACTAACGATTCTACCTTTTGTGGCAATGACCCCAAGCACTGCAGTGTGACTGAAATGAGTGAGGACTCTTGACATGTCTGCATGTGTGATGTTTGACCTTGTGAGTTGCTTTAACCGAAAGGGCAGCATTGCAAAAAAAAAAAAAGATACACTGATCAATGGTTGGTTGCAGTGATGACGTAGTATTAGAGAAAATACAGATTTGTTTCAGTGATTCCCTTATCAAGGTATACAGAGCAAGCAAATGCTTGAGACGTTTCGATTCAGTTTTCGGGAATTCATCATCCCTGGCCTAAACTGATATTTGGACTATCTTGTTCTGTGGTTGTGCATTTGGAAGAATTTTTGTTTGGATGAGTTTTTGGATAGTCCTAAATATCATTATCCCATTGAAAATACAGGTTAGTAGTTCAGGTGAGACTGACCCCAGTTGCTTCAGGTGTGTTTCTTCCAGCTGAAATTCAGGGTAAATAAAGGAAAACCCTTCCCCCTTGGCCTTTGAGGGACCCTGGATTTGTGTGTGTCTGTTTGCAGTTTTACTAACACCTGCTAGTTTTACTAACACCTGCTACTTTCCATGTGTATTGCTGATGAACATAGATTTGAAACCCCTTAACCAAAGTCCTTTATTTAGGGAAATGTTCTCTTCCCAAGGGTCAAACAGTTAAGCCTGGCAACGCTCTGGCGCAGCCTACCGAGCTAACCCCGAGGGACTAGCTATTACTAGTGTGCACACCAAAACCTCAACAAGTTTATGTGAGAATAGTGGGAAGGGATTTTTTTAATCTGGGTCACATACCCGCCATCACACACAGCTCTCTGTACCAATCCCATTGCTGTCTGAATCAAACATACAGTGTGCAGTGTGTCTGAGAAGTACACAGAGAGGGTGAGTCCTCAGTCTGTGTGAGAGCGTGACGTAAAGACGAAGTGTGGTTGTTGCCACGCTGACGCTGAAAGGGGCTCCATTGGTCAATGGGTCTCAATAAAGATTCCTAGGGAGATGAATAACATACTGTGATTAGCTATATATAGATCTGTGATGGGCTTGATGTCCCATAGGTCTAGATTCTGCACCAGATAAGGTAAACTGATAAGGGAGTATATATAGACCAGTTTTAAGAGGAGTGTGAAAGATACAAGCTGTGTTTATAGCGGGATCCTTTCAGTATTAGTCACAGCACTGATACACCCTGACTGCTGTCTGTGTGCAAAACAAACAACTGGGGAACCATGATCCTGTGTGTGGTTGTGTGTGTGTGTGTGTGTGTGTGTGAGAGAGAGAGAGATGCGGTGTGAATAGTGTGTTCTTTCTGTGTTACTGGGAAACACTTTTTCCCCTTTCTGTGTGTATATGTGCGCGTGTGTGTGTATGTGTGAGAGAGAGAGAGAGAGAGAGAAGGGGGGAGTGCATGGTAGTATGATCTCTGGAAAACACCTTTTTCCCCCTTGTCTCTGTCTGTGATGGGACATCCAGTGCCATGAGAGACTTGTGCAGGGTCTCTGTGTAGTTGTATTCCCTCTGTCTCCTAGGTAAATGAAATGTACATATTACATATTGAATTTTTTGTATTTTTACTTTTTACTATAGTGAAATAAGGGCACACCCGTCATAGTAAAAGCAGCTTTTTACTTTTTCAATAATTTGTATGTCCTGCTGTGAAATGTGAAATAGATGGATGTTTTTTTGGAGGGGGGTTGGAAGAACAGCAGGATTTTTTAAAGTATTTAAAATCAGTTATTTTCAATATTTTAACAAATTTTATTTGATTATATGGACAAACAGTTCTGATTAAGGGATGAAGCGTTCCAATGGTCAAACTTTTGTCAGGCCAGATAATATAGTCCTATCAACTGTAACACTTCATTATAAAAACTTTTTTTTATAATTTTGTTACATAATCTAATTCTTTTGTACTTCATGACTGATTACTGTCTAGACCTGTGAGCTCTCTCTAAGGCTGTAAATGATTATGACTTGCTGTGTGGTAAATACTACACCATACAATCATTGCCAACTCTGTGTTATCAATCCATGGGTGTGCTCATCTGCAACACAATACAGCAAGTTATATAAGTACATCAGGGATGACCCCCCACATTAAACCAATTTCAGTGTTACACTATAACATATTGCTGTTGCCCTGTGCCACATATCCACATATGGTAATACAGCTCAAAGGGCCTGTGCAATTAGGAAACCTGCTTCCAATAGGGTAGACAAACAATTCACACAAACATGGTATACACACGGAGTGTGTGTGTGTATATATATATAAAATATTATTATATTATATTATTATTATTAAACTATATATATATATATATATATATATAATATAAACACGTTGTAGAATGTGCACTTCAACTACCCAACTACCTATATGTGCATGCTCATCACCATGTCTACAAGTTTGTTAATTAGTTCTATCCATGTGACAACCTCATATTAAGCTTAGTGTATTTTTCAGATGACACACAAAATGTCTTTGACTTAATTACTTATAATGGGATGGACATTTAAGAGATGAACGGTATATCAACGGTATATTATTATTAAGAGCTGAAGGGTTTATCAATGGTATATTATTATTAAGAGCTGAAGGGTTTATCAATGGTATATTATTATTAAGAGCTGAAGGGTTTATCAATGAAGATGGTGGAGCCTTCATGTCTCTTCAATGCACTTACATAGCCCTGATGTTCTGGGATTGAACGTGGGGAACGAGAAAGACAAAGCTGCTACATATATCTTCTCTGTGTTCAGTAATTAAGTAGTAAACCAGTGGTGAGACACGCCCAACACACTGTATGTCAAGTTTGTATTCCTGGATCCATTGTCTCATTGTCTCGCCTGCTGTACCATTTCGGATAGCCGACAGGGTTGGTGTCAGTGTGACTGTGCAGTGACACAGCATGCCTATGTGTGGAACTTGTTTTCCCAATGAAGACATTTTACTGTTTCTGTGAAAGACTTCTGACAAAAATTAAATAAAGTGTCATCTTTGTAGTTAATGTTTGGATGCTGAAGAATTTGTCCCAAGGCTTGATTCTGGCACCTGGACAAAAAAGGGTGTCTTCAAAAAAGGACACGATTTACCATTGCTGATATATTTACTAATTAGCAAAAATTCTCATATCCTCATACTGGATGCATAAAACATTACATTAAAATGTATTAACATCTGAAAATGTTACTGCCCTCTTTGCTACAAAACCTGCTAATAGGTGTCCAGTTGGCTGGTGTGCTACTTGCTGCTAATTGTTTGCTTCTTCTGCTGACAGTGAGAGCACGTGCTCCTCATCTTTAGTGTAGTGGATATTAACATTGAAGTATTATCCTCATCCTTAGTGTAGTGGATATTATTAATGAAGTATTATCCTCGTCTTTAGTGTAGTCACTAAAGTGGATACAGGGCTCCAGACTGCGACTAAAATGTTGGTCGACTAAACATTCATTTGCCAATAATATAATTAATTTACTCGCCAGTGGCGACAGGTGATAAAACTGTATTTGTATTTTAAAAGTTAACCGATAGGCTACATTAGCGCCCAATCACATGGATGCATGTATGCTCGCGGGAATTCGGTCAACAATGTGACTCGCAAAGCAGCTTAGCCTTTAGCAATAAGCCTTAACTTGTTGAAAATAGTGAACCCCCCACGCACACACACACACACACATAGACCCACACGGACACAAATTGGGCCGGTAGTCCATGGGGCAGAACCAGTTGAACCCTTGTCCTAAATATCAGATGACCTGAGGTGAGTGTTGCAATGCTTATTATTTTGTATATTATTACTTGGCGCCTAGAAAAAGGTTTTGGCGCCTGTTTGTTATTTTCCTTTTAGGAGCCACTGGCTCCTTGAATATTTTGTCTGGAGCCATAGAATATTAATAATGAAGTATTAACTTCATCTTTAGTGTACGGGATATTATTAATGAAGCATTATCCCGTCAGATAGAGGTGGGTGTGCAGCTAGCATTATGGTGGACAGTGGTTGCATAAGTGTATATGTGATTCAGACTTTTTCTTTGGGGATGTTCTATGCTGCAAGTCCAGGGTTAGCGAGGCAACGTGGTAGCGCTTTAAGCCACACCCATTTTAAAGGGCCAATATCTAATATTGACATAACATTGACCCGCTCTAAAGGACCAATATGTAAAATTGACACAATATTGACCAATTTCTAAGGACCAATATATAATATAGTCCAGATTCAAAACAGTAAAATATTTTGCAGGCACCACAAACATTTCACAATGTAAATAATGTATAAACCATATCACACTTTTTAATGTAGAAGTCTTCTGTGCTTCCTTGTTACTAGTAGCTAGTAGCTAAATATGGGCATGAGCATTGTTACTCAGCTTGAATGTCAGTGTATCGTTCAACACTTAATCACATTAAGTCTATAGTCAAACCTGCAGGTTCTGTTGTAGCTATATTTCTATTTCTATAGCTATATATGGACCACAGAGTATAATGCGAGTACTCTGTTGTTGAAATTACTCAATTGCCCATCCCTACTGGTAGCCATTTTAGTTTGTTAAGGTCAGCTAACCTTAGCTGAAGCTTAGTGCATTTGTCCTTCTGAAGATGGTAGCTGTCCTTCACCATTTTTCAAATGCATCACCAATATTTGATAAGGTTTTCCTATGTCTGAGGCATTCGGGCATTTATAGGCCAGTAAGAATCTAATATTAACTCTGTTGATCGAGTTTGTTTGTTTACTTCCATGGTCTGCAGTGCGAGCCAAGTTGTTTCAAAAGTGGCATCCTTGGGTGTGGAAAATGGTCCTGTGGGCAGTGGGTGGGTCCACAGGTTAAACACAGGCAGTCAACCAGAGTGGAAACATACTGGCTGTAGCACTGTTGTCAAATAAGACTATTGGATAGAAGCAAAAAGCACCAAGCATGTTAATTAGCAGTGGTTTAAAAATACAGTTTCTTTAGTCAGTAGTCACCATTAAGACATCATTGTCTGTTTAATTTTTGTGTAGCCTACTTAATCTCTATTGCTCAACATCAGTGAATGAGACAAAATTATTGTCTAATGTTGCACACTGTCTGAATATATTGAGGTAGCCAGCAAACCTGAGTGCCTAAAGGAGCCAAAAGTATCAAGCACTATCAACTACAGTCACACAGTTGTCAGTGTCAATATCTAGTTAATTAACATTTCAGCTAATGCATTTAACATCATAGAAAGCTGATTTTCTAAAAGCCCACAGAGAGTTGCTCAATGGCAGTGGCCTGCAAAAACCAACAGCTGCTACAGAGTACGAGTGCAGGTGCTCGCCCTGAACAAGGCAGGCCATCAGGAGGGCCCCATCGGCATGATGTCAGCACAGGGGTGAACTCTGTGGCTCTTATAGTGCACATGCATGAGTGGTCCGAGGAAGCGATGGCCGTAGCTCTTGGGACTAGCGTAGAGCGAAGAACACTGCGAGCACGGCTAGACATGCATCATGAAACCCAGAGCTGCATGTCCATGCTGAAGACGCTTCTTCAGCAGCGTCTCGGCTGAGTTTCCAGCCCTGCACCGCCTACTCCTGAGTCATCACAGAGAAACGGGATAAGTCGGCTCTGTTTTCTGCCAGGCTGCACTTTGGCGAGTCAGACACAGCGCGGTTTTCCCAAGGGGATGCAGCAGGAATGAACTCTGCAAGCACTCCTGGCCACTTTGTCCCCAGAGAGCCTGCAACGTCACACGGGCTCGTTAGTCCCGATATCCCTTCAGCAAACCCTCACAGAAGCCAAGTCCAGCGGAGGCACTTCTCTGTCTGATCACTTTACCACATCACCAGGCTCCGGTGGTCACCCTGGCTTCTGTAAACCGCATTGTAGCCAGTAGGCCTAGACCTTTTAGCGATTATGCACCCTTTACTGTTTTTTTGTTGTTGTTGCAGTATTTAGGTCACCTGGTTATATGACGTTTGGAAGGCCGTGTGTGTGCCAGTGCACATGTGCATGAGTGTGCAACGCTGGTTCTGCAGGATTCTGGTCTGCAGGTTCAGGCAGATGGGACCACTTAAGTTTAGTAATGGATGCAAGATTCTCGCAGCATAGACAGCGTGTGCTGTGTTATCTGTCTGCTTGTTTGCTAATAAAAGCCAAGATAATAGAACCACTTCCTGTGAACTCTATGTACTTCCTCCATATACAGATGCTCCAGTCTTCAAAGAAAGCCAAAATGGTTGCTGTATTCTCAAAATCTCTTAGTTAAACATGACAAAAGACGTATCAAATCTGGAATAATGAAGAAATGGCAGCTATGAAACAATTGTTTTTTTTAATTTTTTACACAAAGGTTTTAGATTCCATGAGAGCATAAGCACTGAGACTGATGCTCAGGACAACACAAAGAAAAACATATGAATGTCCATCTGTGCATATATTTTTTATTTTCAAATTCTGCTTCATGTCTTTGTAGAAGGTGATGCATGTAAACCCTCACCTCAGCATTTCCTTTTCCACAGAAAGGTCATCTGGCATCCTGTTATACAGGACATGCAAACGCTGTGCTAAATGTGACTGCATGGGGAATCTAATTCTCATTGTGTCTGCCTCCTGTTTAGGATGGAGGTGCAAATTCCAAAACAAAGCATTTTAATAATCATTCTGAATAATCAATGATTTGGATCATTTGGATGAAAAACATAAAGCTTTATGCATTCAGACATGAGGTTCCATTATGCTGCAGAAATATTTTTACAGAAATTAAGGAGGGAATTGAACTGACATTTGCAATTAATGTCCAAGGTGTGGACAGATGTTTGTGAGCATGCACATGTGTATTTTTACAAGATCTTAATACACAGAATTAACAGAACAACTATTATATAATCTAACGTGACATGAATTAACATCCATCTCAATGACTCGTGACACTGTTGATACTGTATATATTACTCATTGTAGCAGCCTTAGGGGTCTGTGGCATTTGCATGAGGCTGCTTGTACAGTGTGGGAGGCTCTAGGGTTAGAAGGCCAGGGTTGAGGTGGTCTGTGCCCTCCATTCTGCTCTGTGGTGCAGGTGTGTTGTAGGGGGTTGGAGACACAACCTGGATAGACACCCCTGATTGACCGGACAGATCAGCTTCTTCGACAAAGTTAGCCAGCTCTGATCCGACTGCAAAGCAACACAAATGCAGCACACACAACGTCAAGAGTCATGCAACACTAAATCCATTCAAGCTGGTAGATTCTCAGTCCTCGCTCACTGAAGGACGATTCCTGCAGACTTTCCACCCTGCCTTTGCCTCGGGTTCAAGGACAGAGACCCAGGATTCAGTATATGTCCTCACAGTTGTCATTCCAGTACAACCATTTAGCCTTGAGGAGCCATGAAAAAATTGTTGCACCAGCTACTCTGAGTAACATTGAAGCAAACCAGAAAATATCAGTAAGAACCAGACAAGACAGACAAGTGACGGGCAGCAAAAAGAGCCGAAGATTGAGAGGGAAGAGCTCGTAGAGCCGTGGGGCTGGGAGAGAAAGAGATGGTGAGAAAGAACACAGAAGAACAGGAAATGAAATACATGTCAAAGAGGTGCATTATATGGTAGGAGAAGTGTGTCTACTGCTAAGCCCCAGAACTGCCTCTGTTGTGGCCTCCGACGTGAGAGCAGAAACACAGTAGCCAGTGGGGGGGCTGATGGAACGGCAGGTCGGCTGGCAGCAGTGGTTCTGGGTGGCACAGAGCGCTGCACCCCTGCGTGCCAGTTTGCCACATACCACATTTGGTCTGCTGTGAGATTCCAAGTGCCTGTCAGCTATTTTGGCTGTAGCATCTCTCTGTGATAGCCTTAAAATGCTATAATTGTCATTATCACTTGGCATGCATTAAAAATTCTATTAAAGCTTAGTACTGTAGTTCAGCACATTTAAGGTATTACTATTAATGGCTCTCAATCAGGCCATTTGTCTACTGATTATGGAGTTCACGTAGTCACACTGGTCATTCTAGTCCAAGCACGTAGCTTTGTGGAGCCATGAACAGTGAATTGTTCCACAAGATGCTGTGTTTTTACCAGCCACTCAGCAACAGGGAAGTAAACAATAAAACGGGTAACAGGCAGGGAGCTGGAAAAAGGAACAGGGGGGCGAAAAAGAACACCAGTGCGGTTGAGAAGAGCTGCGACGCTGGGAGGAGAGAGACGGATCACGCCATAGAAACAGGAAACGAAACACACGTCAAAGAGGAGCATTATGAAGCAGGAGGAGAGAGTTAGGCTCATCGCCGCCTCCGTCTCGGCCTCTGACAGCAGGGACACGTGGCCTTCGTCTTTCTGCCCGCTTTACTCCGTTAGGCCAGAAGGAGAGCAACTCAAACTGCTGCTGCGGCAGCTTCCGCCCCAGCAAGGCTGGCCCCTCTAACGCCAACACGCTCCATGTCACATCTCTTCTTCCCAATGTAAAGTCAGTGAGTCAGGCAGTGTTGTATCTTGCTGTTTAATGCAGGAGTTGGACAGGTGCGTAAACATCAACAGCTTGCTCATAGCGGATGTGCGACAGAGTGCCAGTTCAGTGGTGTGGACGCCACCCATGTGACTCTGTGCATGCGCTGGGATGGGTGGGGGATGTGCTGGACTGGTCTTTGTTTAGAAGGTCCTCATTGTTGTCCTGTGCTTTTCAGCGTGTGGAAAAGGAAAAAAATGTGTGTACATGTGCTTGTGACTTGTGACCTGGGGGGAATTCTCATGGTTCTTAGTTTGGGTTTTATGGCCCTCCCAGACAAACACAAGCAGCTTGGATCTGGCGCTGTTCTTGTCTTCCCAACACGGCAAATCTCTGCTTGTTTGTTTTCTGTTCGTTGTTGCTGTTTTGCCCAAGTCAGATGATCATTTTGGCTAATCGAAGAAAATTCCATTTATGCGGCCTTTAAAAAAATTGTTTAAAAAAAAAGACAGACACAACACAAAAACACAAAAATTTTGGACAAAACTCTTAGTATTTGGAGGGGGGGCTTTGGTTAGATAGAAGAATGTTATGGTGATTATGCCTGCTTCAGAATTCTTCTTCTGCAGTCACATCATCTGTAAAGACGAGTGAGAGAAATACTTGCCCTGTCCATCACTCTGGTGCATCTCAACCTTAACAGGCCTTTTATCACTTTAAAGGCTCTTTATTGCTTTTTTAGGTCGTTCTGTTTTCGAGGCTTATGGTGAGCTTTCTGATTTTGTATTTATGTAGAAAACAGTCCACTTTGACACAGATGACATTTTGGCTACATCCATTATTTGTTCTGCTTTTTCAGCCTTATCATGGTCTGCTTTGTTGTGAAATGGGCAACTCCAAAACAAAGAGTGAAATCCTTGCACTGCTGACCGTACAGATTCGGGGGGGTGTGGTCTCTTCTAGTACGCTCTTTCCTGACTGCCCTCACAGTGTCATCAGTACCAGTACCATTCACCATCTCTGGGCTGGAAGGCCAGTCGGTCCGAGGCCCCTTAACCAGCTCCACCTTGTCACTTATGTAGCTACATGTTTTTGTTTTGTGGCAAAGTTCAACCGACAGAACGGGCATAGATCGCTGTGACTGGCAAATAATAGGCCTGATGTTATCTGCATGCCTGTAAGGTAGGCAGTGGTTGGCCTGGCCTTATGTGCTATAACATGCTGGGTCCGCATGCTGGGTTTTTAAGCATGTGTGTGAGATATTTGTGGTCATGTAGTCAAGATGCTTCGTATGATGCATTTCCTCTTTTGATGAAGGGCTGATTAAAAAGAATAACCAACAGCAGGCAGATTGCTGCCTGCACAGAATACACCTCTTACATGCAGTGCTTAGAAAATGGTTTAGCCTGTCTTAGAAACTGTTGTCTTAGACGTTTTCAGACACTGTGCAGGCTGTGTTCACCTTTCCTTTCTGTCGTTCTGTTGAACAACGACCAGCCACCTCATTGACTAGAATGTGACACTGGACTCTTCTATAAGCCAGTTAACCACAAAACTAGTTTGAACAGGGCAAACTGAAACTGGTCTAGGTCAAAATACACCTGGGCAGGTCCACTTCCTCTCCCTTGGGGGTGAGATGACCATAATGTATGTGGGACTCTTTTCTCCTTTGTAAAAGGCATCAGTAAAGCTTCTTCTTGCCTCACAGTCAGTGTGAGTTCTTGAAATTACCCTGACAGAGGCACTGGCATTTCAAAGTTACAGTTTCAGCAGTTTCCCATCAGAACATCACAACAGCAGCGATTCAAAGATAAAATGAGAAATGACAGGGGGTTCGTCTCATAACCTATCATACACTGTCACTCCCACCCACACCCACTTCATTTGACCTTGTTTTGACAACAAGGAAAACTGCATCTAGACTGAACTGAACTCAGCTGTGGAAACCACAGTGCTGCAGTGATATGTAGCTGGCACCCAACCCTCCAATTACATTTGGTCTGCTAAATTGGAAAGCTTTGTATTTGTGGCATGGCTCCCCTGATAATGATGTGCACGCCCTCTCATTAAAACTCCATGTCATTGTTTCATGGATGTGCTGGAGAGCAGAGCAGCAGCAAAACGCACAGACACACACTACCTTTAACTGTTGTCTCTGATTGTCCTCCTGAATGCCTCCATCAAGTCCATCAACTCAACTACAGCTCCCACATCAACTCTTGCCCTTTGTTTTTTTCCACATCCCCTTTCTCCCTCTAAGTGTTTCCACATTAAAACAGTCATCTCTCTGTGAGTGTGTGTGCATGCACTGCAGTGTGTGGGTGTTGGACGAACGAGACATGGAGACTCTAGAGACTCTGCCCTTGTGATTCCTGTCATTTTCTTGGCTTATTTATCACATACACAAGATCAGTGATATTCAGTGTATATCTGAGTGTGTGTGTGTGTCTCTGTGTGTGTGGCAATAAAAGCCAAGGTGACATGTTTTAGCAATATGTACAGTACATACTGTATGTGTGTATAAGTATGTCTGTGTGTGTCTCTAACCTCTGCTGTCCTGATGTGCCCAAAACTCTTGAACTGTTTTGGTAATGTCTCGATTTTCTTCTCTGAGCTCTTTTTGAAACTGTCTCAACTCCTGCACCTCTGGACGCACTCGAACCTACACACATAGACACACACCACAACTTTTATAATAAATATGAACATACAAACAAAAACAGTTTCTTATAGTTTAATTCCTTTTACTATAAATGACCTTTCAGCTAAAATCCTTTAGTAGGTATTGAGCTAGAGCACTCATTTGCACAGTTACAAGACAGTAAAGCTATCTTGTACAGCTAACAGGGTTTTGAGAACAATTACTTTTTTACTTATTACTGTGGGCTATTTTGCAAACAGCTGACCAATGGTAACCCCCTGCCTGCTCTGATACCACAATGAATAGATGCTACTGCTGGTCAGCTGCACAAGAAATCTAATATGATCCACAGAACAAATACAGAGGCCTCTCTCTGTCTCTCTCTCTCTCTCTCTCTCACTCAATCACTCAATCTCTGTCTCTCTCTGTCTGTCTGTCTCTCACTTGCTCTTTCTCTTCTATGCTACATGACAGAGAGCTGCAGAGACTGAAAGACATATAATCTCCAGCCCCTCCCCCCTCCTCCCTCACCTACAGACCCCTGGTTCCATGACCCCCTCTCTCGCCTCGCTCCTCTGAATCTGGGTCTGTTATATAAGGAGTGCTCTAGTGGTGAGGGAGGATTCACTGGGTGTCAGAAAGCAGCCCCAATCCCAACAGTAACCATGGCAGACACCATACACATGGAAATGAGGGGTAGGAAGGTCAGAAAGAGAGAAAAGGAGAGATGCATGTCGCTGGGGGTCGCCTTGAGTGCTGGTGCTTCGGTTTGTGTGTGAGAGAAAGAGAGAATGAGAGTGTAATGTGCGCCTATGACCGCATGTGCCCAGAGCAGCATTATTGTGTGCGCGTGCGTGCGGGCTTGCACGCATATGTGCTCACGCATGTGAGCACGGGCGCGCGCACGTGTGTGTATGTGTGATCAAAAAAGACAAATACAGTGAAATATGTAGTGGCCAAGAAAGAGTGTGGATGTGAGACACAGCCAGGAGTCACTGTGTGAGGCCTGTCCAGAGGGAAGGAGATGGTAGAGACAGCAAGGTAAAAGAAATTAGGGGAGACAGGGACAGGGACAGCCACTGTCCCTAAAGCTCCTGTTAGATCCACATGTGGCGTATAGGTAAATTTATACCCATCATTGGTAGATTAGTGGTAGGTGATGCAGTATATATTTGCTGTGGCACTGCGTATCCTAAATTGATAGTGACATCAATTCCATGTCTAGCAGTAAAACAAAAGAAGTAATCGTTTGCTCCATTAAAGCTGCACAACATATGTGATTTGTACACTGAGATCAATATTATGGAGATATTATCTGTCCCCTTACTAAAAGGCTGAGGTCAATCATGTTGATATAATTCTCTAGACTGGTCAGTGTCTGTCTATTTAGAGGAACTCCATGTAGTATGGACAGACTCAAGTGAAGTTATGACAGGGTTATGTAATCTTCCAACAGCAACACAAATCACAATAATATGTAATTTGGTCAGTATCCAGGCAAAGTCGGTCTGTAATGGTAACAACAATACAAAGAAAACAACAATACACAGAGCTGGACAATACAGAAATGGGTAACAGCCCTCATCTACTCTTCTGTAGATACCCAGCGCCACAGACACAGACACACACACACACATCTCAATTTGTCTGTGTTTCAGCTGTGTCAGCCATCTTATATAACATCACCCAGAGGCACTGGAACAGAAAGAACGGGAGAGAGAGAGAGAGAGAGAAGGAAACAAACGCATTTCGACAGGGTTTGGACTGCTACATTCATCAGACTGGGGGATTCACATAAATGAGGAGAGGAAAGGGGAGTCCAGGTGTGAGAGTCTGCCTGGCCATACACTCTCACACACTCTCACACACTCACGCACCCCATAGCAGAAGGGCTGACTTGTCTTCCTGTCTGTGACATGCAGCTGTCTTTCTTTTACGTATTCTTCTGCGTTTCCATATTCATGCACCTTAGCCTCCATTTTCTCAGCAACCACCCTTACGTGACTTTACATCCCTCTCAAAAGTGCCCTCAGACTGCCCCTCGCTCTCCTCAGCCTCCGCTTCCCCGGGGGCAGGAAGCTGCAGTCTGCTCACTCAGACAGAGAGAGGGAGAGAGAGAGACAGAAAGAGCGAGACAGAGAGACAGGCAGAAGAATGAGTCAGAGATACAGCGAGAGCGACAGAGATCCACTGCTGCCACCTTGCTGTTAATCACATTGTGCCACAATAGTGCAGCATGCAATGATGGAATGATGTTTTTTGTGTGATTCCGTCCATACATCATGGTCTTGCCCTGATTTATGTCAACAAAAAACATTATCTGGTTTTGTGTGTGTGTGTGTGTGTGATTAACGCCTCATCTGCTGTGATTAAACCAGACTCTTTGCAGCTGAAGCTAGCTACCCCTGCTGCCTCTGGTGTATGAGTCTATATTTAACTAAGAACAGGTCTGCATTTCACACACACACACGCACACACACAGGAAGACAGGAATTAACACACCGTTACTGATTACATAACCACTGCAAATGACAAGTACCACTGTAAAAACAGGTCTTTTGATACCTACACAGAGAAAGAGAGAGAGAGAGAGACATAGAGAGAGAGAGAGAGAGGGCCATAATGTATATGAATGACCAGCTCTATTGCTGCAAATCAACCATTACGAAGCAAGACCAAAAGACAAATGAACCATTACAAACCAACTCCACAAAACAAATGAACCATTATGAGCCAAGACCATTACAAAGTCTTGGTTCAGAACACCATCAACACTTCCAAGTTGTTTATCAGCATGGTGTAACTGATGTTTTTCCTTTGCTCAGCCACTGTGTTCAGAAATAATCCCTCACATAGAGGTGCCCATATTGCTTACAAGCTTTGATTTAAAACATAATGTGGAAGCTGTAGAGCAGCATGAAGCAGTGGCTTTATTAAGGTCCCTGACACGGGGTCTCACCTTGTAGCCCCTCCAGAAGGCCTGGATGAGAACTGCAGCCTGCTCCTCTGTCAGTAGCAGAGAGAGAGGGATAGGTGGCCTGGGACTGAAGGAAAAAGACAAAAAGAAACCTGATGTTCCTTTTTATGTTAAGGACAATGAAGGTTATCTCACATCAGGGTTGAAGTCAGTTCACTGAGTTCTTGGTCAATTCAATTCAAAAGGTTAGTTAAATAAAATTATATAATATTGCTGAAAATATCTAACCTAATTTAATTAACTAAAATGGAAACTAAACATTCACTGACACTATGGATCTACTGCACACGCCCTAATAGGAATGTGTGTGTTGTCGTGCACTCACTGTGTGCTGAGCCACTCTTGGACAAAGGGGATCTCATGAAAGTCGAGAGGAGTGAGACCAACCCTTCCAGGGTTCTTGCTGACAGAGAGAAAAAAAGAGTAAAGAAAAATGGCAGTGATGATGAAAACTGTACGAGATTAAAAGCCTGGAGTTTGCCAATCGTCTTCCACAAACTCACTTATATAGCCACGCAGTGAGGAAGTCGCAAGCATTAAATGCACTTCGTTTTCTCTGGATCAGACACAGCAAGAGACATGACCGTTATGACCGAGATAAATCCAATACGTTGTGCTGCAGAGTATGGAGGCCTTTAAAGATCTGACCTCCATGCAGTGGTGCTTCTGAGCTTCCATCAGCATGGCCTCTAATCCAGGCAGCAGCACAGGGAACACGGTCCTCTCCAGGTAGTGAGTGGTGGGGCCTGTGAACTCATTCTGAAGTTACTAACATGCACATAGCTGCTGATTACAGTTACTAATTAGTATACTGTGTAGCAGACTACTTATGTAGTGTAGTTTGTAGTATACTATATGTAGGGCTAATATCAGCATACCTCTACATTTTTTTTTAGACTTGGGTTGCTTTGCTGCGGGAATATTTAATCCTCTCATTCTGGATATATTTATATTGTTTTATTCACTCCTTTTTAATTGTATTGCTCAAAATCAATTTTACAAAGAAAAAATCGGACACATTGCCACATTAGTGTAATTTGTGGTGAAGTTGAGGTGTGGAGATGGAGGATGTATATCAGGTTCCTGACGAACCTATAAACCAAATTGCAAAAAGTCATATTCCAAATACAAACCAAATTAAAAAAGAACTGATTTTGAAAATGTGATATTCTCTTAAATGCCATGTACAGATAAAATTCACCTGTCCTTTCTTAGGTGTTTGACAGATGCTGCTTACCAGATCACCTGCTATCAGTGACCCAGGAAAACAGACGGATTTGACTAATATGTATATAGACATCAGCAATGAGCAAAGTATTTTGGCATACTGTTTGGTAAAACATATATATGGTTGGAGAAATCGGAGGTAACAACATTTGAAACATGATCACAGAGGCCATACATTGAGCATGTAAATCATGCCTCGACATAAGGATGGAGAATAGCACTCCTTTTACTGCCTTTTTTGTAAATGTCATTCTACATGCAATGAGCTGAAATGTTAAAACAAATTCCTTATATCATGTATAGAATACTAAGTATTAATTTGAAGGGATGTTGATTAAATGGGGACTGTAGAAGTGTAGTCTTTATAGGAAGTTTAATCCATACTTACACTGCAGCAGATCTGTAGAAGGACTAAGACTGCTGGCCTCAGGATGCTGCTTACCAAGACAGAGAATAGTGCTTTAAAACCCAGTGCAAGTGATGATGGGAGTGGAGATAAGCAACATCCTTTAATGGACCTGCATTCATTAGAACCTAATGAAAGGTCCCTTAGAGGAAAACTGCACTCAGATTTGTGCTGCTTTGTAAAATGAGAAATAAACTGTAATGCTGTTTTGGCTAAAATGTAGACCAAGTAAATATTACATGTAAACTCTAGACTAGTCAGCAGGCATGTGACTGAATGAATGAGCTGCTTTTCTGTTCAAGAAACAACATACAGTGAACTTTATTTACTTTAATGCGTTTAAGAATATAGCTAGTTAAGGTAAATACAGCAGGCCTATAGCTATACCCCACCCATGTAACACAGTTAACCTAACCTAGCTAAGCACCAAAACAGCGAGAACCAACCGTTTCAAGCACCACAAATTGTTACACGCAAAACATGGCTAACTAGTCTTGTACTTGCCGTAAAAACGGGATTTTCCTCGCACCCGTCGAATTTGATGGAAGCTGACCCGACTTGGCTACACTTATCGCTGGGGGGTGCCGATTGCTTGTCGTCGAACTCTATATGAATTCATAAGTAACACTCATTGGCAGGTTTCTCATAAGGTGTAAAGTGCAAAGTGAAATATTTTGTTGTTCCTGTATGCTGTATTTGTAGTCCTCACCGTCGCATATCTGTTTCCATAAAGTCCTCTCAGAGCTGATCAACTTGGCCATGACAGCGGTAATGTTACCATGGTTGCGAAGTTTACTCTAGAAGCCGTATCCAAGGAAGTTCGTTTTAAGTGTTTCCGGTGTTTCATTCGAAACGGTCGTATGAAGTCTGACAAGCCAAATGCAAAAGTAGCAAAGCTACTAGGTTACGTACATATTTTGCGTTTCACTCCATGCTAATTAGGCTGTTATAGATTTGCGATGTGCACCATTAACTGTCCAGATACTAATTTATGTTTTTCCATTACTATCCGCAGTTGTACTTTTTTCAATATGCAGCGCCACCCAAAGAAGTAGCTTTTAGCATCGCAGGTTTCCTGTACACCGGATTTTCTATCCCGCTTATACCGTACACATAAAATTGAACAGAATGCAAAAAAGCAAAGAACACATATCCAAAAAGATTTTATTTCAGCATTTTCCCATAGCATTGTATCCATTGTAAGACAGTAGCAACAAAATAAAAATCTAAATTATTTTAAAACAAAAAATTACTGTCTAAATATGTAGTTACAAAAATACATTGCACAAAGTCCTATATCATAAAATAAATAGTCTTGAACAAACTCAGTAATATACACAAGAAAATTTAACACATCATCCCCTAATAACACACTTTCCCCATAATTAACCCCAAATTTTCTGCTTTACATTTAAGTGAATAGGACTTGTGCAATGTACATTTTTTTTTACAAACTGTAGTTCTGCATTCTTGGGTCAAATATTTAGTTAAACAAAAATAAAATATGTAAAAGTAGTAGCAGACAACAGTAATAATAATAAAGATGATGTGTGGGTGTACCCTTTTTGTTAAAAGCAGACTATTATTAACAGAATATACATTACATTCCTCCATCTTATCACTGGGTAGCTAAGATTTTCCTTAAGGACTGTGACACTCATGGGAACATCGACTATCATGACCAATTTACTTACTTTTAAAGTCCCGCATCAGTGTAGCTTTATAGACTACTCCAGTATTAATGTGCAGTCAAATCCATAGGGGAAAAACACGTTTTGATGTAAGGATTCTGTTTAAAATGTCAGGTATGTTTGTTACAGTGCTTAAAAATGAGACTCTTCTGCCCTGCTATAACATCTTACACATTCAGTGCTTGTCAGAGCATGTTTGTCGGTCCTGGTCACAGAGCAGCCCTACCCTGTACATTTTAGTATTTTTCCTGCTTGAATACATGTGACTCAACTTTCCACCTCATTTCAACATTCATCTGGCAGGTAGAACACTGCTGCATGCAAGGGCAGGGGGACACCAGGATCAGGACTGAGAAATACTCTATTCCATCACCTAGTGTACAGCTTATGGCCATCAATGTTGATTCTTATGGCTAAAAACATTAAAAAATGTAAAAAGAACACAGAGGAAAAGATGACAGCGATTTGTAGAAGTGCTCCAGTCCAGTTAGTCACAGACAAGTGCGAGCAGCAGCAGACTCCAGCTTTAGATTTACAAAGCGTAAGAGTGAGGCCAAGTTGCTGTAGCCTTTCCCCCCAATCCAGTTACACACACACTGAACCCAGGAGACCAAAATCTCCTGGACGATGCATTCTGAAGGGGGAAAGAAAGATACAAGGAGAGGAAAAGGGAAACAAATATAGTCCTTTTTAAAGGTGCACAAACACCCCTGCCCAAGTGAGTGGCACCCAGGAAAGGAGAACGATTCTTGAGTGATCTGGGGTCTGGAGGTTTATTCAGTGCAAGAGAGAGTTAAGGAGAAGGATTGAGAGGAGTCCAGACCCAGCACTCTCTAACCGTTCAATCTTACTCTGATTCCACTGTCATTCACGTGTTCTTTCGATGCTTGGTATAAAAACGTCCATCTTGCTTGCTTCTTTACACTCCAATTTAAACTCAACATCTCCAACAGCATAAAAATGTCTTCTCCCCAGTTCTTTCTCTGTTTAAAAAAGGGCCCTCCTTTATATACACGCAAGCAGATGAGTTACTATACAGTGGGGGCTTTTTTATTTAATGTAAGGGTCTCCGTGAACTCTGAAACGATAGAGGCAGGTGTACTCAGGGTGTCCCCAGTTGGACAGCACTCTCAGCTCAATGATCTGAAACGCTGTGTCATTGTTCTCCTGGGAGGAAACAGAAATGACACAGGAAGCCAGTCAATAGCAGAAACACTGAACCAGCCACAAATGAGGTGAGGTTCTCATATACATGGACACTGTGTGTGCCTCTACAGTGGTAAGTTTAGCGTGTGTGGTAGGAACTGGCAAAGTGGAGGAACACTGGAATGTCCAGAGAGACCATCCAGTTACCATGAAGAGGTCAAAGACACGTGGCAAGATGGCAAAGGTGTTTAGTGTCTATACAAGCAGGCTTACTATTAAGCTAAGTTTATTGAAATGCTTTAAGACAAAAGTTATTGCTAATGAGTCTCTTCAGCTAAAGTCTTACCTAATAACTGCTATGAATGTTTTACTGGATTATGTAAATAGTCTATGTAGAGCATGTAGCAAGTGTTTACCATAACAGGGAAGGTCTGCAGAGATTCTCCATCTTCTTGGTAGGTGTAGTCACCTAGAAGCTTTCCCTCTTCCTGATATTCATCTTCAAGCCCCTGCCAATGTGGAGAATAAAAGCTCATAAACTGGCAAGCACAAAAATGCCTGTATAATGTCAATTTATTAACAATATTCAAAGATACATTGTCTGCAAATTTCCAAATTGTCATCTGCATGTGTGGTTCATAGTAATGTGTGTGTGTGTGTGTGTGTGTGTGTAGTCTTACGTATACTCTGAAGTGGCGTGGTGCGCTGCTGATGGTGCCTGTAGGAGACAGGGCTTTGGGTATGTGTTCCAGGCAGAAGGACGTTGGCAGAACACTCAGGGACAGCCTGATAACCAGATAACCCTGGGAACCCTTAAACGCCCAGCAGTTACCTGGGTACACATCCGGCTACAAATCAGAAAAAAAAAGTCCTTGTTACCTTCCTTGGTCGAAGACAATACTGTGGATTCCTTATGCATGTCCTGTAGAGTGAGTAACACGAGGAGGACGCTGGGTTAGGGAGCGTCAGTCCTGCTTTACCTGGATGACGACGCGGGGAGACTGGGAGAAATACCACAGCGGGACGCCGAATAAGCTCATCAGCGCCGTTTTCGTCTCGTACGTCTCTGAACAGCGCGTACTCAGGATGCTACCCCCTAAACACACACACACACATCAACCAACTTCGAATCCATCTGCAAGCAGCAGTCTGCCTATCCATTCGGTCCATGAGCTTCACAGTGAGGCCTCGTACCTCCAGACTCCAGGGCGTAGTCGACCCGGCCTGTGCGGTCCTGCGAGTACAGTCTCAGTGCATTCTGCACGATCAGCTGCACTTGCTGGAGACAAAAAAGACAGGAAATGAACCAATGAAGGAAGCATCCAGCCCTGGTGCGACTGATTCAGGATCAGAGACCTTGCAGACAAACATGCTCATACACACCAGTATACCAAGAAACAAACACTTCACCTCCTCTGTCATTCCAGCAGCACCAGCAGTGTGGGCAACACTCTGAGAGACTGTTTGTGCACAGGCCTGAGGTCTGCTCTGCTCAAGCTGAACGGACACGTTTCCCAGAATGCTGCGCTCCAGGGTGGCAAGGGCAGTGTGGAGGTCGGAGGAGCTGGTGTACTGAGAGGACAGCCACTGCAGTAGACCCTCAGGAAGCTTTACGTCACCGCGACTTCTCACGTCGCCCCCGTAGAACAGGGTGTACAGCTCCTCTCTCACCTGAGCGGACACCTTGAAAACATCAGGGTAAGAAATGTAACATTAGAAAAGACCTCCAACATTTAAAGAGAAACACCAATATAGCCAAAATAACACAACAAAACATCCCACAACAGCCTGAATGGAGATTTGTTGAATGTTGACTGGTTTCTTTCAACATCTTAACCCGACGGTTCCTGTGGTATATTAAAGGGACACTTTTGTAAATCTGTTGAATAATTTGCTCTTGTAAACTGTGAAACTCACTGTTTCTTGCAGTGTGTCAAATTGGCCACATTTCCCTTGGCATCCCATCACCCCTTGCAGGTCCTTTCTGATATGTCCTAGTTCCACTTCCAATCTCTGCACCTCTGCAAGCAACGCATCACGGTCCTCTCGGTTCACTCCCAGACTTGGGGAAGAACAAACATTCGCCATGAATCTTTAGGCATTACAGAAACGTCCCCCATATGAACCATAAGATGTTTGACTAGAAGCTCAGTTATGGTTTCATAACTAGTGCAGAGCTGAACGGCGAGAAGTCCTTACTCTACAGGAGCTGGAGCCGGCGGGTCCTTTTGTCTCTCATACACCTCCTTTGGTAAAAGACATGGGTGGTTATGCTCTACAATCACACTTCATGCATGTTTGAGGGGCATGTCTCCTGTGTGACAATATCTCGTGCACTCTACCTCGGTCCTGGAGGTCAGGGCCTGGAGGAGGAGCTCGATCTGAACCAGGCGAGCCGCATGGGTCTTCTGCTGCTCCGCATTCTGCTCCTGGGACTGACAGAGAGCCAGGCAGCATACAGTCAGTAGCTGCTTTTAAGGACGTACACAAAAACCCGGGGTGACCGATGCCGAGAACCGAAGTGATATATTGTAGACAAGGTATCATGTATACACATAACCCTGTCATTCAGAGTCACCTGCGCTCTGCCTGAAGCCTCCCTCTCCATCTCTCCTCTAAGCGTGTCAAATTTGGGCTCCAGTAGTTGTGAGACCCAAAGTGCCAGAGTCTCTTTGTCTGTCCGTGTGATCATCTGCTGCTGCAGGGCATGGACCAGCTCCACGGCTTCGCCGTGCTGCCTTGCGGCCAGCTGCTCCCTCTGCTGGACAGATTCCCACAGCGCAGCCACGCTCTGCTCTAACCGGGCCATTCTCTCGCTGTCTACTGACGCTGCCATTGGCTGAGAAGAAAGAGAGTAGGTTTAACTGGGTGCGTATATGTGTTTGTGTGTGTGTGTTGTGCTCTGAAAAAATGTAAGCAAGGAATCAAGCATCGGTCTCTGTGTGTTCTCACCTGCGAGGGGACGGGGAGAGGGCCGCGCTCCATCTGAGAGGCGGGAGGGCTGCGGGAGGGGGCGGGCAGCAGAGCCGCGGGGGAGAAGAACGTGGCCACTGGGGGCAAAGCAGGGAGCTTTGCTCTCCACTCAGTAACGTTTAGAACGGGGAGGTAGTAGAGGACTGTGGACAGGCCCAAAAACCATAAACCTGGACATACAAATGAAGGGATGCGATTTCCATAAATTCTCTGAAAATCTTACATTTTATTTAGTTTTTTGGTTTGAACCATAAAAAATACTGTTGCCTGTACCTGTAGTGCATACAGCAGGATACTAGACTGCAAGTGTTATAGCTGTGTTATAGCTGTGTACTTCATTCTCAGCTAGTTTTTGTGAGGCAAAACCAAATATGTATGCCACAAATATGAGATTTTCTAAGTTTGTGAGACACAACATTGTGCTACCTATGATCTGTGAGTGGTATGCATCTCTGATTGGGATTTGAATTGTATCCTAACTCACCCAACAGCAACAGGAAGGGAAGGAGAAACAGTAGCAGTCTTAGCAGTTTGGGGAAGCACCTGAGAGAAAGCAGTCAGACTTAGCAAACAGCACTGAAACCCATTATCATATGCACATAATTAGTTGAAATATGAATCATTTGGTCAAGCCATTAAATACAAATAATGGCAAATAATCAAAATGCAAATCAACTAAAATGAGCATTTGCCAGGTAACTACTTCCAATGGAAAAAAGAGAACAAAACATAAAAATACCTAACCAAGTATGCAGATATTCCCTATGAACAACTGTGAGTGACTACCATCTTACCTGGTCAGGATGAAGACATTGACCAGAGACATCAGAGTCACCAGCTGGTACCAAGCTGTTCCCAACCACCAGAAGGCTCCAGTCAGAGCCTGCCCTGTACAGAGCACGGACAGAGGTGTGTTAAAGATCAGATCCTGCCCTGTACAGAGCACGGACAGAGGTGTGTTAAAGATCAGAGCCTGCCCTGTACAGAGCACGGACAGAGGTGTGTTAAAGATCAGAGCCTGCCCTGTACAGAGCACGGACAGAGGTGTGTTAAAGATCAGAGCCTGCCCTGTACCGAGCACGGACAGAGGTGTGTAAGGAATGGCCGTACGCAAAAGATTCACCAAGAGTGTAAGAAAGGGAAATGAACTGCTAAAAGACAGATGCCAGCAGAAGAGTTTTCTGACAATACTGTAAGAAAACAAGCTGTTAAGAGTGAAAAATGAAAGTCAAAAGCTGGAAAAAACATACAATACACTACAGATTTATAAGAGTGAGAATTAGCACACAGGTTGTGGTTTTAAAGATCACAGACATTATAGACAAGAGAAAGAGGGACACAGTGAGTTACAAACAGTCCAGAAATACACTATGTCATTTTTCAAATATTTCCAATATTATATTTGAGACAGAGTTAAAAAATCTTTATCTTGTTCATGAGGGTTAACTAATTTGATTTTGAAAGGTTATTTTTTCTCTCAGATTCGTGCAGTGTATGTGCGTCCTGAGAGAAATGGCACACATAACAGCAGTAAATAAGGGTAATGACCTGGAGACAGTATGGCCAACCACAGAACAGACAGCAGCGTCCGGACCACAAATGCTCCTGCCGAACCCACCCCTCTGCCAACCTGCCGCAGTCCGTAACCTGGTGCGCACCATCAGAGTCAAAACAAACAAGACAGGCAAACAAAGCCAGTTAAACACAGTGATGCCTCGGTAGCTGGTTGGGAATGTGCATAATTAAACAGGAAAATCTTAATGGAAAAATCTCAGTGGACATGCACTAAAACATATGGACAGAACACACTTGATTCTTCAACTGTGTGCGAGTGTGTTAGAGACAGAAAGATACAGGTAGAGGACTGGTGTAAAAGTATAACCTGTGTAAGCCAGCAGGCCCCACAGGGCCGTAAGCAGACACCGGGAGCTGGAGGAGTATGTGTGAGTCATGTGTGTTTCCAAGTACTGCTTCCCTTTACAATCATCACCTATAGATCAGTGCAAGTGACAGGTAGCAACAAAACGCAAACAAAACGTGTAAATCAAATTCTCAAATTCAGCAAGCAAACTGATATAAGTATGATATGAGCAGTCATAAATAAATCAACGATAAATAATAACAGAAGGACCTAGAAAGCACAACAAATTACATAATTTCAATACAAAATAAGTACACAGACAAACATACAAAAAGAATCAATACGGAACTTGTCCACTGCATGACTCAGGCATGAGAAAGGCAAATGATAGGCAAACTCAGACAGTGAGAGAGCTGTGTGTGTGGGTGTGTGCGCTGACTAACTGTGCTATGCCCTGTTTTACACACTCCCATTGGTCTCAGGTTGCTGTCTGTTGGTTTGACTTCACTGTCATCGAAGTTGGCCATTATTCTTTAGCCTAGTTCCTAGAGTAAGACCAACTCGACTGACCAAGCCACCACAAAGCCTGCTAATCTTATATGAACAGTTCAGGCAAAATCTGACCTACTTTTTTCGTACCGGTGATCTTCTAGCACACAAGTAAGCAGACCTATTGATGGATGTGATCCTGTCTGAACTGTTCTCTACTGTACACACCTGCAGTGATGCAATAACACCCAGTGCAAATGTATCTACGAAGAAACTAGAAGTGTCTCACACTGAATAGTCCATTGTAATTTAACGAGGCATCTGTTACAATGTTAAAATGTACAGATTTACACCCTACAAATTATTAATATTTTAACTCTAGTACAGTGTAATGTTTTTCCAACAAAAATGAAAACACAACCAAAGACCAAGACAAAACAAGAAACATCTAGAAAACTATATATATATATATATGCTCCTGGGCACAAGCCCAAGTTAAACTGCTGGAGTCTTTGACAATAAAACAGTACATCACACCAGGGCTGACACAATCTCCTCTGGTTAATCTGAATAATAAGCTTGCCGGCCTTTATTTTAACTGTAGAGAAACAAAGTTACACCTGCTGGCAGACACTCTGAGACACAGTGACAACAAAGTCTCCTTTGTGTGCATGAATCCGCTGGTGATTTCTTGACTGACTACTTACACAAGGAGCTGTTGAGATCCATACGGTCATCTCTTGCCATTTGATCTTTCATGTTCACACTGCCACAGTAACTGGAGTGAGCTGAAGCACAGACGGCACACAAAAACAAAAACAAACGGCGTCGGGGTTAGCTTACTTCACACGCGTGTGCACGCGCGAGCCGCCCCAGGACACAGCCCACCTGTTACCACACGCAGTCACCAGACGCCCTCTGCCCTCTACCACAGCACCACCGCTGAATGGAAATGACTCGGGTAGTGGGCCAAGACCGCAGAAACACTAATGTGGTGGTGGCACAGTGATGGGTGTTCATCAGCAGCTAGCATATGAAACCCTGCAGCACTGCAGGGCTAGTTTTACATACGCTGTGTTGAGAGTAGTCAAAACACCATAAAAAAACATCCTCCAAGAGTCAGACCCTGGCCACCGGTGACGTGCTAGAGAACTAGCATTTGCTAACCAAACGTCATAGTCCTTCACCACACACCTACGAGGTACATCTACAAAGGTAGCTAGGTGTTTCATATGAAGCGCTGGCTGACATTCATATAAATATTGTCTCCACATAAACAAGTATGCACAGTTATGGAAGAGTGATCCCCTGCAACTGAGAAGGTTTATGAACAAATGGTTAGCGAAACTGCAGGCTGCATGTTTAGAATGGACAGAATTAGGGAGTGAGAGGTAGTGGTCTGGCCTCTTGATGTCCTGTTCTGCATAGGACAGGAAGACAACACAGAAATGCTCAGGTAGGAGGAGCCTGATGCTCTACTGCTGACCAATTACACAGGTGAGTAATATAACAAGAGTAATATAACTGTTTATGGCACCAGTGTGACCAAGGTCCTGAAATGTAAAAGTACTTCATGCGTAGGAAAATGCACTGGTGATGATTAATGAACACGAGTGCCAGTCAGGGACTGAAAAAGTCCTCTTGTCCTCTGGGTGAGAACATGGACACATACAACAACTTCAGTTAGAAACAGAATTAAACAAAGATGAAGCTGAGGTTTGTGAGGAGAGAAGAGAGAAGCCACGCGGGCAGCCCTGAAAGACGGGCGTGGCCATCCACGTGTGGGCGGGGCTGCCAGTACCTTGGCCAGGGGGGTCGCTTGCCCTGTAATGAATCCTCCGGAAAGCCTTCTGCTTTAACATGGTCCCTGTGGCCACAAGCCAGGAGCACACACCTCTCACTGAGTTTGACACTGAGAGGAGTACACCTACAGCACCAACACACACACACACACACACACACAGTTTTTACACACACATCAGAAGGCTAAAAGACGCAATCTTCGGTACAATAGCCTTTTGCCACACTGCTGTCTCTGGGAGTCATAAGAGTGTGGTACACAAGTGACCATCTAAAGCCACTGAGGCTTCAACAGGATTGACATCAAAACTAACCAATCATGGGGGAGGAATCATGCTGTTTAAAGCTGTGTTAGATAAAAGCCAGAGACAGGGTCACACATCAGGTTAGAAGGAATTCACAGAGGAATCAACACAATTGAAATTTGGTGAGGCGTATGTGGTTTTATAGATCACATTGAGAAACGTCACTGTCAGCACAGACCAGAAATGTTGAAGGAAGAATAAGAATATCCTGACTGTTAATACCTTTTCTTTCATGACTCTTAGCTTGGTGGCCTAGATGGAAAACATTTTGGAATAGGAGTGTCATTACTGACACTATGGCAGTGAAGACTCGTCTGGTGTAGTGGACACATGTAGAAGCTGATGCCAGGAACCCTGGTGAAATAGCGCATGATGGTTCAGACTGTTTTAACAGCAGTTCACACTAGGTCACAGCTACTGCCAATGAAACCCAAATGAGTATTCTCACACTTATACTAAGTATACAGCATGAGAAAAATACGCATGTGAGAATCCACACATCCGTTTTGGAAACCAACAAGTACACAGAGGTAGGTGAGCACACCCAGCCCATGTGACTCATTTCGGAGTGGGACAGATGCCTGAGAGAGACGCGCGTGCGCGCGTGTGTGTGTGCGCTACTGTGCTGCCTCTCACCGGACTTGTGCTTGCGGTGCTTGTCAAGACTGTACACGGTTGAGATGGAAGAGACGCCATCCATAAAGTCTCCTGTCTGAGCCGCTGAGGCGGTAGATGCTGAACAACGTCCTGCGAGTGCCTCCTCCTTCTCAGCGTGAACAGAGCAGTTGTGACAGATGTAGCCATTCTCCACCATGCTGTGGGTCTCCGTTACGCTGGCGGAGCCGTTCAAAGGTGTAGAGCTAAGCACGGACATTTTATTCCATCCTGGAGCCACAAAATACAAAGGACATTTAACTGGGACATAACTCGATAAACGGAAGAAACGGAAGAATACAAGTTATGACTAACAAAAGACATATTTGCTTTGCGGTCATCAAATGTATAAAACGACTACTAAAATGAATCTTTTCTGCACATTTCACTCTCTGGCTGAAGCAGCCTTGATTTAATGGCAGTAAAACTAGGTATGGCGCTTTGTATCAGATTGCATTGCTTATACTCTGGAAACTTGCTCACCACCCACAGCATTAGAAATAACTGCCCCGCACCTCCACCCCCTGGGTGCGTCAGTACGGACACCTTATGAATCCACTGCTCAGTTTTTTTTCAGCCATCTGACAGCCCTTCATCAATGATCAGATCCATCACAGGATTACTGCTGGCTGCACTTTTTATGGGTAGCGGATCACTTTACAACCCGGTAGTGACACTGACGTGTGTAAAATAAAAAACAGCAAGCACTGCTGTGCCTGATACATAAGCGCCAGTTCAACACCCACAATCATGCAACTACTACGTCTGTGTTCAGGCTGTGTTAAGAATAGTCAGAATACTAGTCAGTCAGCAGCCCGGTGTCCAGAAACTGACCCATGATGATGAAGTGCACATGCCAACAGAGGGAGCAACAGTCTGGACACCTTTAAAATGCACATGTATTTCTGTGGTATATGTGTACCACTGAAAATGGCCAACCAGTATTAGACACAAGGTACATATTTCCAAAAGTGGGTGGCAAGTGTATTTGGAACTGCTTAAAATATCAGCATATATCATACTCTACTTGGCAACTGTTTAAAAAAAAGACAATCTCAGCATTTTGCTCTGAGTCTGTAGAAGATAAAGCCTCAACGTGATGCCTCATTTATAAAATTCCCCCTCCCTCAGTCCCAGCTTGACTGCAGTTCCCATAGTCCTGTTCCCACCTCACCTCCAGCCAACAACTTCAGACGTCTTCGCTGTTCCAATTCAGTCAACCCTGCTCAATGGTTCCATTGCAAAGGCCTCTAAACGCCTCGTTAGGTTCTGCTCTACCTCACGAAGACGCTACCAAACACCACGTAAATGCTCAAACACAACTATCGATCTCATATCAGTTATTCCCCATGGAACGGCCACCGAGTCCCGGCCAGGCACTGACCTGCGTAGCTGTGTTCTGAGTGACTGACAGTGGACTGCTCCAGCCGCCTAGATGTCAGCGCACTGCCCGACGTGGGAGTGTCCTCGTGGCAGCTCGACCCAGTGCTGCCCTGGGCCGTCTCAGCCCCAGACACGGACTGGCCGCTGGACAAAGCCTGCAGCTTCCTGCTCCTCACAGACCTGTGGAAGTGCACATTGCATTCATTCATTCGTTCCTCACTTACAGAGTAAGCAACACATAACTCATAACTATACATACACATAACTATAATTTCATTTAATTAGTGTCACTGATGCACATTTATGTTCCAAATTATTATTATTATTATCATTATTAATATAACTATTATAGCTGTTTCAACATCTGTATTAACCGTGTAAAGCCCATATGGCACAGAACATGCAGTAATGGTGGCGGTGGTGCTGAGACATGTCTCAAGTCATCAGGGAGGCCAGTACAGGTTTACGTTTAAAGAGATGTACGCTCTGATGACACAGGATATCTAACATCGTGCCCTCTGTATAATTACAGCGATGTTTATACTATGTCCAGACTGATGTATATTCCCCTGCAAATTCGGCAAGACCTTATCACCAATGCAAAGCACTGACTTTGAGGTTTATGCTTCTCTCTATGTAAATCACTCTCTAAATGTGATCAGCATGCCATTTGTAAATAACAGAAACAATCTAAGAAAGCTAAAACATGTAGATTGTCCTCACGAACATGTTTTTAGCAAGACCGTGAACATACAAAAATATACTTTATATTTTGGTCACCTCTTTGCGTTATCAAAAACGAGCTTGCGATGATATTGATTCTAGTGAAAGTGGGTCACACATGATCTAAGTAAAAATGGCAGCAGACTGAGTGGCAATGGCAGAATTTGATGTGTTATTCTTTAATCAACATGAAGCCCTTTTGAACCACAATGCTGGGGTGTGTCATTTAAGATCATTTAAGCTAAAGTTAGCAAATTATCTTAAAAGAGTGCTGGGCCTGGTTCCAATCATTTCTGCCTTTTGCAAAAATTCTGACTCAACCCATTATGTGAGTTTGTGGTTGTGTGTGTGTGTGTGTGTGTGTGTGGGTGTGCATGTGCGTAAAGACTGACCTCCTACTAGAGCCTGTGCTGCTGCTATAACTGACACTGTGATTTTGGGAGTTCTCCGTAAAGCTGCTGTTGCCATAGAGACCTCCCATGGTGCGTAACCGTAGGCTTCGGCGGGACATTCTGGGTGAATCATACACCGGTCCAATCTTGTGCTCTTTTTCAAACTCCAGAGCAGCGGTTGAGTAACTGGAGCTGAAGGAGAGACAGGGAAACGGAGAGACTGATTCTGATCCACACTCTATAGATTTTATAACATGGGGAACACAGACAGAGACATGGACTTAGCCGTCAACACAACGTTTCTCACATTTGACTTTCCCAGGCTTCACACACACATTCTGGACTGATTAAGCAGCCTTAGCATAATCCATGTTGTGGTAGACAAAGATTAGATTTAAAACAACCACACTGTATATGTTGCTCAATGCAAAATAACACCTACTTTTTAAGCTATTTATTTTTGTGAATATTATGTTCATTTAGCATGCTTCAGATATTGGGTTATAGTTATCATAAATGTCGGGTTTAACATTATTTTTTTAAATCTGTTTTGTTAATGCGTGGATTGATACCAAAATTAAGAAAAAACTATTCTTTGTTGTCCAAAAAGTCACAACAAGACAGTTCTCACCTCGACATTTTAACAGAATACAACATGTCGTGCTGCACCCCAAACCACATCAGCAAATCTGCGTAAAATTACTTTAAGACCAAATGCTGTTTGAGGCACATGTGTAAAGATTTTGGTAGGTTTTTACACAAAATATATTTTGGTGTACTCAAATACAATATGTAGGCTACTGTCTTAATTTAGCTTCATACTTCTGATGCCAGACTAATAAAGGAAACATTTCTTGCCAAACATGTCTTGGCTGATTTACTACATTTGGATATTTTTTGCTGAGCTCTTCCTTTTAATGCTAGCTAGGTGCAGTGAAGCTATCTAACTAGCATCTCTAAATAAAAACTAAAGGGATGACTGGAGAAGTTCCACTGTTCTGAAACTGTTTTCACAGTTGGCGGTAGCTTCTGTTCTGAATGTTGGCTTCAGAGTGGTTAGAGGGCAAAAAAACCTCTTCTTGTTTTCACTTTTCCTAAAGCTGCTTCACTCCCATGAGTATATAACGGCCTGCCTTCATTTCTTTCTCCAGGCCTTTTCATTCTTCTTCCCACAGCTTATCTATAATCGCTGCCTTGTCTTCACTTCCACGTCGTTTCCCTCACCATTTACCTGGCTCACAGTCATTTTCCTCAAACCATTAATGAGTTCCTCTGCAATTAGATGTAACAGTTCCTACAGAAAACCAGCCGAAGAGATTCTCTGAAGAGATACTTCAGAAGCCGGCAGAGTAACACAAACCCAGTGGGCCATCCAGCTGAACAGGATCACTGCTGCTTTAGAAAAGCTACAAACAGGTGTTACACAAATTGTGCATATCAACAGCTGGGCTACTATGCAACTGTTCATTCATTAAACGTACCTCTAACATTGGTGCATTTCTAGTCTAGCTATGCACAACGCATGTGTTGCTAACACAGAGGCAATTTGAGTTATATCACAAAGTGAACAGGATCGTGGTCTTTAGACCTTCCAAGAAAGCAAATTGGGCTTTTTTGAGGCTGTCTGCCACAGGTTGGGTTATTAGCACGCTGGCATCCTGGCACGGTGTGTTCCCGCTCTCCTCTCTCCCCAATGCTGCGAACATGCTCTCTTCTCTTGAATAACCCGTCAGACCTCTCTGAGCCCTATCGACAGATGGCTTGACGGTAAGTCACTTGACCTTGCCTCTCTTTACAACTGCCCTCTAATACACTGAAAGCCACACAAACAGCCCCAGTGCTCCACACTTGCTCCAGTGCGTCCTCACCGACACCAAAAAAAAAAAAACCTGCCAGCAGCCAATGGGATGGACTTATTGCTCACCAACAGCAGCCAACCAATGAGATCAATGCATTCGTATTTTGATTTGAAAAATCAACCAATATAATCAACTGCGCTTTAACGAAACAAACGAACATCGGAACAATCGCATTAAAGCGTAGAAGGAAACAGCATCCAAATTTTAAATGTGCAAAAAAAGTTATTTTTTTATCTTTATTTTTACTCTACAACCAAGCAGTCACAAAATGTTGAGGAGACTGCTGGTGGCTCCCACTCAAATGCTGCCTTAGACTGAAGGGCTAGTGGGCATCTGCAGTTTAAAGACAAAGATACTGTGCTCATTTGGTAAATCTTCAAAACAGGCTTGAGAGAAGACATAGACGCTGAACTGCTAACATTAATCTTAGCATTTCTTGGTTTAGGTCTGGACTTACTGAGGACTAAAGACAATTTTGTAGTAAATGTTGGACAGCAGTGGACAGTGTCTCCCTGGGAATGTCCTACATGGCCTGGGCAGCCCAAGCAGTGATATGGATGCTGAAATCTGGTCTGGGATTTCGCACTGTAAGACCGTACACAGTTGGGGATGTTTTTCCCCTCTCACAGATGAACATCATGTGTCTTTGCACTGCTGGTACATGCTGGTTGCTCTTTCTACAGTGCTCCAGACTTATCAATGCTGAAATGTCTGTAATGACATTATACAGTGTAAAATACTGTAACGTTGACTATATATTTCTAAGTTCTGTCTAGAAGACTATGTATTGACAACACCACAATTACATGCACTGCACAATTATTCTAATACACATACATTTTCATGGAACAATTTTGCATACAACAATATGAAATTTGTTAGTCCAGTTATTCCAAGCCATAGTCAAACAAGACAAGATCAACTTCACCTGACACCAAACAGCCTTCCAACAATACACATACTGAAAAGCTTTGAAATTGTAGAAGAGCAAGTCCAGAAATTGAAGGGTATATTAACAACCCCCCCCCCCCCAACACACTCACCCCAAACATTTGACTAGTGTCCAAAATTAAAGTTAAAATGTGACTGATCTTTTATTTCACCTAGAGGCAAGCTGATCTTTTTGAGTAATGTCTCTCTGGATCACAGTGTATTCTGGCTATAGTGTCTTGTTCATACATCCACTGCACTATTTAGATGCTTCAAGAAGTAACTGTGATACTTTCTATAGTAAGTCAACAAAATGAGAACTACTGAAACTATAAGCACTCCAAACCCCAAACTAGGATTTCAATTAAATTAGAATTTCCAATGATCAAAGTTTGCCATCCAACATTTTAAGAGAAGACAGAAGTAGTTAAACTAGAATGCATACCACACACAAACACATGTCATGAAAGAATCCAGAGAGGGCCACACCTACATGCTCTGTCCTGTCCGACTCTGGTTCTTCACTGAAGTGCCCCAGACTAGGGCAAAAGCACTGCATGGAGGTGACATATTGCCACATACTGTGATTGTGGTGTGCTCTGCAGTAAAAGTGCAAACTTCAATCTGTTTGTATGGCATTGTAACGATGGGGCCTGGCCAAAACTTTAAGTATAATTATTTATATTTGTTGGATCATATACAAAACTTATAAACTTCCACAAAGCACTTATCTGGAATGTCAAATATTATGCCTAGATGGTTGTTTGAAGGTTCATTCTGATATATCAAAAAATCTGACATCAGTATTGTAAAGACTTACAGCAGTGGATTTCCATACAAGCTTGAAATCCTCTACAATTTCAAGAAAACTGAGTTGTCTCAAAGCAGCACAAACAAAACACATCACTAATGCCTTTATTCAGTATTAACTGGCCCTGTATGTGTTTACAACTGAGGACTTTCATTACAAACCTCCACCTCTTATGCCTAGTGTTGTCACATGAGCCAGGGTCAGCAGGGCGTGTCTAAAAGACGCGCTGCTGCCTTGCCAGCCCAACCTGCGTGGCCATAATGAGTGTGCACAAAGGATTAGGCAAAAGGAAAAGAATTAGAAGCATCTGATTAAGTTAATTATTATCTTCTTTGCTAATCATATTAGCTACTTGTCTCACTCAGAGGGCATTTCAGGCAGTGTCAATAGTCTAAAAGGAGACAGAGGTGTAGATGTGCATAACTGACAGCACATATTTGGGAACACAAAAACTGATTTACTCTGTTAAACCATTCATCATTCACATTAGTAATTACTCAGGATTTGTTCACACCTAATATCTAGTATCTACACCAACGACGACAACAACAACAAAAACAGATTTTCGGCAAGACGCATTCTCCTTGTACTCGTTTAGATGATCACATTTCATTCCACACACACACAGACTTCGCATTACGCAGGACATACAGGCAAATTACCAAAACTCATTTTGCTTGATCATGCGTGATGATGCACCATTCACTAATCACCAATTAAAAGAAACCTGTACATCCTACATCTATCCAACCTGTACATCCTGTACATACATATAAACAAAATGTAAATGGCAATGATATGCAACAGCTTTTAGCCATTTTTTGGCAGCAAAATCCCAAAACAAACAAAAAGAAAACTATCCCTTACATTATTAAAAATAACTAAATAAATACTAATACTACCAGGGAGATACATGCACATGCACACCCACCCATACTCACACAACTGCTTAGCATCTGGTTGTTCATCTTTTTGTAGAGTGATAAATCATTACGAAACATGTGGAAACCACAGAGGAATGCAAGGTCACAGTACTGTGCAAGTGCTGTAGTGTTCTGTCGTTTTAGCACCAGCATTGTGGAGTATACCACAATGCACGATTCTGGAGTATCAGCTACAAATTTGTGCCACCATCTTTCTTCACATGACTAGGATTTAGTGCATTCCTCTATGCCACATGCACGTTGACAAAGGTTTTTTCATGTTTTTTTCCAAATCATCAAAGCTGTAACCCAAAAGGTCCACAATGTAGTCCATTTTAATTGTTTGGTATTCAAATATGCCTTCTATTTATTCACGTTATAGCCTTTTTTCTTGAAATGTATATTCTATGCCACATATTATACCAAGTATAATCAAAGGTCTGAGGCAAAGTCCAAAAGTCCAACATAGCATTTAAACACGCCAGTTTGTATCATGTGATTACACCCAAGAACCTTAAAAGGGTGCTTACACTCTCTGCCATAAATGCAGACAGTGCAGGTCTACATTCAGAAAATACTTCTAAGAAACAAAATAACCTTAAATGGCATTGGGAATCTAGTCTGAATACATTGAGCTTTCTTCATGGTATACCCCACTGGTTCAGTCTTGGCATTACACATACATTAAGACTTTAGAGGACCACAGTCGATGCTGGTTCTACAACCGGTATCTGAACTTGCATCTTCTGTGTAGGCTCACCTGAGGGAATAGGTATAGCCTGTGTTTTCCGGGGCACACTGTGGAGGAGTATATGTGTGCAGGCGAGAAAAATCCATGGTCATTCTTCGTTTAGACTGCAAAAATCAACACGAGTGAGAAAGGAAGCTCTTCAGGCCAAGGCAAAAATGATCTGTGATGGACACACATGCAACAAACAGCAGACACGCCCACATGCACACTCATGACCTACCATTCAGCCTGTCCCTTAAGAGATGGCTATTTAAAAACATTTTAGTTTTGTTTTTTTCTTTCCCACTTGCAAGACTAAGGAGGTAAAATACTACGAACAAATCCAGCTAAAATCAGGCAAACTTCAACTCTTGCACTTTGCGCTTTGCCTTTGAGCATGTTAATAAGGTGCAGCTGCAGTTAAGAGAATACTGTAGAGCTTTCTCTTTTCCTTGCCAAACTGTTTAGATTACTGCAGAAAGGCGTTACTATTTTTTGGTATGCAAGAGCCAAGCCTGATTAAATCTGACCTGCCTATGCATAGGAATGCTTCCTCTTCATTTGGCACAACTTACTTTAGGTTAGCAGGGCAGTAACGTTAAAGATGAGACACGATTCAATGGGACATATTTGTAATAACTTGTGGAAGAATCAATATAAGGGTGTGCAGATACTCTGGAAGGACTGGAAGGATGATGGAATAGTTTGAATCCTGTGTCATCTAGAACAGTAGAATTCATTCTTGACTTCATTAAACAATTGATTTCACAATTGACTAATACTTATCTGTAAATCACCAAATGGTTTAGGGCCAAAATATCTCTCTGATTATCTCATGCAATAAAAGTTGGGCATGTCTTAGATCATTAGGAATGTATCAGTTAATAGTCCCTCATGTCAACATAAAACACGAGGAAGCAGCAATTAGCATCTAAACTTTTGCTAGATGGAAACAACTCTCAGATAATTTTGAAGTGTTTTAAACTGACAGATAAATGTCAGATAACTCTGTTTACAGAGCATTATGTCTTTTGAATGTTTGGCCTAATGCAAATAAACCTTTTGACTTCAGCTGACAAAACAGTATTTATAAACTATGAACTGTGAAAATCAGTTCTTTGTCACAACAATCAGTTATACTTCTATGTTCTAATATTACAAAGGAAAAGGTATGTTTGATGCCATGTTATAATGCTTCTTTAAATGTCAAAATATTATGACATCAATAAACGTTTAGTAAGCCAATTAAACAAGAAAATCTTCGTTTGTTTTGGTCGTTTGTCTCCCTTCTGAGAAGCTTAGTAGGCGCCCTAAATCCCATCGAGGGGTTTAATCAAATTCTTAACAAGACAGGCTGAACTGCACGTTTCAAACTATCATTCAGTCACTCACACAAACTACCCAAATCTCGACAAGCTTTGACTGCAAGAATTAGACTAGCCTGAATGAAGATATCGAAAGCGTCTTTGTACAGACCATGGTAGGCATGTATATTCTGTGATTTTATGCCTTAACTACGAGCGGAAATTTTGATTCCAATGTAAAAATCTACTGCTGAAAAACATCTACTGATACGCACACATAACTAGAATTTCTATGGTACAATTTCGACATATACTCCTACCCGCCTTCAGTGTGTTACATTACCTCACGTTATACTTGGGTTGCAACACTGTAATAACGCAGTTACTCTTCACCAACTCCAACACTGTCCTTTGATATTACACCCGTTGGTGCGGCCACTCTTTCAAATTCACATTTAATGTAAAAAATCTCAACGTATCAAACAACAAAGAATAACTCAGCTAAGGTGCACGGCGATTTCATGCTGCATTTATTGCCACAAACTAGGCCCGCACCGCTAACTACCAACACCGCTCTAAAAAAAAGATCTTAACTATATCTCTATCGCGTGTAAACTATGGCTACACCTGTTATCCGATATTATCCGGTCGTAAAAAATATGCATAACAAACAAAGAAATGTCTCCACCTCAACGTCAATGTCCGGGGCGAAATATGTTGCGTTTATAGCGTCACCCAGTTGATCAAAAACATTTCGGCCTGGGGAGATGCGCAGATTATTCGCCACATATCTGCGACCATATCCGAGAAAAAAACAACGATAGTTTTTTGTTGTTGTTGTTGATAATTGTTACTAAATTCCTTTAAAAGTTTGCAAGTTGACAGTACAATTCAGGACTACTTGAGCACAATATTCCAAAATGGCTTCCCAGGCGTGACAAAGCCAGGATAACCCAACATGTTCCTCCCTCTTCCAGGCTCAGAGCCGTCAGTCAGGACACACACTCTCAATTTACTGGTCGAGCACACCTACTTAACCTCAAATATTCCTAGAAATATTATGAACGCTTGCCTTCTTGATGTTTTGACGATATACACGCAAAGGTATCCGCTGAATATTTAGGATATTATAAAGCGAATGGTATTCATTGGTATACACAGGGCTTAATATGCAAAAACGTAAATCACGATCTAATCCCTCGTGCAGTCTAAAACATCCGTGTCTAATAAAGATAATTATATGATTATAATTTATATTTAAAAGGCTTATTCATATATTGTCCAGTTTCGGCGACTATAGCAGCTAGACTACGCAAAATAACGAGCAAAGCGAGTTCAGTCAAGTTTCATGTCATGTAATTTGACCACCTTTGGAAAACACGGGACGGGTTCGTAAATGCAACACGACACTGAAGTTAGAAGGTTGTAATTTGCAGGAATAGACGGTTGTATTTCTAAAGAGATTTAAGAAGGGGTCGACGGATTTGGCTTGTTGCTTTTACGGAGAAATGCACGAAAAGGCTGCAAAATAGTGCGAATGAGTATTTAACTGTAGGTTATGAGTTTATATGCTGTGCCACATGAGACACACGGTTATACTTATAAGATAGGTTGGTACAGCAGGCGTGTAGGAGTTTGTGAAAGTTGTCGTTAGCGATCTTATATTGCGGTATTTGAGTACAACCACCGGAGGGTAATACCAACAGCGCACTGGGCTTCCGAACTAACGGTTTAGTTTAAGCCACATTCTATGGAACCACTGGGAGTCTCAGTTAGTTAGTTCACCCATTCAAGTACACCAGCAGTTTACAGTTCAGTCTTTACTCGGTCACGCAGACACATCCAGTTTGGGATACAAGTCCGATCTGTAGGGTGGTACAGCAGCACAGCAGCACAACTGCTCAGTCGCAGTTTGAATTTTGGCCCAGTGCCTTCAGCAGGAGCCGCGGGTTAGCCGACGTGGGCTAGTCTGCTAACCCTGCTTCACTAAATCCATCAAATGTGATGCTATAAACCTAATTTGAGTTCAGAATAACAGGCAGCTAGTTAGCGAAGATAAATTTTAACAGAAGAACACACACAGCTAGCCACAATTGCAGGTAATAAAGTGAAAAAGTAAAACGTTAAGGCAGCATTGGAACAGCTGGCTAGCTTAGCGATGTTGCAGCGTTTTGCGGAAGTTATTAGCTACAGTCTATATAGGATGGAAAGATGTGTCCAAAACCAAAGATACAAGTATCTTAACAAGTTGGCAAGCTAGCTAGGAATAACCCAACTGCCCAGCTAGCTATCCAACGAAAATAGTTTTAAAAATATTTTAAGGAAGGGAGGGAGGGAGATTAACTTACAGCGCTTTAGTCCCAAATCTTGATTCGCCAAGTCCACATGTTGGATTTTAGCCAGGTAACGTTAGCATATGCTGCGGGGTTGTATGGAATTATAGCTAGCGAACTAGATGCCTAAGATAGCTAGTTAGCCGTGAATCAGAAAGTTCTGCTTACTGTCAGTTATCAAAATAAGGAAATTGTTAAGTTTTTTTTCGAAAAGATGAAGGCTCTGCACTTATTCTGCGTGTTAGACACTTGCGATCAAGTGCTAGCATTATGCAATTTGGGTTAAAATGAGTCACAGCACACGCTATAGACCCCACTAGCCAACTAGCTACCGGTTTTCCTTTTCACTCAGTGGGTGGACATTCACAAAGGAAAATGGCAATCATCGGGGTCCAAGATATTTCCCACGTAGCCTTATTTAAAATTACTTTAGGGACCATATGTCCACCAATCGTTTTTAATAAACAGCATCCAGTAAATATGTGTATGTGTGTGTCATGCTTGGGGAGAGCTTATTGTTAAGTTTTTGCGGATGTGCTAAAAAGTTCTAAATCAAAATGCCTGCTGGAAAAGGTGCATTACATTTCTGGCAAGGATATGGATTAATATAAAGTATAAAATTGTGTAAAGGACTCTGGCCAGTTACCTCCTTAAAATTCCTTATATAATTATTATTAATCTGGTTTAGTTCAACTATAGTCCAACAACATGCTTTTTTAAAATGTAATGAATTATGAAATACACCTGCACAAACTGTTTTGAAACTGGTATTCATGTAAGACTGTTTCTGGGTTCAGGCGATATGAGCAATGCGTGAATAGCAAGGAAAAGAAACATTTTTGCCCATAAACCAGGGTACCACTCACTGCACTGTGCAGGCAACTTTATCTGATGGTTTAGCGACTAAGCCTCCAGTTGCTTTCATGTGCCAATTAATTACGCGTATATATTTATCTGTACCTAATAGGATGCCGTAACATTAGAGTCATATTTTAAGTTTAAAGGTCACGGAGAACAAGTTAAGAGTCAAAGGTTTCACGTGCAGTGAATGTATAGCCTGTGCTTAAGTATTCCTTTATTCTCGCACGTCATGGTCTTAGGAGGCGCTGTAGCCAGCGGACAATATAGGCGAGTCAGGCAATGGATGGGAAACGTACCTTTGACCGAAAGTATCATTAAAGCAATCATAGTTTTGATGTGAGTAGTGGCGTACGCCGTTATTATTTAATTCGTCTGTTTTAGGAACGTGGAAAACACCTGATCATACCATCGAATAAAACGAACAAAAAGGTAAGGCGAGACAGGCCATAATGCAACAACACACACGCTAAAAGATGGTCTGCTAACTGTCTTGATTCCCTTCACAAAATTGTGTTATTAAAAAAAGAATGGTTTGTCTTTTTGTGCGGGCACTGCTGTTGTGAGGTAGCGATCCGGAATTTGTCCGCTAGATCATGCCAGTACCTAGAAGATGATGTCCTGTATAGCTTATAGTCGATAAGGGTTTTATTGAAATTATTTCATGCTACTTTCACAAAAATATTTTCAATATTAAGTAATAGTTGGCGAATTCTAGCATTTTGGCTCAACATGATGCTTTGCATTTTTTCATGGCTGTTAGTGCAAGACTGAGATTTTACATTTACGCATGAACATCACACACTGGAAGACAATGCTGTACTGAAATGTAACTCATCCACATTTAATCATTTCCAGAAGTGTTTACAGACCAAAGCCGCTGCCTCGAGGCTCAGAAAAAAACCTACGTCTTCTGATCGTCTCCACGATGATGCCATGGCAAAGTTGGTTTTATTTTGGTGAATATTCTCATTATTTCTCATTAGATTAAATGGTCAAACGATTAACAAGATGTATTTAACTCGAGAGGTAATACGTGTATGAGACGACAGGATTACAAAATACAGGCGAATATTTTTTAGATATTCTTTCAATAAATTTCACTGAGGAGAAATGTTCAGAAATGCAGATGAACGGCGCTTTAGTCACCGAGCGAACCATTAAGGGGCCGTCTAAAAAGTGCGCAAAGTGGGCGCTTTGCTATTTTTATTTACAACGGATAACAGAAGCATCGAACACATAAATATAGTAAAGAAGGTAGCATCCTTTGTTTTCCTTTGTTCCAGTTTTCAGAAATCTCCCATTGGTGCTTGTTTGCTTATTATTATTTCTGCTGGTAGACTTCATCAGTTGTATAGGTGGCACCTACCTAGGAGTTTGTTTTAGCTACAACATAACGTCCAGATATATTACCAGTTGGTTGACAGATGACACGTTTAAGGATGACATTCCTGGTTTATCTCTAGTCAGTTTGTTTTTGGCATTAGGCACTTTTGGGCAGTTGTCCACATATTTTTTGGCACACTTTTAACTTTATCTGGCATTGTTTCTGTGAATGATTTAGCTGTGTGTGTTAGCCCCCTAATCCATTTGAAGCACTTAGCCTAATTATTTTAGGCTGTTAATTTAGGTGTTCATTTTACATTAGTTCATTTGCCAGATGTTTTTTAAGCAACTTACAGCTATTGCAAAGTACAATAGAAGCATAGCAGTACATAATTCACAACCAGTTTGCAACCAGTACTTTTGTGGCAAGTTTCCATTTACTGTCCAGGTGCAAGAGCAGAATAGTAGCAGGAAGTCCTAGTTCTATGTATTATAAGTTTTATTATTGATCAGTTATAAGTGGTATAAGGTACGAATAAGGTTCTACAAGTGGGAGACAAATCAAAATGCAGCACATTACAGTAAATATGCAATATACTGTCAATAAAACAAAACAGAATGCACTCAAAAATAAAGAGTAGTGAGTATCATGAGAAAGTGAGCTGACATCATTAGGATGCACTGCAGGTTGAGCAAGTCCTTTGATCAAACACTGAGATAAGGTTTTTGAAGGTTGCGAGGAACTCTGTACATTGGAAGGACTTGGATAACTTGTCCTACCACTGGGGAAACACGTATCTCTAGATGTCATTCACAGGTCACAATGGCTAGGATGGAATATATGCATATGAATGCTCTGAATGCAAGCATCAAGGGCCTGATGATAACAGCTACAGGGCACTGCTAGAGAAGAGGGGTGAGTTCAGGATTCCTGAACACCAGATTGGCTCCTGCCTTCTGGACCATCTGCAGTGGTTTAGTGGAATATCAAAATAGACCCGTCAGTAGAGAGTTTAGATTACAGTAAGAAAAGTGGGAATAACAGTGGGGACAGAACTTATAATTTCAATTAACTGACATATTCACAATAAACAGAATGTCATCTTCTAAAATGGGAAAGCAAGCGAATAACTTTGTGTTTTTATTTAAAACAACAAAAGCTTGTGTCTACATGATATTGCCAAATGACAATTTCTCTCACGCTGTTTTTAGTACTTTAATGCCTGTGGTTGTGTGCATGATTGTAGGGTACAACATTTCTGACTGTTCAGGTAGAAAGTATATCCATTTATTAGGAAGCATTGGCTTTGTTTAGTCAACAATTGGCTGCTTGTCTTGGATCATAGAGTTCAACACAGGTGCCCTACAGGGGCCTAAAATTGCATTAATTTAAATGTACTTCTTCAGACATTCCTTAAATGACTCCACCAAATCTGCCATGCTGTCAGCACCTACATTCAGCAGTCTGTCTGGGTTGTTACTTTAAAGCACTCTCACTCTCCTCATTTCTAAGGAAAAAACTGAGCTTCTTCTGTAGCTCATTCTTGCAGACTGATATCAACTTTTACTCTTATGCTACTTCAACTAAAGTTTTAGGGAGTTCACTGCAAAATATCTGCAAAACTACCCTTTCACTGTACCCCAAATAAACCACATAGGTACACAAACCCAGGTCTTCAGGGCCTTCAGCGTGGTCACTGTCTTCAACCACATAGGGTACCTGGAGGGGGGGGGGGGTGTTCAGGTACTCTAAAGACTGAGGCTCAGAATCCAGCTTCCTGTTTCAGAATCCAGCATGCTGCTTCAATATGCAGATAAAATGAGCTGCTTGACAGAATTATCATAGAGTCATTTCTTATGAAATTTTGTGTGAGATCGATATACTCCATTAATATACTGTTATGGAATCTAATGAAGATTTCTGTTTATATTTCTTGTACTGTTACCTGCTTAAGTTCCATTAAGGTGGCATATTTAGCCCTGTTGTGCAAAGGTTTAGGCAGTCCTTGTTTTTATGGTGTTTCTCATTCCCCTAGTTCCTCATTCCCCAACTCATTTCCCTAAGCTGTGGTTCTAGTTCCTGTTGTGTTTGTCTTGCAAATATACTGTTCGAGTTCATGATCCTGCTTTGATATATCCATTTTCAAGTGTGAATTTTCCAGTCATAATGATGCGTGCGTGAGTTCAGACACCAGCCTGCTTCTGTGGTGATTGTTTCATTTCTTGTAGAAATTAGATGTAAAAATGAAACTGCTCATCATTCTTAGCTTCAAACATTTCTCAGATGTTATAATGTCAGGTCCACCTTAACATATTTTAACCTACCCTGAGTTTTTGTCAATCCAATGGCAAAAGTAAGAAAATCCTGAGCTGCATTCTGTCTGATGATACTCCAGACTCTCTGGAACAACAGAGGGCTCCCACAAATTCCTTTAAACTGTTGTTTTTCCTGAAGCCGTTCACTTTAAAGAAACTCAGTTGAAAGTAACAGTGGCTCCTGCAGTACTAGCAAGCTAGGGAGAAATACCGCATCCCATCAGAGCTCCTCGGGAGTCTCCTGTTTCTACCACATGCAGACACAGTGCTCAGTGAGCCTTACCTGAGACCTTCATGTTGTAATGCCAAATGCATTAGCATTCAGCCATGCACGTCGTGTTCTCTGATGATTTGCTCGTCACACACCACCTAAGTGAGAAACCAAAGCTTTGATCATTAATGGATGTTTTATTTGCAAGACATCCAGAGAGAGAATGTCTTGAGTGAAACCAGGTTTCATTTGAGTGCTTGGGAGAACTGACTGTGACATAACACTTCCCTCTATCACTTGGTTCTCATAGACTTTGACTCTTTTCTGATAATGCCTGCATGTCTTGTTTTCCCTTTAAAGGAAACATGGAAACCTATGAGGAGTTCTATTTGCGCACTCTGTCTAAACTGCAGTCGGAAAGGATGCGTGAAAAGAATGCCCCTAGACAGTGGACTTCGCCCTCTTTCATTTACTTCCATGGGAGGACAGTTCTGTCACCTCTGGTGAGTTCAAGGTCTAGCAGGCATATCATGTCATAAAACTGGACAGCCTCGGTATTAAAATGATTCTATATATAGTATCCTAACCATAGCAGAATTCTTTAAATCACAATCAATCTATACACAGAGGCCAGAAGTGAGCTTACTGCATTTTCTGTACACAGCTGCAGATTTTAGTGTCAAAGGCACAGATCTGTAAAGAAGCCCTGTGCCATTCTTTTTTTTTATGAGCCATGAGCTATATTGGCAAATAACAAACGGCATGGCAACAAGAATTAATTCATATTTGCAAAGCTTGTATTGTGCTCTTTACATTTTGGATTTCCACATTGGGCACCTAGGTGCAGTTAAACACGAGTTACACACATGAAAGAAGAAACAATGACCAATAAACAGAGGACCACACATGAGCGTTTAAATACATACATAACCAACAGGGTGTGGGTGGACCTAGTGATGGACTAATAAGAAGCATGTGGCAACATGGTGAACAAGCCTTATTCAAATTGCCCCTCAAAATTCTACAAACAATACTCCATACTGGTTTATTTAAAATTTTTTATTAAAAATAAAAAAACAAAAAAATCATATGTATTCACAGCCTTTGGATGCATACATATATATATATATATATATATATATATATATGTGTGTGTGTGTGTGTGTGTGTATGTGTATACTCACACATAATACAGGACAAGTGTAAAAAGTGTTTTGTATTTCATCCAGAAAATTAAAAGTGTATCTGTGTGTGTGCGTGTGTGCGCATTTGTGTATGTGTGTAGCTGAATGAGAAGGAGCGTGAGGAGATGGATCAGTACAGACACAGAGCTCTAAGAGCAGAGGCCCAGAGACTGACGTGCTCTCAGAATAACCTTATCAATCAGGTTCAAAAGATCTTGGAGAACAGAGTCAATGCTGTTACAGTGCATGACCCTGTGGGGCTCACAAACCAAAGAGAAGAAATATTGACTGGTAACCGTTCTGTGAGTCCACTGGCAGAGCGTCCCGACGCCAAAAGCAGAAATCATGGCGAGAAGATGGAGAGAGATGAGGAGATTGGGAATGAAGGAATAAGTCTTCAGAGCCTATTGCAGAGGTCACAAGAGTACATTGACAAGGAGCAAGGTCGGCGCGAGTCCAACGTTCACAGCAGGTCACCTGTGTTAGTGGCTGTGTCCCCAGAGTATAAACAGAATGACAGGGTCAGTCCCATGGATGTGAATAATAGTGATCCATCATGCTCTGTCCAGTACCATGGCTCAATCAGCCCGGGTCAGGCCAAGACTCCGCCTTTCAAGAAGCCCAAACCAGTGATCGAGGCTGTGCTAGGCTTCGATTCTTCATCCAGCTGTTTTCCCCACAGCGTGCTGGACGCAGACTCTGTCCTAAGCCCTAGACCGCACCGCGGTCGGCCACTGTCCGCCGGTAACCTTCACCTCTCGTACCCTCTCAGCCCTGGTAAGGTAGGGATCACAGCTAGCAGGAAGTCTCAGGGCTGTGGGCCTCTGCCAAGCTTTGACAGGAGGCTGCTGGACAGCGAAGGAGTAAGTGGAAGTCGACGAGCAAGCCATTCAGGTTCCAGCCCTGTGAGTGAATCAGATGGCACCATCAGTATCCCAGATTCAGGACATGGGCTCATAGAAGCCGGGTTCCGGAGGAGGTGTCACACCCTGGACAGTAACGTGGGCTCATCTCACCAGAGCCCTCCCATAGACCGAAGCCAGGAGAGGGTCCCCCGCTTTATGGCAGGTGTCCTGCAGAGGGCGCCCAACCGCCGCTCGCCCCCTGCCCAGCTGAGCCCGCCGTTTGTGCTAGAAAGTCCCACATCACCCCATCCGAGGTCCAGCCTGAACCTAGACCTACCGACCTCTTCATTCAGTAACAAACGACAGCTAGTCACCGAGGGAAACAGCATCATTGGTACAATGGTGGATGCAAAAAAGACAGGTAAGGAAAGCCGAAGATGACGATTACATCGTGAAAGGAATGAAAATGGATGAAAAGAACTTTGGCAGTTTTAGTGTAAAAACCCCTTTGTGTATGTCTGCGATGTGTTTATGACGTGGAGTGTCTCTCACAGAGGAGGTACAGTGGCAAGTCCAGACTCTAGAGGAGCTTCAGAGAAGTCTGAAAGAGGAACATGCTCTACAGATATCACTGCTTATGGCTGAGCAGGAGCGAGAGCAACAGCACCTCAGTCAGGTCAGAATGTAGAACTACACCCCAGGAGGCCTATCCTACTGTTTAAACTGCATATGAGTATTTCTTTAATATATATATTCTTTTATATAGTATTTTATATAGTCTTTATTATTATATATTATATTATTACATGATGTGCCAAAGTAGTATTACTTTACATCTAAAATGTTATGTATTAAATATTTACATACACTGGACATTATACATCATAAATGACATTCTGCTATCTGATGCTAAATTTAATACTGTCTTCCATACAGTAGCAGTAGATATTATATTAGATAGTACCTTTGTGCAGTGCAGTCACACCATTGTGATCAATTCTGTCTAGTCTCTCATGGAGTATTTTCACACTATGTGATTAGAATTTTAGAAAACAAGGGTTATGACACAGCAGTGATCTTCAGATGGGCTGGAGATGAATGTTCTGTTGTTATTTTGTATTTGCTAAGCAAGTGTCTTTCACAGGAGCTGGAGGAGAAGGAGAAGCAGCTAAGGGATCAAGACGGTGTGTGTGCTGTTGCGGGGGACGTGGGAGGTGAGAGGGAGGCAGTTGGTGAGCAATTACCCCACCCATTGCCCGTCGTGTACTATGAAGCCAGCTGAGAGATCATCAGACTGCCCCGCGCCTTTGCATACGGGTAGTGTCAGTAGCCACATAAGACATAAAGCACAGTCAGTAATTCCTGATAGCATATTAGTAAAAGTCCTTTTCATTGCATTAAACTCATTCCCTTTACATTCATCACACGCTTTTATCCGGAGCAACTTAAAATAGTGCTTTGTTGCAAAAGCACTTACAATAGAGCTTACAAAAGCAGTTGTAATGAAACGGTAGGGTTCCAGGCCTATTGAAGTGCTCTTTGTTAAAGGAATGACCAGATGATAATTACTGTGTTTCTTCCACAGGCCTCCAGTCTCCTGTTGCTTTAGCTGTCCTTGCATCTGCTATTCCACCTGTGGCTTACCTATGGGGACCAAACCGGGGAATGAATAAACCAAGGAACAGATTAAGCCAGGTGTGTGAGACGTTTGGCTAAAATTCCGATGTGTTCATATCCAGGTTATGGTTTTATTGCGATTAAGATGTGTTCATATCAAGGTTATGATTTTACTGTGATTCAGATGTGTTCATATCCAGGTTATGGTTTTATTGCGATTAAGATGTGTTCATATCAAGGTTATGATTTTACTGTGGTTTTACTGTGATTCAGATGTGTTCATATCCAGGTTATGATTTTACTGTGATTCAGATGTGTTCATATCCAGGTTATGGCTTTACTGTGATTCAGATGTGTTCATATCCAGGTTATGGCTTTACTGTGATTCAGATGTGTTCATATCCAGGTTATGGCTTTACTGTGATTCAGATGTGTTCATATCCAGGTTATGGCTTTACTGTGATTCAGATGTTTTAGGGCATATAGCACCTTAATTGCAGGCCAAGCTAGGACTGCTGCAGCATGAGCTGTGACATGATTGTAAACTCACATATTAAACGTTTAGGAAGCATTACGTAATCTGTTAACGTATGACTAGAAACTTCCAATTCCTGCTCCCACTTCCAGCTATTCCTATTTTGCTACACACGTGTAATGTTAATGTTGGTGTCGTAAACCTCTGGTGTGTTCGCAGGTGTTAAACTCAGAGCAGCAGAAGGCTCTGTGTCGTCTCAGTGCGATTGCTCGAGGGTTCCTTACCCGCCGGCTACTGAACACTGAAAAAGTCAAACATCTGCGTCAGACAGTCAAGGTGAAACTTTATATCCACAGCGATAGTCAAATGGTCTATGTGAAAGGTTCCCTGTACAGCACATGCGGAAAGCTTGGTTAAACTAGGTCGATTTTAACGGCAAATGAATGTTCTTGTCTAGTCAAGTCAGTTATCAGCTGTAAACATCTCTGAGCATGTTTCCCAGGACTGACTACAGTACATTTATGGACGCTGCCGCTGTTATCCGGTGTGAACCCCAGGGCCATGTTTCCCCACAGCTGACTACAGTGCATTTGTGTATGCTACCAGTTATCAGACATCACGCATAACGATAACTCAATCCAAAAAGTCACTCTTTCACTAGATCTCTACCTTGTGTTTTTGCTTCAACAGGACACACAAGAGTTTATCTCTTCTTTTCACACAGAAGCACCACAGAAGAGAAGTAACTTCTCCACCCAGGACGTCTCGCTGCAGGAGAGAGTTCGAGCCCAGGTAAACATCGTCAGTGGACACAAGCCACAGATTCTTCTAGAAAGGCCATTGGTGACGTTTTAGAAATGTAACATGGGGCTCTCTCCTAAATGTTTACTTCTCTCTGCTAAAGATTCAGCTGATGTCATGAAGTGTAGCACTAATACCAGAACCACAACCTAATCCTTTTTTATATAGACAGGGAATAGTACAAATAAAAGTACAAAGAAAAACTTGTGCCTATTGTGAAATACTCATTTTAAAAATGTGCCCTTTTGCTATTGAATTGATGTATGAACCCCACAAGCCCTACTGTTGTTATCAATTGCAAGAGTTGTCACATAACTCCCAAGGGTTCACATGCTGCATTTGCATTGTTAAATGCAAGAAAGCTACAGTGTTTCTGAACAATTATTAATAAGAGTTTTGAATATGTCTCTTTCAGCTACGTGCAGCATTGTTTGACATTCATGATATATTCTTTGCGATGCCATTGGATGAGCGATTGGCACTGTTGGCACAGGACAGAGAGCTTCGTGCAGAAAGAAAACTCAGAGAAATGGTAAACAGTTCTTCATGTTTTACACTCTAAAAATGGCCAGTTACAGGTAAAAGCATTGTTATATTTGTCAAATTTAAAGACTTATCTTGTAACTCCTTTACTTTTATTTACTCTGTAAGCTTCATAAGCTATAATAGCAGGGTTTTTTTATTTCCTATGGCAGTCCTTATACATGCATAGATTGTGAAGCTGAATGTTCAGGTGTGTGGGGGGGACTAGATGAGGGGCCTGCCAATAGAAACCAAAACAACAAAGCACACTTGAAAACAAGAACATGACTGACAGCAGGTGCAGGGGCCATACGTAACATCTGATGAAAGAACATCACAGAAAGAGACTGCCCTATCTGAAGGAATAGAATTTGTCATTAAATCCTTGTTCCGATTATATATTGGAACTGAATAATTATATAAAATGTATATATATATAAAACATAAACTATACATTGTTAAAAAATATGTTACAGGTCCCCTAAAAATGAAAAATAGCCCATCTAGTATGGCCAGCAGTATGTATATCACCCCAGATATGATGCAACTTGCATGCAATCTTGTCAGTGTCCATACATCCTGAGAGAGCGGGATCACATGAGCCATGAAGGGTGGACAAACTGCACACTGTGACGGTTGGTCATGGACAGCAGGAGACAGGGGTTGTGGGCTAAAGGATTTATTATCCATAGCATACAACGAAAACTCTCAGGCCAAACGGCAACGAAGAACATAAACAAAAATGCAGGAAGGCAGACGTAGCACACTCTGGCAGAGAAAGGTGAAGACTTTAATCCAGTGCTCTCCTTGGGTGAAGGCTGGTAATGTGCAGCACTGGATAGCGTAACCTGTGGGCTTAAATAGTGACAGGTGATTGTGAACAGGTGTTAATATTGTGGTGATCGTGAGAGGGGGAGGGACGTGTTGCTAGGACGCGTTTGAGCGTCGTTGTCATGACTACGCGTCCACACGCGCGCCCTCTGGTGGCCTCTCCTCCGAGCCACCGTGACACACACACTGTTCAGAAAGCATTGATGATGTCAACTGTATTTTATCTTGGAGTTCACATGTAGTTCCAAGATATGTACTACACAACAGTAAAAAAAATTGCAAAGTTGCAAGGGAGGAATACCAATTATTTATCATGGGTGTTTTGCCATTTTTATATGAAATATTTAATCCTCCTCGCTACATAGAACTTTTATCAAATGTTACACACAATTCTAAGTATCTATTTACATATGCAAAATAGCAATAGAATATAAAGGTGGTGCATAGCTATTGGTGCTGCATCAACATAATCCCCAACTGAATAAGTGATGTGATTAACAGGAGAAAGCTAAGGTTTCTAAAGAGAAGATGATTTTGTCTGCTGCCACCCAGAAAGTTCTGGACCGGAAAAAGCAGAGGTAAGGAGAGAAAAGGCATACCTGAAAGAAAATGTTTTTACGCAATTCATCTCTATGTGTGTTGGTCAGAATTGGAAGTGGTTCATTGAACCGCTCAAAATTTTAACGTCTCCTCCTTCTCAGATCGGGCGAATCTCCAGTTCAGGCCAGAAGGGGGCAGCAGAAGCCTAAGAGTCCCCTTACAAGCAGGTAAGAGCTGGATGCGCACTCTTACCGTCTAGTTCGATAACCAGAACACGAATATAACAGTGAAAGACACTATCATGCACAAGAACAAAACAGAAAACAACACGTGTAAGGATGTAGCATGTCAAAAGTGGGTGTGTCCTGAATTTTTTTAAAGCATAGAATTTCTGCCAAGGTGATACTCCCTCTACTCTTACTTTTGGCAGGTCACACAAGTTAGTGAGACATGTTTTGTTACTAAAGTTACCATATATGATGTACAATACAATATGATGTTACAGCTACACACGCTGACCCATATATACCTGATAATAATAAAAATATACATTTGTTTTGTCTGCTTCAAGCAGTTTACAATCCTGGTTAGGTCAGATATACAAAAGCACAGGAAAGGCATTAAAAAAAGGCCATTACACAATACTCTTTCTGTTTCCACTGCTGTTGTCATGGAAGTGACAGCAGTATGGCATCTGAGATGCTTAGAAATCTCTAAAAGCAGCACATGGTTTTGTGCTTTACAACTGTTAGGGATACTCGTAGCCAAAGCTAGCTGTTCAAAAAACAAGACCCTGGAGTTACCACTGAAGGAATGTGAGATTTAGATGTTTCTTCCCCACAAGCGCTTGATTGGGATACCCGAGAGGCCAATGACATGATGTTAAAATATGACTAATCTTTCATACTTTACAACAAATAAATATGCCTGTGTAGAGGTGAACCCAGAGTCACAAAGACACTCTCTCACAAAAAAAAACACTTACAAAGATTTGAAGCATTGTGGTTCCTTCATCAGTGTCTCAGAAGAGGAAATGGCCAACCCTCGACAGCCTGTTAACATAATCATATCTGAGCTTCATCTGAACTCTCTGACCAGCTAAGAATTTACCACAAAGACTCTTTGTAACCTCAGAAAGGTGTTTAGAGTCCAGAAGGACAATACATATCACTCCTTGAAGGGGAGAAGGATACTTCTTCTCACAGAGAACGTTTCATTCCCCGAGAATACAAATCATACCCTTTAACATTTTACATTTGGGTTAGCCAGGAAAATTTTATGAGGAGGGAAAGTCTGCTCACACTAAATAACATGACATTCATGCCATTTCCACATATCTCAACCAATCACATTAGACATCAAGGTACATGTTTAGAATGTGCTGCCGCTGAAAACTGTATAAAAGAAGAAAGCACCACTCAGGATTCTCTAAACTCCACCCACTAGCTCATGTTCTAAGCAGTAAAAATGTGTTTTTAATTATGGGGAAAGCATGTTGTGGACAGAAAATCTTACTAACTACATTACACAAGCACAGCTAAAATCCCTAAAGCTTGCTTCTGCCACATGAAAGAAGTGCCATTAAGTGTATTATAATGATGAAAATGTTTCTCATAATCTTCAGATACTAGGTGAAAATAACAAGGTTTCTATATGATCCTCACAAACCTATAAATGTAACTTCATGCCACATTATTAAAAGACAGTGTCATGATTATTATTTAGTGTGTCATTATTGTTATTAAGTCATAATTATAAGATCAGGAAGTTTTTTTTTATGACTTAGAATGTCATTATTATGAAATAGTAACTTTATATGTCAGAATTAAGAATTAAACCTTCCCCCAAACTCATGATCCAGAAGGAAAGATTGCAAGATTGTAAAAAGTTTCAATCTATATTTTATTTATTGTTCTTAGTACCAAGAATAAGACAAAACATATTTATGTCAGTAGCCTACACGTGCACCTTCCTGCACAGCTAAATGACAACTGTATTGGCAGAAAATACACACTTATATTTTAGATATAAAATAAAAATTGAAGAGGGGTTATAGTTATAGTGTGACGGGCAGAGAGTGCGAACTAAAAGGAAGCGATCACGCCAAGTCTCAGAGAAAAAGAGGAGTTTAATGAATAAAGTGTGCAAACCAAAGACCCGTGCACCATTACAAATTACGGAAACAATAACCAGCAGTCAACAGGTACTACGACAAGACATATATAGACAGGCAAACGTCCGTCAGGTGAGGGGGTTAATAGGCCCCGCCCACCTGAGGGGCGCACACAACGCAACAACAGGACAACTGCTGCTGTGATGGAGTGCGACCGGTAGGGGGAGCCTCCCTCACCGTGACATATAGCCTAAGATACAACCACATAAGCCACATAAGTCTGCCCAGACTGACAAATGACTATTCAAAATGTATTGCCAAATTGTCAGTATTTAAATAGAATATATGCGTTTGTGCAAGTCTAATTATTTTTATTAAAGTTTAGGTCGTTCTATTTATAGCACCATCAATTTTTACTTAATATTTTCTTCGGATATAGCTACAAAATGTAGCGAATACCTGCAATGTATATTTTATGTACCTTTCATATTAATTCAGTACAATTTCTATTCAGCCAGTTCAGCTATCAGGCTAAAATGTAACACAGCTAATATTGACCAACATATTTGTTAATTTTTTTTTTTTTTGCATTCTAAAAATAACTTATTTCACCAGATGAATTTCATGGAATTCATGCTTACACTTAAAAACACGCATGTCTATGTAATAGAGGAAGTAATGAAAACCACACTTACATTATTAACACAATGAACGCATACATAAGAAAAGGTATGACTAATACTTATTTGTTACTGATCAATAATGCCACGTAGATAAGGCCAACAAGCCCGCATTTCTCTCCCTTGGCATGTTTATAGGAGTTTACACAAAAAGCCCCCAGAGGAGCGACTGAGGCGCTCGGACAGCCTGAAGAAGCAGCACTCACTGGGGGAGCGTACTCCTAGCTGGCCCCGAACCCTGGACCAGCTCTAGCACCACCGCCCATGGCTTCAACGGGCGCAGAGACAGACAGGCGTCCATGCAGACGAAGCACTGTGCTCTGGGTGCAGAACACATCTTCATGTCATGTGTTATGGTTTGAGGAGCGAACCGTAAAGTGTAGAGGGGGAGAAAAACTTTGGGAACTTGGAGTGGAGTCCAGGGTGATTTCTGCTGTAGGTGGGAGGAGTTTCAGGAGGGTCTGTCAGCCAGCCTCTTCACAGGACGAGTATCCTGTTTTTTTTTTTGTTTTTTTTTTACATTTTTATGGAGTAATAAAGCCACTCTAAAGAGAAAAATAACAAAATAGAGAATAAAGTAAAAAACTAAATAGAACAGATGTTTCTTTTCAACTTTCCTATGTTAAGCACTTTGAGATTTTGGACTCAAAATGAAAGTGCTATATAAACAAAGACTATTATTGTTGTTGTTGTTGTTGTTACTATTACTGAGTTATTGGACAGCGAATGTGTGCATGTGTGTTTGTCCAGGAATGGGGCACCAGAAGTGTAAAGGGGACTAAGAGACTGAGAGTGTGGAATGTGGACAGCATGCCTGCTGACATGTGCATGAATATAGGCAAAAAAGAATCTAGTGGAGACAGAATAGTAACAGACTCTAGTGGACAAGCTATAATTGTTATAGGATTTCAGTAAACATTCCATTAAAAAATGTGTCATTTCTGTTCCAATTCCGTGAGTATATTTCTGTGCAAAGAGCAACAACAGCATCTCTGGACCACAGTGCAGTGTTATATTGCAGTGTTATAGTGCAGTGTTACATTACTGGCAGCCCAGATAAAGGTCGCAACATGACATGGACCTAGGTGGGGGAGGAGTTGTCTCTCCCAAAAGTTTCATAGATCCATTCCTCATGTGAGTGTCAAAAGACTGTTTTAAAGAATGTATAAAAGGTATTCTAAATCCTGTCAGTAAATAATAAACATGAAGGTGAAGGAGGGATACTTGATTCCTTGACCAAGGGGATTATGCACCTGGTTAAAACAACAAAACAATAGAAATCTTATAATTCACGCTGTGTTCAAGCCCTGTGCGGTCAGCCCCATGTTTATTGACTGTGAATGAATTGTGGACATTGGTGTGACATGAACTATCAACAGAACCAGTCTTTTAGCCCTGGCAGTGATCAGTGACCACTGAGAAAAAGGGGACCTGGTATTCATGTTTCACTGAATGACATTCACATGACGACTGATTGGTGAGAAAGGAACAAGACAAGAGCATTTGCCAGATGAGACTTGATTTAAATCGAACAAAATCCTTATAACCATAAGATTCCATTCTGAGGAGCATTTACTGCATGCTCTCTCTCAAGACAGAACCCAGACACAGAAGTATGTTAACAGAGGTTTAAGGAGCTGCAGGTTTATACGTTTAGATGTGAATATATACAGTCTTATACAGTTTCTAATCTGCTGCAATGCAGCAAATCATTTTTTACCAATGGACTTTGCTTTAAAATCATATGCCAAGTAGTATATTTAAATAACATTTGCTTTTGTTTTAAACCAATAAAGCACCCAGAATTGAAAGATAATGTTTGGTATTTTGTGTTATTTGTCTAATTTCACTTTAAATTAAAACTTTATTAGTACACAATTGATTTTTATTCAATTATTTTTATGTGCGAGCAAACACACATAAATATTGGTATTCTTGTTTCATGAAGATTTATTTCAGTGTCTGTAGCTCTTAATTTATGTAAAATATGCATAAAAAAAGTTTTGTAAAACAATACAGAAAATGCAAAAAAAACAAAAAAACTCCTTTCATTTGAGTAAACTCAAACGGAAAACTTTAGGATACAGGTTTGGACTGTATATAGGTGGAAAATGTGGAAATTAAAGACGATCGGCAAAGCAAGGTCTATATTAATACATATTTGTACACTATAATGTAACCTAGTATTCTTTCTGAATAAAAATAGTCTATTTGTAATGATAAAAATATTCTGTTTCCAAAATATCATGCAGATATAGTATTCCTTGAATTGTATTCTCTCTCTCCCTCTCTCTCTCTCTACCTACCTATCTATCTATCTATCTATCTATCTATCTATCTATCTATCTATCTATCTATCTATCTATCTATCTATCTATCTCTCTACCTACCTATCTATCTATCTCTCTCTATCTATCTATCTATCTATCTATCTATCTATCTATCTATCTATCTATCTATCTATCTATCTATCTATCTATCTATCTATCTATCTATCTCTCTCTCTCTCTCTCTCTCTCTCTCTCAGCGCATATTCAGTTATTCCGTTATTATGCAAACCACAGAACTTTGAACATCTGTTCAAAACTAGGTTCGCGAGCCTAGGAAATAGGTAAGGAAACCGCCTTCGACGTATGATGTCATCTTCATGCGACCGCTTGTGTTTGGAGTTGAATGGATTTGGCTGAATTAGGAAACTTCCAATAGCGAGATATGACTGCTGTTGAACGGACTTTGAAAACCCATTTCGGGTTCGAGAAGTTCCGATCTCGACAGCAAGAAGATGTCATTAGAGCGGTGATAAAAGGTAAGGTCTCTTGTTACAGAAGAGGTGTGTTTAATCTCTAACATTAATATGGTGTTAGCAACTATGCTACATAGCAACCTTGCTAGTTCACTTTGTTGCAGAACTCTGAATTAATTTTTGCTATGTTAGCTTTCTGTCCATTCAACCAAAAATGGAGTGTATGGCCTTATAACAACTGCTCTGATTAGGTGTTTAAATTTAAGGCTAACTGTCAGTGGCATGCCAATAGTGTTATTGGAGTTTGTTTGCTAAAGCACTGATCTGTATCATCTTCTCTTCAAACCCAGGTGACAGGGATGTATTTGTCTGCATGCCTACAGGAGCAGGGAAGTCTCTGTGTTACCAGCTCCCTGCAGTACTGTCCAATGGGATCACCCTAGTCATATCTCCTCTCATTGCCCTCATACAGGTGAATGCTTCTTATGGCACTGCAGATTAACCTCTAGGCAATTAAAGTATATTATATACTGCAATGTTACTATACATCATAATTTTAATAATAAAAAAAACAAAGTATTATTTATAATACTGGAACAATATTTATGGTCTGTTAGGAAGACATCCTGTGCTGTTATGATAAGTAGTGTTATGAATATTAAATGTACATCTCATCACCACACTATACTATACCCACTCTATGATGATCTTGGATAACTCATTATCACACTATACTATACCCACAATATGATGATCTTAGATAGCTCATTACCACACTACACCATGATGGTCTTGGATAACTCATTACTACACTATACTATACCCACTCTATGATGATCTTATATAACTCATTACTACACTACACTATGATGCTCTTGGATAACTCAACACACTATACTATACCCACAATATGATGATCTATATAACTCCACTGTTTCACTTACAGAACCCCTAAAACGTTTGGTTATACCTGTCTGAAAGTGTTTTGAATAGTTTTAAAGGCATTTTAATATAAAGGTTCAGGCTTGTGTACGTATGATGGCCTATATATGGATTTCCAAAACAAAAAATATAAACCAATAACAAAATAATAATAATAACAAATCCAAATCTAACCCTTCAGCAAATAGGTATTCATAGCTGCAGTCCCTCATAACCTCAGAAGAATGCTCAGCTTATGTGAGAATGTCTTCAAGACTGATAGAAAAGCGTTAACGTTTGGCTGCTTCATGATGCTGGTTAAGAAAACAGCAAGAGTGCAGAGCTGCCATCCAGAAAAGGGTGGCTTCTTTGAAGAGTCTTAAAATCTAAGATACAGCATAACCACATATCGTTCATCAAATATCATTTATTTTATTGTTTTGGTAGTTTTTGTAAAACAGCTCCAGCTCCGTGTCCGTGATCCCCGCATGCTTAATTTCCTCTGTCCTCTTTCAGGACCAGATAGAGCACCTTAAGGCCCTGAATATTGCTGCGTCCTCCATTAACTCTAAGCTCCCCCTGGAGGAGAGGCGGCAGATCCTGGCCGACCTGGGGAGCGAGAGTCCCCGGCTCAAGCTGCTCTACATCACCCCTGAGATGGTGGCCTCGCCGTCCTTCCAGCCATGCCTGAACTCTCTGCGCTCCCGCGAGCTGCTGGCCCGCCTGGCTGTGGACGAGGCTCACTGCGTCTCCCAGTGGGGCCACGACTTCCGGCCCGACTACCTGAAGCTGGGCGAGCTGCGCTCCCGGTTCCCCGGGGTGCCGTGCGTGGCGCTGACGGCCACGGCGCCCAAGCGCGTGCAGGAGGACGTCGCTACGGCGCTCGGGCTGAGGGAGCCGCTCACTTTCACCACGCCCGTGTTCCGGGAGAACCTCAAGTACGACGTGATATTTCGGGATCTGCTGCCAGAGCCGTACGTCCATCTGCACGCGTTTGCTAAAGAGGCGCTTGGAGGGAGCACGGCAGAGAAGGTGAGTTCAAGGCATGCTTGCTGCTGTTAAAGAAGTCGACGCATGTTCACACAACAGTGCACACGTTCTTTAGGCTAAGTGTGCGTGTGGACCAAGCTTATTGCTCAGTTTCACAGAGTTGATTTTTTGTTTGTTTTTCCAGATGTACAGTACTCACAAAAAGTTAGGGATATTTGGCTTTTGGATGAAATTGGATGAATCTTGCTGTTCTATAACAAGGAGCTTAATCGCAAATTTTACAAGAGTTTGATCCATGAATCGACCAATACATTTCCTGGTTGAATTAGAATTGGTATTTAAACAGTCCTCATCATGCTGTTCACATTTTCACGTCTTGAGACCAAGATGACACCTACCAGTTGATCTACAGTACCTCACCATTGCGAGGCTTCAAACAGGATGTTCTCAGATAGAAGTGGTCACTGAGCTTAGAGTGTCACATAGTGTCATCAGCATATATAGAGAGACTGGAAGAGTCACAGAAAGGCATAGAAGTGGACGTCCTTTGGCCACATCCCACACTAATGAACGCTTCATTGTGAAGAGTGCCCTGCGGAACCGGGTGATGAACGCCACACAACTCCACGCACATTTAAGGGAGGTGAGAGGCACCCGAGTGTCATGTAGGACCATTCGAAACTGTTTACATCAGAGTGGTCTGCGTGCTAGACAACCTGCAAGTGTTCCTGGGGCATTTACGCTGAACGAGGGGCCAGTGAGCCTCAGTGCTGGTCACTGATGAAAGTCGATTCACGCTGAGCAGAAATGATGTGAAGCAGAGCGCTATGCATCAGCCACTGTTGTCACGAGACGAGTGGTGTTACAGTGTGGGCAGTCTAGTCAATACAGAACTGCCCTACACTTTGTGACAAGCCTATACTACTTGAATAACATCACTAATCCAGTCATTGGGCCTCTGCATGAATAACACAGGCCTAATTTCATCTCAGCAGACAATAAGTTGACTTGTGAACAGCATGAGACATTGTTGTCAAGCTGTAATTGATGCTCAAGGGCACATGACAAGTTGTTGAGACACTGACTTTGTATGCTGGTGCATACCCACAACTGTTGCTGGCTTTTCTTTCAATAAATAGTTTGAGATGAGGAAATCACCATTGCACACTTCTTCTTAAATGCATAAAGTTTAAGAAGAAGTATCAATATATCACTGTAGCATGAACTTTTAACATTCTCCATAAATTTCACCCCAAAGCCAAATATCTCTTTTGAGTAGTGTACAAAGTTCCAGTATCTTCCATTCCCTCATTGCTGGCAGAAAATGTAGGCTAATTGCACCCTGGCTTTAGTACCTCTTACACATTTTAGTGAGCAGTAACGTATCTACCACAGTTTCCTACACTGAATGTGTGAGACTTGCGTTCGCACACACTTCCTCCCAGCTGGCTGAGTTTCAGGGTTTATTTTGGTTCCAGGTTTCTGTGGTACACTAGGGCTGCTTAACCTACATAGTACAAACTACCACACTTAACATCAATCAAGGCGCTTTGTACTTAAAAAAAGAAAATTGTAAGGACTGGCTTTTTAGTTGGGTATGACCAGAATTCAATAGTTTTAATTGGCCGATATCGATTTGATATTTGATTATAATTAGTGTCGCTATGCAATAATTCATAGAAAGTGTCAGTCATGTGAAGCCCCATTGTGACATAGTACCCTGATGTTTTTGTTATTATTTTGATTTATACTGCTTACTAACAGTGAGTAAGCTTGCTAGCTAATGACAGTCCAGATCTATGGGGTTTTTCGCATCTAAAATTGTCATTCTCCATAGGATTCTTCGTTCAGAAACATAACCATTTATGGTATCATGTTCAGCATTTCACAGATGTTTTCATCCAAATATTTTAACAGTGCGGTAGTATGTGTGCTCACTGGGTCCCAAACCCATGACTTTGGTGTTGGCAGTATCTTGCTCTACCTGTCTTACCTGGTACGCAACGAAAGATACAATCCTTTTTGTATCTCAGAGGACCTGAGGGCTTTAGAGGCCTATTTGTGTGGGGCTGCCAACATGTTCAGTCAAGGTCAGATTAAGTCACACTTACCCACTTTTGGTAACACCTACCCTGAATGGCTACTCTAGAAGAACTAGAAGAAAATCAGACTTGCAGGTAGTGTCAGTTGGAGCTCTTCAACTGTCCATAACCTTCTGTTTCTTTGGAAACCCTGTAGAATATATCACAGATACCCATGTATCTTTAATCAGTGTGCACAGATCCTCCCGGGTGTCTTCGGCCATCTTTGTTTGTAATGGACGTTTGTGTGTGTTCCATTGCCATTGTGTGTTCCAGGGTTGTGGGATTGTGTACTGTCGCACACGGGAGAGTTGTGAGGACGTGGCCCACAGACTGACTAAGCTTGGCATCACGGCCAAGCCGTACCATGCAGGTGACTCACTACTTCTCATCCTTAGTTCGCTTAGCGAATCCTAAATAGCACAGGTGTTGATGGCTGTCCTAATGGGCGTGTGAGCAGGGCTGAAGGCGGGAGACCGCACCGCCTCGCAGGCTGACTGGATGGAGGGCAAGGTGGCTGTCATCGTTGCCACCATCAGCTTTGGAATGGGTGTCGACAAGGCCAACGTCAGGTGACTAATGCCGATTGAATTCTCCTCGCGTGCGTTCAGGTCAGCGACCGATCCACCGCTGCTCTGCGGTGCCAAGGACTCTTGCGCGCAAGCGCTCACACCGGTGTCTTGCGTCTGCAGGTTTGTAGCTCACTGGAACTTGGCCAAGTCCCTGGCCAGCTATTACCAGGAGTCGGGGCGAGCCGGCAGGGATGGCCGCCCGTCTTCCTGCCGCATATACTACTCTCCCAAAGACAGAGACCAACTCAACTTCCTCATCCGCAAAGAGGTTGCCCGCAAACAGGCACGTCTCTCTCTCTCAGTCCATAGTGCTGCGTACCACTGGGCGGTTTGGTCACGCAGTGTGAAAACACGTCATGGATGCCAGGCACTTCCTGTCCAGTTAATGTCATTTGTTTTTGCATAAGCTCACAGCACTGCGTGTTTGGCTATGTCATGTCATTAAGACTCTTAATCTCACACTGGTGTTCTGAGGAGCTGAGCATAACCTGTGCTACCTTGAGCTAATGGCAACATCTCCACTCACGGTGAGCTTAAGTTAGAAAGGCATTATCTGACTGTGAGTGCCTGAGTTCCTGTCAAGTCCTTTGATTTGTGATCATGATAAGAGAACGAAAGCAGACTCTCACAGTCACAGTAGCTGTGACGTTAACACACAGAGCCTCTCAGCCTTCAAAGAACTCCAGTGTTTTACTTCTGATTTCCCTTCATGTATGTCTACTCCTAAACAATGCAGACTGAACTTGTAGACATATGTATTAGCTTATTTCACTGACATAATACTTGGAGAATTAACCAACTGCCCTTCAGTGGACATGTATTGTTAAAAAATGTTTGTGTTGCAATATTAAGATAACAGTTACACTGAAAGGTTTAAAGACCCTTTCCAAATTGTGTGCTTAAAAGACCACACATACAGTAACAGGCAAAGGTATGGACATTTTCATAGCCTTAAAGGCAATTTAAACTAATGTTTTATGCTTATATTTGTCTTTATGCTTATTTATGGTTATCTATATTTGTGTTATTTATGCATAAGCCAGATACACTGTCTCAAGACAGATACACACTGAAATCGATCTAGTTAAATGTTGAACAATCTAGATATAAAACATCAATTTACATATTATATTTGGCAGTGTGACTGAATTACGAGTTAATTAAAATTATCAAGATAACATGTCTGGGTGGGCAAAGCAGGACACAAAGCATGACAGAAAATGAAAAAGGCAAATTATTAAATGTTTGAATAAATAAATTATACACACACTACCAGCCAAAACCTTGGACACACCTACTCGGTTTGTTTTATTATTTTCAACATAAGAAAATGCCAAACTAATGAAAGAAGACATGCTATTATGCTGTAATTAACAAATATTTATAATAATATATTAGATTTTTTGAAGTAACTATTTTATATTTTGATGCTTAGATTTTGCATGCACATGGTGTTGTTAACCAGCTGAAGCAGCACCTATGATGCTTTTCCATCCGTCCTGACCACATTCTCACATATACAGAGGACTTGTAGAGTGAGGAACTAAAGTTCTGAAATAAAACTGTTGAGGGTGCATTTAAAATTGTGTGTGTGTGTTGAGAATGAATTCATATGTAAGACGACTTTGTCTTATAAGCAAATTTAAGCATAAGCCGTTAGATTAAAATGTCTTTTGTTTTACTATTAAGAACATGTATTTAGTCAGGTGTGTCATATATATATATATACACACACACTTTGTCTTTTCTTTGGTGTCTGCATCTGAAATTACACATTCAGTCAAAAAGCATATGAAAACACTGAAATAGCAGAAGAATACGTGAATGACTGAATTGTGCATGGCATTTGGCAGACATGCATCTCAGCATTCATCAGGCTGGATGTCCCTGGTAGCTGTGGATGCGTAATAACTGTGGGATGTGTTTTGTGATGACTTTGTTGCGTAGGAGAAGCGAGGTTCACAGAAAGAGTTGGACAAAGCACCTGTTCTGGATTTTGAGGCCATGGTTGCCTTCTGTGAACAAGAGGGGTAAGATTTCATAAAATGCACACTACTTAAAGTATGGGAGATAATGACACTGTGTTTAATGGTGTTTGTTTTAGGCACTTAAAAGAGAGATCAAGTTTTACTGTACTTTTAAAGGTTAAACATGCACGTCTTACAAAATATGCTTGAATACAATGCAAGTTGAACCAACAACTATTATAAAAGAAATCTGGTATTTTAGAAAACCAATCTAAACAGGCTGTGGTTGGTTAACTCGCATCCTTTCATTGCAGATCTTGTAATGATACTTAATACTTAATGTAGCAATGCAACGAATACATGCTAGTTTAAAAGCTAAAGTAGTTTTTTGAAAACTGTCAGTCACAATTTTAATTAATGTTTAAATAAATATGGAAATACATTGGTAACATTTTGCTATTTTAAAGTATTCTTAATTGTTTAATATACATCATATTTTGTAAGTTCCCAAAAGATAAAAATCACCCCTTGAAACCTTGATTTTATTTGAACATTATCCATTTATCCTGACCTGCGTGATTGAAGTGCATTTCCGTAACCCGAGAGGACGGGGCAGAACGTGTCTCCATGCAGATACACCAGAGGAAGTCTCTTCTTCAGCTGGTGCATAGCAAGTGCCTATACACACTTGCTTCAGCCTGTAGTCGACAAGTGACGCAGATCAGGGTTTTGATCAGGATTTCTTACAGCCCAGTCCCTAAAATACTTGCTGTTTTGCATGGCGATTGGTCATGGTGGCATCCACAAAGGCAGCATAGATGCTCCCCGTGCAAAGCAGATTGCCCCGGAAACCGTGGAATTCCCTCCCTCTGGGGTGTCCTCTCTCTGCCCTCCCCTGCTCGGCGACCCTCCGCCTTTCCGTGGGAGTCCACAGTGCTTTCGCTGAAGCTCCGCTGGAGAGTTCCGGGCTGGAGCGGTCCGGGCTGGAGAGGTCCGGGCTGGAGAGGTCCGGGCTGGAGAGGTCCGGGCTGGAGAGGTCCGGGCTGGAGAGGTCCGGGCTGGAGAGTTCCGGGCTGGAGCGGTCCGGGCTGGAGAGTTCCGGGCTGGAGAGGTCCGGGCTGGAGAGTTCCGGGCTGGAGAGTTCCGGGCTGGAGCGGTCCGGGCTGGAGAGGTCCGGGCTGGAGAGGTCCGGGCTGGAGAAGTCCAGGCTGTAGATGAGGTTCAGATGACGGAGCGCCTGCTCCTGGAGCTCCGGGCGCAGCAGCAGCAGCAGCAGCAGCACTGCGCGCAGGCGAACACCGCCAGGCTCAGGAACATAACTGCAGAGACACAGGGAGGCACTGGGCTCAGCGGTGCTCAGCGGTGCACCACTGCTGTTTGAAACTGTAGGCACATTCTGTGGATGGCTGCGGTTCAGACCTTTAAGTATTAAGTCACTGGTGTCTTGGCAGTTATAAATATGAGCACAGAAGGCCCCATCCAGATTAATGACTACATGACTTTTGACATTTGTTATTAACCTTGGGATCTGAAATAATGACGTGACAATAGAGTTCAGGAGGCGTACTTCCAGGTCTAATTTTGGAATCGGTGGGTTTGAAATCACTTCTGGTCCACTACGTGTAGGAGATCTGCAGTTTTGAAGATATTATCATTTCTCCTCCAAAGTGCTGACACATGGAGTGTAAATGAGAAACGGTGTTATATGCGCAAGCAGGTCTGGAGCTTAACCCTGCCAGCTGTGTCTCACCGAGCTACCAGAGAGAATTGATATATGCAAACGTTCTCCTTCCCCCACTTCACAGAATCTTGCTTTTATCTGCTTGAAAGGATCTATTTTTACATTTACATTTACATTTACATTTACGGCATTTCGCAGACCATCCAGAGCGACTTACAAAAGTACTATGTGTTCAGTCAGAATATGCATCTCTATCTAGTATAAACAGGTTTAAGTCCAAACTACTTGAGGTCAAGCACTGCCATAAAGAAAGAAGACAACAAAATATAAGATTAGACAATACCATCAAGACTGAAATACCTACAAGACTACATGCAGTATAGTGCAATACTTAGCAAGTGTTCCTAAAGATAAAGTGCAATTACGATACCAATGCTTCAGTTGATTTGTGCTTATAAGTTTTACAAAGAGATGAAAAAAATAGGATTCCGTTTAACATCTGTTTGAATGTTTTTTTTTTTGTTTGTTTTTTTTGGTGGTTCCGCTTATCACTGTGGCTTATACAGTACAGACTTAGCTGTTTTTTTTTTTTTTTTTTGCTGCGTTCTACAACATGCCAGTAGATTTTTGTTTTCTAAATGTATGGTAGAGGAGAAAAACAAGCTGACTAACTCTTATTCTTCCACAACTTTTCTAAGCACATCTCCACCTACAGGTTTCACGATGAAATGAAGCCGCCCCCCATATTTTAGACTGTATATTTTTACGTGACTTTCTCAGTCACCTACATTCCATTGAAAGGCATCACGGGTCGTTCCACAACAGTGAGATGCAGTGTATGCGTTGAAAAGGAACAGAAAACAGCTCTTGAGTCCTGTGTGCGTCTCCAGGATACAACCTGCACTTGTGGTAAAGGAGACTAAATAGCCTTTCAGCCATTTTATCAAGTTCACTCTAAAAATTGGGGCAAAGATTTTCTGCTATAGTTGTTAGGTCACTGACTAAACACTTCCAGACTTCCAGAAAAAAATCTAGTGAATTTCTGCATTTTAGAAATACATATAATTAATATATATATTTTCAATAAGGGCTTCCTAAGAGCTTCAGCATCATAAGAGCTTCCCAGTCTGGTGTACTGAAGAGATGGACACATTTCTCTATTTATCTTTACATTTTAAAATAACGTTCTAAATAACAGGTACTGTTAACAGTGCTCATTTGAGGTTTTGCTGGAATGCATGCTTGGTTTTAGACCTGTAACTAAACTGAAATACTCTCTTAAATTTAGATAATATGAACCGTACGTTCATATTATCCTCTCTTGAACACATTACCCAGATGAACTATACCCCCCCACCCCAATATATAGAGTATATATACAGTAGACTTCAAAGTTGTGGAATATATACTTACAGATGAAAAGGAGGATGATGAGGAAGCCTCCTATGTCGATGGGGTTCGCCTGAGGGAGGCCCTGCAGCTTTGTCCAGATTTTGTGGAGGATGTCGAGTGTTTCTTGTCTGGCGTCCATTGCGTTAGCCGGCTGCCTGTAACCCAGGAAACCGGGGAGTTACGGTCAGTGCAGCACACCTGTTCACGGCACGGGAGGCGGAGCCTGAAGCAAAGTACATAAACATCCCGAGTTTACACGCGGGGTCAGTCGAGGTCAGCGGCGGACCGTGTGGACATTCGCGCTCAACTTTGGAGCCGAGGCTCTTAGCCGTTCTTCTCTGGTCTGTTCCTACTGGGGGGTTGTGATGCATTGCATCACAAGACCGGTGGTACTTCAGCAGAGAGAAAAGGGAACCTGGTAGTTAGTGATGGCCTTTCAGCGGTGGGCTGAAAGCTGCTTTTCAATTGGTTAGACGCAAGTTTGTGGTTGTGTTTTTTTTAAATAGCCAGATGGAGAGATTGTGAAGAGATTACATCTTTCACAGATCCCACAGAGGTTTATCAGAACTCCTTTTTCACCAGTCTAGTATCAGTGTAGTTTTAATAGGGAACAGGGAATGTAATGACAGGAGAATGTTGTGCTGAATATTTTGAATGTTATTGTGAAGTTTTTGGGTGCCGTTACAGCACGTGTGGCAGCTAAACAGGGACCTGTCTACTGTCTCGGTGACGCCGCTGTTTTGAGTGGCCACTGTATTTGAACAGCGATCAGTTGGCCGTGGACTTTAGCAGTAGAGCAGTTTCGGTTGCAAACTAATGATTAATGTTGATCTGCATATGTCACTCTGAACACTGAGACAGGCTATGTGCTCAGTAGCACAGCTGCTAACACCTCTACCATGTCAGGGGTGACTCCTCTTTATAGGAAGAGTGGATGTTTTTTTCTCCAGCTGTTAAGAATGTGCAAAGCATGGATGGCTGTAGTATTTTGAATTAGACTTGACTTACTGACTTGTATAATTTTATCCTTGGCTAACCTAACCAGTTCACACTTTTCTTTGACACAACACAAGAAACAGGACCTTACCTGAGGCAAAATGCTCGTATTCGTACTTTTCACTGCTCTGGTCCAGAGTGTAGGTTAGGTAGTTCCACCAGCAGCCTGACAGAATGTCTGAATGTCTCCGGTCATGGACTTCTGGCTGCTGTGCCGTCTTGCTTTTGATGTGCTGTGGGCTTGGTCTCAGCCACAGGTTTCCCAGCCCAGTGCGTTCTCTCACATCTCGCAGCCGTTTTGGCGTCGGTGGCTTGGGTCTGACTCTGGTCTGCTTTGTGCAGTCCTAGCGGAGCTCCAAGCAGCGTCACGCAGAGCTACTCCTCTCTGGAGTGGCCGTGAACTCCAGACCGCTCTGGGTGACTAAATGCTTTGGACACAGATGGGCTTGTATTTTGCAGTCGCGTGGTTTATGCTATTCCTGTGTAACAACACATGGACTTTAGCTTTGTGTTCTCTCACAAGAAGCTGTCTCCAGTGTGAATGTGAGGCTCCCTCTCTCTCTCTCTCTCTCTCTCTGACTTTGTGTCTTCTCCTCTCTCCCCTTCTCTCTGTTTACCCCCTCTTTCCCATACACCCCCTTTGTCTCTGTGGGACTGCCTACTTCTCCTCCCCTCCGATCACCTTGGAAACACCCCACCCCCTGTTTAGTGTTCAGTGCTGGAATTTTGTGTTTTGGGGGTGGGCTGTCATGTATTACAGTAGCAGAATGTGTGCCTGTGTTTATTTCTGCATGTATTTGTTACATAATTCAAGATTAGGAATGGAAGTTCTTGACATAAAGGAAAATATCACCTTGGAAACAACCCCACCCCCTGTTTAAAAAAGTAGCAGTGTCCCAGTTAGGCTTGTTTTTGTCACACAGGCCGTACTCTGTTACAGCATTATAACGTGTTTCTGTGTTTATTCCTGCATGTACTTGTTATATAATTCAAGATTAGTAAAGGCAATTGTTGCTATAAAGTCGCCCGATCCGCATATCAAAGGCAGAGACCAATGGAACAGCACTTTTCCTCTTTAAAGAATGTTTGTGTAAAACTGGAAAATCTCTCTGCTGTTGAAACATTCCCCTGAAGGCTGGGCAACTTGTTACACCCTAATGCCATTTTTGGGAGTGTCTCCCGAGAACAGTTCCCACTGGAAACGTGTTGGTCTCTCATCGCGTGCTCGCAGTGCCGAGGGCTTTAACGTCTGAACCGCCTCAGCAGTCGTGTTCCCGTCTCAGAGCAGCGAGCGCGTTACTTCAGAATGGCACTGTTGTAGACGTGCAGCGCAGACGTGGCACACAGGGTTCTATTGTATGATCTCAGCACCATTGACTGTAAGCATGTTGTTTCCGTCCAGGCCTGAACCAGAGCTCTCCGAGGCCCCTAACAGCTATTTCAGAAACTGGTGTAACCTGAAACCCTCTGCTGTGTGCTGTGGGAACGAGAGCACGGCTGGGCTCTCCGCTTTCTGAAGTAGTTGCTACCAGATGTCCTCCCAGGGACAGCCAAACAAGGAGCCTCCCAATACACACATGCTCGCATATGTGTGCTCACTGTCTGTCTGTCTCTCTCTCACACACACACACACACGTACATATTTACAAACACGTGTGTATATGTACGAATGAGTACATATACACGTGTGTATTGTGTGTACTCATTGTGATTGTCTGTGTGTGTGTGTTCAAATGCTCTTCCTGTAAACACAGGATTCTTCTTCAGTTTTAGAGTCAGGATTCGAGATGCTTGTTTGTTTTTCTGTTTTGCTTACCTCAGCTTTGCTATGTCTGTGATGGTGGGCTCGTCCCAAAGGCACGTTACGCCCAGTTATTGTGAAATGCATTTCTGTTATTGACTCATTGTGTTGCGAAGGACTTGAAGAGTCAGATTTGGTTTGGCGTCTGTGTCCCAGCACAACTGTCACCGGATTCCAGCTATGCAGCCTTGGACATGCTGTCGTATTGCATTGCTATGTGCCTCAGCTTTACAGACTCAGTCTCGCGACCTTGGTGTGCCTGAGTGCAATCAAATGGGGACAGACACTCTTTGAAGCTTTTTTTCTTCATGAGCTTGGCTGTACTTTTTAAAGGAAATACTAGTGATCGGGCAGGACGATCAGGACATTTAACATTAACTTCTGGCTCCATACGTTTGCCCTGGACCATCTGTTCTGGTTAGACCGTGTTACCCTGCAGTACCTTATGAGAGTAAATGTAGGCTCTGTTGACCCTTCATTACATCCAGGTTATCAGTGGCCCTCTTATTGTGTGTGGTCCTCATTGATTGTCCAAAATGCATCATCGCCATTCCAGTTCACATTTATGTACGAAATGGAAAAGTGGTGACTCTATGATAGTTTTTGCTGAGTAACTGTTTCATGGAGATCCAGGTATGACACAGGTACAAGTGATTACATCCTCTAGCCGCCCAGTTCCAGAGAGGTGGCAGAGAAAACCTCGGTCCCGGTGCAGGTCCCGTCCCGGTGCAGGTCCCGTCCCCAGTGCAGGTCCTGTCCCAGTGCAGGTCCCGTCCCGGTGTAGGTCCCGTCCCCAGTGCAGGTCCCGTCCCGGTGCAGGTCCCGTCCTGGTGCATGTCCCATCCCGGTGCATGTCCCGTCCCCAGTGCATGTCCCGTCCCCAGTGCATGTCCCATCCCGGTGCATGTCCCATCCCGGTGCATGTCCCATCCCGGTGCAGGTCCCGTCCCCAGTGCAGGTCCCATCCCGGTGCAGGTCCCGTCCTGGTGCAGGTCCCGTCCTGGTGCAGGTTCCGTTCCAGTGTGCCAGAACGTTTCGTTTCCTCCCTCATGTGATTTTTGTAAAGCGCTCTGTAGTCCGTGCAGGGGTGCTTTGTGTCAGTCCCGTTCGTGTATCCCTCAGACAACATTCACCCGGACCATTAGCGCTGCATTTCTCTCACTCTCCTTTCTGCACCTCTCCAGATGCAGACACGCCACCATCTCCAAGTTCTTTGGGGACCAGAGGCCCGACTGTGCCGGCGCGTGTGATTTCTGCCGCGACCCTAAAGTGGTGCGTGCCCAGCTGGAGAGAGCCTCCGCCCTCAGTACCAGGACTGGGCCGGCACAGAGCCCTGCACCGCGGGGGGCGTTCGGCTTCGACCCAGAGCTCTACGCCGGCGGAAAGAAAGGTTACGGCTTTGAGAGGTCAGCTGACCTGCCGCTGGTGGTTTGCTGTTGACACCGTTTAAGATTGGGCCATTTGGTTCCAAATGGGAGAAAAAATTTGTTTCTTGGTTTTTGAAAAATGGCAACTGAGAAAATGAGAAACTCACTCTCATACTCTGTGTATCTTTGTGTTTGTGTGTGTGTATTAAGGTATGATGAGGAGAGGGAAGGCCAAGAGACGGACGACTCTGAGAAACGGAAGAAGGAGTTTGGAGATCTGTTTAGGAAGCAGATGAACTTGCGCAAGGTGAGTGTGGCCGTTCGCAGTATCTTGCTTCAGTCAGACAGGAAACACAGACGCTCTCTCCCACACACAGATGTCAGGTTCAAATATGCCCTCCTCCGGTCTTGGTTGCAGTTTCACACACGCACACCTTGGTATTCATTCACTTGTGGGCACATGTACACAGCACATCACCAACTGCAAAGGAGGCCTGCCTTAGTCTGTGAAACTTCCAGAACATTCCCTGCCCCCACACACACATCTGTTTCCCAGCTGTTGGCTACAGTTCTCTACAATCAAACGCATGCATACACACCAGTGTACATTTCTTGGGTAAGCAAATGAGAAATCTATTAGGTTACTATCACTCCAATTTCTACTTATGACTACTATTGTGGTGGGGGGATTGTATATTTGTGTCATTGAAAGGCTGTAACAAGCTGTAACATGTCAGAAGCCCTTGGACATGCAGTGCTTTTGTTAAACACTTTTGGTAATGGTGGAGACTCGAGGCCACCAGCATGTCAGATATAAATATTGCCAATCTTCTGCGTTGGTGTTTCACACTGTGCTTTTGTTCCTTTCTATTACAGGGATCAGGAGGCCCAAAAGAGACTTTTGTCCCACCAGGTCAGTGTGCCCCACTCTGGCAGTTTTAAATTGTCTGAGCTCATCACAGCTTGTTTCCTGGTAATAGGAACAGCCACTATGGTCCCCACTATGGCCAAGGCTCCCACTATGGCCCAGGTCCCCACTATGGCCCAGGTCCCCACTATGGCCCAGGTCCCCACTATGGCCCAGGTCCCCACTATGGCCAAGGCTCCCACTATGGCCCAGGTCCATGTAGTAATGCTCAGTGTTAATCATGATTTTAAGCAGCACCAGCTGCAGGGCGGTCCTGACATCACGGAGCGGACGCAGGAACACACAGGTTTCATATGTAAAGACTGTAAGAGAAGAGAAAGGGCCTGTTTAGTGAAGGTTGGTCTGCCAAATGCCTTTATGTGGTCTGGAGTTATTCATATTGACTTTGACCACATGTCGTAGAAATGAAAGAGGAGCAGCAGCTCACTCAGTACTCAGTGCTCAGCTCACTCAGTACACAACTCACTCAGTACTCCGCTCACTCAGTACACAACTCACTCAGTACTCAACTCACTCAGTACACAACTCACTCAGTACTCAACTCACTCAGTACTCAGTACACAACTCACTCAGTACTCCGCTCACTCAGTACTCAACTCACTCAGTACACAACTCACTCAGTACTCAACTCACTCAGTACTCAACTCACTCAGTACTCAACTCACTCAGTACTCAACTCACTCAGTACTCAACTCACTCAGTACTCAACTCACTCAGTACTCAACTCACTCAGTACTCAACTCACTCAGTACTCAACTCACTCAGTACACAACTCACTCACTCAGTCAACTCAGTACACAACTCTTCACAGTACTCAACTCACTCAGTACTCAACTCACTCAGTACTCAACTCACTCAGTACTCATCTCACTCAGTATCAACTCACTCAGTACTCAACTCACTCAGTACACAACTCACTCAGTACTCAACTCACTCAGTACTCAGCTCACTCAGTACTCAACTCACTCACTCAACTCACTCAGTACTCAACTCACTCAGTACTCAACTCACTCAGTACTCAGATCACTCAGTACACAACTCACTCAGTACTCAACTCACTCAGTACTCAGATCACTTAGTACTCAGCTCACTCAGTACTCAACTCACTCAGTACTCAACTCACTCAGTACACAACTCACTCAGTACTCAACTCACTCAGTACTCAACTCACTCAGTACTCAACTCACTCAGTACTCAACTCACTCAGTACACAACTCACTCAGTACTCAACTCACTCAGTACACAACTCACTCAGTACACAACTCACTCAGTACTCAACTCACTCAGTACTCAACTCACTCAGTACACAACTCACTCAGTACTCAACTCACTCAGTACTCAACTCACTCAACTCACTCAGTACTCAACTCACTCAGTACTCAACTCACTCAGTACTCAACTCACTCAGTACTCAACTCACTCAGTACTCAACTCACTCAGTACACAACTCACTCAGTACTCAACTCACTCAGTACTCAACTCACTCAGTACTCAACTCACTCAGTACTCAACTCACTCAGTACTCAGATCACTTAGTACTCAGCTCACTCAGTACACAACTCACTCAGTACTCCGATCACTCAGTACTCAACTCACTCAGTACACAACTCACTCAGTACACAACTCACTCAGTACTCTCAGTACACAACTCACTCAGTACACAACTCACTCAGTACTCAACTCACTCAGTACTCAACTCACTCAGTACACAACTCACTCAGTACTCAACTCACTCAGTACTCAACTCACTCAGTACTCAGATCACTCAGTACTCAACTCACTCAGTACACAACTCACTCAGTACACAACTCACTCAGTACTCAACTCACTCAGTACACAACTCACTCAGTACTCAACTCACTCAGTACACAACTCACTCAGTACACAACTCACTCAGTACTCAACTCACTCAGTACTCAACTCACTCAGTACACAACTCACTCAGTACTCAACTCACTCAGTACTCAACTCACTCAGTACTCAGCTCAACTCAGTACACAGTCACTTGGTACACTCAACTCAGTACAAAACTAGTACTCAGCTCATGCTACACAACAACAAGTGTTGTATTTCTTACATTCTACATATTTTTCATAAACCAGTGAGACCAGTACTTAGTCCAGCTCCGTTTTCCAAACCCGGATCCCAACGTTGGTTTCCAAGACTTCACCCTGCAATCCGTTCACGGGTTTTGAAATGGCGGCGTTGTGCTTTTGCTGCATTGTCACACGGCGGAGACAAATATTTGTGTTTAAATATCTGTCTCAAATATTAGTGGCGAATATCTGTCTTCCCAGACGATGGCTGTCAGTTAAAGGAGGCCAGCAGTCAGAGAATACCACGCCTCACAGTGAAGGTAATGCTTCTGGAGCCCACACACCTCCACTCAACCCAGCTCCCCCTGGAACCGGCTAGCGTCTCACTGTTCCAGGATCAGTCTGGCAGGCCATCCCCAGTGGCGTGTTACAGGTCACTGGCCAAATGACTCCTGCCTGTGCCCACCTGCTGTCTTGATGGAGGTCTGTTACAGTTAGCTGTAGCATGATGGTGATGGCACCGCACAACACGAATGAAATGCTGTATTGCATTTACATTGCCACATTTTCCGATTGATATGTGCCTTGTAATACAGTAAAACATATTTGTTATTTAATTTTGTGAAATCCTTCAGATTGGCCTGCATTATTGTATTCAAATTGTTGGATCATGTGAATGCATCTGAGATGGTTCAGGATGCTCAGATGCATCAGAACCCCATGTGCACATGTGCACACTTGTGATATCTGTATTGCAAAGTATTGACCTTATAGTACTGTTTATGCTGAATTCCAAATAGAGTAGTGCAAAAGAAAGGAAAGAGCTGCCCCCTAGTGGCAAGTCTTCCTCATCACAATGTTGAATTTTATCTCCATTGTTCCTGACAATTGTAAAAATAGAAGCTAGCCAGCCTAAGGCATATAAGAGAGTCATTGTCTGGTGGTAAGATTCATGTACGTTTTAATTTAATCAAGTGCGTTTTATAGATTATTATATTATTATATTATAATATAATATATTATTATAATATATTATTATATATGTTTTAATTGCATACGTGTGTGTGTGTGTGTGTGTGTTTGTTTATATCAGACACGTGAGCACTGTTTGGCTCTTCTCCACGAATCCCTGACCAATCACGGAGGGGCGTTGGATGGCTCTGGCAGGTACTGCTTTGGGACAGTCCTGAATCAGGAGACCTTACTGCACACGTGCTCATCACATGTGCTTACAATGACACATCCACACCCATTAACTGCTTTTATTCTGCTCTGTAACACAATACGTAACAAGGGTCGAGTCACGTACAGTCACTTATAGTGACTTTGTATTATTCCTTTGAGAAGTGCCGTTCAGTCTTTGCTGTAGGTGTGGCTGTGAATGTACTGCAGTGTCCTCCTCTACCACTTTAATATCGTCTCACCTCCCTGTGTTGTTGCTCCTCGACAGCACTGACGCACTTGCTCAGGCCGTAGAAGCAGAGCACGAGGTGTTCAGGTCTTGCAAGTCTGCAAGCATCTACAGGGCTGCTGTGCTCAAGAGGGTGAGTTCTCTTCGCGCTACGACGTCCTCACATCGTACCAAAAACACGCAAAAAAAAGAAAAAGTTCATTTCTTGACGGACAGGTTCCACGAGAATGTGCTTTCCAGGAATGCTTGTAGTTATTCTAAACAATAGAACACTAAAGAATACCTGACCCCATAATTCACTTTTCCAGGTATCGGACTTGAAGAAAGGCTCGGGGAGCGCAGAGGCGCCCCCTGTGAACAAGGACGGAAATGCATGCGCCTTTTCTGTGAACGGAGAAGAACCAAAGGAGGAAGCAGCCTCCTCCTCTTCCTCGTCCACCCCTGGAGAGCAGCTGGGCTTCACTCCGGCCTCCCAGGTGTATTCGGTAAGTCTGTTACATTCATTTTTGTAAACACAGCTGCTAACTTCAGCATCTGGCCATATGTGAATGAGCTGGTGAGCCAGAGTGGGTCTCTAGGCATTAGCACAGCTCGACCAGTATGAGAGAAGGACTCTCTGGGCCCCATACTGCCACCTGCTGCCTGTTTCCATGTCAACAATAAATGCTGTCATATTGTTTGTTCAGTGATGTACTGTGCACATTCTAAATCTGCTGTCCAATATGAGTGTGTCTACATGATCATATCAGCATAACACAAATGTATGAGCAACAAGAGTATAACGGGCAAGTTCTTATTTGGGCTTAGAGAACATACATAATGACTGATGGTCATAAAGTGTATTTGCTGATAAGAAACTGGGTAATTGCTTTCATGTGGATTGCACTGTCATTAACAACTGTACCCCTTAAGGTGTTCAGCCGCATGATTAATGAGGGGCGTGGGTGTCGTGGCCTTTTACCCTTCGTTGATAAGTACTCAAAGCCTCGACAACGTTTCAGCACTAACTGCCTTTGATTCTTCTCCAAAGAAGGCACTGCAGACATTAAAATGTAAACCTCGTAGTATGGGTGTCATTACCCTTCAACAAAGACCATTCCAAGAAGACTTGGCTGGAACAGATGCCCTCTTACGTACACACACACACACATCTGTAATACTATATAATTTTATACTATACTTGAGTATAATACTTAAAGCAGCTGAATCATGATCGATACATCAGTAAAAAAAACCATAGGAAAGAAAATCAATAGCAGAGGAGCTTCGTAGCATCCAGTGGAGGTGTGGCTTATGTTGTGTCCTAAACACTATCTGTGTTTCTTTCACAGTAATGCCTACAAGAGTCTCACCCAGTTACTCTTGCTGGCCTTTCAGATATAGAACATTAACATTTGAATTTGGAACATAAAAAAATGTAAGGACTTTAATATTTCAAATAGGAAGGAGTCACATTTTCCATTCACTGGTTTTGAAGCAGGTTTTCCATTTGATTTGGAATTATTATAAAGCCTTTCACCTTTTAATTAAAGGGTGTGTGTGTGTTTAAAATGATATGAAATTAGTTGCGTGCCTGGCACTGAGGAGGTAGTGTTTACATACAACATCACTTGGTCACCTGTCATGCACCTGCATGCTGTAATTCACCTCCCATACTTGAGTCCAAGGTCACTTTCTAGAGCCTTCTACAGCACATTTTTCAGTATATGAGTATTTTCAGCAGTATAAGCAAGTCATTCGTCTTGATGTATCTCTCTCTATCTCTCACTGTAAAATCCTTGGGCCACAAGGCACTTTAATCAGTTTTTACACTTTCTGGAGGTGAGTGTCCATAAAAATTACAGCAGCTCTCTGCACTGTGCAGCTCTCCATAGAGGCTGCATGTGGTGGGAATTGCCTGCCTGGTTTTTCTAGCTTAAACTGAATAGCTTAGGCCTCCACAGGTTGGGAGAACTCTGTTGTCAGGGAGTTATCTGTACGCCTCAGTTAGTGCAGGCAGTGGTTTTTATCTCTCTAGACTTACAGAGCTGGTGCTACAGCCCACAGACACTGGTCCAATGGGAATACTCCCAGCCCACAGAGGACTGCTGGTCCAATGGGAATACTCCCAGCCCACAGAGGCTGGTCCAATGGGAATACTCCCAGCCCACAGAGGACTGCTGGTCCAATGGGAATACTCCCAGCCCACAGAGGACTGCTGGTCCAATGGGAATACTCCCATGGCAGTAGGTCATTGTCCTGCTTCCAGAAAAACTGAAACTTAGACAGTGAATGTATGATTTTGATTCACACACTTTCATTAAGTCATGAACTCGTGCTAATGATTCATGCATAATATAACCAAGGACATTACCAATAATAAAAAAAAAGATATGTTCTGACTTCAGTCTTGTTTAAAAAGTTACCATTAATAATTTTAGGAAAACAAATGGTGTTTGAAAACTTAGAAATACATTATGAACTGTTAATTGTGCTGAACTGTTAAATATAGCTGAAGAGGAAGCGGGTGGGGGCAGGGTTCCGTGGCTCCTCCAACCCCTTCCAGACTGCAGCGGAGCTCCTGAAGACTTCTCAGGATGAGGTCCTCTCCGCAGGGCCTACACCTCAAGGACCTTTCCGGAAGGAAGAGGAGCCGGAAGAAAAGCCAAAGGCAAAGAGAAGCAGGACGTCTGTCCCTGTCTCCTCGCGTTCCAAAGACAAAATCTCCTCGGACAGCCCCAGCAAGAGAATGGGCAAACCCCCGAGCAAGAGGGAGCAGAAACGAGCAGATGTGGCCAAGGACTCGCACTGCATCTCACGGTACTTTGAGAAGAAGAAGACGGAGAGCAGCCAGAGGAAGAGTGACGCAGCAGTCTTGGAGCCCAAGGAAGGAGACCGTACCGCGGACGCGGCTCCAGAGGGGAACGGCTCCGTCTCGCCCTCTTCCACAGGCGCAGAAGACAAACACGCTGGCAGCTCCATGGACGTGGAACGCAGGTCACGGAACACCAGGCCTGTGGTAAATCCCACTGTGGACGACACCATGTGCCCAGCAGTAGAGACAACAGGGAGTGAGGAGGCCATTCGGAGACCTGAGTCAGCTACAGTGCTCGAGCTCCAGAGGTAGGCATGAGCTATTCTGCTTACTCTGTGTGTTTTGTTTGTGCGTCTCTGTCTGAAATGTTCTCAGCCTGTTTTTTTTTCCCCTCCCCCTACATGCCGAACAGGGACGAGCCCCAGTGTAGCGCCCAGGAGGTGCAGCAAGGAGTGGTCGTCACTTCTGCTCTCGATCAGGTTCGACACCAGCGTTCCACTGCCTCATGGAACAGGTATAGTGACTAGCGCGGGACCTGCCACCGGTCTCACGCTGACGTCGTTTTTTGTCCCGCAGCCCTGCGGGGACCACATGCCCCCCCGTGCCAGCTGCCCACCCACTAACTGCAAGAGGAGGGTGACCTTTGACCCCGTGGTGCAGGAGAGCAAGGTGGACACGGAGAACAGAGACACTAATCAGCTCTTACCTGAGGCTGTGACGCTGAAAGAGGCAGCCAACATCGTGGTGAGAATCTTGGATCCTTTCTACAAAAAGGGCAAGTTTGCTACTAAGGTAAGCATTGATTGCTGTCTACTGCTTTGCATGTCCATGCTTTGGACAGCGCTAGTAGGCTAAACTGCGCTTTTCCACCCCAGGACCTGTTCAAGTCATTTGCTCGATTCCTCTCCCACCTGCTGGTAGAGGGAAAAGCCAAAGATCAAGGCAAAGGTGAATTTCCTTTCATTCTGCCTGAAAATTGTCCGTGACTGTCAAATCAGAACTTATTAACAGGGTTCGTTAGTGAGATCATTTCCTGTGTTGTGTTCACAGTGAAGACGGAAGCAAAGTGCCTGATCAAGCGCTTCTTCAGCAGCGTGCAGCGCTGCGAGAGCGAGGCTGACTGGGAATGCCTGCGAGGGGCGGGCAGATAGCATGCCCCGCCCCCAGCCCCGCCCCCCACCCCCACCTCAGATCCCTGCATGGGAACACGTGTCCGCCGCTCTCAGGGATGCTGGGCGCCTGGCAGAGGCTGCTGGTTATCTTAAGGCTACTCGTCTCTTGGCAACTGACACTCGGCTGCTCCCACCACTGCACCTTAATGGCAACCGCTGGCTGTGAGATGCAGCTGGAGACACTTTAGTTACTTTGATGTAGCATTAGCTACTAGCTGCTAACTTAGATGCTGCAATGTGAAATGTCGAATTCAGAGGTTCAAGGGTAGACATGGACAAAACCAAAATACGTACCCAAGAGTTCTCACCATGTTACAAGTGATTGGTTTACATTTTCACGTTTCTTTGGTGTCATGTCTAAGAACTGAGTTTTTTCTCTTTTTTTTGTTTATGGCTATTAATCCTGAAGAGAGGACATGATGTCCATTTCTCTCCCATGACTCCTGTGAATTACATCATATGCGCTCTTTCGAATAAAGTCTAAAAAATCTGTGCAATTGTTGTCAGACTTCAGAGCTTATGTGGCCATATATAAACAAAGTGAATTTATGACTATGATGTATGCCTATAATGGCGTATAGAAATCTACCCAGCAAAGTTTAAACAGCACAATAAAAGTAAATCTCCAACATCAGTGAATTTATTCAGATTCACTATTCACAGAAAGTATCACGGCAGGATTACTGTCTCACACCACAAGTGCACCTCCATAAACGAACACGTTGGATGGACAAGGTAAGCAGGTTGCTTTATAATAAGGTGCATACAGCAAGCAGTAGTGCAGTAAATACAACAGAAAGCAGCAGTAATGATGGCTTGTACCCTAACTGGGTGCTCAGGGCTGGGGTTCACAGAGCTATGGATTTGTCATTCCTTAGTAGAGGACTGTTGTTACCAGTGGTCTACTCTAGTAATTAGGAGTGCCGTGCTGAGCTAAAGTCACGGGCCTGGTTCCGAGCAAGGACCCTCAGCCCCACATACACATGCCTGGACACACACACTGGCTCCTGTCCCCCGGTGCACGGATGACCAGGTCCTTGGCCATCTCCACCGTGCCAAAGAGGGGGTAGAGTTTCTCGTCGAAGCTCTCGTTGTACGTGTAGATGTGGCCGTGGCTCTCGGCGTCGTAGAAGGACAGCTGGCCTTGGTCGTAGTCCAGGTGGATGGCCACCCTGCGGGGGGTGAGGCTGGCCGGCAGGGCGGTGAAGGGCACGGTGAGGGCCTTGAGCTCGGAGCCCCGCTCCAGCCGCAGGGTCAGGTAGCCCGTGTGCGTGTTCAGGGACTTGAAGCCTTTGCGCAGCGCTGACTCCTTGGCCACGCCCAGGCGCCAGTCCATCTCGCCCACGTCCACCTCCCAGTAGCGCCGCCCCGAGCCGAAGCCCTCCAACGCCACGGCGCACCACCAGCCATCGAAGCGCTGGTGGTAGTTGGGCATGTCCTGGCGGTCAGTGCCACAGCGCATTCGCTTCTCGTCTGAAATCAGCAGGTCCGGGTTGGCCGTGTCCAGGTCCAGGGTCACCGCCACTGTGGTTGGGTCAACAGGCTACACATGACCTTCTCTACTTGGATCTTATGATCGGCATGTTCAAAGGTCATTGATGACTTACCTGCAGCTTTGGAGATCCAGTCCCACACTAGTAGGAGAGGAAAAACCCTTAATTTAACAATATCACAATATAAACACGGATGATGATAAAGATTAGAATAACTTGTCTGACTTACAACTTTGAGGAATGTAAGGAATTGCACCTGAAACACAAAAAAATCAACATGGACACAAATCCATGTTTCGTTTTAAAAACAGCACTCAAAGAATAAGAACAAGTCCACCTACCAATGTTCTGACTTTTCTGCTTCCACAGGAGCCACTGCTGGGGAATGTACTCCTGAAACGGCAACGATTCAGTTAGAGATGCGTCACATGACAACAAACAGATTCACCTGCTGACCTCTGACCCCTCTTCGTGGGACTAGTACGCTCTTGTTGGTTCTTTTGCACCTTGTTCAGCTCTTTCAGAAGTAGGGTCCAGAAGACCAGCTCCATTGCGGACTGCAGAGTGGACAAGCGACCTCGCCTCCATTGCTTCTCCAGATCGTCCAGCGCTGCCACCACCTGCTCGCCTGGCCACACACTCTGCTACAGGGTGAGGAAGAGAAAACGTGGCATCCATCCGTGCCGTGCCAGAAAACGTGGGACGCAAACGCGGAATATTAACAAGTGTGCCTGGTGGTTCCGAGGCCTCTGCGAGACGGAACTGTGCTCGGGAGAGACGACCTTTAACGTTGATCTCCATACGTGTTTACCTCCGGCTGGGCCCTCAGGTCCTTGGTCCAGTTGAGGATGAGCACCTTGGCACTCTCTACATCTTGCTTGCTGCTCAGAGCCAGCTGCTTCTCTGGCCATCCATCAGTCTGCAATGGCCTCTTCTGACAGGAGAACATTTCAATATAAAGTTCATGCACTTCTATTTCATGGTCCCTTATCATATACATACATATTATAGAATCATACAGATGCCGGTTACTAGTCTATGATGAAAAATGCACTTCGAGAAGTCCAATTTACTTTTCCTAACGTTACGAGGTCATAAGTGAAGCTGCAGGTGGCATGTCTGCGTGTCTGCCTTACTGCAGCGCCCCTACCTTGCTCTCCAGTATGGAGGCCCACTCCAGAATGAAAGCCCTGCAGGTGAGTGTAGGCCAGACGTCTTCACAGCTGGAGATTTGCTCCAGCACCTCTGACCTCTTGGATCCAAGCAGGCACAGGGTTGCATTATTAACACTGGTTAACATTAACATTAACTATTAACCTTATTAACACTGGTCGTGAGTGATTCTCAAGGGAAATGTTACACTTGCACATCCATGTTTTGTCTGTGGCTGGTCAGGCTATGTGCGGTCGCGTCTGCTCTACCTGGCAGACTCGGCTCAGGTCTTTGGCCAGGCATGCGATGAACTGCTGCTGGTCATCCAGGAGCACCTGCTTTTCATTTTTGGCTTTCTGGCGAGATTCCTGCGCACGGGGATTCGGTGAGTTTCGAATTTTCCCCAAAAATACACAGCACAGAATATAATGATTTAGCTAAGCAGCATAGAGCAAGGGTGAGAAGTGTATTCTGGGGAGCTAGTCTAGTGCAGACTGTTAATGTCTCTCTGAAAGACGGGTGGGGGTGGGGGGGGTAATCTTGTACACCTCATCATAATGCACCACATGCCTTCCCCTTTTCTCTCCTTTCTCTCCTCCGTTCTGTTCTCCCAACCTCCCTGCCTGATTCACAGCTATTGAAACAGTAGCCAAGACCACCCAAAAGCTGTAATACTATATACAAAGAAAATGGAACCTACAAATACAGTGACTATTCCTACCGATACTTTAGTCTGTTAATTTTATTGTGACTGAATCCCTCAGCATGTAAAATATCTTTTGATTTCATAAAATATCTAGTTACTTTGACATAGTTCAGATTATGAAAGAAAAACCCTTCCGACACTCACCTTAAGTTTGACCGTGATGTTCTTAGCAGGCTCAACAAGGAACTGAAGACACTGCATCATCTTGGCAGCTGTACTCTGAAGTAAACCCCCAAAAAGCAAAAGATGTCAGCTACAATCGCGAGGACCCAACAGCACTAGATGTTACGAAGGACTCTTTCTGAAGGTAATGAATGATGCTCAGTGAAAAGAAAACGATACTGTGACGTCTGCCGCTGAACAACCTCTGGGTGGGGTTTCAGCAGTCCCAGAATGCTGTGCGGGTAGCTCTGTGTAACCCTCAAGGTGAGTTGTGTGTGTGCTGGTGTGCCCCTCCCCTTCCTTTTCTCTCACTCCTTTTTCACTCCCTCTATCCTTCTCCTTGTTGGCAGGACTTCCTAAATAAAAGTGGTTTAAAGCAGTTGCTGTGGAAATGGCTTATTCTCATTATCCTCATTATTCTACTCTTTAAAATGAGCAATTGTTTTACACTAATCTGCATGGACATCTGTTTGTTTCAATACGCTGGAAGAAATGCCATGTCCATGGTTCCAGTCAGATAAACCTAAATAACCAAAGTAATAAGCAGGCAATTACAAGGGATGACTGTGATGACTTTCAAAACATTTTGGCTTTTAATCATTAGACAGACTTGCAATGCCTGACTGCATCTCTTAGTGAAAACAATCAGAATAATGTCTTAAGGTCAATCTGTCCACATATATCAGCTTTTGACATATTTCACATTAAATTAAACTGGTATCAGTCTTGTGGAAACTAAAATATTGATGTCTTAGGAGATGCAAGTAATAATTTTGAACACTTTAAAATGACAAAGTACAATCAAAAATAGTTCATGATTCGTACCAGGGTGATAAAGCCCTAATACATTGAAATATTACCTACATTATATATGGAGGTATATATATACGAAATTAGTTTGCAAGAAATTTCATAAATAGCATTATTTACAAAGTTTGGTGCATATTCATTAATATGAGTTAGCATCAAGCATGTTGAGTCCATCTTCCTATAAAGTGACATTTAGTAAATGGCTTTGTTAATGCAAAGTCATGAAGGTGTGTGACTGGGCTTTTTGGCCATTTGAGGTCAGTCTGTACCCATTAAAATTTTGAAGATGGGAGGTTAAAAGTCCAATGCAGAGGCAAGACAGACTGCAAACCCTGTTGCCACCGCTTGGCAGTCTGCACTTGAGCTGAGACAGCATGGCACTCTGCAGAAGACTAGCTCAGTAGATTAAAAAAAAAACTGCTTGAAGGCCTATCACAGTACCTCAAAGGAAAAATTAGTGTGTCACACCAATGCAGAACAATTCTACACAAATTCACCTCCATTCTAAATAATGTAGAATTACGCTCAGAATTAAAACTTTTTACTCTTTCAAAGAATTCTTCTGATTTAAAAAATGAATGCATAAACTCAATGCAATATAATGCAATAATGCAATCCCGGTTATGCCTCAAGAAGTATTCATACAGTCACAATAACTTCTTAAATCAACTTAATGAAAGGAAACGAGGTCAAACACAGCTGAGAACATGCAGCTGCTTATATCTCATGTAATTGCTGCAGCCTAGCTAAAAACCTATTGTTATTTATTGCAAATACGTTTTAGTCAATCATTATACAGCATTTTAAGAAATGCAATAATTGATCTAATTGACTATGCCCTCTGCCTAACTCAGAGCTGACCCAGTTCAACCCACACAGACAGGCATTCAAAGAGTAAGGAGTGGAATACGAGACTGCGCCACTGCTCAAGCGCTGACACGTATATGGATGTGCTAGTGTCCTTGAATGACATTGCAACGTCTTCCACTCCCCACGTATTTCTCATGACATCTCATTAGGGCGCATGTAAACAGTCATGTAGTGGTGCCATATCTCGAAAAACAAAATACTGCTATCCTTTACATTGAACAGAAACGGCAGCATTGTTTTTGCATTGCTAAGACACAAAACGTTTGTATTTAGTGTCCTACCTGTGATGCTTTTCTTTATCCTAAGCTTTAGATTCGACGGCGACAGTAGTATTGGTAGCGATGCAACTGACAGTGAACACTGCGGTGAATACTTGACCTTGTTTACATACAGAGACTTTAGGAAGCCGAACATGATTCGGATATTTCCGGATGCAGCGCTCGACGTGGTGGGCAGCATTTTACGCCATGTTTGTTGAGGCTGTACAGAACATATATACGTGGGTTGTCACATTTTACATTTTAATTTTGAATACATTTTAATTGTATTCATTAATTTCTTAATAAAAAAAAAAAAAAAAAAATAATAATAATAATGGTTTATCTAAATCAGAAAAGTAGGCTTTTTGCCTGTTGTGTATTGTATCAAATTGCTTGCTCAAACTTCATTGTGACATGATAACTGCAATTTATATAAACAATCTATGTTAATATTAGCTAAAGCCATCCTTAATATATATGGATAGATTATATTTTGTCCACAGTATTTTGTCCACTGAAGTGGGTTCTCTGAACCAGATCTGGACCACCTCGGAACCTACTCTGGACCTGCCCTAAACCAGCTCTGGACCTGCTCAGAACCAGCTCTGGGCCTGGTCTGAACCAGCTCTGGACCTGCCAGAAACGTGGTCTGGGCACTAATGAAGTGTCAGAGCAGAACATCAGCTCCCCATAGCTCTTCTCTTTAATGGGCCATGTCCTAGAAGATCAATGACCTGTGCTGGATCGGTGCACTAAGCAGGAAGGTTTAAGGGATTACCAAACTGTGACATTCCCTGTGTCTTCATTCAGGCCAGAGCTGACACATGTCATTCCCACAGCTCTGTGCCCGCCCTGAGGGTTGGCTCCTGCTGAGATGTTCAATGACAGAGACCCATGCCTCTGTGCTGCTTGACTCTCATTAAGACACCGACCAGATCGGGACAATGGAGGCCTGAAGAGCTCTGTTGGAAACGTGGCTTCAGTGCTGGAGACCTCATTCTGATGGCAGGGAGCCAGCCTGAATCAAAGAGATCACTTCTGCAAATGGCCGCCAGGAGTCGTGATTTAACATGTGCTGGTCCAACACCAGCCCACCCGCCCTCGTCACCAACCATGTGAAAGAAGAGCAGCAGGCTTCAGAAAGGAGAGCATTAGGTGAAAGGGTGAGATCAGGGTGAGATCAGGGTGAGATTAGGGTGAGTTCAGGTTGAGTTCAGGAGTGAACGATGTTTTTCACATCTCATAACACGTTGCGGACTCGCCACAAATCACACCTGTGCCAGGCACACTGCACCACATTAACTCTTACTGTGTCAAGGTGTGATGTACATACACACTTCAAATATTAGTGGAGACATAAACAACATATTAACAAATAATGCATGTACAAACCTTTCTCAATTGTTTGAGTGTGTCCTACATCTTTAACACTGTGCACACGACCACACACCCCAGCCCACTCCTTCCCTGCCCATGAGGATTCAAATTAGTCGAAACTGGATCTTTGCAAATGAGACACTATTTGTGAATGCAAAACAAAGCAAACTCATACCAAACTCTAAGTGCACTGCTCAACAAAACCGGCAGCATATCTGTGCATTCCTTTGGGGATGTTCAACACAACCTCACATGCACAGAACAAGATTTAATAGGACAGCTCTAACCTCAGCTGATTAACAGCTGCTGGGAGATCCACTGTGTTGTCATTCCTTTCTTATCAACACAACTCACATGAGCAGAAGCCTTTTTGCTGTTCGTGTTTAGTTTTCTATTCTCAGACTAAAATACCTGTCTCCTGATTCTAAACAAAATTTCTGCAAGTCTACAGTCATAGTACCTAAAATGTGGTCTGAGAGATAACAGATCAGCAAGTCATGTTTTATTCACGCAACGTTTGTACAAGTTCTCATTTCCTGAAAACACACAGTCCTTAGTTTGATGCATACACGAGTGTGTCATGCTGAGGAATCAGAACTTGTAATCGGAAAACATGAGACAACTTCCAAGGATCAGAAAAATATCAAACGAGGATAAACGAGGATAAGAATCCCAGTTTGTGCTTTTACATAAAATGTAATAAAGAATAAAAATGACACAGAATGGCTCTTTGGTGTGAGATGAACCTGCCATCTCCAGTAGTCTCAGAATCGCTCTTCTAGTCCATAAAGTCCGTGTGTTCCCTGAGATTACGCTGCGATTCAGAAAGTAAGTTAAGACACATCTGCCAGGCTGGATTACGGTTGTCCTTTGCCATTTACACAGCTTTTTTTGTGTTATGTAACTTTCTACACATGCCCAGTACAGAAAGGCTGCAATCAAATCTCATGCTTTTCCTGCCTGGGTGTGAAGAGTCATTTGTAAACAAAGTCTGTAGGATGTGCTTCACATGGAAGGTGTGCTTCAGACTCCCAGCTTCTGTCGGAGCTGCAGGGCCTGTATAATGACACCTGTCTCCTGATTGCTCTGTTTGCTCTGCTCCTTTGGCCTTGAGATCCACCAGCCTGTTCAAATATTGTCTTTGAAAACAAACAACCAAAAAAATAAATCAGAGTAGAGGTTACAGTGGAACCTGGCATTGCTCTGCCAGTGTGCTCTGGTGATAGTAATTCCACTTCTTTGTCCCGGACTCATTAGTGTGGTTCAGTCTGGTTGAGGGGTGTTGTGGGTAGTGGGCGAGGCCGTGTTCTGAGGTAGTGCCTCATATAGAGGTAAGGCATCCACAGGAGGCTGAAGGTTCCCCAACAGAGCATGTGGCGTAGCTGCTGGTGACACGGTGTCAGATGGAACATCGAGGGACTGAACAGACTGGCGAATGCTCTCCTCATATGTGGGAGGGGGCTGCAGTGAGAAACAGACATGGTGAGAAGTGGTTCATAAAATAAAATAAACCCATAAATCTCTTTCAATAAAGTAGATTTGTTCCCTTGCTGTTATGAAATCTTCAGTCATTTCACTGAAGTTTGCTTTTAGTGCGGGCGTTCATGAATTATTTATAGGATTATGTATATTAGCCCAAGGCAGACAAGTTTCTTATTGCGGCTACCATTACAGAAACCTAATGTGACCTACTGTGTCTTCAATTGTAGAAACTTGCTGTAGTGCATTCTGCAAGTATTTCCATAACAGATTTGCTTAGCTACACTGCTCTCACTTGTCTCCTGCATCACTGTGCAGCTACTCTCTCTGTCTATCTCTCAGTTAAGTCTCTCTCTCTCTTTCTATCTATCTATCTATCTATCTATCTATCTATCTATCTATCTATCTATCTATCTATCTATCTATCTATCTATCTATCTATCTATCTATCTATCTATCTATCTATCTATCTATCTATCTCAGCTGGGCCACATTATCTTTTAATAACCCTTATCTCATGGCCCCAAGCCTACTCTCAAGGCTTGTAAGGAGGCAGGGCTCATTTTGTCCATCGTCCTGGGATGGACAATGTAATTAGGCCCAAGTATTGCCCCCCCAGCATGTGAGGGAAACATCCCATGAGTGACAGAATTGGGAGGCGGAAGATTCCACCCACTGGCGGGGTCACGGGGAGGAGAGGAGGACAGAAGAGAAGCACAAAGAGGCGCATTCTCCTCTGCTGTTTACTTTTCAGGAGGCCTCGCCTGATTGTGTTTGACGGGCTTTTTTTTTTTTTCTTTCTCCATTAGTTTGCGCGCTCGTGTGTAACCCTCGGCTCACACCACACACCACACAATCAACATCAAAGGGTACTGAAATGAACAGCCTGCATGTCATGGCAACGGTGTAGGTGAGGGGCTAGACGAGCTGTTTGGGCACGGGAGGATCGCACCGCACCGTCTCGCTCCCGTCAGCGCCGCTACATCGAGGAGAATTCACGCGACACGCAATCCATTCAATCACAGAGCAGACGGGTACCACTTACTCTGGGTCAGCGTGGGGACGCTACCTCAAATTATACGATTATCATAACTGACCCGGAGGGCAAATCGTGCCGAATAGCACCTAATCCAGTTGCCGTTCCATATGGACTCACCTCTGTCGTCATGGGTCCGTTCAGGCCAAAGCGGTCGGCTATCATCATGTGGATCTGCCGCTGACGGTCCTTCTTGCGCACGCTCTCGTAGGAGGGTAGGCGGGGCATGGGGAGGTCCAGGTCTGGGAGGCGGTACATGCTGGGCAGGCCCACATAGAACAACTGGCCTGACTGAAGGACAAGAGAGGAGATGTGATTGGAGGACGAAAGATATTGACCAGTGGGTAATAGGACCATTAGAAATGCAACCACATCAATTATTCTAACACAATCATTGATTCAACGCCTTCTCTAAACATGCTAAACATGCCGATATGTGAAGAGGTGATCTTCACATCTTACCTGAGTGTTTGAGTTGTCATGCCTCGTGGTATGTGACAGTTCAGCACAAGGTGAGCCCACTAGAGTTTGTCTGCTGCTGTAATACTGAGAAGGGGCCTCCTGTAGGAAGAGTATTAGCAAAACTTAAGAAATCACCAATACCGTATTTAAAGGGCTACTATATTCATTCCTTGTCAGGCAACAAAAAAGACGCAGATATGAAGTCATGTCCTCTTTTGTGAGTCGTCTTCAAGTCCTTTCCTGTCCTCACTCTGACAATGTTCAACCCAGACCTTTAGCCAGCCATAAATTAGAACGCCACTTAGAGGACCACCAAGTGATTTCCCTTCAGCCACCCGCCCCCCTCCCAAACAAGATTATGGCAGGGCACCACTGTATGACCCCGGGGAATTCTGCTGGCCCAGCCGGACACTAGGTGATTACCCCATACCTAAATGGGAGTCTTTGTATCCAAAGACAATGCAGTGTCTTACTCTGTCATCCAGACCCTCTGTAGCCCTCCCCAGAAACTGGCCGTTTAAAAGCTTCATTCTGTTCCTCTCTTGTTCCTCCAGCAGGTACCACTTAATGAGCGTGCTTTGCTTTTACGGCCCCATATGTCACCAAAGCAGCAGCACAGCGCGGTCGTTTGTCAGCTGAGGCGACGTGTGTGCGTGCGAGAGGTGGTGGGAGCTGATGCGTTTCCTGTAACGCGAGCTCTACTGTGGGCGAGACCGCCTGCAGTGCTGACTTAAGGGATGCTAAGAGGGGCTGGTCTGCAGTTCTGCAGTCTATAAAACTTGTATGGAGCTGCGTGACAGGGACAGGGACAGTGACGTCATTCACTGTGACACGCTTTGACCTTTTCCACCGCCCCTCCTGACGAGGATAGAGGGAGGCTAGGTGGTGTTTGGCAAAGGCAAGGTCAGGGGTCACCTTCTCCTCACTGGTTCACAGTTTCAAGAGTCTTGGCTGTTCTAAAAAAAAACAAAAAAAGAGAGGGAGAGACACCCTTTTGTTTGGCCCCCTAATTCAGGCAGTGTGAAAAAGCGCAAGCGTGTAAAATCAGGGCTGAAGTCGGGGGAGGACCTCTTCGGTGGTGTGCCTTTTTCAGTGCCCGATTTAAAGTAAAGCTTTTGTCTTCACATACCTACCCCCACAACCACAGGAGGGTCCAAATACAACTCCTGGGAAAAGTGGTTAAGCAAAGGGAAGGTCTGAGTTTGTCAAAAAAGAAACAAGCAGAGACACTAGAGGTTGTCGTTTACGAAAGGGTTTTGCTCTGACATACTTGTTTGTGGACTTTGAATTGCTTCATGTAAAATATATCTGTAAAATTCTGCAATGGAAAAAAAATAGTCTTTCTGTGCCATTAGAATATGATTTCAACACTATGAGATGTTAACAGCCATTATTCAGGATGGTCTGACAGGTGTTGTAGACACCATTTCCTCTTCTTGTAAGAACAAACTGAGAAAGTGCTTAGAACAGCAACCTTTGATTCTTCTTGACATAGCATTAGCATCTGCCCATTCATTCCAGAGCTAAATATATAGCAGAAGGTGGCCATGTTTTTCCTTTAGATTAGATGAAGATTGGGGGGAGACTCATTTCTGCCCTGCTCAGATAAGCACCAGGTTCCTCTTGGAAGTCTGGTAAGACAGACATAAAGCAGGAAGAGGAAACTCTGATAATGTTATTGCTGGACTGTGACAGAGGGGAAATTTCCTGTCAAATAACATTGAAGATAAAAGTTGCCCTCTGATACTGATCTAGGACCAGTTTCCTCTAACAAAATTCTAACGGTAAACTGGCCTCAAATCTTCAACAGCACATGGTAAGGCCCAGCAATGAGAAAACATGTAAAAGGTACTGTAATATATTATGTTAAAACTCTAACCATTTCCCATATATATATATATATATATATATATATATATATATATATATATATATATATATATATATATATACATACACACACACACACACACACACATATCGGATGATGTTAGTTAAAACCCAGTTCTGCACTTATTGGGAGGTTCGACACTCTTCACACTGCTCTGGGGTCAGACACAGACAGCACAGCTCCACTGGACCATCTGTGAGCCCAAGCAGAGCGGGAGAGATCAGTCCGAACACCAGCACCCAAGAGCACGCAGGGAGTTTCCCTCCTCCACAGTTATGTCTCTGATTACCCTGTAATGTTTGCCAAGATACAGTATGCTGCTAGTGAACAGACCAATGGGAACAATCAAGCCATTATATCCTGGTTAGTGGAAGCTCTATTTGTGAAGATAACCCATGACATCCATAGCCATGACATATTACTTTCTCCAGCACAGCTTCATTGTATGTGCAGTGGATGGTGGTCACAGTGGTGTAGCCGGAACCATTCGAGACCTGTGCTTCTGGCTCCACCAAAAAGGTTTGGTAGATTTTATGGAAATACCAAAACAATTTTTGGAGAAATTTCCTTAAATTCACTCTTGTTCAAAAAGAGTACTGCTAGATTTGATGCATGCGATGCTATGTAACTACTTATCCAAGTCAAAACATTTGGAAGAGTTCCCAAGAACCACTGTGAGCAAGAGCAGGGATGTCTCCAAGTTAACTTAGCAGTGTTAGAGTGGACGTACCTTTAGGATAAGAAAATGTAATCCACATGATGTTTGTGGTGATGCCCTAGAGAACATTTGATAAAACTAGCAGAAGAACAGCTTTCTTTAGCAAAACAATGCAAAAACGCAGCAAAACAAGGCAAAAGGCTCCTGTCCAGGCTACTTCACGCTTTTTCGCCCCTCCTGGCTGTGGTTTGTTATGATGAGTAAGAAGAGATGAGTCTTACTATGTCTCCGTGTGAGTCCGGATAAGCCCTGACTTTGCAGCAGAGAGGGTCCTTCCGGTAGAGAACAGACAGGAGCAGCACAATCACCACAAAAAACACCAGACAAGAGACTGAGTAGGAAAAAGAAAGGGACCTCATCAATCAGAGAGTTAACCGTGCTTTTAATGTTTGTGTTAACTGCCGTTAATCAGATGATTTACCAACCTACTGAATGCTAAGCAGAAAGGAATCGTTTACATTTTTATAGTATTAGTTACTAAGAAGCAGTAATGTTAGGCAGTTATTGGTGAACCACAGCTATTTAAATATCAATAGGACAGTTTTTAAGCTCGATTTATTACGCTGAATGTAATAAAATGTAATCCACATATAGCAGCCTATTGAACATGTGACTTGTGAAGTAATCATCATAAACAAACAACAACAATAAACACACACAATACTTACGAGACTTTTAAAGAAAATCTAAACAGCCCAGTCCAGACTTTAAAACAAAAGAGTTATGCTTGGCAAATGAAAATAAAAATGGTTATAATAGCCTGTATAGTGAATAGCACGCAAGACTTTCACTTACATGAAGCCACAATGATTGTCAGTTGATCCGTGGGGAGAAGTGCAGTGGAGATTGTTGGAGAAACGGCGGTGGACATCTTCTGAAAATATAAGGTTCTTAAAAACGTCTCGACCCTTCTTAAGGTAAATAATCAGTAAATTCGGGTTTCAGTTTCTCTCTTTCTCCATCTCAGACCGAATAGTGTGAGCGCGGAAAACTTCTCGCTGTTACGCTGCATGTCAGTCACGACTCTCACTGTCGATTTTTTTCACCCGCCGTGACGTCGGTACTGGGCAGATTTGGGCATACCTTGAGCGGACGCGCAGTGCGCAGGAAAACATCAACGAGATGTCCAGCTTTTGATTGCATTTATGTGAACCTTAAACACGCCTGATTCACTTAGACGAACCTAAAATATGAAAAATCCACTCTTATAGCAGATGGAATAGCACGACCAAGTGGGCTGCTGATGGCACTGGAAAAATCGTAGTTGTGTGTGGGGCATTCCTCTAACATTTGCTGGTTGTCCTGGAGATGAGAGGACTTTGTGCTTTTAAAGTGGGCCGCCTGTTGGCAGAGAAATAAATCGCGGTTTCCCTCTACGCTGTCTGGGGTCGCCGTGCGGCTGTGAAATGTTTGATTAAGAGTGGATCTCTCCGCATTTCTCCCCAAAGAAATATTACATTTAGGGAACCCATTTTTAATCTTTGTCTTTACCCAAACTTTTGTGACGGCCCGGTTTATGTAAAGTTGGGTGATGCTGTCCTTGTTGCTAAAATGATGCCTTCATAAGCTTTTCTGATCATATTTATTTAGGCCAACTAAATGACTTATTATTGTATACACTCATTAAAAATTAATTAGATACTTATTTTAATATATGTTTTTAAATCAGCAAGTACTCTTTATGAATGCTGCAGCTTGTTGGCAAAAACTTTAAAAACGAATATCGTGATACATATTATAAAGGCTAACGTAAAAATATACGTATATATAGTATAGCAAAATTAGCAAAATTATAAATTTTCCATATTGCCCAATCCCAATTGCTCAACAAACCACCAGCACTAATCTGGGAGAAGGTTGCATGTGTTTCCTCTAAAATATGTGAGATTTGCTGCTCCACTGGGATATATGATCACAGGTGACCTCATCACTGTCTGAACATACATGGAGGAAACCGCTTACCGGATTACCTCACATGGCAGACCTATTATTCAGTCTGGTACAGCATAAGGTTCTGATTTAAAGGCAGCGATTTCTGTGTCTGAAATCTAGCATTCTAAGACTGTGAATGTCAGTTTCCACAGGGATCGAAAAAATAAACAAAATATTTTTAAAAATCGGTGGCTGTTTTTCTGTTATAATATTTCTCTTCAGTGTTTGTCACATGACTGGCAAAGGCCAAAATGGCCAAATTAGAAATGTTTTAATCCAGTCTAAGAAAGTGTGATAGATAAAATATATTTGGTTTACGTAGACCTACTTTCTTCTAGATCTAGGTGTCGCTCAATAAAACCGGATTAACTAGTGGAGTAGAGGAGATTCACACTATAGACTGTATACATATGATTCACACCCACACCTGATTCGATGGAATCGTTTGGATTAAACGGGTGCTTGATTCCATGCATGATTCTTCGAACCGAATCTTCCTACTGAATCATTCGCACAAAATGATTCACTGCTAAATGTAAACCACGGGGCGAGGAAAAATGGTGGCGAGTACCCGTGTACAAAAGCTCCTCCGACGATACAAACTTGCGATTGCCGCCGCGCTAACAATTCTCTTGATCCAAGGGTTGGTAGTATGGAGTCTAAGGAGTCTCGAAGAAGGAGAGGCAGAGGTAAGGCTTTTAAAAACGTCCTTTTTAGCTGACTGTTGTTATCTAAATCAGATACAAAGCTGCTGCCCATAGCTAGTGAGTACTGAGACAGTTTGATTTGAACTAGCATGTTAACTAGCTAGCTAGCTAGCTAACTTAGCAGCTAGAAAAACAAGGCGACACTTCTGAGTAAGCTATTTTACCAGTAGTGCTGACCTAGTCATGACATGAAAACGTTAGCTAGCTACATTTGTTAGAATATTTTTTGTTGACACAGCAGATGGAAAGGTAACGTTATACTAACTGGCTAACTGGCGATACGCAAACATTTAGCGATGGATGCAGATGTCAACTAACGAAGCCTACTGGGCTGCCCCGCGGTGAATTTTAAATGCCGGGGCTTCATCCTTGAACCTCAATAACTAATCCATGTGATTTATTATTTCAAGTCAAGTTGTAGATATTCATTGCTTTGTACAGATTTGGACAGTGTTCATGGCGTTCAGTGTAATGCTTAACTAACAGTCTAACGTGGCTGGTAAATAGGAAAATAGAAAGCAGAAGTTGGTTATTTGACTAAGAAAGAAAACGTCAATTAGATTAAATGAATTGCGTCCTTGACTGTCTCGTTGTGTTGAAGGCAGCCTGCGAACAACATCAAAAAAACTTACACCAACTCGGTAGTCGGTGGTGTAATTAACTAACCGAGCCACCTTGAATTACAACATGTAACGACGGGTGTAAAGAATGCGCTGTCGTGTCGGCTTGTAGCATAATCGGGGTCAGAATGTACTTAATTTTGTTTCTTATCTTGTTATGGTTTACTACACATGTGTAGCTTTTATATATTAAAAACAACAGACACGTAGAGGAAATGTAAAAGAAAGACCTAATTCATTTTAAAAATGATCATCGTGTCCTCGTGATTTTGAGACTATTAAGCTCTATTGCGGAACCTGAGTCTATTTACAGATTCTACATTTAGGTGTGTCTATTGTTGCAAAAACAGGTTTGCTGTGATAAATGGAATGTATGTTCAAGGTTTATGTAAATTATGTAAAAGTGATATGGAAAATGTCCTCTGATAGTTGCATCTGAGAGATGTTATGGTGGTGTCCAAGTAATCAGCCTGTTCTCTGTGAAGATTTTGCAAGAGCAATGTAATGTATATGGAATAAAGATGCTGTCCTTTTATAAGCCAATCAAGGAATGCCTTAGCAATAAAAAAAGACTAACATTGCTAATTATTCATGGCAGGTAGGGCCCAGAAAGCTTTATGTGGCTGAGATCATGTTAACTATTCCCCTCAGGATTCAGCATTAGCCCCCATTAGCAATGTTGGATGAAGTACTGCTCTAAGCTGTTTGGAAGGCACCCGAGCTTGTTTTGTCCCTTCTTAACCGGAGCAGCCTGCATCGTTGCTGAAAAGTTTTCCAGAAGCTCCACTCATAATTAGCCCTCCTGGGGTGCCCAATCTTTCCCCTCTCGCCCTCCCTCTAAATAGCAGTCTCAGAATGGTGACTACAGGTAAGGGCATGTTGGACACCCTAAGAGAAATGGTATTACAGATTCAGCACACACACACACACACACACACGCACACGCACACGCACGCGCACGCACGCGTGCATACATTGTTGCAGTGTTCTCATATGCCTCTCTCATTGCAAGTTATTCTGCTGTTTCCAGAAAGTTGTGGTGGCCTGGATACAGACCCTAGTGCAACGTGAAGTGGAAATATGATTTCGTCTTTTTGACCACTCTCATCCTCTACCGAGGTGGGAGGCTTCTGCAGATTGTAATGGCCCTGACAGGACGTTAAGGCCAAGGACCTCGGAGGCAGAGGACCTTATATCATAAGCTGTCGTTCTCACCGATTGCACAAGAGGCACAATCGTAGTGGTCCGTGGTTCACGGGCAAGCGGGAATTCTCTCTGGGCAGGACTGCTCAGCATGACAGCGAGGTGATGAAAGAGGCCATTGATTCTGAGGCTCTTGCTCTGCAGAAAGGCAGAGGGCATGAATTACAGCTCAATGCTGTGGTGTCAGCGCACCCCTTATTGCTTGTATGCTTTAAGATGCATCGTTGAAAGGGAACCTTGCCGGCCTTAGCCGAAGACGTCACTTTTCAGCTCTGCTCGCCGTTTAAAACGCAAGTCGCAGTTCCATTAGGCGTCTGTTTTAAAGATTTAGCGTGTGTGCGCAACAGGAGCCCGCGCCTGCTTTTTGCGGAGCTATCGTCTGCGGTCCTCTGTGAAATTCCTTTTGTGCTGCTCCAACATTTCGTGTCTGGAGAAGAGCGCAGACTTCCAACGAGGCGGCCTGTTCCAGGCGGGGTTAGTATTTCTGAGTGGGTGTGGGACGCACAACTTGACACATCAAGGACAGGCCCTCGGCGCCCTCTCTCCACTGCCTCTGCTGGCTAAATTCAGTATGATCTTGTGCGCGAAAGGCTCGGCTTAGAAAGGCCCGGTGGTCTGTGGCATCTGACATCGGTCTGGCCGTGTGGGTTCCTGGCTCGCGGCCCCCTCTTCCCACAATCCTCTGCTGCGTTTGGGCCAGTGGCATGTAGCAACAGTCCAGACTGGGCCGTGCTGTCTTTCTGCAGCAGGGAGTTGTGGGGCATGTTTATGTTCTTTATCCCTCTCACCCTGCATACTCGAAGGCCAACATCAGCGGGCCGGCCCTGTGCTGTCGTGGGAAGCCATCTTTATGCCCCAGTGTAGGACGAGGTGTTTTTTCAAAAGTCATTTTCTCTTGCCATGTTTAGTTCTTTTCTTTTGCGGTTTGGTTTCCACATTCCACGTGGGCCGTCTGGCGAACCGAGAGTGCTGTTCTTGCTGCTCTCAGACTGCAGCTGACGTGCCATCATGGAGGTCTGTAAAGTCTCCTGAGTGTGAACAGTTAAAATAAGGGCTGCTTGTCGTGTGGGGCAGCACATGGTGCGTGAGCATAGAGTGTGAGGGTGGCCTCCTTCATTAAGATTAGCTCCGTTAAGGTGCCTTTGATCCAGCGATGGCAGCGGGACTAACGGGCAGTAAAATCTGTTGTTGCTAGATTGGGATCCAGCTTCGCAGCAAGATCCCGGACGTGGACATGTTCTCCCGATTCCCCACACAGCCTCAACGCATTTACTATTTCATGCTCAAGCTGTTTGGACTGTGTACATATATTCTTTAATTGTTTCCGCTCTCCAGGGAACAAAAGTAGTTCTGATTGTTCTGGTCTTTGAGCCCATCTCATATGTAGAGTTCTATCGTTTCACTTATGCTAGGCTACCTCATACCATAACCATGAGCAAGTAAGGAATTAGATTGCACCCATATAGACGTGGTCCTTCAGGATCGTGTAGGCTTTTCTTTAACAAGCATCACAGTGCCATCAAGTCTGATTTGGTCTTGGCTTTGATTGCGGTTTCTCCTTGACTCATTTAATTCTTTTGAATGACATCAGTATTCAATGGCAGACCTAAAATACTCTCTTTGCTCCTTGATCTTATTAAGAAAAACAGTGCTTGTGTGTAATGCATGCGCAATGTGAGTTTGTCTCGGAGACAGTCGCACTCCGAGGCTCCAGGCTCAGACAGAAGCATGGCTGGAGAACACTGTGCTCTCTCCTTACCGCTTTTCACTCGCTCGGAGTAAGACGCACCAAACCGTGTTACATCAAGAGTTCACCAGTGGGACTTTTTCATGTATGAACAGACACATTGTAGCAGCACTATGTAGCAGTACCTGTATCATGGCGCTCATTCGCTCCCTAAAGTGGCGAAACCTACAGCAACACGGAAGAGTTTATTAGGGGAGACGGTTAAATACGGGGAACGGAACATGCACGCTTGCTTAAATTAAAGACAGTGTGGGCTCGACTGGGATCCATGCAGATAACCAAACCACCAGTGCGTCATGGACATTGATGTGTAGCCAGGATTTGGGTTTCCTGACATTTATATGTACCTGATTTCAACACCAGGGAATTACACTAAGCACAACCTGAGGGCATACTAAGCCCTAGCTATGGCTTGCTCATCCCTCAAGCCTGGATTTCTTTGTGGAATTAAAGTGATGAGGATTCCGGTGGATATTCTGGTTGTATGTGAACAGCAGATTTGTAACCATTGTAAGATGTTTTGCCACCTTTATTTGGAAAACTGTACGGTGGCTTGGCACACTTTGTAGCCACTCAGTCACTATATATTTGCGCAGGTAAAACAACCTCAGATGTTACCATTAAATCTGACGTATGAAATATCAGTTCTTGTGGTCACCTTTTATGTTTCTCCATATAAATTTTGACGCATAACTTCCAAATTTTCATTGACTGTATAAACTGGGTTTGTCTTGGCACTGTCATCCTTTCTCGCTTTTGCTGGTCTGTAAAAGAGAGCTGTGATTGTACAACCAAACACACAATACCTTTCCCATGGTAAATGCTGGTAGAACCACTCGCTGTCTCTCTGATGGTGATCTTATTGGGCAGCAGAGAGCAAGCCAGCCCTCAAGCCCTTTAGCTCGTCTTGCCTTCTTCTTCAGCCCACTCCATTGTGAGTGCTAGTGCTCTCTCTCTCTCTCTTTTTCTCTCTCTCACACCTACCCCCTAAAATACCCCAGTTGCTTATAACTTGCTTCTACCTAGATTCTTTCCCAAAGAGGTAGATGATCTGTTAAAAATAGTTATACCAAAAAAAGCAAAACATAAGAAATGTGATTATGTAAAGTTATTGTGTCTCTGGGCTGCCCACCACATCAGCACTTTTTTCCCCCCTCCAGGTCTGAATCATCGCTGAATCATCCCACCATCCTGTTGATATCCTGTTTTCCGTCTCTTTCTCTCTCCCTCATCTGCTCTTACACTTGTCCTCTCTTTCCCTCCAGCAGAGGCATCGGCGCTCTAAGCTGCCAGACCACAACAACCAGGACCTGAAGCGAGACCCCGAGGCATGGGAGAGGCAGAACGCCTTGTCGGGCGGCTACCACGGCCAGTTGAGGCGGGGCGTGGAGCGGACCGCTGTAACTCGGGCCCCCAAGAGGTCGGCCCGGCGGAGAGCCAAGCCCCCCTTGATCGACAAGAGTCCAGCAGGGCAGGGCGCAGCGGTGGACGCCGCCGCCCCCTACGACCCTTCCAGCAGCCGTAACTTCACAGAAGTGCGGCCGGGGGAGGGGCCCAGGGTCTCGCTGGGTGCACTGGGAGAGCCGGGCAGCGTGGAGGGGGCTCCACAGGCCCCCAGCAGCGACTTTGTGCCCAAATGCGAGATCTCGGGAAAGGACGCCCTGTCCGCTCTGCACCGCGCCAGCTCCAGGCAGTGCCGCCAGGAGATTGCCAACATCGTTTGCCAACACCAGGCTGGGGAGCTGATGCCCCAGGCTCTGCCCCAGTTCTGCCCACAGCATGGTAGGTTCCTCTGTGCAGCCATGGCTAACTGTGACTGTACTGTCTTTATTTGTATGGAACAGTTGATGGGAATGGGGAAGATGTAGACCTTGACCTCAGTCAAACCACATCTGTCTGTGTGTGTGTGTTACCATGCTCAGTTGTTCGCCTTCAAAAACCTGTCTGCATTTCTTTAACATGATGCATGGTGGTAATGATCACGTGCTGTTTTCTTCCCGTTCTGCTCTCTGGTAGTCCTGTCCAGTGCTGGCCAGCAGGCTGACATCACAGACAAAGACCTGTCCAAGGTGGAGAACCCTGTGAGGGTGGCCTTCACGCTGATGGTCCATGGCCGAGCCGTGCGGCAGCTGAAACGGCTCCTCAAGGCCATCTATCACAGAGACCATTTCTACTACATCCACGTGGACAAGGTAGGCTCCAGGACCTCTCCCACCAAGCTTGGCTTCTGTTTAGAAGATCCTAGAAGACTGAAAATCAACTGGGGGTAGATACCCAACCTGATGCGTTGGCTGCTTGAAGGATTAGTGGCCCAGCAGTTAAAGTACTTTCGGAATGCCTCTGTTGGAGATGTCGAGTGGTGATTAATGGGTCAGCGACAGCACTCTGTGTTTGTCCTCTAAAAGCAGACCCTGAAAGTACGTGTGGTTCTTCTGGATTCCAATGAGAGGACACTACATAGCCTTTGAGAAAATGAGAGGTGTCTCATCCTGTGAAGCAGATGTGCACTCAATGCTCGGGGTAGTCAGAATGTTGTCCAGGCTCCACACTTTAGGGTAATGCTCTATTTTTTTGGGGCCTTGATTTCTTTTGGTGTACCACCTGCTCTCTGTTACCACCTCCTGTGATCCGTTCTTTAGTGTTTCCAGGGTATCTTCTTGTCGATGTTTTAAAAATAACTCGCCAGAGCTTAGTTGGTTTCCTGACAATAAATCAGTGTGTCATCACGCAAAAGCACAGGGAAAAAAAAAAATGAAGGCAGCGAGTTCTTATGTTTGGAGTTTGAGTGTGCGGGCCAAGCCTGTCCTCCATCTCCATGTGCTGTTCTCACAGTCACACGTGCTGCAGCTTGAGCCTTGGCACTGGACACAGCCGTCCTGGCCACGTCATACGGAGAGTTGTGATAAAGTCAGCAGGGGGATCTTTTAGTAATGTGGACACGTTTATTTTCTCATAATGGCAAGCTGACTCTGTTACCCTACTTACTACATGGCTACTTTCTGAAGAAGTCATTCATTTGTTTTTTTTTAATACAGAATATTGAAGAGCAGCCCAATGAAAGTACAGAGCACTGTAGAAAACTAGTGAAGCCTGTCACGGGTTACGGCTAAATTCAACGTTTATTTAAATCCATCAGGACTAGCGGCCTACAATAAGGGTTGCCAATGAGAAGTGAACGTTTATATGTATTGTAAAGTGAGACGAGGTGAATGAAACTTTAGTACATTTAAATGTACGCAGCATTTGTGGGCCTCACTGAGCAGCGGTGTCCTACGTCGGCGCCAAACTGAAGCAGGCCGCCGTATTTCCTTATTTAGATTGAGTGGGATGTCATTCGGGAAAAAAAACATCTTCCAAAAAGTGATTAGACTTAATAATAGACAGACCCGTGTGATACGGAGACAGAGCCACGTCATAATCGTCGTAAAGAGGCTGTAGATGTTGCTGCTGCTCACATACATGCAGTAAGCTGTTTCTGTTTATTCCACATCGCTGCTAACTCTGTGTCGGAACATTGTTATTATACAATTACCCAAGAGGCGTTGGAAATGGCATTCCGTGTTCAGAAAGGATTAATAGATCATTATGGGCTGGATTCAGTCATACTTTTGAACAATGGGCTAAGTTGCAGCTGGATGCTTTCTGGCTACGATGGGTGGAGGCAGGGTGAGGTTCCAGTTCAGAAACAGCAGTGGAGCTGCTGCCTCCACCAGCACTAAAGGCCGCTGTATACCAACCCCTGCGCTCACCTTCAGCTCTGTACCCCACCCACCCCACCCACCCCACCCTCCAGCGCTCCAGCTACCTCCACCGCAAAGTCCTGCAAATAGCCGCGCTGTATCCCAACGTGAGGGCCACGCCCTGGCGCATGGTGACCATCTGGGGCGGCGCCAGCCTGCTGAAGGCCTACTTGAGGAGCATGCAGGACCTGCTCTCCATGCTCGACTGGAAGTGGGACTTCTTCATCAACCTCAGCGCCACCGACTTCCCCACCAGGTCAGCCCAACACAACAAAATCACACACTGGGTCTGCTGTAGGCTCCACTCAGATGTGTTGGGTTCGTACTGGGTGATGTGGAGAATGATGCATGACCTCAAATGAATGTGCTGAGGGTCACGGTGCTTTTTATGATAATCGGTAATATCATAAGCTCCCAGTTCCCGTGTTCATACATGCATACAGCCAAATATAATAATTCAAACAGTCCATAATAGAGTGTACATACCACATTATTTGCATACAACAGCCTTTTAAACATATTTAAATATACTTTATATTCTGCTCTGGAGTTCAGAGAGATGTTTTGTTCACTCAGGTCAGTCCTAGTCAGACATGGGTGTTAATAGGATAGGCATGGGGATTGGGGTGGTGAAGCCCTCAGCGGTGTGATGGCCACTGTGAAAGCTGGTGTGTCTTTGTGCTGGTGTGTACTAAGGTTGCCACATCTCTCCCTTTCTTCTCCGTCACATCAGGGAGGTTTTCTTTCCCCCCCTGCACATCAGTTGGCTGTGGGGATTAGAAATCGTCCAAGAGCAGCTCTGTGCTGGGTTCCTTTAAAATAGGAAAGATAAAAGCTAAATTGACACTTATGGTACACGGGGGCGTTGAGTACCACCAAATCCTGTCAGGAGTGGCTAATTCCGTTTATAGGAAGTCAGCTTTTTCTTTTTTTTTTTATTCCTCTCACGTGCCTCTTCCTTTTCCCCCCTTCATCTGTCCCTCTCTCCTGCTATCGCCCTGAAACAGGACCAACGATGAACTGGTGGCTTTTCTCTCGCAGAACCGTGACAAGAACTTCCTGAAGTCCCACGGCCGAGAGAATGCCAGGTTGCATGTTCACCATCTTTTCGACGTTCCCTGACTCATTGACATGCAAATCCCCAAAGACGTGCTGTGTATTTCCTGCTGACCGTGTGCACGGTGGCTCAGCCTCAGTGAAAGCACTGCTGCACTTGTGTAAAGATTCTGAGAAAACATTTGAGATACTGTTTTACTTTAACTTATGTACAACTACATTAAACACATTTTTAATATGCGAGTCCTACTGAATGTAAAGCACCGTGTGTCCTAAGGCTTTTCAGCCATTTAATTAATCGGTCAATTAGCAATTCAATTAAGACATCGAATCTGTAGTTGATGTGATTTCATCAGTTGGAGAACGATAGTAAGAACAATTAGCAAAACGGCTTAATTGTTATATAAAATGTGTGTGATTGGTATAATGTTCATTTTGATGACGTCGGTCGTCTTGCCGTGCTCCAGGTTCATTAAGAAACAGGGTCTGGACCGGCTCTTCCACGAGTGTGACAACCACATGTGGCGTCTGGGCGAGCGCGCCATCCCCGATGGCCTGGACGTGTCGGGCGGCTCAGACTGGTTTGCTCTGACGCGGCGCTTTGTGGAGTACGTGGTGGGCTCCCAGGACCAGCTGGTGACGGGGCTGAAGCAGTTCTACGCTTACGCGCTGCTCCCTGCTGAGGTGCCTGACGCTCCTGTTCTCCACGGCCATTGGCTTAAAGGCGCCGTGTTTTGTTGTTGATTACGGGGGTTTGATTGGATGCTGAAGCTGGGTGGGTCGTGCCATTGCACTTTAGTGGGGTGGGTCGTGCCATTGCACTTTAGTGGGGTGGGTCATTCCTGTTAAGGTTTCTTAAATCGTCTCTAGACGTAGATCAAAACCATCAGGATTCATAGACAGGATAATAAATTTGTACAGCCCTCAGATTTCCGTAGCTGGTACCAGGAGAACAGATTCACAACACACGGGTGTCAGGAAAGAGTTCTTTAGTTTAATGATAATACATGTAGTTAAATACAGAATAAAGAAGATGTGTCTTAACACAATTGGGTAAGAATAATAAAACATATGTATGATTGGTGTTCTCCTTATCAGGAGAGGAGGCACTGGGTCTAGGGATAGTGGAGAAGTACAGAGAGAGAGAGAGAGAGACAGAGAGAGAGAGACATAGAGAGAGAGAATCAGGGGAGCAGGCACACAGATAAGGGAGTGAACAGAATGTCAGAGACAGTAAATCACAATTCCATTGCACTTTAGTAGGGTGGGTCATACCATTGCACTGAATTGGGGTGGGTCATTCCATTGTCCTAACTCGGTATCCCAGTTCTTTTCTGATATTTGTCTAAAAGGGGCAAGGTGTTTCAGAAATTTCAGAACTTCACTTGTGTTTGGAAATTAGCATGTAGTAAGAAGACTCTGTCAATAGCACATGTTTAAAAATGATTCTTCTTGTTTGTTTTAATCAGAAACTGGGAAACTGTGAAAACTCTCCCTAACAGCTCCCTCATCTGTCCTCTCTGCTTGGCAGTCTTTCTTTCACACGGTACTGGGCAACAGCCACATGTGTGACACGCTGGTGGACAACAACCTGCGGGTCACCAACTGGAACCGCAAGCTGGGCTGCAAGTGCCAGTACAAGCACATCGTGGACTGGTGCGGCTGCTCGCCCAACGACTTCAAGCCCGCCGACCTCATCCGCATTCAGGTCTGGGAATCCTGCTCCAAACTCGTATCCACATGGGTGGAAATTCTGTGGTTTACGATGACTACTGGATTTACATTGGCTGGGTTACATTGGCAATGACCTGAGTTTCACGTACAAAAATGCATGGCTTGAATGTAGGTGCCTGTTTGTGAGAGTGTTCCAGTGATGAATATTGAGGATGTGTGTAGGGTCTGCCTTAGATGGTTAGATACTCCTATCAAATTCTGTACAATAGCAAGGCTTGAACACGCCTAACTGAATGTAACCGAATCTTCGATCTAAAACATCAGGATCTTGGCATGCGTTTCTGAGGACAGTGAAGTTTAGCCCTGGGTATAAATGAGCGTCCTCAGCTGACCAGGACTCAGTATATGTGAGAACCGATCAAGTGTTGGAACAGCATTCCTGGGGCTGCCTGGGGAAACTGGGGGAATGACAACTGAGGAGATGTTATTTTATGAATGGTCTTTAGAGTAAAGGTAGGCCAGCTTCAGCATTCATCATCTACCAGAGTGGAACAGAACGGGATCCCAAGCAGAGGATCTTCCTGACTTTTGGTGGTATCTTGGGTCCTCCAGGTGAAGCTGTGATGGTGCAGATATAATTCTCATAGTTTTGTCTAATGGTAGTTGTGTAGTTGTGTCCAGGCTCCTGACTGCTACTCTAAGGTTCTGTGTATAACGCGCTGTGTTTCCAGGCGGGGTCACGTGATCATGACCACGCCTCCTCCTCTTTGCCCCACTGCAGCAGCTGACTCGGCCCACCTTCTTCGCCCGCAAGTTCGAGTCCACTGTGAACCAGGAGTCCATTGACATCCTGGACACCCACCTGTACGGGCAGCACCCGCCGGGCACGCTGGCCCTCAAGGCCTACTGGGAGAGCCTGTTTGAGCGGGAGGACGGCGTGAGCGTGCTCAGTGACGTGGCCCTCACCGCCTACTCCTCCTTCTTCAGGCTGGGCCTGCATGCACAGCGCACAGCGCATGCCAAGAGCGACACCTGCAGGTGAGCCGCAGCGTCGCAGGACCCGAGGAGTGACCTCGAATGACCTCAAGTCGTAGTGGGAGCCTCCGCACTCCGGGTTGCTCCGGGTCGCTTCGTTTGCAGGGCCGCGAGGAGAGAACCTTCCAGAACTGTTTATGCGTATTAGGTTTGCAAGTTGCTCAGTGAGTCACAGGACTAACTGTCTTTCTAATCGACGTTGGGAAAGTATGTGTGAATTGCTAACGAAAACTTGCGTCATCTAGTTCTCGCACCAAATTTTGTCACAGCTGAGTCAGTAGTTGTCATCTGCTGTGAGTCGCAGAATGCAGTATGATGCATTGACCATTTGTTGCTGGGGTATTTTGTTCTGCCAGTTTCTGAGTTCCAGAAGGGAACTGCATGACTGTTGAAGGGTTTCAGAGTCCCCGAAACTTTATGGTGCTGCTTTAACATTGCTCCATTTTCCCACAGGTTTGATCCCATTGGCTACCCTGTGTCTGTGCATCTCTATTTCTATGACGACCGTTTCCAGGGTTACCTGGTACGGCAGGAGGTTCAGAGCGTAAAGTCTGGTGGAAGAGAAATGCTGGAGGTGTGGGCTGTTCCTCAGGCCATGCTACAGCTCGAAGGAAACCTGCGTGAGTTCGAGAGGTTGAAAAACCTGGAGGTGAGATGGGGAAGATGGAGGTCATAGACGCACTGCTCTGGATTGTGTAGAGGTCATAGACGCACTGCTCTGGATTGTGTAGAGGTCATAGACGCACTGCTCTGGATTGTCATAGACGCAGGCTGTTTACTGTTGGCTAGAATGTTGTTGCCAAGAGGGATTATGGGTGGTGGTTTGGAGGTGAAATATTTGGGTGCCAAACCAGTGGAAAAGAGTTTAGCACAATAAATGGTACAATAATTGAGGTAATTCACCAAAAGATGTGGGTTGGAATGAATATCTAGTGAGGGTTAGTTGGCTTGTAGAGGACTAGCAATTTTACATTCATCTGTTAATAATAATAGCATTCTGGGCTGAAGTATTCCTTTAAGGTCGTTAAGGGTAAAGTTAGGAATGCTTTGCACCTTATCCACCAGGTCGGAACTGACTGGGATCCCAAGGAGAGAATCTTCCGGAATTTTGGCAGTGTGATGGGTCCTCTGGACGAGCCCGTGGCAGTGCAGAAGTGGGCTCGTGGCCCCAACCTCACAGCCACCATAGTGTGGATCGACCCTGTGCAGGTGGTGGCAGCCTCCTATGACATCAGTGTGGATGTGGAGGCGGAGTTCACCCAGTACAAGCCCCCGCTGCAGCGCCCCCTCAGGCCTGGAGTCTGGATGGTGCGCGTGCTGAGGCAGTGGGAGCGGGTGGCGGAGACTCGCTTCCTGGTTATGCCTCAAGCCTTTAAAGGACGACAGCCTCTTCGCAAAGGTGAGACGGCTCTGTTTAACGGGCCACTGCAACTGGCCAGCACACGAATGCAAATGTCGGTTGGCATCAAATTGCCAGATAGCGCAGCAGCGTCTTTGCTCGATATGTCATTGGTATTTATTTGATGGCATTAATGATTGCTATGGAATTTGTGCTCACATTGGTAAATGAGATTACAAAACGTATGAGCATCACATTACACTACTCTTTAAAGGTTGCAGAGTCACTGCTGATGAAAGAGGCTTTTGTAACGGCTACGCTGTTTATCTCTGCGTTTCTGATGCTATACCTCCCTCCCTTTTGTCTGCTGATGTCTTTTTAGATGACCACGGCTGGCTGCATGCAGGTCCTCCTGGCAACCTGTACTTGGAGCAAAGCTTCCAGCAGCTGGCCCAAGTACTGAAGTTGCCCCCAATGGAGCACCACCTGGAGGAAGCCCAGAAGAAGGCCTCGTTGGTGGGCAAGGATCTGGAGACCTGGCTGGACAGCCTGGTGGGGGGTTTCTGGGTGACTGGAGACATATGTTCCACGCAGACTTCTCAGTGCCCCACCATACCCATGTGTGCCAAGTCCACCTGGAGCTCATTGTCACCAGACCCCAAATCAGAACTGGGTCCAGTCAAAAACAATGGTCGCATCAGGTAGCCCCAACAGTCGGGACAAACGACGGGGAGGACATGATACCGAAATACAGGCTACAGTGGCACCCCGGACTGGCCCCCTTACGTGATGTTTACAGTGTACAGTGTCCGACTGTCACACTGCTGGAGGTACCACGGGGGTTTGGTCAAGGCGCCTTCTGTTGAGAGTTTACGATGTGTGTCAGGAAAATCCACATGGGGGAGTTACTGACATTTGCACATGAGGACAGTCTGATATTTTATGTCCTTAATGTATCTTTGCTCAGATGTCATTGAAACGTTACAAGGTTTTGGGGTCTGTCTATATGCAGGTCTTGAGGTCTGTTTATATGCAGTCTTTTTTGACTGGATGAATGATGCAGAATGATGGGTTGATGACTTTTCACCTCAGTAATTTTAATGTTTTATTTACAAGATCAACAAGAAAACAAGTGCACATTTTCATTTTTCTTTTCTTTTTTTGTTTTTGTTTTTGTGAATAAGCTTAGCCAAATTCTTAATTGAAGCTCTACTACCTGTTGAAGGCGAGTGGTTGGAGTTCTCGGGCCTGTATATCGATGCTTATTTTGAAGCATTTATAACAGTACTTCAGAAGCAGATCAATGAAGTGCACTTTACTGTAAGTCAAATGTCTTATCTGTACCGATACTGAGACACGGAAAGAGGCGGCGCTTGTGAAGCCACTGGAGGCCAGTTGGTCCACTGGCTCCATTCAATCATATTCAAATGCTGCTTACACAGTCACAGTGTCATCACGTGGACTCATTGTGTGCAATTTACAAACCAAAATGGCACTGATGACGTCCGTCCATCATGAAAGGGGATGTAAAGATTGTGAGGATTAAGACTTTGTGAGTTTTGTAATGCCATCACTGACTTTCATGCTAATTTTGAATGGCTTCAGAGAAACCTGTGTGATGTAGATGTTAACCACTTCATTGGCCATTACTGAAAAAAGCTAGCAGGGTTACACCGCAGTATGGACTGTACAATTTAAGAATGCTTTGTCTGACCAAGGTGAGGGTCAGTGGAAACAGGCTTCTCTCTCTGTCTTATGGATGTATGCCTGCCACACAGCAGATTTTCACACTGATCTAGGATCAGTTTCACTGCTCACCTGCATTTCTTTAGGCTCAACCTATTCATGACCATGGTGAGTGTGAGAATTAGGAAGCACCCAAGCCCCTTGGTACTCTCTCTGTTTACTGAATTCAATAGAAAATCCCTTAGGAATACCATTTGTTGTTCTTGTGAATGCTAACAGTTGTCCTCTGAATCTAGTGTTAATTACTTGCATATAGTTTTCCGTTTCACTGTAGCATTACAGCACAAAGCAGTGCAGGTTCAGTGTGGATGGCTAAACATCACCACTGAATTTTTTTGTCAGCCATTCGTCACTTTCTGTGATGTATGCTATTTGTTTAGTGAGTAGGGTTTTCTTTTTTTGACCAGTTCCTGCACCTTTTCCGGCTGGCTTTTACATTTTACATTTCCGTCCAACATTTAACTGTGGTGGAAAACACTGTGTAACCTATAGGGGCTGTATGAGCTGACCTTGCTCCACCAATCAGTTATTCTTCCCTTCTTCCATTGTAGCATGGTAGCTTTTTCTTTTCTAAAGTCATGTTTCAAAATTGCAGTGACCATGAAAATCATTGATTAACTTTTTGAACTTTTTTTTTTTTTTTTTACTGTTTTTGTTGTTGTTTTATTTGTTTTTTTAGCTCTGTTTATTTAAGTGGCATTTTGTCTTCACTGTCTTGCTTCAGGGAAGCTAGTGTTTTTTGAACAAGACGTAGTAGTGCATTGTGAGAATGAATGGATTATTTTTCTATTTATAACCCTCTTTAGCAAGGAAAGTCATATTTTCACACGTCAAACGCTGCTTTCATCTGTAGTCTGTCACGACTCCTGCATTGTCTGTCTTTCTCGGTCTCCCATGAAATGGTACCTGGAGCAGAGGTTCTGCTGGAGTCTTACGACATCCAAATGACGAATGACTTTACTGTCGCAATGGGTGGTGTGAAGAAGAAATGGTGAAGTTGAAGAGCAGAAAAATGTCTGCTAAAGGCACAATAAATGTTACAAATAAGGGCATGGTGTGATCATTTACCACACATTGTCACTTTGAGCCCCTAAATATTTCTTTAAAAATCTGGTTACAAAGTGTGCACAGATTATCAGTTCCTGTTTGTTAAGCGACGAGTATGTTGTACAGATATGAATAGCAAAACAACCTAGACCAGCACTCTTGGATGCATGTGTGAATCCAGGTCATTTGTGCTCATCTAATAAAGCCCAGCTACTTTTGAGTTGTAAGCCAACCCTTTCCCATACCACTCAGGTATGTATGCTATTGATAAGGTTTGGAACACTCAAAACAAACGATTGTGTAATAGATTGAAGTCTTTGGTGTGTATTTGTGGCTGTTAAGCACCTATGGGGAACATGGACAAAGCAATTTTGATGTTTTAGGGTTGGTCAATTCTGTAAAAACGTCTAACAATAACCAACCAATAAATTAACGAAGGTAACCAATTTTTATAGTTCAAAAGGTTGGTTATGGATGCTAAAAAATGCAGATAAAAAGTTCCCAAGATTTGATTACTGGCGCCATAGCGGCGGCAAAACATTTGGAGTTGGACATTGTGAACCGATGTTTTTTCACTGGCGACACCACATAAAACGTAAATGATGAAAATTCCAGATAGTAAAGGCAGAGTACGTAAGAGCCTCTTATAGAGCGTTGATGTCGTATTTCTTCTGAAAAAGAACTGATAGAAAACAATGGCACACTAGGGACCAAAAGATCCCAGTTACGCCATTGAACTGATTCGTCTCTGACTGAGAGTGTGAACACAGCTATTTTTCTACCTCCCGCTGCTTCAGTGAATAATCTGTAGCTATGTTGTTCGCATGCACTGAAACAGTTACTATATAAGAAGTAATTTATTGTTTGATTAATTTAGCAAATACAACTCATAAACTGGTTTTCATATAATTTGTTATTTTATCAGAATGGCTTGGGGTTACTTTAACTCATGTTTTTGAAAAGTAGTTTCCATTGATTCCGTTTTAAACAAATTTTATAGTCAATGACTTGTCTGCCTTTGTACAAAAACAACTGATCTTAGCCACATGAACACGATTAATGGAACGATAGAATAAATGCGAAGGATGAATTAAGTAGGGCGCTCTGGTTGTTTGAGAGCGCTATCCAAGGTACTGAACGTTGAACACACGTTAACTCGGTCGGCAAACTCAAACACTGTACGACCTCGTGCTCTTGTTGGCGTAGGGGGTGGTAGTGGTGTTGGTGATTGGTGTCTTTTGAAAAGTGTATAGAATCTGCGCGAAGTCTAATTTGTCTTTCCTGCTTGGAAGTGAAAAAGATAAGGAACGGGACTAACAGGGGGCGGAGTGACATCGCTAAAGAGCAAAAACGTGCGACAGTGAGCGGAGGAGGAACAAAGTTGCCACGGCGACTATCAAAGCCCGGTTAGTCACTAAAAGAAGCATTTCACATGAACGTCCAGTCGCGATGGAGTTCATCGCGGAATTTGACACAGTGGACCATGGTGAGACACCTAACCCTGACAGTGCTTATGGGTCATCCGTTATGGACACGGACACAGAGGACAATCAGACCCACTCCACAACCCCTGTCACTTACGACGAAGAACTCACACATAAGGTGAGTAACTGTAACGTCAGTAACTGTTAAGCGTGTACTATTTGACCAGTAATGCAACCTACATGTATATTAATGTTCATACTTAAGTTCATTCAATGTAACGTAAGTCTAATGTAAGTGTTTAGCTGCTGTTAAGCAAGGTTGAGAATGAACTCTCAATTTCACAAACATCAACTAACTTTCACATTAGTGTGCATATGGGAATGCTCTTATGCATCTCACCAATAAGGGATAAATAAGGTGGTTTTAATGAATGGCTGTATGAAGGGATAATCATAATAATCCTGCTTACCACCATTTGTCATTTTCCACTGTCAAAGTCCTGGCAGGCTCAGGACCCTGGACAGGAAGCGAACAAGCACCAAAAAGTGTATTGGGGGGGGGTTATTTACCCTCAGGAGTAAGGGGCCAGCAGTGTTTAGTGCTGGTGAGTGAGTGCATTCTAACAGTTTTGTGTCGTGCTTTTGGGCGAGAACAGTGACTCACACACTTTATTTTCCGTTTGATGCAACTTGGCGGTAGCTCAGTGACTCATGCCAGGTGAGATTTTTTAGCCATGTATGTATTTGATTGTATTACAAACAAATACATTCAATCTCATTAAGAATTCACAAAATGAACCCTCTTGTCTACACAGGAAATCTAATAATTGTGGTGAGAAAATGTGACTTTGCATCATTAAGTACAAGCTCATCTTCCTGACAGTCAGAGAGCAGGTCTTATACAGCATAATGAGTTAACAACTGGCACTCCTCTCAAGATGAGATAACGTTTGAATGTTTAGAGGACAGAGAGAGCAACATTTACTGCAAACAGAGCCTTAATTTATTGCTGAGCAGAAATCAGAACGCACAGAGTCAGCCAAGCCATGCTGGTGCTCATCACCACTGTTGCATGACACTCTGAGCCTGTGTAATGAAACAGAAATTGCTTGCTCTTTCAAACCACACACACAAGTCTTCCACAGTGGCAAATTCTCATTTCTGTTTTCTTACAGCTGTAAAACAGGCCTGTAAAAACAGGTGGGAATCACATCTCACATTAATATTATAGCACAATTCATGATACTGTTGATCGATTCTTTTAAGATTTAATGAAATATAAAGAACTGAAATGTGACACCCTAACTATCAACACTCCAAATCTGTAGCATGCTAATAACCACAACCCCTGATGTTTGGGAACTCCCTGGCGCATTCTGAAAAGCCAAATTTATATTTATGGATATTATATACAAATAACATTAGGTACTATTTCAATACAATTTAAGTTTGTAATTCCAGTTGTCAGATACGCATATACAGTACATTGTTTTTCTTTTTCAATTTGGAATACATACATAAAAGACAAAAACAAAATCATGATTGTATAGAGCTTTGAAAGGGTAAGTCTCTGGTTTCCTCTTATACAAGTGTACTTTCATGTTCCCATGTTTAGAAAAACTGGTCTTTTTCTATCTAGTGCATGCATGGACACCCGAATGGAAATTAAAGCACCGAAGCTTGTTAGCGAGTCCAGTTTTTTCTTCTGCTGGTTTCCTTCTGAATGCTGAAGTATGCGGCTGAATCATTTGTACTTGAATAGCCTCTATAATATATGTAACGTTCACATCAGAGACCTTTGTTCAACAAGCTATAAAACTTGACATTAACTCGACATATCAGTTGCCTGCAGGTAAGTAAGCAGAAATAACCATGATGACAAAATGCATTCTGATCATAACAGTTTTAACTGTAAGGAAAACTGACGTTCACCAGAACCCTTGATGTCTGGCATATAATAGCCACCAAATTAGCATGCAAGCATGCTGGAATACAAGTGCCCAAATCATATAACTGGTCAGTTGAGAAAGCAATATATCTAGAATATGATAGTATCAGTATGTCAGGAAATGTAAAATTGTTTACTTGCGCTTGCTAGATCACACAGTAACTGCATATCCATTTATAGTCAGGACCCCACATCAGTTCGTGGATGGCAACTGACTGCTGAATCCCAGTAAGACTCATTTCTATTGAGAACGCCCTGACTCCATGAACTCCTGACCACTCCTTCTAAGAATGCACACAACCTGGGTGCAGTTTTTGACAACTAGTTATTATTCCTAACATGTTGCAGTCCTGACGTAGTCCTGCAGGTTTGTCCTGTACTGAATGAGGAGGACTCCACCTGTTTTTGCTCTAGCCAGGCCGCTCAGGTGCCACAGTCTTCAGGCATGTGTCCCAGTGCCTGGTCTTAGGTCTGGGCAGCTGAGCCAGACTGGGGCAACACCACTTATCTTCAGCCTCACGAAGATCTGCACCATCACTCCACTGCCACCTGCCCTCTACAGGAGCCCTAATGAACTATCCGTCTAACTAACTAACTAACTAACTAACAGTCATTTGCTGTCCTTGGAGAACAACAGGTGACCGTTCTCTTGAAAGCGCATTTAAGTAAACCCCATTGAATGTTCTTAATCACCATGATTAGTGCATTCATTTGTTCATTGTTTCGGAGTACACAGCAAATTACTTCTGCAAATCACTGTTGCTAATATCATCAGTAATTGACTCCCCTTGTCATGGTGACGTAAAGGTATAAGATCTGCTTGGTTAATGCGCACGGATACACTGGGTTCTAGAGATCCACGTGACTAACTGTTCAACTGTTTCTTCTTCTGTCATTTCACATGTATGGGTAAGGTTGGTGTAGGAGCTCATATTAAAAACAGATGAGATGAATGACCATCTCATCTGTGAGATGTTTGTTCTGTTTTCTCTGTGGACCCCTCACCCAGCCTTTCCATCCTGCTGCTAAAACAACACTGGTTGGCTATACAACACTGTACAACTAAAACATGACATACATGTTCCTTCTGCGTATGGCTGGCCTTTGCTTAACATTTCATGTCTCATAAAAAGTTTTTTTTTTTTTTAAAAAAGATCAAATAATAGAACACAGATTCATCCGGTTGGCTTTTATTACACTGCACATAGGTTGCTCTGCGTCTGCTAGAGAACAACCAAAATGTCATTTCAAGCCTAAACTGTTCTTGTGCTCTGATCCAGGCTTTGTAATTCATTTAGCAGTCCAGTGACGCTATCATTACAGCATGAGAGATATCGCATCCCTGTGAGCTTAAGGGTGAGGTCACAGCAAATGGTCTAAGAAAACAATCATCAAACCACCTTTTACTAAATACTTCTGTTCAGCTTCTCGGTGACGTCTGCAAACAGTGCTGTGTAATGACTCATTAGGTCTGCAGGGATTATGCAGGAGACAGACGTTCATTAGCTACAATGGAACGTCTCCCAAATGCGGAGTTTCCATAGGAGGGAGTAACATGGGGCCAATGGTCTCCATCAGCTGCTCATGTGAACCCGCTTGTCATGTTTATGTGGCGGAGTGCTAAAATTAAGAAGTCTCTGTGCTGGAGGTCTGACGTGCTGCTATGGTAACCGGCCAGTCCTCCCCCTCCTCCACCAGCCAGTGCTTTTCCTCCTGTGTTCCCTGCCAACTGCTAAGTGAAAGATGAGGGTTGTGAATGGTATCAAAGTTCAGTCTGATATAGCAAACTAATGGAGTGTGGATGCCAGTGGTATTCGTGATGGGCTCCTGTGACCACACACACCTTGGCACTTACTGTTGTGTGATGCACACAGCGGAGGCACCTCGGAGGGGCTTAAAGCACACCGACGTTTTCACATGCAGCCATCAAGTGCCTCCTCCCAACCCCGAAGACACTTTCGCGGCACCACCCCCGCCGCCGTCCCTGTTTCTAACATCCCACCTTGCCACTTTAAACATCCGTGAACCGCGCCCGTGGTAAAATGACACCAGTTCAAACAGAACAGAGGAGTCGCCAAAAATAACATAATCTCTGTGCTGAAGAAATGCAACTCCTACTCTGTGGGGATTAGAGGAGATGTCAGATCTGAGAGCTGAGAGCATGTTTGCGTGTAAGAGCGGAAGGAGCATTGTGGAGATGGCAGATAAGGCTGCGCCGAGCTGAGCCCACTGGCCGGAGGTGATGAATGTCGGCAGAAGAGCACGGCGTGCGCCTGCAGAACGGCGGCTGCTTGCAGGCGGAATAACCATGGCAACAGGAACCAGATCACACCCACGTAGAGCTTGTGCTTTCTGCTGAGCTTAGTACGTGACCCGGTGGGATAGGGAGCGATACTTATCTAGGGTGCCAGTGCCGTGGGATACAGAAAGAGGAAGAGATAGACAGACGTAGAGAGAGAGACAAAGAGACAGAGAGGGAGAGGGGAGAGACAAAGAGACTCACAGAGAGAAAGATTGAAAGAGCATTTTGTTTAACAAGCGTGAGCTACAGAACGTGACACAAAACTCAGAATTGATGCCCAGTCTGTGTTTCAGCGAGAGTCCTGTGGAAACCAGACACCTTCGCTCTCCTACATCAAGTGACAAGCTGATGATTCTGACCTTAACAAGTGACATCTTAAACTGTCGCTCCTTTCCCCAAGACAACAGTACCTTAGGCTCACTCAAAACCCAGATGTACCTTTACATAAAATCTTGCAAGCACCTACTATTCACCCAGAATTACTAACACGTGTAACTGGACAGTCAGTAGGCCAAGAAGATGGGCACTCATGATATGAGCTATATGACACGTCAAGGCATAAGACACAAGCCAGCTTCATATCAGCACACAGCGCAACAATACATATTTCAAAATATATCCAGTAAAAAAGCAAGTCTAATAAAAAACAGGACATATTTTGTCCCAGATAAACAGAATACTCCCAGGACAGACAAAAAAACCCCCAGACCCTTATGTCAAAATCGAAATTGGTTCCATCCCTGCTACCTTCTTGGTCAATATGCTGTTATTCATCTGACTGGGTGATTTCTGTTTGGCACAGACCATATTGGTTGGGGACAGTGGAGTTGGGAAGACCTCGCTGCTGGTGCAGTTTGACCAGGGCAAATTCATCCCCGGTTCCTTCTCTGCTACCGTTGGCATTGGCTTCACGGTGAGTATTCATCCTGACATCGCTGCACTGTGGCCCTCAAAGTCAAGCACCACTACGTGGGTATACAGAGATAAGATCAAAACTCCCATTGGCTCATAGTACTGGGTCTTGGAGGAGGAGGAGGGGGGGGGTGTTAAGGGGAGAATTTAGGAATGTCAGTGGCTATGGAACGCTAAATGGCTCCCACCTGATCTGAGTTCTATTGTGTGTAATCACTGTAAAGAAAACTGCAATCAAATGCGGAATGGTGATGTGTACAGTGATTGCTTTCTGTTAGCACTGGCATGAAAACCTCCTGATGATTTGCCAGAGTGTAATAATACTGAGAAAACAGCACCATTCAGTGATGGCCTCCTTGGGGGGGTTTATTGGCGCTTTAAGTGCCAATCGCTTCCTATTTATATTCATAACATGGACTGAGGGGCTCAGTATTGAGGTAAGGCTGGGTGTCTGATTATGATAATAGGTTAAATGACAAGGCTACTACTGAATAATTATAATTGTAGAAGCATCTATCCGGGCTCAGCTGGATCAAAGCTTATTGTTTTGGATGAAGGGACTTGGGCGACGCCCACATTTTTTAAGGTGGACGAGAAGGCAGGAATTGGCTTTTGTAATCACACCTTTGGAGGCACACCTTGTCTGTTTGTTTAATACGATTTTACATTTCTAGAATGAATTGTATAAACCAGCTGCTTTAGAAACAACAATCTGTGGTGATAAACAGCAGGCGATACAGATGACTTTCGTTCCATAATAGATTCATCAGCACTCTGCACTTTTAAATGCGAATAAAGTGCCCCCCCCCCCTTTTAGTCTATTGACTGCAGTGCCAGATTCATGTCAGCAAACATCTTACGGTTTGGTTGGTGAGATGATCTGCTGTGTGAAAATATGAAAACTCAAGGAGGAGGAATGTGACAACATACCTTCTCAGTTCAGTATATGTGGGAAGAAAGAAGGACGTATAGACTGGAGCGTGTAGCGAAATAAAATGGGATTTTCTTGAAAGGAACCGAAAAGATTTATGAAAACGATAGCAGAATTGCCGAGCTGAGGCCGGTCTCCTAAAAGACCCGTGGTGTTAAGATCTTAAATAGCAGAGTATTCATTCTAATACTCGCGCTACCAATTAAAGATCCTTGCGTTACGATGCTTTTGGGAACCCCATTCTTGGTGGATGTCCTTGCACGAATACACATTTCAGAAGCAAAATCATTCCAACAGTGTGTGACACTGAGACAGACGAATACCATTGGAGACTGTTGTGAAATTCGTATTTGCGTGGATGGGTTTGTAGACGTGCAGAGTTCAAATCAAATTCTTGGACAGAGGGGGGAGACAAACTCTTAGGAAATGATGGCCGATATGGACACGTTCTGAACCGTGGCAGTAGTTTGACAAACTTCATTTAAGTAACTTTTTTATGATCCTGTCGGTAAACATAAAAGTTAATGTTTCAGGGAACGGTTCTATGATCTCATTTCCTTTCTCTAAAGAAAGAGACCAACAATAATCTGTACACCTGAATCTGCTTATTTGATTGTACACAATGCAACATGCTCAACGTTGCAAATCTTCCTTTAAAAGCAGGGTTTTTTTATTTTAACGCGTTACACATTAATTGGAAGAGTAAACTGAACGGATGGTGTAACCCGCAGTGTCAAACAACAGAAATCTTTCCGGATTCGACGTTCTCTTCGGTTCGCGTCGCGTTTCATGTAAGCGTTTCCCGGTTCGTTTTGACATTTTTTTCATTTGACGGACTCCTCCTTCTTTTCAATCAATGACTAGCATGCCACCTGTCGTGTCTGACTCAAGCAAGTGCCTGTTGCTTGCGAGGCTGCTGTTTGCTTTGGATCCATAAGGAGAGCGCATTTCTGCTCCGATGATGGTTAGCGGTGAAAAGAGATGATAACAGCGTTGTTTACTGCTTTAACGCTGGAGTGATGGGGTGGAATCGAGACCCGGTGGATCGGAGAAGTGCCTGGGCATTTTTGTTTATTGTCGCCTGCAGGAGCGTTTAATCTCTCAATCTCAAGGGACGGACGTCTCTCGAAGTTTGACGCTAGACACATGCTTTTGTTCTCGTTACGGCGACTGATTACTTGAGCTGGGCTCTTGGGTAATTTAGCAGCAGTATGTAATTGTTGATGGGCACATTGCGCGTGGCAGCTGGAATTCACTTACTGTTGTCTTGGGGAAAAATACTGAACAGATATACAGATCTACGTTCTTGGTAGTTATTTGTATCCACAATGTCTATTAAAAAGGCGTCATTGACGGATAATGAGGTAAAAAATGGAACGTCAAGAAATGTACTCGAAAGATGTGCTTCAGTTAATGAATATTTTGACATTTCTTTCAAGGTATGTATGTAGCTTATTCTTATACCTCTTTTTAATAAGTATTTTTCGTATTTGTATAACATGGTAGCCAGCTTTAGCGCTAAAGGCGTCTTTTGCAAGGAACATCGAACACTTTTTTTTATAGATTTTTAGATATCATACACTTACAATCATACTCAGATTTCCGACTTGTATAAATTGTATAGGTTTTTTCGCCAGGGTTGCTCGTGATTAAAGTTCCCTATCTATTGAAACAACGCGCTTTTCTGTAGTTTATTTGATCACAAACACAACTTTTTCTTTGACGGTCAGATATATTTACTGAGGGCGGGATGCCTTGAGGTTCCCTCTGAATCACTAAGCTCAGTTTGTAACCAGTTACAGCTGCGGATATGCCACGTCTCTCTTTGGAGAAACTGCAGAATTCATATCTCGTATGTGGACTTTTTGTGGACTTTTATAGATGTTCAATTGAGATCAAATTCCTCTAAAACGACCCTGTTTGATTGCAATGGTCAAAATGTACATGTTCTAAATAGCTGAGCCTAAACACGCACCAGAAATAATATGCAAAACTGCTATATAATGCAAATTCTGTGAAATGCAAATTTTGCCATTCGAAATTCCGGTGGATTAATCACTCAGTCTCTCGTGGCCTCCTACAGACAACGTGCGTGATGTGCGTGAGACTTGGTGTATAGTTTGTCACAAACGCGATGTAAATGGACGTGTAATACACTTTCTGGAGGAGTTAACTGACTGTAGCCCTAACCGTTTTCTCTGACCCTGACACGTGTAGGTGATGCTGCTGGGAGACTCGGCTGTAGGGAAGACGTGCATCCTGGTGCGCTTTAAAGACGGTGCCTTTCTGGGAGGCAACTTCATTGCCACCGTGGGAATAGACTTTAGGGTGAGCAAGAAGTAAACAGATCCAGCATTTGACCGCGCGCTGACCACCGTGTCGTTGCTACACGCGCGCACACACTCACATATTATTGGGCAAGTGGCTGTACTGGAGCTCCATCACTACTGTACTCTTGCAGGGGTCTCTGGTTGCCCATGGTATCCTTGTTGCATTTCAATTGGACCACGAGTCTCTGCATGTCACAGGCGTGGGATCAGCCAGTGCAGAGAGCACAGAATGTCGACCAACGGGCCAGTGTGTCTCTTAAAGCTCCATGAGGGTGGTAATGTTGAAGGTTTGCCTGAACCCAACTTGCACCTCGGCCCAAATCATCATCAGTGTGCCACAGTGCACCGGTACGCCTCAGCTGCAGCTAGATTTGCTCTGTGGGATGCAGTTCTGCAACATGTGATTTTAGACACAAACATCTAGTAGACTGTAGTTGTGGACAGTGATGCATATGGCGTCTTTTTGTAATATTGATCTAGCAACGTTCAAATGAGCAGTCGTGGTCTGTGGATCAGTCGCTGTTCTGTAATAAATATCGTCATCACAGATATATTGCCATAACAGCCATATGCAATGTTCAGTACTGATGTATACTCTACATGTGTACATGTGTGACACACACAATGCTGACGGGACATAAAGACTAACGAATAATGAGAGAGGTGGGGGGAGCTTAAATGGATAAATGGAAGTCTGTGGTTTGTAAGTGGGGGGTGGAGGTGGGGGGGCAGCATAAAGACTCCAATCACAACCAAACCATTGAACATGACATTTACATAACATTACAGTATATACAACAGGTATATAGCTGTGACTTGAGACAGAAATGAAAGCAGATATATAGTACATTATAGAGAGAGAGAGACAGATGCACACAGAGAGAGAGAGAGAGAAGAATTATATTTAAAAGTGACAGTGCACGACTGGGTTGGTGAGTCAGATCAATCAAAGTGTTTTTCTGTTGAAGCCATTAAGGTTGTGATTGAGCAGTAGGACCGGCAGAACAGAAGCTGATTAAAGTGCCCTCGTGGAGGAAGGTGGGGCTTCGTTTCAGATCTCCCAACAAATGAAAAGCATACAGTAACATTGGATCGCTTTTCGGATGACTTTTTGATGCATCAGTAGTTAGTCTGTTTTTAACTAACTGAAACATAAAGATCGAGTTTTTTATTCATATCCTATTGCTGCAATTTGTTCATGTAATGCGTTTGAAAACAGTACATTACATTTTCGAGTTCTTCATTCATAATAGTTTTACACCATGTAGCGTTGATTCCATGGAAAATTACATTTTGTCTTGGTAAACATTTAGCTACTGCCTACCTGCACCAGACTTTATATGGATAATTATTCATTATAATTGTTAGCATATCCCGTTGTATATCCACTGTTATGCTGAAACCAAACCCCATTATTTTCATTTCGCCATTGTTTAATCACGTTGTTAGCCTGGGAGTATAAATGGAAGTCTATGTCAATAGTTGGTGGTTTCCATTACGAAGTTCAACAGGTTGGACTGGACACACATAGCACAACATTTAGATCCGGGACATATAAACGAACAGGAAATTTAGCATAAAAAGTGAGAAGTTTGAGACCATTCTGATCCTGTTACTAGGTTCTAATTAATGGTCCCAAACGCCACACCAATCTGTCCTAGTTGATCTTCCTGTTTGTGTTTGTGGAGGCAGCTGGCCTGTTTTGTTGTTGTTTCTTTCTTTCATAAGTAATTGCTGAATGGCCAAGCTGCAGTGGTTCACTGGAACATGGCAGCTCTATTTCGGGAGCACTTCCTGGTAGCAGTTCCTCAGCATGTGGGTGTGTGGGAGCCCAGAGAACCCGTCAGATGCACCCTGGCTGCAGGAGGAAAAAATGGAAACCAATTACAGCTAATTGATGGGCTAGAACAGGTCTTGAGTGGAAAGGTTCACTTTTTAGAAACTATTCTGATTAACAGTGCAGCAAGCAGAATTCCCCTTTAATGGCTGGTGAAATGTTAAGAAGAACTGAATTGTGCGGTGACAAAAAATGATGGTGGTGTGTGAGCTAGACAGCAGTGGTGGATGCTCTGACGCTGCTCATTCCAGTGTCCTGATATGTGGATAGTTGCCAGGCTGTACTATGCAAAACACAGCTGTAATCCAAGCAACAACAACATCACAAAACTTATTGGGCATTTAAAGTTAGGGTTAGGCCTCGAGAACAGCTCTGCTGCCTTAAGAACAGATTTATGGTTTCTGCAATAACTAGAATAGGGTTATAATGGTTGTCCTTTGGTTGGGGGAGCCGGTCTGAACTCTGCTTTAAAGAAGCAGATAGGACCCTGGTCCTGCCAGGGACAGTTGCCAAAGAAACCTCCTCCTACTCATTTGTCTTCCGCTTCTTCCTCTTCCGTGGTTTAATGGTGGGTTGCAAACAACCACCAACCATTTCGACAAATTGCATCATGGTTTCGATCTGTAGTGAGGGGTAACGAGTGGTGGCCTAAAGCTTGTGTACACAGCCAGCTCACCAGTGAAGCCACTGACCATTGCAGTTAACAAACATGTTGGTAAGGAACGTGTGTTGGAGATGTGACAGACTCCATATAGTATAACTGCAAACCTTCATCTTCTGGGGTGTCTTGGGATGCTTGTGAAGAACTAAATGTTTTGAGTCATGTCAAATGTGAAGGTTTCATTATGGACTTGAACGTTGTAGCTACACCCAAGTAATAATAAAGCTTCCTCAGAACGGAACTTCTACGGCTTCATTCACATTCACAATCCTATACGAAATGATTTGGTAAATCTATCCATCAATAAATATGTAAATATATCTTTTTATCATTGTAATGTAGATCTTCATCAATATATGCTTCAATAAGTGCATCAATCAATGAATCGCTAAATTGTTTCCGTAAAATCTTAAATAGGACATTGAGAGATTTATGTTTATTTAATAGATGTGATATAGATTGATTTTAGTAGGAGTTTTATTGTCTTATATTGTATTGATAATTATATTATTATATTATTTGCTATTCTTCACCCCCCATGCACAACAACATTCTGAACTTTCTCATCCCACAATCCTATTACTGCTGGAAAGAAAACACATGCATGCATACATAAATACATATATACACATGTACATGTATACATGTATTCATTCAAATCCAATTTCAATTGTGCTATTGTGCCAGGTGTCCAGGGCAATGCTATTTGCTACATTTCCATGGAGGAGGAATTCAGTTTGAGTGATGTGCTGTTTTCGATGGTCATGCGCTTTGATTGGTCATTTGGACCAAGGGTGACACGGTCCTTGCAGGCTAAACGTGTCCACTCCCCAGCCCCCCTGACCTGCACCACAGCAGATGTCAGGCTCGCATTCAGACATTCAGCCACCCGTACTTCAGTCTGGTTGTGAACACTTGCATTGTTAATACCACTGGGGAGATGTTTCACCTTAAAAATTAACAATCTAACACTTCACAACACTAATAAAATGCTTTGGATTTTGGCATATGTCTGTTTATTGTTGGCAGGTTGTGATTTTAAATTGGACTCTGTGGGTGTATGAATGACTACCAGACCTCAGCTGGTTTTGACATTAGGCAGTGGTTAATCATTTCTGAGTGATGCGCGATCTCAGCAAGTGTCTTGGTTATGTATGCTGTCCAATTTATAATAAAAATCCAAGGTGACCTTTCAGTTCAGTTTGATAGTAAGGATTCAGAGGGTGGGCGTGACAGCCCTGCAGTGCAAGAAAAGCAGTACAGTGTGTAAAGTCTGAATGCAGTACAGTTAGCGAGTAGCAAGAGAAACACATTGAGCGTGATTTGGAGTGCACAGTCCGCCACCTGTGGAAGGACAGTTAAAGTCTACAGCTATTATTCCCATGAGGCTGTAACACCAGAAACATCATGGAACCAGATATTTCTCAGTTCCGTTTTGAACTACGTTTATGCAAGTTGTAACTGTTTATCTGTCACTATACCATAAAATCTGTGCTAGCTGTGCTCTGACTTCTCATTAGTGCTTGGTTTCTGGGCATGGGACCATTGTTAGCTGGATATTTTTGGCTTGTAGGCCATGCTGACACTTTCAGCAGCACCACTGTGTCTGATGCATTCACATGAGCACAGCACCCACTGACATATTAGTGTCACTGCCGTGCAGCCAAATAACATCCTGACAGTGGGCCAGTGGTCATTTACTGAGCAGTTGTGAATCAGGGTGGCTGACAAGTCATTTGACAGATGGGCTACTGGTGGTAACTCTGCACCAATCAGATGCGCCAGTAAGGCATTACATTTACATATTTGGTAGAGTGCTCTCATCCAGAGCAACTTGCAATTATGTACGTGTTACTTAGGTCAGCAAACATACTGGTAGGAGTCTCACCCAGGGATTTCTATTGGTATAGCATAGCACATGTGACCAGATGGGGTTTGAACCCCCCTAGTCCCCCACAGGAGAGGCAGCACTGTTAAACAGTGCATTATACCACCTAGGCACATGTGCAAAAATGGGTGGTGCATTAATTTTAGCAAGTTGTACATCCTGCTAGCAAGCTGTCTCATTGTGGTCTAAGATGCAGTGCGATTTAGAAGTTCCTTTTATAAATTTGTACACTTCGTTATTTTATAGATGTCATAACCATCTGAGTAGTAGGTGTACGAAGCAAATAGATTTTACCACATGACATTAGAGCTAGTTTATGAGAGTGAAGTCACAGATATCTTCCAGTGAACTGTCGAGCACCGTCGTGTTTGAAAGTGTTTGTCAAAGAACATTACATTTTAACCCGCTCTAAGCAATGCTTCCTGCATATGAGAACAAGTTATGATTTCAACAACATTTTGACCAAAATAACACATGGCACATCTGGAATACAATCCTCACTCTGAATTTATTACACATGCCACTTGAGGTCAGTGTTCTGTATTTTTGCAGTGTCACCATGTCTCAATGGAGATGCGCTACCTGGTTCTACTGTACAACAGGGCAAATCAAGGTAGTTGGTTGATACTTTGATGGAGTCAGAGAGTGTTTTGTAATTTGTATCACCTTACTGAATCTGCATGTTGACAAGACACTCATCTTTTTTACTTTGATCATTACCACTAACAGTGTATCACCGGTAGGCGCTGTAACAACTCGCGGCTGTTGAAGTGTTTTTGTCAAGTTCACTGGGCCTTTTGGCAGTAATGTGTGAAATGATTTATTAAGCGTCATGTTTTCAGGGCAGATGGTGTAATTTTGAAACATTTTGTTCACAAAAGCATGCCACATGCTAACCAGACATGTCACCAGGAAATGAAAAGGGGGCTGGTTTGGTATTTATGATGGACATTTTCTTCTTCCCTGTGTTAATGAAGTCTTATCAGACAGCTGCGCTTTACGCTTTATATGGTTCTGGCTTGGGCAGGAATACATTGGTGAGAGACTCATTTGAGTGTGAGAGACTCATTTGAGTGTGAGAGACTCATTTAAGTATGTGTGTGCATGCCTTCCATACATAAACTGTTAAAGGTTTTGTATCCTTGCAAATGAAAAATTGCAAACAAGAATCTCATATTGTGCTTGAACAAAAATGTATTGAGTTTTTTTTTTTTATGAATGTTTTCATGCATCTCTTCTATTTCTGGTTTCTCAGAACAAGGTGGTGACAGTGGATGACATGAAGGTCAAACTTCAGGTCAGTGATGACCGTCTCTCCATTACTTGCGCTGTGCTACCCATACATATAACCATTAACTATAATGACTGTTTTCTTGCAACTCTATATGCAGGGCAACAAGAAGAACCTGTTTAGCGTCATATGGTTGTTTTTGTTTTGTTTGTTTTTTTTGTTCTTTTGAAAGACGTGAATGCCTCTGCAGTTATCCGACAGCTCTCCACAAACATTAACATTTCTCCAGATTTGCTGGTTATTTCATTTGGGGGGAACCATGATGTGGCAGCTGAGGCTAATTCTGGATACTGGAGTTTGCATTCTGGATTCTGGAATCTAAAGTTTGCATTCTGGAGTCTGCATGCTCATTCTTAAAGCACAGCTGTACAGTCTGCTCCTCTGTCTACCTTCAGGTTATTAGTGTGAATTGGCTGTTGCATAACATTGGCTATCTTTGGCATAGTTTGAAGGGTGCTTTCACACTTTCAGTCAACCTTTTCTCTCTCCCTGTGCAGAGATGGGCTTCATCTAAGTAAAATGCACAGCAAAATCAACATGCCAAATACATCTCTTAGTTTCTATTTACATGAGATGCTTTTCTGCCCATTCATATTCTAAATGATGTTGATCTGAATAATTACATGACATAAGGATTACATTTGGACTTATACTGTTGGACTTATTCTATTTAAAACATTTCTTGGATGAGATGTTGTTGTTGTCAAAGGGATCTTTTGTATTTGAATGATGTTTTTTCATTCACGTTGTGTCTGTTGCAGATTTGGGATACAGCAGGGCAGGAGAGGTTCCGCAGTGTCACTCACGCGTACTACCGAGATGCACAGGGTAAACACACCATGGTTCTGTGCTCTGTTTTGTTTGTTTCTTGGGGAGGACGGTTGTGAGGGGGTGTGAGGGGGTGCTCGTGCCGTCTTTCATTTTCGGTGATGGACTTTCACAGTGGTGAAGTGAATGGTGGTGTTTGAGGTATTAATGGTGAACTTTGTGTTCTTGCACCTTTAGCTCTCCTACTGCTGTATGACATCACGAGAAAGTCGTCCTTTGATAACATCAGGGTAAGGCAGGCAAACCTTTTTTATTTTTCTGCTTATGTGGTGTTCGAGTGAAAAGCACTGTTCTTTTCCCAACGCCACTCAGCTGATCTGTGGCAAGCATTCGTTTTCAAACTGTGACTCTCTTGTTTGTCTTCTCATGTCATTGTTTTTTTTTTCTTCATCTGTCACCATGCAGGCTTGGTTGACTGAAATTCATGAGTATGCACAGAAGGATGTGGTCATCATGTTGCTTGGCAACAAGGTAAGTGGGACTTCCTGGGAGGAGTAAAGACATACAGATAAGCAATCTCCTGAAAGTAAAACTCGCAAACAATTATAAGTGGACACCAAACATGTGTAAAATATGTAATTATGACTCAGAAATGCTACTTTGAGAGGGATGTAATGTCAGTAGCCATAAAAGAGCCATCCGAAGCAGCTCCTGGGGCACTGAACTGAATCTACATCCTTTTAGTGAAACGTTAAGCTGCCTTAATTACCATTTATTTCCATACAGTCCTTTTATTTGTACAGGCCATGAAATAAGCCCTGCTAAAAGAACAGACTTCATTTTTTCAGATGGCTAATTTGTCTGGACTGTGCAGTATGGACTCATGCAAGTCTAAAATGCGATTACAAAGGCCTTTCCCATCTATTTTCCTTTTGAGTCCGAGGGTCTAAGGAATTTGCGTTGCAGCTGGTTGGTTGTGATAATGGGAGCTGTCAGCATGTTTTCTTAATGACCTTCTGCTGTTCACATAAATGCAGGATTCTTTCTTTACTATATTATTTAAGAAAGAATGGTTCATAAAACAAATCACATTAGATGTAGTCAAATCAAACTGTTGACAGTGTTTTATCTTTAATTAAATATATTAATGTAAAAACATGGATTGATTCATGCAGTATTTTTCAAATTGCTTCCTTTAAATTAGAATTATATTTGTACATATGTTACAATGTACTGCTTTTTAAAATAATTGCAATAATGAGGATTTTGCCTCCTTTATGGCAGCAGTGCCCCCTAATGGGGAAATGTGTGTAGAAAAGTACAAAGATGAGCATGTCCATGGTAGATGAGGTAGTTGAAGAGTCTGTGGATAAATGTAAAGATGTACTGGCGGTAGTGTCTGGAATGATATGTAGCTTTGATATAATCCTCTACATCAGCAGTGCCACTAAGGTGCCATCTACCCTACCAGTGTGGAATGCTGATGGCATTGTTCAGCAACTCAGTGTTTTCTACACAGAATTACCAAATAATGTATTATTTCTGTTTTATGTTGCCATTCCCTCTATATCTAGTATACTGTTTCTCTGTTTTGTGATTCACAACAGCACACTGTTGACTGAATATTGTAAAAAAAAATTCAATAATAAATAAAAAAAGTTACTGCTGCACAATATGTTGTCTGCAATATGCAAATTAGCCTTCTAGGAAATCACACCATTTTTTAAATGTGTGCTACAAGTATCTTGACCAATTTAAGACATTGCAGATAGCTGATCTGTGGGTGTTTGATGAATCACAGCATACACATGATCCAAACAAACAAATGCTTTCTGTAAGATAGACAGATGTAGTTTCTAAATGTGTGTTGTAAGAGTCTGACGATGAATATGAAGCTGTGCACGGGTTCACTGCATGTGTCCATATATCACATGGCCTATTACAAAAACACAAGATGAAAGACCAATTTCATTATTGTGTTTTTGTCCATATTATGCAGCCCCAATGCCAACTTATTAATAATGTTATTCATATTATTAACTGCATAGATAACAGGTTTGACCTGCATTTGGTAATAAAAAGGGATGTCATAACCAATGGGTCTTCATCAATTCCAATGTATTTCATTATATTCAGTTATGATTTGAATTAGTATTATTCAGTTTTTTGTTTGTTTATTCTATTTTTGTTTAATATACCTGAACCTCCATGTCTCTTCCTGTTGGATTCAACCATGAACTGAACTTCAACATATTAGATCATTAGGAACAGGGTTGGTGACCACTGACCTATCAATGCAGTGAATGTGCAGTAACACCTGAATAACGGTCAGTACTTCTGTTCCCACAGTCAGACATGGCGGCCGAGCGAGTTATCAAACACGAGGAAGGACAGAAGCTGGCTAAGGTAGGCTGAGCGTCGTATACCACACCATGGACAACACATTAAACATAAGTACTTGTGAGTCATGTTTGAATATGAACAATTAGAAACTACTTTCAGACGCTGTTCACAGATTGATGCTGTTTGCTGATTTGCTATGTACAAACCATGCTACACTGTGATTTTTGAACAAGGAGTATGGAGTTCCGTTCATGGAGACAAGTGCCAAAACCGGTGTGAATGTAGAGCTTGCTTTCCACGCTATAGCACGGTAGGCCACCATGTTTACAGAGTACTGCATTTGATTTTGCTGTTGTTGTCATTCCTTTTAAAATTGTATCGAAATTTTAAGCTATATATTTATTTTTAAATACTTAATGTTTTAACTGACACCGGAAGTTTGATTAATTCTGATGTTTGATTTGCATGTCTGATGCATGTTTGATGCAATCTGATGTCTGATATATTCAATTCAATTCAATTTTATTTATATAGCGCTTTTTACAACACATGTTGTCACAAAGCAGCTTTACAAATTGCGTGGGTCCAGATCCCTAATGAGCAAGCCAAAGGCGACAGTGGCAAGGAAAAACTCCCTAAGATGGCAGGAATTTAGGAAGAAACCTTGGGAGGACCAAGACTCAAAAGGGAACCCATCCTCCATTGGGCGGTCCGCTAGCAATGTCCACATTCACAGTTCATGTATAGTCCAGATATACTCCTGTAGTTATGATTCTACTTCCAGGCCGAGTAGTCACAGTCCCTTCAGAGTAGATGAGCCTCAGGTGGGAGTTGGCATCAGCGCGTCCTCTTGCGATAATGGCACATCCAACCACGGCATCGGCACATCCACTGGCAAGCCAGACCATCTCCTAGATGCTTGTATGGGGTGTTGTAACGGGAAAGGCTCGTCTTTCCTTGTCCCGGTATTTCTCGGGCAGCCATTGGGAAGAAGAGGGACAATTAGTTCTATATGGAATATGTTAGACAAAGTAAATGTAAACATTTCTGGAGTGTGGCAGCGACTCCGGCAATTAAATTATTACAGCCTAGCTAAAGGGCAGAACCAGAAGGTAACACAGACTTGGGAGCATCCTGAGACACTGGCATCCATCCACTACACCGTCGACAAACTTGAGTGACCGCGTGCAGTGATAGGATGACAGCACCAGCGCCCCAGTTTGCCATAAAAACCCTTTGCCCATGAACCCCTGGATCTGTTACCTTATCTAAAGGGGCACATTAATTACCAAATGCTAGATCAAACAAGTAAGTTTTCAACCTAGACTTAAAGATTGAGACTGTGCCAGAGTCCCGGACACATTCTGGAAGACTATTCCATAGTTGGGGGCCTTATAAGAAAAGGCTCTTCCCCCCTGCTGTTACCTTATTAATTGATGGAACTAATAAGAGGCCAGCACCTTGGGATCGTAGTGGTCGCGGGGGTTCATAATAAGAGATAAGCTCTTGGAGGTAGTCAGGAGCAAGTCCATGCAGTGCTTTATAAGTCAATAGAATAATTTTAAAATCAATACGGAATTTTACTGGGAGCCAGTGCAGGGCCGATAAGACTGGGCTGATATGTTCAAATTTCCTAGTTCTAGTTAGAACTCTGGCTGCGGCATTTTGAACTACTTGAAGTTTATTTATATTCCTATTTGAGCATCCTGACAGTAACGAGTTACAATAATCTAATCTGGAACTAACAAAGGCGTGTACTAGTTTTTCTGCATCATGCTGGGATAATGCATTTCTTAACTTGGCAATGTTACGGAGATGTAGAAAAGCTATCCTGGTAGTATTATCTATGTATTTATCAAATGATAGGTCAGAGTCGAATAAGACGCCGAGATTTTTGGCTACCGAGCCAGGAGTAATGGGGTAATCTGCAAGATTTAACATTATATCTGGTATTTTCTGTCTTGTGGCCTTTGGGCCCAGAAGGAGAACCTCCGTTTTGTCACCATTAAGGTGGAGGAAGTTTAGCGACATCCAACATCTAATATCACTTACGCAGGCCTCAATTTTTCCTAATCTGGATTTGTCATCAGGTTTGGCTGATATATAAAGTTGGGTGTCATCTGCATAGCAGTGAAAGTTGACACCATGTTTATTTATAACTATTCCTAATGGTAACATATATAATGTAAATAATAGTGGTCCTAGAATGGAGCCTTGCGGGACTCCATATTTCACTTCTGAGTGTTTGGAGGGAATATTATCGAGCTCTACAAACTGATAGCGATTGGTTAGGTAAGAATTAAACCATGACAGGGCTGTACCGAGATTCCAACCCAGTTTTCTAACCTTTCTAGCAGGATCTTGTGATCTATTGTGTCGAAGGCTGCACTAAGATCGAGAAGCACTAATAGAGATACATAACCTTGATCAGAGGCAAGAAGGAGATCATTTGTTACTTTAACCAGTGCTGTTTCAGTGCTGTGGTGGGGCCTAAATCCAGATTGGAATTTTTCAAATATGTGGTTCCTGTGCAGATATAAGCTTAACTGTTTGGCCACAGCTTTTTCTATGATCTTGGATATAAATGATAGGTTCGAGATGGGTCTGTAGCTAGATAGTACATTAGGATCAAGATTTGGTTTCTTGATCAGGGGTTTAATGACTGCTAGTTTACAGGATGTGGGCATGTGACCCATTGTGATGGATGAGTTAACTATATTTAAAAGAGGTTCGATTACAACTGGTAAAACCTCTTTGAGTAATTTAGAGGGAATCGAGTCTAATGTGCAAGTAGTAGAATTTAATGATGAAATTATTTTCTCCAATTCTAGTTGTGGGAGTGGATGAAAAGCTTCAAGCTTTTCTTCTAATGCTAGATTTTGTTCAATATCAGCCAATCCAGATGACAAACCAGATGAATTACCTATAAAAGGATTTATATTTAGTCTAATATTCTCTATTTTATTATCGAAGAAATCCATAAATACATTACTAGTTAGGTTCCCTGGAATATACATTTTAAATTTTGTTTATTTATGTAAAACAGTAATTTCCTCATATTCTGCAGCATTTGTATTGTTTTTTACGTGATTTATTTCAACACTTGAGTAAAAGAAATGCTAACTGAGCGTGTGCACAGTCGGACCGGTTTTTCATTGTTTTAATGATAATTTCACGTTCTTTGCGCTCTCCTGCGTACGTGCCTGTCCGACGCAGAGAGCTGAAGCACCGAGCGGCAGAGCTGCCTCACGAGCCCAAGTTCCAGATCCACGATTACATCGAGTCCCAGAAGGAGAAGTCCAGTTGCTGCGGAGGGAACATGTGACCACTCTGTTACACACACAGCCCCACAGGAAGGACGTCTGAGTGGCACCGATGAAAGAATGAAGCAGTGGACCGGCGGCTGAACCGATGCCTAGAGATATTAGTAAATAAACGTAGATGTGTGAAGGCATTTTGAAATCCCTGTTTGTTGCTTGTATCCGACATTAAACACATCTCCACTTTTCTGTTTGGTGCATACTTTTATAGATTGTTGTAACTTTATTTTGGTCTTTGTTTGTTTGGTTTAGGGCCTGAAGTGAGCAGAATCTCTTGTTAAATATGCTGTTCGTTATTAGTTTTGTGAGGAAGTCATGGTTCATAATCATCTGTGTTAACATCAAGGTATCGGTACTGGCGTCCTACATGCTGTTTTTGATTTTCAACCACTAATCTAGAAAAGCCATGTTGACTGATTTTGTACATAGTAGTGTTCTGAGTGACATGCCAATGAAATTAAATTGTGTTTGGTGATATTGTGTGGGCTCAAGGTTGAATTGTGTCACTGTAAAGCTTAAGAACCATGAACATTTGTACCATTTTACTGTGCTTTCAAATATTACTGTATTCATTTAAATGGCATGTAAAAATGACTTTTCAGGAAACATTTCATAGACACCGAATGTGTGTATTCTAATAACTCATTAGGTTGTCTTCATTTGCTCATGATTGTAACTCGGTTCAAATGCGTGTCTGTTTTGTATATCAGATCTGTCAAGAACAATCTGAATCAGCTTTTGTTAATGAATTGCCTTTTGGAGAAATCTTTTAGATTACTGCCACTGGTCTAAGTCCGTTGGTACTTGTTCGCTTTTGATGTCACACTGATAACTTTCTGTTTCAGAGATCACAAAGTGCCCAGACAAAGTGCTTTGTAACTGTATACTGTATAAATATCTATTTTGTAATGTAGAGGATTATTGTTTAAATGTAACTTCTTGTATTGTTATATACAGTTTTATGACCGCTGAACTTTATTGTCCAAGTAGTATTAACCTCTGAGGAGCATTATGCTATAACAAGATCTTGCTATGCTAAGTGTTTTGTGTGATTATACCATACCTGAGCCTCTCCTGCTGGCACAGGACAGTCAATACAACTTCCACAGGAAAGAGCCAGAAGCTAATGTCACTTACTACGATCGTCACAATTTACACAAAACTAGTAATAAAACAGCCTACCTACATAACTTTAGTTTTCTACTGTTGACTAGTAAATGTGGAGTGAAACAAGGTGATCTAATGAAAGCATGGGGGATAAGTGTTCAAAGTCCCCTGATTGTTACAAAAGCAGCAAGTTGCTCATATATGGAAGCTATTGGAAATCTGAATAAAGAATATAATGGTTGTTCATTTTATCACCACTATTTTATTATCATTTTCAGAGGTGGACATTCCAGTTTCAGAAAGTAAAAGTTCTCACCAAGATTTTGCTCAGGCTTCTTGGATTGTGTTGATCCCACTAATTTTACCTGGTTTGCACTAATTAGAAAATCCAGCAAGCTTGAGTAAAATCCTGGTAAGGAGTTTTACTTTCTAAACCTGGAATGTCCACCTCTGATTCATTTTAACACCAAGAAGGGTGATAGTGTGTAATTTAAGAATCAGTAGGCTAACAACTGCTTACAGTCATAAAAAGGCTCATGTAGATTTGGATTCAAAAGATCTAAAATTTGGATCTAAATGAGGCACATATAAAGAATTCCACATTTTATTTATTTTCTTGGTTTTAACACTTGCCTTTGACTAGCCATAAACATTGAGACTTAATAAATGTTTTAAAAAAACAGCAAGTAACCGATTTTGCTGACATTTTTTTCTTGAATATGAACTGTCAGACAAACTGCAATCATAGGTCTTATCAAGGCTATAAAACATTTTTGCATGATGTAGATCTTTTACAATCTGACAGATTGCATTAATTACGTTTTGCTTTATAGGTCTTCTCATTTAAAAATTTGAACTTTTATTTTGGAAAAAGAAAAATACTTCCGGCGACACTTGTAAAACACAAAACCCCGTTTCCCATTCGTGTAGGAGGCTTTTAATGTGTCTATTTATTTGTATATTTTCTGAATGTGTACAAAAGCTGGAGGACGACTTGCTGTTTTTTGTAATTACTTCTTCGAATATGGCCTCTCTCCAAATTGAAATAAAAGACGATAAGATCTATACATACTTCGACAGTATAAATATTAGCGGAGAGACAGAAAGAATAACTATCGAGCAAGAGATAGAAAATGCAAACATTGAGAATGAGGGACAAAGTGTGACAGTAAATATCAAAGAAGAAAAAAGTCCTGTCGAAATTGGAACAACGTCTGAAATTGAGGTGAAGTTGGAGCAAAGTAGTGAATCAGATGGCAATTCTGACAGATTGTCTATTACTCAAAGTAGGGATGCTGGAGAAAGAATACCCCTTCAGCACTCTTCGCATAGGTAAGTGAGGCTTGCCACGGTGTCACTTTGTAAAGTCGGTTTAAACATAACTAGCTAGAAACACTTTATATGCAACAACGAAGTAGTCCAGGTATATTTCAAGTAGAGGTTCAGAATTTTTCCTGAGGATTCGCACACGTTTAGCAAGCTGGTCTTTCACGAACCATTGGCACAGGTAACTAGCTAGTTAGCGTTTACGTGATTGGAAGGGAAGAAACTGTCTGACGATAGCTTTAGTGAATTCACGTCAGCAAGATCTCAGGAATAAAACCAAGTTATGTTTAGTCGTGAACATACCCTACCTTGTTTGACCTCTAGGGATTTAAGATACCTTAATTAATTTATTTTCTAGGGTCCCCTTCCAAGGTACCTGTACTGGGAATTTACTACAAAAGAGGAGGTACACTTTCTTATGTCTTGGCCACATATAAGTGGAGACATTAGACTTGTAAATTATTAAATAAAGGCTAAATAAGAACAATAAAATGTAGTTTTAAAAGATGCACAGAGAAAAAATAAATTAGTAAATAAATAGCCCTAATTAATTAATTGAACTGATGCATATACACGCCGTGAGCAAAAGTATGTTATTATTGAGTTCAGGTGTCTCAGCCTCACCCATTGTTAACAGGGGTATATAATCAAGCACATAACCATGATCTTTTCATAGACAAACACTGTCAATGTAATGGGTCATATAGAGCCCAGCTATTTAAAATGTGGCTCTGTTAGTCAGTTCCTGACCTCAAATGCTCTTTTGACTGAATAGGCTCCAGTTTTCACAGACTCCAAAATCTTCTGGAATGCCTCCCCAAAAGTGTTATGTATCAGTAATCTTAACTGTCCACTTTAATGTAAATGTAAATTTTATGTAGACTAGCATTCTACACTTACAGTAATTGTAATGTACACATTTCTAGTGTGACAGAGATTACGTTTTTTATTTCATCTAGATGGCAAATGGAAGATTTCAAGTTTGAAGATGCCAGTGGTGTGATTTTTGAAGGCAAAGGTGAAATGGTGAAGTGTGGAACATGTGGTGAAAGATTCTTTAGAATTGTCTCACACCTAAAGAGTAATTCAACATGTGCTTTAAAAATTGACCTGGAAGAATTTCGAAAGCAGCTCAATCGTTACAACTCCAGGAAAAGAAAGAGAAAGTCTGATGACATAGCCAGAGAGAAAGACATTGAGGCTTTCAGGCAGGAATTAAGAAGAAGAAAACGGAAGTCTGATGATAAAGCCAGAGAGAAGGACATTGAGGCTTTCAGGCAGGAATTACGGAAACGAAAAAGAAAGTCTGATGACAAAGCCAGAAAGATGGACTTGGCAGCTTTCCGAGAAGCTGCAAGAAGACGGAAAAAGAGATCTGATGTTTCTGTGTGTAGAAAGGATAAGATATCTTTCATAGGGAAAAACCAGGACTCGAAATCATCAGATTCAGACAGAAGTTTAGAGTGAACATCAGCTCCACTGAAAGAACCAAAACAGAATAAAAGGGGGGGAAATTCCTACCAAAAAAGATGGAAAGAAAAATACATGAGGACATTTTTTCATGTTTATTTCCTTCAGATTTGAATAGAATGCATCCAGATAGAAAATGCTCCTCTGACACCTCTGAACACTGAACAGATGCTGGCAAACAAACGACTTGGGAGCTCCATGCATTTTACTGTCTTTCTTGAGATGTCACATATCAGGAGAAAACCAAAACAGATATGTTGCACAAACTTTAACAGGTTATACTTACTTGTGTTGACACGAGGTATATCGGATGAAGATGAGGAATATCGGTTTGTAGTAAAGAAGAACTCTGGAGGAAGCCATAAATGACTGAAGTCAGTTTGTAAGATATGATACTTATGAATCTGTCCACGAGTAGCAATACGCAACTTCATTAAGTGGTTAACGTTTTCAATATAAGTATAACAATGAACCATATTAGGGGTGGCAAGTCATGCAGTACATCAGTTCTGGAAGTGTTTCTCCTGCATTACCAGTCTGTCATCTATATACTTTTTCTATTTATAGTATACTCCAATCATATACCTATTGATGTAATGGGGTAAAGCTATAAAATATGAGAACTTCTTTATGTGATTATAAACATTAAGTTCTCAATTTAAAAAAAAAAAAAAAAGCTTTTTAACCGTTACTGGTTTTCACCAGTCTCTTTCTGAGGCAAATTCAGTGCAGCTGTGAAGTGGTAGTCCTGACCATGACATTGGTCTTTCTACTTTTTTAAAAAATAACTTTTTCCATGGCGATAGATAGAGGACTATTTAATGGCCCTCTCAACACCAAAATATACAGGTGGAAAGCTGAATGTGAATGGCCCTTGTTAGGCCACAACCAAGAAGCTGTCTAGGTGATCATAGAAAAGTAGCCAACATCTAAACATGGTGACTGACAGTGGAAATCAAGACAAGCCCTTGTGTAGATTTGCACCTAATAGTTTATCTGACCTTCTTCATTTGAATGTACAACAGCAGTGCTTAACGTCTGCTGAAACCAAAGACACGTATGAGGAGAAGTATGAGATGGAAAATGTTTTGTGTAGTCACTTCAGATTGCTGATGTGACAGCAGACAATAGGGAACAATATGGCTGTTGTGTATTCTGTCAAACAAGAAATGAAAGCTGTTGCTAGGGTCATATATATGTGACACAATTACAATACAGAAGGAACTCCAGTGCAGTCTAGAGGGATGGAAATCCAGCTTGACTAAATATACTTCACTTAACATAACACTTACACTACCATGTTATGATAGCTAATTGTACCAATGTACTCCAGCATCAACAAATATAATATTGTTTAAAGGTACTACTGACATAATGACATCTGCCTGACTCAATGTGTTCAGATGTGCAGCTCTCTGAGACCTGTAAAAATGACAGAAGCAATGACGAGATGAGAATGAAGAACACATACATAATAAATGTGGATATGCCTGACCAAACACATTGCCATGGAATAAAACTTCACTGCCTGATTAAAAACTAGTGGAAATTTAGATTAACCTTATGATGAAGGACCTCTTTCCGAAACGTCCAGATTCTCTTAAACTTTGTATACTTCACTACAATTTTTATATCTCTATGTATCTTACCTAAGTACACTGCACTTACTTACCTGGAATCTTCTTCAGATTTAGATATATAATGTGGCATTACCTCAGGGGATGGCTTGGGAGGGTGAGCACTGGCCAGCGTGCTAATGTCAAGGCAACATGAATGATCAGAGTTCAAAGAAGGCGGTGTTTGCCAGATGGATGGGACATTCCATTTCCGAATTAGTGAGGGTATTTAACATTCCTTGATCCACGGTGTCATGTGTGTACTGGGAATACATAACAGAAGGCATTACCACCTATGGTGGACAGCACAATGGATTGGATTGGATTTTTATGTGAAAGGACTTTTATGTATTCTGTGTTCATGAAAATATGTATTTGTTTTGTACAGTTAAATGTATTTTATTTATAAGGAACAACTGAATGAAGAGGAATAATATCTGGCCATATGGACCATGAAAGCAATTATTTGTCTTGCAAGTATATCTAATAAATGAGTTTGTTAAAAGTTATGGATTTAGTGAAGTTATGATAAGACAACATGAAAAGACAACAACAAACGAATGAACAAATGGTACACTTCTTGGTCTAATTACTACAGATGACATGTAAAGACATGAGCTCTAACAATTGATTTGAAACCCATCATTTTCTTTTATTTTGAAAAAAAAATCGGCTTTAAAGTGTGAATCCGGATAACGAGCTCTACGAACTCGTTTGTCGTCTGGGTTTAGGGTTACTGGAGTTTCTGATCGGGTTGTTTAGTTTTACTTTTCTTATTTGTTCGACAATGGCTTCCCTCCAAATGAAGACAAATAATCAAAACGGTGAAACGGTGAACAGTAAACACGAGGAACAGACTGGCGTTTACTATGATGAAAGAAACGAAACCAGTCGAAATCGTGATTAAGGTGCATAATCTATCTGAATTGAGGTGAAGTTAGAGGCAAGCAGCGAATCATATGAGAACTCTGAAATTTTGAGTGTTGCAAATAAAGCGCGAAAAATGTCACAGCTCTTTCAAAACTTTCACGCGGGTAAGAGAAGTTTGCTATCTCCTAAAACATGTTAAAAATGAGTATCGAAGGTCTGTGCCCCAACCAGGTCGCGCAACAACTGGTTATGTTATTGACCTGCAAAACTTCTATATTTGCATACACAATTTCATATTGCGGTATTTGAGTTTCTGCCTGAATGGCTGTTTAATCTGACGGCAAGTGTAAACAAATGATTGACAGCACAACGTGCATAACAAACTAAACAAAAAAATTGCTTAATTGATGTAATTTGTTTATCGTCAGTAATAGACCCATAGCTACGTAGCTATGGTTATGTTTGAAATGGCTTATTTCATACTGCATACTGCACTCACTATATACTATATATTGCATGATGGTCCGTGTAGTTGCATGTACTAAGCCACAATAGTTTAATGTCTTTTCTCATGTCGTCTGACCAGTTCAAACCTATACATTAATCTCATGCACCAATCACACATTAATAATTCCAGTATGGACTGAGGTGGCTTCATATTTTAGACTAAATTAGATTTTTAGTTCTATGCATGGTTTATAGTATATAGTGAACTGTCATGATAAGATTTTTATCCTTGCCTACAGAATTTATAATAAGCAGATGTAATCTGAACTGTAGACACAGAGGCCATTTCCACTGAAGAACAAACTGTTTTGTACAAAGACTGTTCTTCGGAGAAATGAAACTGGCCGCCATTTGCAAGCTTGCGAAGGTGCCATACTGGTACAACTCCACCCTCACCAACCAGCAGCACAACACAAGCTGCTTTATTCTTGAAAAGAATCTGGTTGCTCATGTTCGATGGAGATGTAACTGCTGCATCTTCAGAGCATTTGTGTAGATGCAGCTCGGGGAATTTGTGCTGTACAGCAAAGCAAGCACAGATTCTCTGTACCTATACATGTGCAAAGAAAAACCTGGGACAGAACATTTTACCATGCAAACTGAAAGCGTGCTTGCACTGCCAGCAGTAAGCAAGGCAAAATGGTTTGATTTTCAGCCTTTGTGAATCCGTTCTCTGGATTATTGCTCTCGGACAGCATCTGGGAAGATCCTAGATCCAAAGATTCTTCATGAAATGAATAAACAAAGGTGTAGTGAAGAAAGGGGGGAAAAAAGGCTTTTGACAAGGTACTGCTGAGAAGACTCAGGTGCTATTGTGTGTGGAGGTAACATTGGCAGGATCTACAAAAAGCATATGCCTTTATGTCCATGAGCCAGTCAGAGTACACTATAGTCGTCTAGGCAGAGTCATGGTGACCTACAATGTCTCCAGTGATGCGTGGTATTGTCCTTGTGCAAAGCCCCAGAAGTCTTGCATCCACAAGGTCATAGCCTAATGGCATTCTTTTCAAAATCACAGGGACTTGTTCATGTGAAGCCATCAAACAGTAAAAACGTTTCCATAACCATCAGCATTTCCTACAGAACACCTCATGTGAGGCTGAGCGCAATAAGCTTTTAGTAGTTGATTCGATATATGATCTCTCATGGCAAATTTCTGCCACATAAAGGATTTTTGTGTATAAAGGATTCATCCATAAATAATGACTCGTGGCATAGTTTATGACGTCACTTACCTTGCAGTAGTGCATTAAAACCCTGTGCGTCTTCACTAAAACAGCTTTATTACAAAAAACGCTATTAAATATTGGATTAGCAAGTAAGCATCTTATTAATTACATTTTTAGGGAAAGATGTAATGGACAATTAGAACCTTCACCTGCTTAATCAGGCAAGGGACCCACTCCCCTCCCCCACCCCTCACCTGCCCAGGTGTGCATCTCACACAGGCATCTAGTCCCAGGTGAAAACAGAAGTGAATGACAGTTTTATCACCACATTGCTGTTTTTTATTATGGGTCTTGTCAAATCAGAAGATGTGATCGATTCCTGAAGCATAAAGACTGGTTGTAATTTCCATTCCCCTCTTTCATGAAGTTGAGAGGCAGATTTCTGACTATTTAATGATTCCTTCATGTTCGTGACTGTGACGCTAATGAAAACATCTGGATGGCAATGGGGGGCTGTAACTCTCTCTTTACGTTCAACTTTTATGAAGAACTCATGTCCTCCTGTAAAACATCATACCTCCCAGAAGACTCCTGTATGTAGAACAAAGACCCCTGTATGTATTGCTCTGAAACAGGGAAAATAAACCGTGCTGTCCGGGGTTCACTTGGCATCATTGTGCCAGGATTCTTTTGTTTGCTGAGGATGAAGGTCTACACTAGTACACAAAGTAATTCAGTTAAGCATGTCTAATGTCATTGGCATACACTCTGGAACGAGGCTTATGTTATATGTGTATACATTTTACACTAATTCTCTCTTCAAGGAGCTGATTCTGTCCCAAACTGGTGCAGGTGATCTGATCTAACAAGCTTTCCACCAGCAAAAGTAAATCTCCCTAAGACAGGAGATGAAACAAGTTCTCTTGTGTTCTTCAGAAAGTTTCATCAAGAGTTACCATGACAACAAGGGTGATGGACAGGCAGTGTGAAGCGCGGTGACCACTCCCATCCTGGACACAGTGCTGAGCTACAATAAACCCAAGAATGAGGCAGACCTGTAATATGAATTGTTTGGCCAGTGCTGCTTTCTCCATAAGACTTGAGGCTCAAGGCATTTTTCAGCATTTCTTGGACATAGCTGTTGCTATTTCTTGGAAGTTGCTGTTGAACCTGATGCAGCAAATGCTCCTTGCACAGAAGGTGTGCTGTGAACGGCTTATGAGGGAGCTGTTTGAAGCAGCTGAACCCTAGACCCTGTCCAGTCCCACTCACAACCACACCCAGAAGGCTAGGCCCCGCCCAGTCCTACTCACAGCCACACCCAGAAGGATAGACCCCACCAAGGCTCACTCACAGCCACACCTAGAAGGGTAGACCCCGCCCAGTCCCACTCACAGCCACACCTAGAAGGATGCCTCCCTGCATACTCAGGATTGTTGACTTGTTTACTAAACATATGGCAAAGTGTACATTATGAATGTCTTTATTTATTTGATTCAGAACAATTCATTCAAATATCCAGTTAATTCAAACTATTTGTACAGCTGTATTAACCAGGGCACAAGCGCTAACCTTCTGACAGTCTTGCATGCTTTGAGCCATGCCGTGTGGCACCTACAAGAGAAAAAAACAGTGAACAGCTCCATGTGAAACTCATTTGAAAACAGCACAAAAGGAGAGACAGCTGGTTTTGGCACACAGAGCAGAGGCAGTAGGATGACCACTGGGCTGGGGCTCATGTTCCTGTTCCCACAGCAGTAAAAACGCGCTTGATGGTGCCTCTGGCCAGCACAGGACTCAACACTACCATGCCTTGATCTCTCGTTCCTGGGGCGGGTGTTCTCAACACAGCCTGGGACATCTTTCACAAGCAGTCCGAGTCAGCAGCATCCTGGAGTGGTCTCAGAGGAGCTGCCTGTGGGAGCTGCGTGGTTGCAGATAGACTGCAGGGCCTGTGGGAGCTGCGTGGTTGCAGATAGACTGCAGGGCCTATGGGAGATGCATGGTTGTGGTTAGCCTGATGGGTCTTTTGAAGGTGTGTGGTTGTAGTTAGACTGCAGGGCCTATGGGAGGTGCGTGGTTATGGTTAGCCTGATGGGTCTTTGGAAGGTGCGTGGTTGTAGTTAGACTGCAGGGCCTATGGGAAGTGCGTGGCTGTAGTTAGACTGCAGGGCCTATGGGAGGTGCGTGGTTGTAGTTATCCTGACGGGCCTATTACAATGTGCGGAAGAAGAAAAAATAGACCATTTTCAAATCAGGCACTGAGTGGCATGATCTCCAAAGCAGTCAAAGGGTCCAGAATTGTATCTGCTTTGAAGTACTAGATTCTTGCATTCGGAAATGTGTACTATAGTAGCCATCATCTTCACCAGCACAATAATTAGACCTGAAACTACTATGTGATATAAATTACAATTGAACATAATATTATAGTGTTTACTACGTTTACTATTAAACAGCGTTTACTATGTTTACTATTAAACAGGTGCCAGCAGTGGTTTCAAAAGCGTCAGTTCTGAAGCCATTGGGAGTTGAAGCCATTAAAGCATTTTTTTATAATGTATTTATTTCTCAAGTCATGATTTTCATTGTGTGGACATAAAAATACGCATGAGACAACTTGTATTTCGTGTTTCATAGATACACTTTAACTGCACAGGGGAATCAGTGGGGGATTTTCTCAACAGTCAGTTTTTGGCACGTGTAAGCACAAAAAACAAATCCTTGCCTTGTAACATTTTGTTGTTGTTGTTTGTGCACACAGAGAGGATTAAGAAAGAATTGCTGTTGGAGATACAGACATGTGTTATTGCTGCGGACTCCTCACTGCACTGTAGGCCAGAGGCCAAACCCTGGAGTGCAGCTCTGTCACTCCCAAACATGGACCAGCTTCCAGTTGGTCCAGACACAGCTGCAGGACTCATGCAGAACACCAATAAAAACAGCACAAAAGTGAAGGAACACGCTTCAGGAAGGAGTGTGAAGGAGTTTGGGAAGTTTATTGGCCTTGTGTTGTACACATGGTTGGTGAAGGCAGCACTGCAGGTCACTGGAGTGCTGTGGTGAGAGAGTGTTAGCACTGTGTACGATGGCCCAGGCTGGTGCTCAGGTCCAGTCTCCACCTCAGTCCTGATCAGGACACCATCAGTGAGAGCAGAAGCCAAGGCAGAACACGACCTCCTCCAAATTGCAACCCGATAGGAGATTTATGTGAGTTGGGGTTAGAGCAGTTACAGCAGTTGCACAAATACATGTTTCTAGATTTACATGTACATGCATCTATGATTTGCAATAATTTATTTACATCATATTTTGACAAGAGACAAAATATTATGACATTTACACATAAGCTCTCACCTTGAGTTAATTTTTCACAGTGTGTATATAAAGCTTCTAAAAGCAGATTTCATTTATACATTGTTAGTTTCATGAAGAAATGGGTAACTAATATTGCCCATCCTTAATTAATGTACTAAACACTCAAAAGAAACATTGTACTGCTAGTATCTAGTGCACAAATTAAACTTGCGATTCAGATCAGCTGTGTTGTGAGCTGGGGTTAAAAGAAAAGCCTTCCTTCATACCGAACGTTCATCTTTTTGGTCTAGTGTTAAAGAAGCACAGACACCTGCTGCATCCTTTCAGGTGTTCAGTACTGGTGTTCTTTCAGGTGTTCAGTACTGGTGTTCTTTCTGAACAGCAGTCCACTTTTCCGCCAGATTATGGAAAGTTTCATGGAAGGTCACTGGAGTGAACCATGGTTATTCTATTCTCTTATCCAGCAGCATAGCGGCAGCTGACTGGAACAACTTCGTGCAATGCACTCCTCTGTTGGGATCATTTATATTGGTGCTGTGGTTTATTGACTGATGCGGTGCTTAAACTCTGAAATGTAAACCATCTATTTGTTTGTTTGTTTATATGGCTTGCATTGAGCAAAGCTACCTTATATTTTATTTTCTGCAAAATACCACACAACATTGTTAATACAAGTCATTTCACTTCATAAATCTACCGTGATCACATAACGCTGATGTTCTCATAATTTTAAATCTTCCGAAAGGGGGCAGTATTGTAATAGGTTTTCATTATTGGCGCGCTCGTAAACTCTCGGTGCCAGTCTTATCCTGATGGAAGTGCTTACAAAACGATGTTACGTATTGTCATACGCATGTTATTGGTGCATCTTTTACGTGTTACGTGTGCCTGGAAAAAAGGCAGATCTACATGTTTGACACCTGCTAACTTTGTAATAAAAAAAAACAAACAAACGAAATGACACTGGTTACATTTTCAGAGGGAAACATACGTGCCCAGTAAGCTTGTTTCTAGAAACGTTGCTGAAGGGCGGTGCTAGCGCTATCTTCAGAAAGCTACGGCCGCTTCCATTCGCTCCGGAGCGTCACTTTCACTGAAGGGGTGTCCACCCTCTCCTCACCACCACCACCACAGCCGCCTCCTGCGAACATGGATGGAAGCCGGGACAGTGGAGAGTACCTGTAGCTCTTTCTGTCAGGTTAAACAGGCGCTGTCTTAGCTATTTTCGAGAAAACTGACAGTTTTGCAGTTTATATATTTTCAAAGATTATAGCTCTACTTTCGGGGTGGGGGGAAACCAGATGGGCGATCCGGATAGGGACACGCACTGTCTTGCGCAATAAGTTCCGATTTTGTGCGCGTTCTTGTCCTCAGCAAGGCGAAACTTTGGCGTTTTTTTTTAATTACGAAAAGACTGACATGCTTGTCCGTTTGTCGTGATGCGGGCTAAACCATAGCCTCCGTGAAGACCGCTGGTGCCTCAGCGAAGAGAATGCTGTTATATAGCGTGAGCCTTTGTTGCTGATGTCTTTTGGGGATATTCTTTATTTTTGGAAAAGTTACATTTGCGCTTCGTGAAGACTTTGGATGTCGAGGCGAATAAAGTATGGCAAGCGATCTAAAACCTCGGCTTTGTTGTATGACAAAGGGGGAGAATGGGTATGGGTTTCACTTGCATGGCGAGAAGGGAAAGAGCGGACAATATATTCGTAAAGTGGAAACCGGGTCGCCCGCTGAGGCGTCGGGGCTGCGCGCGGGCGACCGTGTGATCGAGGTGAATGGTGAAAATGTGGAGAGAGAGACCCACCATCAAGTGAGTAGACTTTATATGTGCTGCCTATTACCACTGACCAATATCACAGTGTTATATTAGTTGTATACAATATGACAAGGCTTCATTCAAACCAGTAACTTTGTTGAGAAATATTTACCTGTCATTATAAATATTTATGTATTTTTTTAAAAGCACAGGTCTAAAACGATCTGTGGTACGAGTCCAACACAAGTGTACTGGAAGTATTCCCACATATTCTAGAAAAACCTCACAATTGCGACCCACAAGTAGTACGCGCGTTATCTTTGGAGCAGCAATGAAATTGCTGACTAAAGGACATTTAGAAGTCCAGCAGTGTGTGACGACGCTATGAAAAGCGTCGCGTCCACTATCTTTGTTTATTATTCTGTTTTAACTGGGTAACTTGTTCCACTTACAAGGCCGTTGATGCCTTGGAACGATGGTTGGCACTCATTCAAAATGTGACAGGAGTCTTAGATAATGCTTTTCCCAGCATCACAAACTTTAGAACGATTGTATTTTCCGTTTATCCAAGATAAACACTCGCTTGAAGTTTAACAAATACTGCCTTTCCACATTAGGGCAGTACAACCTGAACAGATGTTGGTGTCACCATAACACAGACGTATGAACTTTCAAATAAATTCATGAGATTCCTACTTTGTAAAGGAGCTAAACACCAGAGTGTAGGCTAAGCATGCCTTGAATTGAAGTTTCATCCAAGAGTCTAAATGTGACCCTGCGGAATTGTAGCTTCAGCTGAATTCTGCTGTAAACACATGATATAAAACTGCGACTGTGCTGGTTAATCACTCTAATCGCGGGCACACTCGTCCTGGGCATGTCTCTCGGAGCTGCGTGTCTGGCTGGCTTTGTGACTCACTGTATGGGACATGACACTTCATCACCAGCAAAAAAAAAAGTATCTATAAAATAAAAAAAATAATAAACCGCTGCTGCTTGAATACCATCCAAACTCTTATGGCGCATGCATCCTTGGACACAAGTGATGTCCGTCCTCTTACTAATAAGAGTCCTTGGCTTTCTGGGTGGAATGCTGGCCAGATGTTAATGATGCAGAACGAATAATTACACCAACTAAACAGTTCGTTCATGTTGTTCGGTTTTCCAGGCAGCTGGAGCATTAAATTACCTACAGGTTCATGAACTTTGAACCTGTGGGTAATGTCGAATATAAACGTTCACAGTTGTGTTACATTCAAAAGTGCAGAGTTCAATCTGGTTAACTAGGACATGTAGTAAACAACTTTTAAGCCCTGTTCTTTTTATTTGCGGAGGGACAAATAAAGATTTTACACATAGCCAGTAAGGAAACTCTGGGGGCGTTCTGCGAACCCGTACGAAGGAGTGTTGTTGGACTCAGATGAGGCCAGGCGGTGACGTGGTGTGTCTGGGAAACCTCTCGCCGCTGCTCAGGTGGTGCAGAGGATCAAGCTACTGGAGCAGGAGACCAGGCTGCTGGTGGTGGATCGCCAGACGGATGAGTACCTGCGCAGTTTGCGCCTCACCTGCACAGAGGACATGGCTGCCCAAGCTGGCCCTGCCCCAAACCCAGGCCCCGCACCCGCCCCTGCACCTGCATCTGCCCCGCCCCCTGACAAGCAGGAGAACGGCTCCGTGTCCAACCCGCCGGCCCCCCTGAAGGGCGAGGTGCCCAAACCCAGGAGGAGGTCTCCATCACACGCTGCCAAGAAGGTACGTAGCGCTAACCCACAGACGCTAACGATTAGGGCCGTATATGCTGGAGATTGATGATTATGCACAGATCATCGTAAAAGTGAGTGAGTGAGTATCAGGATGATCTTAACACCATAATGGTTTGGGGAAATGGGCCCCAAATCCTCTAGTTAAAGAGCTTTATAGGACCTTGATACTGAGTTGTTACTCTGGTCGTTTGTTACAAGGGAGTAGTTAGATAGTTCTGGACTATACGAAGTAGGCAGTGCTTTAGGTTTGGATCTGAACACTCCTGTTATATCTCATGATGCCTTTCCTTACTGCTGTGGTGAAAGAGAAGAGTCTTCAGTGTATGGGGTGACCACATGTCTCTGGACAGTGGTCTTTGGTTGTTGGAGTGGGTAAGGAATGAAGGTGAACTTCTGCCTGATTCCATACACTGAGCTTTCAGTGTCTGACCTTATTGTGCTTATCCAAGGGGCCAGTCATCTTCACTCTAAAAAGGCTGTGGTCAGTACTCAATTGCCTGAGAAATCACTGACTGATCCCCAACCGATATTTCAATGTAGGTCAGCAGCCTGGTGGCGTAGGCAGGTGTTGTCACAAAGGTAAGGGGGTCTGGGTGATGTAGCACACCCGCCACATTTATTTGTATTACACTCCCCCAGAAGCACTCTCATATTACCTAATGAAGTTTGGTCTGCTGGCAAAGCCACAAAGCTTTGACCTCCACCCTGACCCGCTGTACTAGTTACATTCTCCGTTGTTATTGCGTTATACATCATTTTTAAAGATGACCTCATGTGTTTTAGAGATGATTTACAAAACTACATGCTGTGCAGTTTCAGAGGTTAAGGTCATCTCAGAGTCAACACATTAACCTGTGACACTGAATAATTTATCTTGTAGTTGGGAAGTCCTAGAAAAAAATTGTGGAACACATTTAAAAGAGTGCAAAACAAAAAGGTTTCTAGGTGCCCATGATTAAAAAGGAAATCAATGGTGCTAAAACAGTTAAAGCATCACATTTGACTGGAGGTGCTCGACTACACTGCAGGTATAACGGTCACAGCCTCAGTGCACGGTGCAACGGTCATCGTAGGCAAGTCAGAATGTCTCGTTTTGAGACGTGTTCTACAACACAAGCTTCCCTGTAACAGATAGTTCCGTCCACCTTTGAACACAGGACATGTTGCTTTTGGTCCTTGCAGAAGCCACCACTGGCGTACGTCTTGCGGCTGCCATATCTGTGGACGGATCTCTCCCTCCGCCTGTGCTGCGTCCGTCATACATCTGCTTTCACTTACTCTCCTCTTATCAACGTCTGAGCACAATCCCGCCCGTCGCGGCACAAATGCTGCGAAGAGTCTGTGTGTCGTAGCCGAGCGCGTGTTGCAGATGCATGTGTGTTCTGTGTCTTGCTGTGGAAGAAACTCAGGAGCTGTTTTGAATGTGTTGAAGGCTACGAATGAGAGTTTCGATGTAGGAACAAATGCTTCATGTCTACATAAATGCATTCCTTTGGATATGAACAGCAAAAAAATTATCCTGGTTCAGCATTTTTGTTTTGAGGTAGTGCATAGAAGCAGAACTCCAGATATGCGATAGAGAAGGACATGTAAAGGCCAGCCTTCGGCAAATTGTGCTTTTGTCACTAGGGCACAGGTTTTACAAATGGGCAACACAGATTTAACTATGAATCCATCTTAGTAGAAATTATAGAGAATTCCCTCAAGTGGAATGAGAGTGGGGGAGAGAAAGTGTGTGAGTGGGAGAGTGTGTGGGAGAGTGTGTTAGTGGGAGAGAGTGTGTGAGTGTTAGTGGGAGAGAGTGCATGAGTGGGAGAGTGAATGAGTGAGTGAGTGAATGAGTGTGTGTGTGTGTGTGTGTGTGTAGGATGGACTGGGGTCTGGAAAGGCACAAGCTGTGGTTGCCAAATGTTTAAAAGGCCTCAATACTGGGGGGTTTGTAGAGGAGGCCAGGAGTGTAGAACCGCTGACAGCATTTCTGCTGAATCATTCCAAAGTGGCGAATAGAAATGGAGACTGAAGACATATGTGAGAGTATGTTCATCCAGAACCGAGTCAAGAAATATTATTATACCATATGTGTGGACAGCCGAGTAGAACAGTTCAGCAGTGATGGAAGGTGCATTAGCTGTGTGTTGAAAACCCAAGTAAGTTATTTCCATGTAAACACCATTAGACACATGGCGTGACGTGTTTGTGTGCTGGCTGTTGCATGTTTGTGTGAGCTGTTGCCACCATGCAGACATGCATGCAAAGGTTTAATAAGAGATGGATCTGTACATCTGAATAGAAAACACCTTTTTACCAGTTATGCCTTGGTAATTGTACTCATAGGGATTGTGCAATTCATTTCAGGTTGTAACACCTTGTACAAAAAAGTGTGCCTGTGTCTATTATGCTGAGTGGGGGAGGTGTCCCAGCTGTGTTTTCTAATGTACTTTTTTACTGTGAGGTTTAGGGGGTAGCAGGCTTAAGAAATCATTTGAGTGAGTTATAGAAACAGGAAATGGCGCCCCCCTGTCTGTGGAACATGGAGTAGAGGGTTATGTCTGGGGATCCTGGGAGGTGAAGGGGCAGAGGGTCGGTTTGTGAGTGTTTGTTTGTGTGTGTGTGTGTATGGTGAATTGCTACTTTATTAGAGACACTTGTCCTTTCATGATTGAAAAAATGAGGTGAGCATGTTTGCTGTGTATCTGTTTCATTGTCAATCCACATTAGAAAGGGTAAAATCTTTGGCTTGTCTTTGGTGCCGTAAGTTTTCTAGAATGATGTCACTGAGGAAAAATGTCCTGTGAAGGGGATCCTGTGGGTGTAAACATCGACTGCAAAATGGGTCAGAGCATGATGTCATGAATCGTTCTGATGACCAGCCAGTGCACTGTCAATCAAACAGTCTGGGGCTCCACCTAGCGTGTCTGAACGCACACGTCGGTCACGGATGGGTTACAACAGTAGACGACCACTTTGAATGCCGTTACTGTCTAAGGCAAACAGAAAGGCAAGACTCATTGAGCAAGAGAACTCAAAAAGTGGATCAGCGAGTAGATCATCCAGACACTGTCACACCAAACTGATGGGAGGATCAGAGCAAGCAGCTTGGGTTGGTGAGCCCTTCCTGTCATGTGAGAGCAACTCAGGCTGGTGGAGGTGGAGTAAATGATAACTAATAAAGTTAATAAAAATATTAACAAAATCGAATTAAGTGGCCATTCATTGTACGGTTGGGGGGTGTAAGAGGGCCTTGATTCCTAGGGGGATGGTTATGGTGTGGTGAGTTGGACCCCCTAACAGTGCCCTCCTCTCCCTCTCTGACACACCAGTGTGTGATGCAGCCATGGCCTGCAGGTGCCCTCTCAGATTTACGCTGCCACTCAAGGCTATGCTGCCACACAGGTATATACTGCCACTCAGGTCTAGGCTGCCAGAGACCATATGATTTCATCAGTTCAACTGCTCTTTATGGCAATTTTGTACTTAAATATGCAATGCCTGCATTTATTAAATGTATTTGGTTGAGACTTGGTACTTTGGTAAATAACTCCTTCCATGTCATATGAAGGAAATGTAGTCCAGGGAGGGTTCGCTTTGATAAGAGGTGTGAAGACGCCCTGAGCTTCGGCCTTTTTCGGTCTCATCCCGTGAGCCTGCGCTGCAACGTGTTTTCTTCACACATGCAAGTGTTTCTGCAGTCTTTCATTCAGAGGCCCCATCAGCAGAGAGGCTCGGACCTGCGCAGAGAGGCTCGGACCTGCGCAGAGAGGCTCGGACCTGCGCAGGTGGCGATGCATAAGTTCAACCCAAAGGCACCCCTGAGCTTTACGCAACGCTTCACGTGGGCCCTGCTTATTGTTGCCATGGCAGCCCGACTCCTAGAGTTACAAAGAATTCCAGCACTTCCTGTCCCAAGGAGGAATTGAGGCTTGCGGCCCTGAACAGCACGCTGCTTTTTCAGAGTTCATAAATGTCACTGGCACTAATGGAACACATGGAGCTAATAAACCAGCTGCAGCAGAATTTGTGTGCGCAGCCGTGTGTGTGTGTGTGTGTGTGTGTGTGTGTACGTGGGCATGCACTCATTCTGGTCACATGACTAGCCCCTATGTGAGGTAGATATATGACACTGCGGATCCACCGTGGCTTTGTTCCTCCTGCCCAGCGCCACTGCCTTTCCGGAACATTCCTTCTCTGCTTCTTCTCTCTGAGGGTAAACAAGATGAACGCAGCACGAGCTCTCGGTTGATCTGTGAACTAGTGATGCTGTTCTGCAGCAGTTACATATGTAGATGCGCAATTCAGCGAGGGCGAAAGGTTTTTATTATTCTGTCATGAGAAGTTTGGATCTCTGGAGAAACTCTATGACCCTGTGCAAAATAAAGACACGCAGTTAGTTGTTTGGCCTGGTTAGAGACCTACACTAATACTGCTTGGCCTGGGGCTATAATGTCAGTGTTGGACAGTATATAGTGTTTCATCTGAAGGTTCAGTTTATATGTAGTCCACGCAAAAAACCCAAAATGTTTGTTTTGGAATCATTTCAAGAAACTACCACGTAAACAGAAAGCTGTAATGGAAAATGCAAGTCATACAGAGCTCTTTTTCTTTGCGTGACTTGTCACTGTGAGAACATGTGTAAACATATATCTGAATATGAATATTGTAATGGAATGTTGAATTTCAGGATTAGTGATACAATATATTGCAATACTAGAAACATGGGCATTCTTCATCAGCTCTGAAGTTCAGTGTGAATGGCGCTGGCCTTCAACCCTCTTGACTTCTCTTCAGCTCCTACACTGTGGGCTTGTACATGGTCTCATTGACAGTGGAGAAGTTACAGTGATAGGTCAGGTGCTCATTCAGAGCGAACCCCTGATCCGCAGGGGACCTGCTGCAAACACATTCCTGAGTCGTTGTCGGGAAAAAACACATTGCAGGTGAACGGTACAGAAACACATTGCAGGTGAACGGTACAGTTTGAGCCTATAGCTATGATTTGAGTGAATAGTCTTTCATCCAGCGGCGAGTTTCTGACCACAGAACTGATATTCATCGGCTGTTTTTTTGGGGTATGTAAAAACTCCAGCAACACTTCTGTACATGTTAAACAAGTGCCAGCTCAACACTCACCACCACGTTGGTGTTAATGCTGTGTTGAGAATGACCCGCCAACGAAATGCTCTGGAGTCTGGTGGTCACGTTGTCAGACGCTGAACAGGGTTGGACAGGACGAAGGTGGCTGACAGGATGTAGCTGGTAGCCAGCGGGCTGCAGTCAGTAAGCATGCACCTACGACACAGGTGTGCCAGAGAACGAGGTCACTGAGGTCACGGACGTGGTAGGGCTTTCAAATTAAAGCACTTGTGTGCATGACATACAGCTGGGCACGTGCACTGAACCTCCACTGGACTTTACCAGCACAGGCCTGCAGCTCCACTCAGCACCAACTCTCTGACTTGTTCCTCCAGGAGATACTTTTAGACTCAGTGACTCAGGCTACTGATTGCAGAGAAGCGTGTTTGTAGTGTTCCACAAACCAGCTCGTTTTACGCATGGACTTTCCTTGTTCATTACATCTCCTACAGACAGATTTTCTAACTAATTTGATAGATCTCCACAGACATTTATGAGTGGATTCTAGTTATTGCACTCGGATTTAAGTACATACCCTGAATTATCAGAATAGAACTTGAACTAACCCATGACCCCTAACCCTGGTGTGTTCAAGGAGGAACAGTCTCCACAGTACTCTCTCTGTTCCCACGCCGCCCAACCCTGATGCCCTCTCCCATCCTCTGATTGGCTGAAGACATTGTTCTGTACCGGACGGGGTGTGGCCTGGCCGTTCTCCACCACCAGCGTCCATGTTTGAGTGTTGAGTGTCACTTTCTCACCACAGAGAACAACACTTTGCGATCTGCCTATCTGTCACTCGATCCATCAGCCTGTGCATCCACATGGGTGCACACACACTCACCCACACACACACACACACTGCTCCACACAGCAGGTGCTTTCCTCACACTGGCTTATCTCCTTGAGGCTGCTGTAGCATGGAGAGCTGTGGGTGAGTGGAGGTGGGAGGTCCTGTTACTACATCATTGACTGGCAGTGTTGTGGATGTTTAGACATCCATTTAAGTTGGTCCTAGCGACATGAGCTTTTGTCTTTTGCTTTCTCTCCCTATTGCGTTTGTGTGCCCCCCCATGCAGTGGGGCTGCGGTGTCCTTGTGCTGTTGGCGTGGCGGCTTCTCTTCCTACTGGCGGAGGATCGTCGCTTGCTGTGATGGTGGCCCAGTGCAGCTGGTGCTGGCACTACCGCGTTTGTCCCCAGTGTTCTCTGATCTCTCTGCTGAAAGATGCACGAGAATCTGGCTGTTGATTTTATGATCCTGGATTCACTGCTGGGCTCATGTGCAGGTTGACCTAGGATCATTTTTTTTTGTCTTTTATATCCTGAGTTTGATTCTGTAATTCACTGTTCGTAACTGCAGTCTTAGACGTCTCCTTAAAGGGGCTTGTAGACTTCTTGTCTGGAACAATTTTTGTCACATGTTTTTCTACTCAGTTCAAATGCACAATAATAGATCTCTGCAGTGGAGAGATCGTAATTCTTTTTCTTGAACAGCACAGCCAGTAGAACACGTGTGTCTGGTTACCAACTGATGTGTCCTCTCGTATTATACGTATGTTCCCAGCTATCAGAAACCGAAGCTCGATTTTACACTGATTTCAATTGACGGACTACAAGGGACGAAAAAAGTCCTGTTGAACTAATTGCATTGTCCCTGATAGCAGTCCCACCCCTGGCAGACGGCTTCATCCAGAGACAGAGCTACTCACTGAACTATGACTGCGCTACCGGGCATAAGCAACCGCCATGTCATCAACTTCACCCAGCATGTCCCACTAATTGGGCTAAGTAGCGTTAAAGATGAAGCGGTGTGCAGAATCGACCCAGCAGAGCAGATAAAATGGTGCCTGTGCAACAACCTGGCACCAGAACCAACGAAACAACAGCGCTCATTGTTGACTTGAGGACTCTGCTTGGTGGCCGTGGAGCAACAGTGAAAGCTGGTAGCTGCTTCAGATTCCTGTGGGGAAAAAAAAAATGTTTGACAATCTGTCATGGACTCAGAACACTGAAGTCCTTTTGCAGAAAAGGCATAACAGAGCCTTCACTTCCTGTGGTATGAGGGGGCGGGGCAGAAGTAAGCAGGGGCATCAGCTGGGAGGACGTGCTAGGAGTGTTCGCACTGGGGACGCTACAGACCTGCTCCACACCTGAACCGGGCAGAGTAACACGAGGTATTGTGAGAGTAACCGGCCTTGAACCACAGATGCATCAATCACTGCCTGACGGCAGCCTACGCGATACCACAAGAACCCAACCACTTTGGCCACAAAATTTCCCCACACAAATGGTGAGACATCTGATGTATTCCGGTCATAAATCTCTGAGCATTCTAGTTTGTGACTTAATTGTTAAGGACGTATTCTAGACAGAATTCAGGAAAGTTCTGGATTATGAGTTCCTAAGTAACCTGCCTAGAATTCAACATTTGGTTTTGATGTGTTTACAGTTTGGCACCTTAAACAGTCCGTGATTTTAGTATCTGCTGTCCTCAGCAGCCTGGCACTCTCAGCAGGATGGTCACGTGCGCCGCCTCTGCACGTTCATCATGTGCTCACGTGACTGCTGCTTCCATGTGCTCCTCTGGTTCTTCACTCTTCACACTGCTATTCACGCTGCATCACCCATTAAGGCCTTTTTGTTTTTTTTGCAGTTGCAGGCTTCATTGATTTTTCTGTAGCATGGATGTAGTTTGAATTCCTGCCCTGCACGTTTCTCTGATATGCCTGTATTCATCTGCACATTTATCACTGGCTATATTTGGAAGCTCTTTCCTGATGGTTGTCGGATCAACATAAGTCTGGTAATGGGAAGGAAAGAAACCTTCATCGTCTTTACGTGATTATGTTTCATACATGCAGAGAGGGTCTAGGGACCAAACCCTGGATGGTCAGCGTTGCCTGAGATGGTCTGGGATTTAGACGAGGAAATACAGACACTAAGGTTTCCTGACTTTGCTGCCGATGCCATCTTTGGCTGCAATTTACATAGCGAGGAGACGTGTTCAAAACAGATGAGCTTTTCCTATTTTATTGTTCTCTTGCTAATCAGCAGTGTTAGTGTCAGTCTTGGTGTCAGTGCTAGATATCATATTCGTCCCTCTCCTACCCTTCCTGCCTGCTCTGTATGGATTTATGTGTGGGCTTTCAAATAATTCACTTCCCGAGTCATTTTCATGCTCGTATACACCCACGCTGGACCCCTTTCTCACAAGAACACACACATCTGGTCTGGGTCAGGAAGCACTGAGGAGGTGTGGAGAGTGAACGGGCCTGCTGAAGTTAAGTATGTCTAAACCCACATTCTGTGTGTGTGTGTGTGTGTGTGTGTATGCACCTCGTGTCGGAGATCCCCAGTTCTGGAACGTTCTCCAGATCTGCACTGGTGTGATTTCGTGGCGCACTGCAGCTCCCCCGTTTGGCTTGCTTTAGTTCTCCTGGAGTGTGAGATTATAATTCAAATCTCATTCATTTCTTTCCTTGTTCCCCTTTGTGTTTCTGCGTTTCGCCTGCACACACATCTGTCCAAACAAAAGCACACGTGTGCGGGACTGGACTGGTTCCGGGCCCCGCCCGCTGGGAAGAAGGTGAGGTCAGTCTGCCTCGGGCCTGGATCCAGTGAAGATGCAGCAGGCCTGTGTGTGGAAGGCTGGTGTGTGGTATGCAGTTGAGTAGACTAGCCCAGTGCAGGCCAGTTTGTGTGGGAGGCTTGGCTTCAAGAAGACACACTCCTGAGATCAGGGATTCACAAGGGTCACATTCTTATAAACAGTTGCTAGTTTAGATACACACTGATTTTGCTCCAGAATGCTGGAGCCCAAAAGAGATGTGTGTGTGTGTGTGTGTGTGCTGTTGTGTGTGTAGGTGTGATATTTATGTATTTGTGTGTGTGTGTCCTGAAAGGTGTAGCAGGGAAACAGCGCAGGCAACAGGTCCGTGTTGGTCCAGAAGCCCGTGAGTGGCCCTCGTTCATCGTGCGACAGCACAACGTGTTTTTCATGCTTTCACCGAGGGGCTGTGGGGCGTTGAGCAATCCTCAGCGATGTTCTGTTCTGTCGTTTTCATTGTTTTTCGCAACTCGCTTGAATTTCCTGCCGCTCGCCGTTTGTCTTCGTTCCCCCGGGCGCTGGGGGGGGGGGGGGGGGGGGGGGTGGGGGGGTTGGGTGTTAGGCCGAGCCCCCTGGTCAGGCTCTGTTCCTGTTTGCGTTGGTGCATGTTCTTTAGAGTGGTTCTGGTTTGTGGCTTCGCCCAGCCCTTCGCAGGACTGGCTTTGCATTGCCCTCCTCACAGTTCTCAGCTGGGTTTGTGTGGGTCTTGGAAAGGCACACAAATGGGGAAAAGATGCTGCAGAACATCCTGGTATCTGGAGAATCTTTTTTTGACAATGGCTTGTTTTTATGTGTCTTGCTACTCAGAAAGCTAAACCATCAAAACCCAAACAGACTAATACAGTCAATTTGTGTTTTGAAGATTCTTCACAGTGTCAGAGGGTAAGCAAACCTCATAAAGACGATATAAAAATGTTATTTGGATGTTATTTAAAAAAAATATATGAATATCTTAAATATGGCTGTGGTCTTAAGTACAGCAGAGACTCATGTCCCTCTGTTGTCCACATGGCTGTTTCCTCCCAGACCCTCCCCAGTTCAGCCGGCCAGGTATTCAGTCAAATTGAGTGGACGTGTTCAGCCTTTCTGCACCAGTCTGTCTGCAGGTCATGCAAATGTACCCGCCCCTCTCCAGACGCTGTGGTGTCAGCCCCCCCCGGAGCCAGCTCGAGGAGGAGTGGCTGAAAGGCAGCTGTGTCGTGTCCAGATGTGCGTCCCCGTGGGCCTGAGCTCCTCAGGAGGGCCTCTGTTCTCCTCAGCCGTGGGCAGGAGGTGGAGATTTGGAAGGAGACGGGCTGGGGTCGTGTGAGAACACCTCCTCTCACAGCTCCTGCAACTGTGCTGACAGGCATCGCTGGGAGGGTCGTTACCCTGATTAACCCACAGGGCAGCAATCTCACGCCGCGAGCACTCGGAGTTAGCCAAGCCTGCCTCCCACAGGCCTTTAAGGCCAAGCAGGAATTGTGGGATATCACCAGCTGCAGTCTGCAGCCGGACGCTGCAGCCGGACGAGTGCTGATTGTGTCTTCAGTGTGTCTCTCAGTGTTTTGCTTGCAGTCGATAAAGCCACGCACACACACACAAACACACACACGCACACACACATCTCATCAGCATGGTGCGATTGTTGCAGCCTCGGAGCTGGAGTGGGCTCTGGGCTCCAGCCCCGGGCCGCTCAGCACCGCCACCGCGGCTCCTTCAGCTGCTCTGGGGGCAGAAGTGTTGCTCAACACGATCCTCCTCCTCCTCCTCTTCCTCCAGCTTCTCCTCCTCATCATCACCTCAGCTGTCTGGCTGCGGATGAGCTCAGCTAGCGCAGCACCTCTACAGTCCCTCCCGTTCTGCACTGATGGAAGGATCCAGGTCAGGCGGTGTGGGCTACAGGCGGGGAACCTTCACCGCCCACCAGGTCCCTCACCGCCTCGTGAGAACGTGGATGAGCGCAGGTTTCTGCTGATGTCCAATGGGATGCGGGTCTGGTTTTTTCATGGGTCATGAGTGGCACACTCACCTCTTCACCGTCATCCACACAGCCTCATCTTGGCTTTGATCTAAATCCACCAATCATTAGGCTGATATCGAACCCGTCTTTGACCAAGCATGCGAAATTCATCAGCTCTGACTCTCTGAAAAGACTCTTTTAGTCCCTGTTGAAACATACTTTGTTCATCTTTTCTGTATCTGTTACGTTCGGTGTGTTTCTGTGTTCATAACAATGACCATGGGGAGTGGAATTTGCCCAGTGGAATTTCTTACAGATCCCCTCTGGAACCCGTGTTGGACGTCCAGCTGTCTCTGTGGGTTGTAAGGGTGAGGGGCGGTGTGTGTGTGTGTGTGTGTGTTGACTCTGGATAATTGATTCAGCATGCTTTGAGGAGGGCCCAATCATTTTGTGAGCCTTGGACATGCAGAGTATGGTTACACCGAGTTGTGTAGATAGATTTTATACTCAGTTGATTTTGTAAATTGACAGTTGTGGATTTTGCAGGTGAAAAATACCTTCATAACACAAAAAGGCATTAGAAGCTCTTTTTGAGAATGTACACAACACCTTAGCGTCAAAGGATTGCTATTTTAATGTATTTGGAGAGATGGGCTTTCATAACTCAGTTTCATGGCTTGTGTAAGCACTTTCATCCGCATCACTACACAGTAGTTTGTGTAGTCCTAGACCTGAGTGGCAGTTCCTCAAGGGTGTTCTTAGGTTTTTCAAAGCTCCTGTCTGTTTCTTATGTACAGCAGGACTTAGTGTCACTGCCACACCTTAACTACATAATCGTCAGTCGGTCTGTTCCTCAGCCTGCTCATGTTTGGCATGGTGAGGCTGAAGAGAACAGTGAGGTGAGGCCAGTGTTACCCTTACAACCAACACTTCGTTTGCCATTTGAGAGCCAACAACACGGAGCAAATTGACTGCCGTGTGTATGTCTGCGTGTGTGTGTATATCTACACACATGTATATCTGCATATGTGTATATATATATATATATATATATATATACGTGTGTACATCTGTGTGTGTGCATGTATATCTACACGTGTATATATCTGCATATGTGTATATATCTACACGCGTGTCCATCTGTGTGTGTGCGTGTATATCTACACGTGTATATATTTGCACGTGCGTGCATGTATCTGCACGCATAGTCGCACTCTGTCCCCCCACTCAGGCCTCCTGTTTGCTCCTCCCATGTTCCCTGGCAGTGGGTGTAAGCTAAGCTCTCTGGACACCCAATGGCAGAGTCCCTGCAGCTGTCACTCAAAAATAGAGGCTCCAGGGGGCGTGGCCGCTGTGCTGCGTGAATGTGTGCACGTCCCAGCCTCGACTCCAGGGATCCGTAGCGTGGCGGGGCCAAAGTGGGGGGGTGGGTGGGGGTCTGTGCTGCGCTGATAACAGGGGTGTGGTCCCACGCGTGGGGCATCAGCACCCTACCAACACACCCGCAGGAAGACCGACAGCAAAGAGCAAGAGCAGCTTCAGAGTTCCAAGCTGAGAGAGTCAAAAGACAGACATACGTTTCTTCAAATCAGCTGCCCCAGGTGCAAATGCAGTGTAATATTGTACAGGACAGGTAGGGACCCAAAGCTAGAAGCATATAGCATCTCTGTATGCCTCAGCTGTGCTTATGTACGTCTCAGCCTCCACAGACAGCAGGATGACACATGGCTCGCGTGTGACTTGGTTTACTCAGCCCAGGGTGTGCTGCTCACGTGCCCAGTCTGTTAGACCGGTCACGTGACATTCCGCACGTCGGCCAACCGAAAGCACGTGTGCGCGTCCGCATGCCTCTGGTCTAAGGCTTACACAACGTACACATACACAAGCAGTCACGTATATTCACGCTGTTTGATGATTTGAACGTTCCGGCATTCAAGTCGGCCGTGTTTGTCATGGTCTGAAAGTGAAATAGCTCTAAGGGCATTCTGGTAAACGCAAGGAAAGCAGCGAGGAGGGGATCCAGGACCACACATTGCAGTGAGTTGGGTGACCCACGCCAGGCTGTCAGCAGAGGTAAAGGGGTGTGACAGGACTCTCTCCTCTCTGCCCTCTCTCCTCTCCTCTCTTCCCTCTCTCCTCTCCTCTTCCTTCTTCCTCCTTCCTCCTGCTGGGCTCATTTCCTGGCACTCCCCACCCCTCATCGTGTGAGTCACACGCAGGTTAACCAGCGGGACACCGATGCACGTGGGAGCGTTGCCACGGGCTGTGACGCGCTCGGGCGCTTGCACGCTAACCTTGGCCTTCCGTGTTTACACAATGATACACGCTCCAAACAGGATAGGAGGAAGCGGAGTCCCTGTGGACACAGGCGTGCAGTGTCATAATTTGAATGGAGTGCATGCCAAACATTCCTCCTAAAATTATGACATTTAATCCCACTGAGTGTGTGTGGAGTTTGGACCTCGCTACTCGGGACTCTGTCGTGCACATAAGTGAGGGCACGCTGAGCTGCTCACAGTGGCGGTGTGAGGGTTGTGTGTGGGTCATTAGTGAGCAGGGCTGGTTCGTGTGCGGTGGCTAGGTGTGTGTTTCCTCTCATTTTCTGCAGGTGATGGTTTAAGTGGATGGGCTTGTTCCGGTCTGAAGGCAGTGATCTGTTTTGACTGGTTCGGCTGTTGAACATGACCGAGTGTCTCTGGAATTTCAAGGCTGCAGGTCCTTCAGTTGGTTCACTCATGCATAAATTACTCCATGTCAGCATTATCTTGTCATTGCTTTGCCAAAGCAAGTGGATATCCCAGTTCCTTGCTGCGCGATATAATTGCGAAATGTCATCCTTCTCTCTTGTTTAGTCCAAACTCGCTGGTGTCCACTACACGGAACAGTGGAGCTCCATAGCTAATTGATCGATTGATGAATTGAGTCCATGAATAATCCAAGATGGCCAGTGTGATCCTTGCTGGCTGTTCCAGAAAGCCCATCTGAGGCCCCGCCCCCTCACAGAGGATCCCCCTCCCCTCCAGCAGGATGAGGGAACAGGTTCCCAGCCAGCAACTGCATTAAACTGACTCACTCTGACAGCCCTTAGCTGTCTTTCAGACTTAATCTCAGATTACTAACATTCTGATGACGGCTGTAGACATTCTCACAAGGATAATTAGCATCTTGTTCCGGCAAGGCTTATATCACAGATGTCTGTCCTGGAGCGTCTCAAACCACGGCTTGGAAAGGAAGTCGCAGGTAGCACAGCGAAGAACTCGGAGGGCCTGTCCGACAGTTTGCTACTGAGTACAGCATTTGGGATTACAGAGAACGTTTTACTGCTGTCATCTGTTGCACCTTACCAGATGTGGGCAGTAGTTCATGTTGAAATCAATAACAGTGGTTCTGTAACATTTCATATTGGATGCAATTGCTATCCCAGGATTCCCAGGATTCATTGCTCTCTCTGTGTAATGTGGCATGTTTTTACCATCTGGCCTTTGCTGTTCTCTCGCCTCTGTGTCTTTTCCCTGAGTGAGGTCTGCACATGGATTAGTGCACATGGATTATGACATACGTGACCTTTGTGCTGTACTTTTTATGTGCACACATATGAAGATTTTGTTCACATCTTCTAAATCTTCTGATGCTTTGTAAAGAATATATATTATTTACAATTATATAATAAAATTGCCTCTTTTTCCTTCACGTTTGGTTCCTCTACCAGAGGTCTGGGAGCTTGATGGTCCTGCGCAGTAACCTTAGCTGTTCCCAGGACTGCACTCTTCTTAATGGAGACCTGTTGTTCCAGGTGTCTGCTGGAGCCGTATTCTCACAGTATAGAGCTTGTTTCTGTGCTGCTATGATTAGTGCCTCTGTGCTGTTCTTCAATCCAGCCTTTTTCAGCCATTGGCAGGATTTCTCCACTTCCACTATGTGCTGGTAGTCCATACTGTCCAGGGGATTATCCTCCCATGATGGTTCCTGTTCGCCCTCAATCCCACCCACTTTGGGTTTCTGCTGCCTGAGGTACTCACTAAGCACTCCATCACTCTGGGTTATCTTGCTGGCATACTCCTGGATCTTTGATGTTTCATCCTGGATAGTGTCTCTGATGCTCACTAATCCTCACCCCCTCCATCTGCTTAGAGTACAATGTCAGAGTGCTGAATTTGGGTTCAAATTCCCCATGCATTGTGAAGGGTTTCTGTGTCTTAATGTCTTACACTTCTGTCTCCTCCTTTGGCCAGCCGACTATGCCAGTAAGGTATCTGAAGACTGGTAGAGCATAAGTGTTGATATCCTAGGTCTTGTTCTTCCCATTCAGCTAACTTCTCAGGACCTGACTCTTTGTCTTTGTTGATTTTGCCTGTGGGACTCTGTGTGTGTGTGTGTGTGTGTATATATATATATATATATATATATATATATATATATATATATATATATATATATATATATAGAGAGAGAGAGAGAGAGAGAGAGAGAGATTGCTGGTGTTGATTGGGGGAGAGAACCTCATCTCAGCCTACATTTTCAGAGCATGAAAGCAGGCTGTAGGTCTAGGGAGGGTAAAACACTCTACTGATTGGCCTAATGATATTTTTGTGATCTGTTGTCCCCCAGGACCACACCCAGTTCTGGGCCAGATGGAACTGGGCACTCCAGTTCCACAGCTGTTGCTACCCAACCTCCTGGCTTCCCCATAGATAACCGCATGTGCTTTTGGGTGTCGCAACTACTCCAGAGTAGGAATTCTGCATCTGAAAACACTTACGCATTGGTCACATTAGATGGATTGAGCGCCCATTTAGCCAATCACATCTAAGTCAGAGAAGTGAGAAATTAAATTGATCTAACTAACATTAGGTACAAGATAAGGTCTCAAACTGTCAACGGGTTTGAGACATGATGTAATACTGCATTAGGTCATGTAGACATTACTGCTGCAGCTGTCTTTGTTCAGTGATTCCTGCCAACATTTATCCATGGAAAATGTTTCAAATATTCTAGTCCAGCTAGGTGTTAGCCACCTCCAGCTAGGTGTTAGCCACCTCCAGCTAGATGTTAGCCACCTCCGGCTAGGTGTTAGCCACCTCCAGCTAGATGTTAGCCACCTCCGGCTAGGTGTTAGCCACCTCCAGCTAGGTGTTAGCCACCTCCAGCTAGGTGTTAGCCACCTCCAGCTAGATGTTAGCCACCTCCAGCTAGGTGTTAGCCACCTCCAGCTAGGTGTTAGCCACCTCCAGGATATTTTGGTTTTGACCCACATCTTTCACTGTTGTCCCATCAGTTACAATTAGTGGTTCAAATGTATTCAAATGTAACCATTCAAATGTAACCTAATTCTGGGGCCGGTCTGAATAACAGCTGCTAGACGTGTACGTGCTGTGCACCGAGCACGCAAGTAGACTGTAGAACAGTAGTGACTTCAGCACCATAGATAAGCAGAATAGATTATTATTATTAGTAGTAGTAGTAGTAGTGGTAGTAGTAGTGGTAGCAGAAGTAGTTGTAGTAGTTTTCAAGGGGAAATTCCTTATCTTCCTCCCAGAACCACCCCAGGTTGATTTGACCCCATATCTGGCAGACCTTTGTCAAAGCTGTAACCATCTCAATCAAAAGCAGTTATCCCCAGCATGTACCCATGAGGACACAGCAATTGTAAACTATCATGACCAGTCTATCAGGACCCTGAATGGGGGGCTTGCTTTTGGGAACTGTGTTTCTCCAGCTAATAACACATGCACGGATCCCATCTGAAAATTCTATAGCTATGACTTAGGCACCCCCATGTGCTTTTGCGCTTTTGATTTTAGACGTGTCCTCTGTGTCGAGTGACCGCTTAAGTCTGACCCATACCAACGTCAGAGACCGACTGTAAACAGAGCGCTCACAAGGTCCGGCTGCGAAAGGGTTAACGGACTTGCGCTAGATACCTCAGAGCCTGAATGAAGTGAATAATTCAGAGGTGTCAATCTCATTTCACCAGCCGAACGGCGCTCGCGCCGGGGGGAAAACAATGCAACGTGCACACGAGTCCACGCGCCGCGCCCTCACTGGGCTCCTCTCCCACTCTCCTGCACAATGGCCCATTGGGACGGCACGTTGAAGGAATCTCACAGGCCTGCAGCCACTCCAGCATCCTGCCAGCCCGAGGTCACGGTGGGCTGGGGCACAGGGCAGGGGGCCCGAGGCAGGGGCCATGGATCATGGAGCACGCGGCAGGGGGCCCAGGTCAGGGGGCAGGGGGCAGGGGGCCAGGTAGCATAAGGCAGAAAGGCAGCCCAGGATGTAAGTGTGGATGGGGAAAATGAGCTGAATTTGTTCTCCCTTTTAGGAGCACCGGTTCATGGAACCATTGTTACAAAAGAACAAACCAAAGAGGTACAGACGGAGTGGAGTGGTACACCGCTTGACGAGCAGCGTTGTGGAGTGTGTGTGGAGTGGAGTGGAATACCGCTTGACGAGCGGAGTGGAATGGTACACTGCTTGACGAGCAGAGGTGCGGAGTGTGTGTGGAGTAGAGTGATACACCGCTTGACGAGCAGAGGTGCGGAGTGTGTGTAGAGTGGAGTGATACACCGCTTGACGAGCAGAGGTGCGGAGTGTGTGTAGAGTGGAGTGATACACCGCTTGACGAGCAGAGGTGCGGAGTGTGTGTGGAGTGGAGTGGTACACCGCTTGACGAGCAGAGGTGCGGAGTGTGTGTAGAGTCTGCTAAATGCCGTAAATGTAAATGTAGAGTGGAGTGGTACACCGCATGACGAGCAGAGGTGCGGAGCGTGTGTGGAGTTCGGTCTGCTCCAGAGCCTCCTCAGCCTCCATCGCTGCTTTCTCAGTTATCGCTGAGCAAGCAGGAAAGAAGGCTTGGGGCAGATCTGCGTCTCTTCTGAATGGAGCAGGAGTTACTTCATTACTTCATTCAGTTACCGTTATAAACTCAGCTACCCTCCGCATGCACGGTTGGTGTGATTTGAATTGCAGTGGATTATTTTAGTTTCGCATTCCTGCTGCAGCTCAAGAAGATTCGAATGTTTCTGGTCAGTTTCAGCTGAAGAGAACCAACACCAGAGTGCTGGCAGGGACATCCGGCAAGCTTCACCAGTGTTTCCAGTTTCAGAACTAGCGGACTGTTACTACAGCTATACAGAAACTCTGAGCAGGCCTTTCAGCTTTGAGTGGCGAGAATCAGGGTGGTGAAACAGAAACATATGCACTTTCCTGAACCTACCGGTTTACTGAGCTGATGCCTGTTCTTCTTGTTTTACTATTGTCACATGCACACATGCGCACACACACACACACACACACACATGCACACATACACACACACACACAGGCACGGAAAGCCAATGACAAAGGCAGTGCGTGTCTAATCCTCACTTGCTCCTGTCTATATAACTGACATCACTCTAAATTTCCCAGTCCTGATCAACCAGTCTAGCCTCACATGATGAACAGGTCACCTTGCTGTCTGAGTCATCAGATTTTATCAGACACCATCATATTAATTCAGCAACATACAAGTGTGTTTCAGCCAGAGTACAACAGTGTACGTAAGCCTGCAAGCCTGCACTGAGATGTCCACGTGAAGATATTAACAATGTGGGCACACCACACAAACTCTCTCTCTCTTTCTCTCTCTCTCTCTCTCTCTATTTAAATGCTACTCATATATAATATTTACATAAGACTAGAAAACCAAATCTGGACTGGGCACCTTTTGACAGGGGAGGGTTAGAATGGAGGGAACAGTTAGCAGCCACACTGGCAGATACACTCGTCCCCGAGCCATAATGGCTACCAGCTGTGGAGTTTCACTTGTTTACCTTACCATGGTTCCACAGACCTCCCAGTGTCTGGATCCAAGATGGAGTCCAGGACTTTTGTTTTTGTTTTGAGCCAAATCAGACCCCCCTCCTAGTGCTTCCTGGGTTTAACATGGTCTTTGCTAACCTCTTTCCATCTTTCTCCTTTCCTGGCTCCAGTTGTCTGGCCTGCCATTAGAGCATTTTCGCCCCAGTGCTGCATGCTGGGGGGGTTCTGAGGTACTATTCTGGAAATGGCGGGATTTGATTTACGGCCGTTTCTTGCGGGCCCGGAAAGTCTCGCCGCTTGACTCTCGGCCCAGCTGTTCACCTCCAGAGGATGAGGGGAGGGTTCAGAATCTCTTACTTTCTCTTCTCAGCGTTCTTTCTTTTTCTCTCTGTTGCAATCCTGAGACACTACTCCGGCTCTACAGTGAACCAAAATGCATTTGCTTAACCTGAATAAACAAAGGCTAACTTATTTAACTGCATGGAAAATTCATCCGCAATTATAAACGTTTGTAAAAGTGGGGGAACAGCTCAGTGGCAGGAGAATCTTTCTTCTAAGTTTATTGTTCATGTTGCACATATGGCGCATCTCAAATCTCAAAGAATATAGTCTCCCAGCTCCCAGTCCTCTGTGCTTGCAGGTTTCCCCTCTGTGACTCCTCAGGCACCTAACATGGAGTTCACAGGCACAACCAGGTAACGTGGCAGAGATGGATGGCTGCTCGGTCCTCAGCTCTGCTGCGGATCTCCATGAGCTGGAGTTGTGGTGAGGGGCGGTGGTGTGTACCAGGCCCAGGGTCTGTGAGCCCGTCTGGGATGCACCTCCCCCCTCACCAGGCCCCTCACCTCCCCCCTCACCTCCCCTCTCACCTCCCCCCAACCTCCCCTATCACCTCCCCCCCTCACCAGGCCCCTCTCCTCCCCCTTACCTCCCTCTCACCTCCCCTCTCACCTGCCCTCTCACCATCCTCCAACCTCCCCTCTCACCCCCCCCCCCCTCACCAGGCCCCTCACCTCCCCCCCCCCCCCCCCCACCAGGCCCCTCGCCTCCCCCCTCACCTCCCTCTCACCTACCCTCACCTCCCCCCTCATCGTCTCTGGCTCTCCTCACCGGGCCCCAGAGTGCTGTGCAGGGAGGCCTCAGACATGCTCCATGGCCCCCCGGCTGACGTCATGCAATGTCCTGCGCAGCGTCCTGCGCAACGTCCTGTTATGAGTTGAAGGCTTCCAGGTCTCTCTCCCATAACAGACCTCACACAGGGAATGTGAGTGGCTCTTGCTTTCTCTGCCTGCTGCCTGAGATCTGGTCGCCTTTTAAATGAATTCAGTGATCCTCTCTGTGAATTTCCTGATTATATTTGGCTGGGTTCTACTGACACACTAATACACTGTCATTGTGGGTGTGTGTACATATATATATATATATATATATATATATATATATATATATATATATATATATATATTGTACATTGTGTGTGTGGGTGTATGTGTGTGTATATTATGTGTATTGTATACGGTGTGTGCTATGTATGTGTGTTTGTGTGTGTGTGTGTGTGTGTGTATATATATATACAAATATATATATGTGTGTGTGTGTGTGTGTGTGTGTGTGTATATATATATACAAATATATATATGTGTGTGTGTGTGTGTGTGTGTGTGTATATATATATACAAATATATATATGTGTGTGTGTGTGTGTGTGTCTGTGTGTGAAGTGTTTGTGTCTGTATAATGTGTGTGTATTGTACTGCTAAGATATTTTCTCACTTTCCTCTCAGCTTCATGCCTGGCCATCTCAGATGGCAGAAGCAATAGAGGGAGAAAAACAACAAAAAGGGTGTGTAGGAGGTGGCACAGACAAAAATACCTACTAAGTGTGTTATGGAGCGAGCAGTAAATTCCAACAAGCTGTCCAGAGTTTAGGCTGAAGCCACCAAAGAGATGACTTACTATGACTTAACGAATGTGTTCTCAAACATTCAGTCCTGGCCTGGGGAATTCCTAGCCTATGAAATCTAGGAAAAATCGTATGTAGCTACATGTGATGTGCTCTGCTCACGTGTGCGTTTGTGTGTGTGTGTGTGTGTGTGTGGCAGGACGTGCAGGTCCCGGGGCAGTCCCCTCCATCTGAGTCGTCCAGTCGCGTGCCCAGGATGTGCCACCTGATGCGTGCTGACACTGGCTATGGCTTCAACCTCCATAGTGAGAAGTCTAGACCAGGCCAGTACATCCGCTCGCTGGACCCGGGCTCTCCGGCCGACCGCGCGGGCCTGCGGCCGCAGGACCGACTCATCGAGGTGAGCAAGGGGGGAGGAAGAGCAGGAGGAGGAGGAGGAGGAGGAGGAGGAGGGCCTTCGGTCTTTTTCTGTTAAGTAACTCAAGGAAGTCAGAAGTAACAGTAGCAGTTGTACAGTAGTTTCTCACACATTAAATCGGAGTTGTAAAGAGCCTGGGAGATGAAATACGAGCACTCGCATCCTCAGGTGCCATCCAGCACCATGTGGGAGGAGCAGCTCCCGTACCAGGAGTGAGGGAGGCCTGTGGGTCTGTGGGAGGAGCAGGGAGAAGAGGAGTTGAGGAAGGGCTGGTGGAGAAGAAAGCTCTTATCTCAAAAATGTGTCCCATTATTTATACCGTCCTCAGGTCAGAAAAGTGCCCTGCACTTAAGGGGTTGTGTGTGTGTGTGTGTGTGTGTGTGTGTGTGTGTGTACAGGCACGTGGGAGACAATTGATCATTTCAGCTGTTTCTGTTCAGTTTACTCCGCTGTATATATATCCTGCTTAGATTCTTTATTATCATCTAGAATTAGCTGTAACAATGCACCATGGACTTTCTGGAATGTGTGGTTCTGTGACAGGGTAAATTAAAAAAACAAAAAGGAAACTTCCAGAGAAAAGACCTCTGAGAGATGAGTCTGCTTTAGCTAGCACAGTCCGCCAGGAGATAATGCCATGCTGTAGTCATGGAGACACACACTCATACATGCCTCTCAGCCCAGCTACAACATGCCTCTTCAGAGCCAGATAGTACACAGCCTACAAAGTTCCTGGACGTAACTCCGCCCACATAGCCCCCCCACATACCCCACCACTCACCCCGCCTGCCCGATTCAGACTTGCAGCAGTGCAAACGTGCAGATGCTCACTTTACACATATCCTTTATGTAATTGGATTCTGATCCTTGAGGGTATGATGACACATTTAACCTTACTCACACAGACCTCTGTGTCAGAGCTCGAGGCAGTGTCGTATCAGACTTCATCTTTGACCCTTGACCTTTGACCCCACCCATCATCCCTTTGCCATTCATTTCAGGTGATTTTCACGAATGCCTTTAAACACATGCTGCATTAAACATACACTGGCAGGCACTCTGCTGGACTTTAGAACAGTTGTAACTGGGTTAGCCTGTGACACCAGATGGCTTATTTACATGTCTTTATTTAATGTCCTCAAGTAGGTCTTTTTTGTGGAGTGGAACCACTAATGTAGTCTGTCACACTCAGAAAGACACCAGGCATGTCAGGGTTAGAGGGTTCAGGCGTGACCCTCTCTGTCTGTGGCTGACCACCCCCCCCCAAGTGTTTGGCCAAGGCAGCACTGAGACTTTGAGAAGGAAGCAGCCTCTCATTGGTGGGTAGCTGAACTCGTATTTGTGGCTTGACTGTCGCAGTTTGTGTAAAAGGTTTTAATTAAAAGTTAGTTTTCTGGACTTTTCTGGGGGGTTTCTGGAATTCTACATGTTTAAAGTTGGAAAAATAAACACATGAGAATGCTTAACCTTGAAGCACTTAGTATTATGACAGCTTGCCAAGTAAGTGGCCTAATAGGTCTAGAGGAAAAAATCCACACAAAAAAAGATCCTGTAATTAGGCTAAATGTGTACTGGATCACATCCCTTGTTTTGCCTCAGATTTTAAAGCTGGGCTCTTGTGTGAGCTGATTCACAAAGGAAAATATTTCGGTAATCCATTTCAATCCTTATAGTTGTTGCCAAATGTGTCACTTTTCAACAAAAATGCGTGTTAAGTGTTAAGAAATAGAAGCTGATTTTGCCAGCTGATTTGCTGTAGGATATTCCTCTCCCTGCTTCCTCGGTGGTGTTTCAGTAGTAGTGTAGGGACAGTGGTTGTCCAGGACAGGCCGTAGGCTTCAGAATTGGCCGGGTACCTTTCTGCTCTACGCACCAGCTATGTACCTAACCGGCTTGTGATGTCTGAGCTGTCTGGAGGACGAGGGAGGGACATGAGCCCAGCTCCTCAGACCTGGCTAAGCTTCAGGGAGGAGGGGAGCTTGACTCCCAGCACACTGAGCTCTGTGGAGAGCCAGAATGTCCAGAGAGACGGTCCACAGCAGGAAGGCGGGAGCCTTTAAGAGCGAAGCAGGGGCGCAGGAAGGGAGAAAGAGCGCTGAGATAAGTGTCCTCATTACTTGATCCCTGAACGAGATTGAGAGCTCGAGTGTCCTCTCCCGTCTGAGATGATGTGCTTAAGGGAAAGCACGAGGAACAAGGACCTGTTGATGTCACCTGGACCAGATCCTTGTGTCCATCTCTCCCCGTGTCTCTCTCCCTGTGTCTCTCTCCCTATCTCTCTCTCTCTCTCTGTGACTTTCTGCCTGTCTCTCTCCCTGTGTATTTCTCCCAGTCTCTCCCTGTCTCTCTCTCCCTCCTCTTGGCCCTCTCTCTGTCATGCTGATCTCGTCCTACCCACTGAGGGCTGTGGAGATATACAAAGTACAAATGCCACGCCACTCTGCGCATTCTGTCCTTCTGTCTGTGTGCAGGCTGTATGTATGTCTTCACTCACTTATAAAGCATCATCACTCTCCTTTGGTTTAGCAAAAACAGGCATTTTTTCCTTTCAGTGCTCTCTCCCCGCATGCTGTGGGTAGCTGAGCCGTTCCACTAAACCCCGGCTGGAACTGCTCCTTTTCTTCTGCTGCAGGGCCACTCCGCCGTTACAGGCGCTGTTGGTCAACTGTTCCCTGCACTTTCAAAGAGAGTTTTAAAGAGAAACCCCCCCACAAACACACACACACGCCAGGTCACTGTCACCTGAGAGCCATGCTATTGCCACACGCTATTGCCACACACACAAGCTACGCATCAATATTTGATGGCTTTGTGCTACCGGCCCCTCCAGCTCCTCTCTGACCCTGCTGAACATGGTCTGATGGGAAACATGTCTCGTATGAAAGAACATGGCGCGGGTTTGTGGACGAGCTCTTTTTGAGATCAGATTTTCGAGCCTAATTTGGTTCATCATTTGGTTTCATTCAGCGAACCTGATCCTGCTGCCGTCCAACTGGTTGCTAAGCAACTAAAAGAGGGGGACTGAGGGAAAAAGAGAAACAAATTTGGTGAAAGACACCAAAGAACAGAAAGAGGTTTTAAGTCTAATGGAACAACAAAACACTGGCCTCCGTCTCTCCATCGGGAGGGAGTTTAGCAGGGAAGAGAAACTTCTTCAGATTTGGTGAAGCTTTTTTAAAAGACAGATGTAATAATTATGACAGTTAAATGGAAAATGTCTGACCTATTTCCATGGTTTTGATCAACTCTGGTACCAATAGGAAAATCTAAAGAGTTTGGAGTGCCCCCTGGTGACCAAGTCATGAATATGATTTAAAAGCTATAATTCAGTTCTTTCTCTCACTCTTTTTCTCTATGGAAAGGGCTACAAGAAGGAAGTAATGGGATTAAGATGGAGATGCAGAATGCTGACGTGGTGGTGTGTAATGAGCTCCAACGTCTTCTCACATCTTCTCACACTTCTCACCCCTCCTTCTCTCTCTCTCCCTCTCTCTCTATCGCTCTCTCTCTCTCTGTGCAGGTGAACGGGGTGAACATCGAGGGCATGCGCCATGCTGAGGTGGTGGCCTTCATCAAGCGTGGAGGAGATGAGACACAGCTGCTGGTGGTGGATCCGGACACAGACGAGCATTTCAAAAGGCTGGGCGTCACCCCCACCAGCAGCCACGCCCAAGGTCCCTCCCTCGCCTCTCCACCTACACCGACACGTAGAGCCCAGGGCGCAGAAGAGCAGACACACTCCACGATCAAGCGCAATGATAGATTTTAGTAATTTAGTTAATTAATTTATTTCATTAATAAATAAATTACTGTCCCGCTTCAAACACTGCACAGTGTAGACGTACTAATCCAGGGTTGACACAGTTAATGTCAGGGTTCAGTTTTGATTTCAAGATTTAGTATTCACTTCAAGACTGGAATAGAAGTGCCTAAAATGTGGTTTATTTGTTAATCATTATTGCAGAATTGAATTTTGCACAGCTCACACTGCAGAAGGCTGTAAAACGGAAATCTAAAAATCACTATTTTTTAATCACAGATGTTCCAAACTATTTTGTCAAAATAAAACAGTACAGACTATAACCCTCGTAAGAGGTCATATCACAATAGCAAAATACAGTATTATAGTAACGCGCTATAGTGAGCATAGTTGAGCATGTATTAGCAGAGTGAAGGCAGTAGTGTCCTGAGGTCTCTAGCGCTGACAGTCACATGACCTCCTCTCACTCCGCCCATTCAGGCTGCCAGGCTCAGTCCATCACGAACGGCACGCAGAGTCCACGGTTCAATGGGCGCTCCACGTCCCAGTCCACCCAGTCGGACCACAGCAGCCAGGACGCCAGCACCCAGGTGCAGTCACGGAGAAGCTGTGTGTGTGTTTGTGTGTGTGTGTGTGTGGACATGTAGATTTACATGAGAGAGAGAGAGACGGCTGCACAAGTGTCCGTGTTGCAAGTGTTTAAGTTTGATATGCAGTTCTGTTGTGTTACACAATAATAAACAGCGCCCCCCGGTGTTGGTGCATGTGCAGGACTCGGAGGACGGCGGCAGCCACCTTCTGGACCCCTTCGCTGAGATGGGCCTGAAGCTGAGCCCCACAGCGGCCGAGGCCAAGGAGAAGGCGCATGCCAAGCGTGCCAGGAAGAGGGCCCCCCACATGGACTGGAACAAGAAATATGAGCTCTTCAGCAACTTCTGAGCACACACACCCTCCTTTGACCCCTGACCTCTCCCCCCCCGGCCACCACGTGCTACATCTCAACCCATCTGCACCTGATTGCTTGATGAAAAAGCTGTTATTTTTGTACAAATAGCTAGCCTTAAAAAAAAAAAGAAGCTTCGCCCTGCAGAGTAGGAGCAGGCAGAGGGCAAACATTAGTGACCCCCCCCCTCCCCCCAAAACTGGAAAAAGAACAGATTTGTACTTGTCTGACGCAGAGCTGCCACTGACAATCACCAGGCCCAGCAGCATGTAAGCGTTTCTCTAAGGGAAGAGCTCCTTCTGCTCAACGATCCAGCTTGGATTTTGTTTACCACTCCTGCTGAAACTACTTCAGACTGACCCATTTTTCAGCTAAACAAAGCCCTTCTACCCCACACCCCCACCCCTGAAGCCTGTACAAGGCACTCCACCACCAACAGATGCTGATCAGAGCACAGGCTGGGACAGCGAAGACCCAGACGTGTTCACCTCTCCCTGGAAAAGGCGGTGGAAAGAGCAGAAAGTGGTGGGAAATGCAGTATGCTTGCATGGTTAAAAAAAAAACTCCATTTCAGAGGGACTAATGAGAGGGACTTGAATGGACTAATGGGAAGGGCCATATAAGAGGGACTTAAATGCACTGGGCCCATTGAATGTGCTGTGTGTTCTTTGTAAAGCAGTATTACACAGGAAGCAATACGGAGGGATTTTAGCTGCCATGAACTGCAAGCCCAAAATGATCAGCCCATTGTTATTCACCAGGACGCAACTTTAAAGGGACGTGCCACTATTTCAGCATATTAAAGGAGAATTATGTTATGTACTAAAATATGGAGAAGGTCAGTTACAAGTGTAAGCCGATGTTTGTTTTCTTTTGACATTTTAGATGTATTGACGTATTAACACTAGAGGGCACTGCTAAAGTACTTTTCGATTTCCACCTTGACGGAAGAGTGAGGAAAAAAGGCAGCCGTTACACGTTACAACCACTAGAGGGAAACATTTATGCAAGTCATTTAATTGAACCTGATTTGATCATGATGAAAGGACGCATCTTATGAACAGAACAAACTCAAAATTTGCATATGTCTGTTACAGATGGGTGTGACCACTGTACGCATTCTAATAATGCTACATTGTATTAGACTGAAGTTACTGGGACACTAGAATACAACAGTGGAGCTGAAGACTGAATCCCACCTATGTAGTACACAGACCTTGGCACAGAATCTTTTCAAAAGAAGTTAATTGAAGACAAGAAGTAAAGGAGACAGGTGTGTAACGTAATTCTCATTTACAGTAACAGCTCTGCTCTAAGGCAGACTGTTGTCAGGGATGCTGACCCCTGACTGTACAGACTGGCTTTCTATCTGCAGGTCTGCTCATAGCCTAGTTTATCCCACCTTCCTGCAGGGGAACCAGGAGGGGTGTTGTGAGTGGTGCGTCGGTCCTGACCGATATCGTCCGACCCCCGAGCTTATGAAGATTAAAGAGACCACTCTGACAGCTGTTTTTAATGCCCAGACACCCCCAGACTCATTCATTTCCACAGCTCACAAAGGGGTGTTTGTCGCTGAAACGAACATGATGCCCATTCAACTGTCTCTCCGACATCCCTAAATGCTGGAACTGTGGAACAGTCAGTCCACCGTTCCCTGGTTCTGGTGGCCGATTAGACTAGGTCAGCTGGGCCATGCTGACTTCCCACTTCAGAAAGCAAGCTTCAGCGTAAGCTCCATCTGCATTTATAGCGCTAATATTTTACCGTGCCCATGCATACTAGGAGCATTGCTGTGCTGCCTTTAAATAATCAAAAGTGCATCATTTTTTCCCTCTATTTTGTTTTACTTCTCATGTTTGCTAACATTGCGTTTGTATTGTGTTTTTTTTCCTGTTCCCCCTATCCTGATGTTATATGCATTCAGAGCTCAGCTGTATGCTAATGTATATTCAGTATGAGAATATATGCCAGGTTGCAATTTTTTCAATAAAGTGTGACATTCACATTCTTACACAATTCTTGTGTATTTAGCTCAAGATGTATTACATTCAATGTGGCGTGTGTTCCAGAAAGCGGGTTAAGATTAAGATCGGGTAATTTAACTCAGAATTCACGAAAACTCGAGATTAAAGAAAACTCGTGTCAGTTAATATAGCAATTTACACTCTGAATTCAACCTGCTCGCTGGCAGGTTAAACAACCCGGGTTCACGCGCACTTTTCTCTAGTAAACATGGCGTGTCCTTTTATCGAAGATACAGTTGTTATTGAAGTTGCCGAGCTCTTCGTCGGGAAGACGAGTCATTAGACCCAGATTGGACATACTTTAATTACCCAACGAATATCTCCGCGAACGTTACCGTTTTTCCTCACAGGTAATTAGAAACTTAAATAATTTTTAAGCCATACATTTCCAGTGGTGGACAGTAATTAAGTAAATGTTATTCGTTGCTGTATTTAAGTACAATTTTTGTGTTTGTTTTTTTTATTGTTGTTTTTATTTATTATAATTTATTTTATTATAATTATTTGATTATGTTGTGTTTTTTTTAAGTATTTCCCTTTTTTGTAACTTTTACTTTTACTCCACTACATTTGAAAGTGAAATATCTTACTTTTTACTCCACTACATTATGCGAAATATGTCTTCTTCAAGCGTTCAACAAAGTAACGTCAAAACAAAAGAAGCGCAAAGCACGCGCACCAGTCAGCGTTCGGTTCACATACAAGTTAATACCGGTAATACAAAAGCATGACAGAAAATATACCTATATACCTAATATTCTTAAAAATGGATGAATCTACTGAATGGAACGGCCAACACAATCCATGGCCTTATTTGAGCACATTTTTTGAAGTAGTCGAGGAAAAAAATATTCATTTTCAAGTGCTGCCTGCCTCAGTATCATACGATTTCTTCCACCAAGAATTCCCCATCCAGTTTAAGGAACCATGTAGAGGTAAGATAATTTCATAGGCATACTGGTCATTTACCTTGCAGCAAACCGTTTTTTGTGTTATAATACGACAGACATCTTTGTATACATGGTTAGCTAGCTAGATAAGTAGGCTACTGCTAGTACACAACCTAAAACTGCTTTAGCAACGCACTCGGCCTGTAGCTAGCTAAGTTAGCTAGCTAGTTATTTGTTTTACCATAGTTCATAGTATTTGGAGCTTCCAGCTAAATGCATTCATCCATCCATCCATTTTCTTCCGCTTATCCGGGTCCGGGTCGCGGGGGCAGTAGCCTAAGCAAAGAGGCCCAGGTTTCCCTCTCCCCAGCCACCTCTTCCAGCTCTTCTGGGGGGGATACCAAGGCATTCCCAGGACAGCCGAGAGATATAATCTCCCAGCGTGTCCTGGGTCTTCCCGGGGTCTCCTCCCAGTTGGACATGCCCAGAGCGCCTCCCCTAGGCAGGCGCCCAGGTGGCATCCGAACCAGATGCCCGAACCACCTCAGCTGGCTCCTCTCTCGTGGAGGATCAGTGTCTCTACTCCGAGCCCCTCCCGGATGACTGTGCTCCGTGCCTTATCTCTAAGGGAGAGCCCAGACACCCTGCGAAGAAAACTCATTTCGGCCGCTTGTATTCGCGATCTCATTCTTTCGGTCACTACCCAAAGCTTGTGACCATAGGTAAGAGTCGGAACGTAGATTGACCAGTAGATTGAGAGCTTTGCCTTTCGGCTCAGCTCTCTCTTCACCACAACGGTCCCGTACAGCGACCGCAATACTGCAGCCGCAGCACCGATCCGCCTGTCAATCTCTCGTTCCATCCTTCCCTCACTCATGAACAAGAACCCGAGATACTTAAACTCCTCCACATGAGGCAAGGACTCACTCCCGACCCAGAGAGGGCACTCCACCCTTGTCCGACTGAGTACCATGGTCTCAGTTTTAGAGGTGCTGATTCTCATCCCAGCCGTCTTGCACTCGGCTGCAAACTGATCCAGCGAGAGCTGTAGGTCTCGGCCCGATGATGCCAACAGGACCACATCATCTGCAAAGAGAAGGCGTGGAATCCTGAGGCCACCAAACCGAACCCCCCTCCACCACTTGGCTACGCCGAGAAATTCTGTCCATAAAAGTTATGAACAGAATCGGTGACAAAGGGCAGCCTTGGCGGAGTCCAACTCCCACCGGAAACCAGTCTGACTTACTGCCGGCCATGCGAACCAAACTCCTGCTCCGTTTGTACAGGGACTGGATAGCCCGTAGCAACGGGCCCCGTACCCTATATTCCCGGAGCACCCCCAGAGGAATCCCCCGAGGGACACGGTCGAATGCCTTTTCCAAATCCACAAAGCACATGTGGACTGGTTGGGCAAACTCCCATGCACCCTCTAGGACCCTCGCAAGGGTGAAAAGTTGGTCCAGTGTTCCACGACCAGGACGGAACCCACATTGTTCCTCTTGTAACTGAGATTCGACTATCGAACGGACTCTCTTCTCCAGAACCCCTGCATAGACCTTACCGGGAGGCTGAGAAGTGTGATCCCCCGATAGTTGGAGCACACTCTCCGGTCTCCTTTCTTAAAAAGGGGAACCACCACCCCGGTTTGCCAATCCAGAGGCACTGCCCCCGATGTACACGCGATGTTGCAAAGACGTGTCAACCAAGACAGTCCCACAACATCCAGAGCCTTAAGGAACTCAGGGCGGATCTCATCCACCCCGGAGCCTTGGCACCAAGGAGTTTCACAACTACCCTGGTCACCTCAGCCCTAGTGATGGGCAAACCCCCGTCCGAGTCCTCTGGTTCTGCTTCCTCTATGGAAGACGTGGTGGTGGGATTGAGAAGATCCTCGAGTATTCCTTCCACCGCCTAATGACATCCCCAGTCGAGGTCAGCAGATCCCCAGCCTCACTGTATACAGTGTTGGTCGGGAACCGCTTTCCCCCTCCTGAGTTGCCTGACGGTTTGCCAGAACCTCCTCGGAGCCGATCGAAAGTCACTTTCCATGGTCTCACCAAACTCTTCCCACACCCGAGTTTTTGCCTCTGCGACAGTCAAAGCCGCGATCCGCTTGGCCCCCCTGTACCTGTCTGCTGCCTCCAAAGTCCCACGGGCCAACCAGGCCCGATAGGACTCTTTCTTCACCGGGTTCTGGGATTGCCGCCACGACAGGCACCGACAACCTTGCGGCCACAGCTCCGATCTGCTGCATTGACAATAGAAGCACGGAACCAAGCCCACTCAGACTCAATGTTTCCGGCCTCCCTCGGGATGCGGTCAAAGCTTTGTCGGATGTGGGAGTTAAAGACCTTTCTGACAGGTTCCTCTGCCAGACGTTCCCAGCAAACCCTCACAGTACGTTTGGGTCTGCCAGGTCTGTCCGGCATCCTCGCCCGCCATCTGATCCAACTCACCACTAGGTGGTGATCGGTTGACAGCTCAGCTCCTCTCTTTACCCGAGTGTCCAAGACACATGGTCGCAAGTCCGACGATACGATTACAAAATCGATCATCGAACTGCGACCTAAGGTGTCCTGGTGCCATGTGCACTTATGGACACCTCTGTGCTCAAACATGGTGTTTGTTATGGACAAACCGTGACGAGCACAGAAGTCCAATAACAGAACACCACTCGGGTTCAGATCGGAGAGGCCGTTCCTCCCCCAATCACGCCCTTCCAGGTCCTACTGTCATTGCCCACGTGAGCATTGAAGTCCCCCAGCAGAACAATGGAATCCCCAGAAGGGGCACCTTCCAGCACCCCCTCCAAGGACTCCAAGAAGGCCGGGTACTCCGAACTGCCATTCGGTGCATAAGCACAAACAACAGTCAGAGCCCTTTCCCCGACCCTAAGGCGCAGGGAAGCAACCCTCTTATCTACTGGGGAAAACCCCAACACACAGGCAGCGAGCCGGGGGCTAATGAGTAAGCCCACTCCAGCCCTCCGCCTTTCACCCTGGGCAACTCCAGAAAAGAATAAAGTCCAGCCTCTCTCGAGAGGATTGGTTCCAGAACCCAAACTGTGTGTGGAGGTGAGCCCAACTATATCTAGTTGGTATCTCTCAGCCTCACACACCAGCTCAGGCTCCTTCCCACCCAGAGGTTACGTTCCATGTCCCAAGAGCCAGCTTCAGTAACCGAGGGTCGGTACGCCAAGGCCCCCGCCTTCGGCCACCGCCCAAACCACAATGCACCGAACCCCTAGTACTACCTCTCCCACAGGTGGTGGGCCCATGGGAGAGTGAACCCATGTAATCCCTTCGGGCTGTGCCCGGCCGGGCCCCATGGGTAGAGACCCGGCCACCAGGCGCTCGCCGAGGAGCCCCTCCCCAGGCCTGGCTCCAGGGTGAGGCCCCGGTAACCCTGATCCGGGCAAGGGTATCTGGGTCCTGTTTTTAAATTCCATTGGGGTTTTTATTTGGACCACTCTTTGTCTGGCCCATCACCTAGGACCAATTTGCCATGGGAGACCCTACCAGGGGCATTGCCCCCGACAACCTAGCTCCTAGGATCACATGGGCACGCAAACCCCTCCACCACGATAAGGTGGTGATCCACCATAAGGTGGTGATCCACGGAGGAGCATAAATGCATTGATATTGTGAAATAATAAACATTTGAAAATAGCACTTTATGTTAGAAAACAAATTCTATTTGGTAGATTCTACATGCAAAGCATGGTGCTAAAACAGTTAGCAGGTAGCTGCTAGTTGATATGTTTTAAAGTTTGTGCTTTTGCCTATGCTAAAACTATCTAAAGTATTCTGCAATAACAATTATTCTTTATCCTATTTGTATGGTGTAGTAAAACACAGGAAATGTTTATTTTATTCATCAAATAGAAGGAGATTGATATCTGAATTTGCAATTGCAAATAAATCTTTAACCAAAATATTGCTTATTCGCAAAAAGTTACTTAATAGCCACCTGGTGCTACCAAATGGAAATTACATGCCTTCTGTGTTTTCTGCTTATGATCATTTTAATAAACAACAAAACTAACACTATAAATATAGAATTAAGAATATGAAAATATTTGTGTACAAAGAGTCGAGTCTGTACACATAAATGTGCAAGAGTCATGCTATAGAGATAACAGGATATTAGACTTATTAACTGATGGTATGTTACTTTCAATACTTAAGTACATTTGAAGGCCAATACTTTTGTACTTTTACTCAAGTAAAAGTCTAAAGGGAGGACTTCTACTTGTACTGGAGTAATATTTTACCTTGGGTATCTGTACTTTTACACAAGGTTTGTGTTCTTCGTCCACCACTGTACATTTCCAATATCTCACATCGTGGATCCGAACTTAATTCTTTGCCAACTTTATGCATTGTTTTTTAGGAATGCATCTTTTTATACAATATAGGAGACGCTGAACACATAGGGAAAGCTAGTATGTCGGCCCGTCCAAAACGTATAGGCCTACCTAGCATTAAAACGTTTGATGTACAGTTTTGTGGTGTTCTCTGTGCATAAGCCTTTAATGAACATCAAAGAGGGATTTCACAGAATTGTTTGTATTTGTTAACAAAGTTTACAAGAGAATAAAACAATTGGAATTAGCTCTGTGTGTTTTAATATTTCAGGATTTCCAAGAGTCATTTACAAGCTGCATGGATGAAACCCACATTCCAATTAAAAGCACCTGCTGAAAATGAAGAGGATTATGTAAACAGAAACTCCTTCCACAGCATTAATATACAGGTAGTGACCACCAAGTTTACTTAAAGTGTAGCATTTAATTTGTTACATACATATAGTTATATTTCATGAATATCATACATGATGCTACAAACAATTACAAATCTTGAAGCCAAATGGATTTTTCATGAGTCTGCACAACACAATAAATTTGAACAAGGTAAGCCTGGGAAATGTGTGCTGTGGTTCACATTCAGTGTGTGGTTACATTGTTTCTGTCTAAATCACTGCAATGAAATGAATATACATTTAAAATAAACAGTCGTGTCCTGGAGGGTTGTCTTCTAGGAGGGTTCCTCTAGGGATTCCAGCGGTTAGGCATCGTTCTGTGACAGTGCGGTGAAAGGTCCCTCTCCTGTTTTCTGTGCCTCTACCTTTTCCCTATTAGCCACAAAGCCATAGCCAACTGTAAGACATACCAAGCCGGTTACAAGCAGCATAAGGTAGTTATGTACATTAAATATTTCCTACTATATGGGTGTGAAATTAGATGCACTTCTCTTCATCATCGGCATGCATAGTGAATCGTTTTTTCGCCACTCCATTATAAATGCCTATTTATGAGTAACAGTGAACGCCATTCAGAATTGACTAAACTAACTCTGATGAGCTGTTGTGGAAGTGGAAAAACTTTGACTATGACACATCTAGATAAGTCAGCTATAAGTTCCTGCATTAGGTTTATAGTTTAAACCCGATTTCTGGAATACACCCCCGAAAGGTACATGCTTTTACAGCTTTCTTGACCTAATAGTGGGCATTACTGGATCTAATTTACTCTAAGGACAGGAAAATTGATGCATCTACCAAGAGTCCCTTTAAACAACGTCCTGGAAATCGAAATCCAGACTCGTTTTGGTTTTAGGGTCAGCATTTGACTTGTGGATTTGTAAATACGACACGACCAGATAGGCCCGGAGAAGTGTCTGTGTGGTCCGCCTGAGAGAAATCAATCCGCGTGCATGTGGCTGAAACGGCAGCTGGTACTTGAGCCGCCTTTATTAGCGCGTGCTGTCTCACTTTCGCGGCCTCACAGACCTGTCTGTGATTGCAGTCCGCGGAGCTGCTCATTTTCTTTCCATTCTTGCCCCATTTTTTTTCTCCAACGCAATCTTCCAAGCCCAGCTGCCACCGTCACTTTGGACTCAACCGCCGGTCACGCGGAGGTCAGCGAATGGTGGACGCAGAGCCACGCAGGTGACCGCGCAGCGCGAGCGGACGAGAGGACCGACCAGTATTCCGGAAACATGAGGTCACGACATTTCAAAAGTTGAAGATTTGTGTTTTCCTTTTTAAAAATATTTTTCCCCATTGAAAAAGTATTCCTTCTATTTCTGACTTGTAACCAAGTGGATTTCATTAGCACCAAACTACAATGGTGAAACATTAGAAATAAGTGAAAGCATAGACAAGAAGTTATGGTGCAAGATTTAGGCTACTCATGTTTAAGCATGGCACGATGTATTGGTAGACTAATAGGAATAAATGACGAAATTAAATGAGCAAACATTTAAAGTTAATAAGTAAAGCTAAACTCAAGGAAATTGACTTTATAAAGCGTTAAGCTTAATTGGTCCCGTTTCCATACAAGGGATTTTTATTTATACGAAAATTACTAAAAGTCACCATAAACTTCACTAGAATTTTACCGACAGCTTCCGTTCCCATTACGTGCAAGAAACATTGAAGCGCTTACGCTTAACTTTCGTTAAAATTCAATTGAATAGCCATTATTTGTTGTTCAGATCATTACAACAATAAGTTTCTTAAATGACACCGAGTCTACAATATTTTTCATTCATGGTACTGTAACCATGTAAACCAACATCACAATGTTTCCTGCTTACGTAACTGGCCGGGTACCCACGAGCACAACCGGGCTCACGTGCTCCCTACTAACGTGAGATTATTGTAGTATCGGGGGAGGAGTCTGCCACAGATATCCGACTAGCGCCTCTCAATAATCTACTTATGTGCAGGTGACAAATCTAGGAGTAGGATCTTAACCTTTTGCACCTGGTTGCACTCCTGTAGCACCTGAAAAACCAGGTGAGATAACTTTCCCTCCATCTTCTGTTCCAATGCTGAGTCAACAGACATTAACACAGCTACTACCCCTGCAGGCAAGACGCTTATCTAACAGATTCTTGCAAACACATGCAGCAGAAAAACGCATCAAAAAGAAGCCAAAAGGCAAAAGGAGGAGGAAGAAGTCGAAGTTTGCATGAACTGCAGTTTGCACAAGTTGGGGTGAAATTGCAAATGAATGTTGCTCAAGTCAATTAACAGTATAACTCTTGTTGCATGGAAAGAAAGGTCAACAAGTAATATGCCAGCAGTCAACAGACATATGCTTGTATTTAACAGAATATGTTTCCCATTACTGACATGAAAAGTTATAATGTTCACTTATTTATTTGTTCACTATTTATTATTCTATTTAGACATGCATACATTTGTTTGACAGAAATATTTGGTGAGAAACTTCTGTGCAGTTCTGGGAATTATTTATTTGGAGTGTATCTTGTAAGGAACTAAACAAAATGAGTGAAATTCATGCCAAGTCATTTTTTATGCAAGGTCAATGTACATGTAAGGAGCCACAGTCTGGCTGTCAACCAGACACTGGAGGAGACTCCGAGAGGCCCTGCGCTGCTGGACTGGTTAGGGGACGTAATGCAGCTCGGCAACACTAGTACCTGAAGCAGCTAGACTAATAGCCCCTCACAGTGCAACAAAAGAGGCCTTAATGAAAAGTATGTATTAGGGCTTTTTTTAAAGCTTGCTGTCTCATTTCATAAGCCATGTGGAAAGAATTCTGTATGGCGCATGTGTGTGCATGCAGTCTGAGTATGCGTGCGTGTGTGTGTGTGTGTGCGCATCTGCTTGCTGCCTGAAGGTGGCGAGAGGGCAGCTGCTGGCGGTCACACCAGAGAGGGAAGAGGGAGTGGTTAAGGGAGGGCGGGAGTCTGGGTCTCCATGGAAACGTGGATTGTTTTTGTTAGCGTGCGCATGAGTCAGAGGAGCAGTGAGTCACAGTCAGGAGGGAACTCTCCCTGGAGCCAAATAAGGACAACTACACAGAAAGACACGGAGAGAGAGAGGGAGAGAGAAAGAATGAAAAAGAGAGAGAAAGAGAGAGAGAGAGAGTGACAGCCATGCAGAAGTGGAGAGGTCATATCTTTTCTTAGACAGGCAGACAGGAGTAAAAGTGGGTCCCACCTTTTTTGTTCACACCTCAGTTTACAGGGCAAACAGTTCACTCTCCATTTGTGTCATATCTCACAAGCATATCACTAAACCGCCCTCTTCTCTACTGACTCCCCCCCCCCCGCCTTCCTGCTAGCAGAACTCCTTGTTTACTTTCCCACTGTGTGGTGTTTCAAGCATATATGAATATTGTCAGCCAGATTTACATTCTAGCTGGCTCAGGTCATCCAGTTCTGTATCTGCTGAGGTTTACACGAAGCCGGGCGGACACGGTAGTTGACGTTAATGCAAGCCTTGGCTAGCGTTAGCGCTTTAGCACAGTGTGACGAAGTGAGGTTAGGCTGAGTGAGTTTGAAAGCGCCCTGCTGTCATTGGCGGATGGAGGCCAACGAGAAGGCATGCTGGAGGCTAGTGGAGGTTAGTGGAGGCTAGTGGAGGTTAATGGAGGTTACGGGGTCACGGCCCCTGGGCTTTGGGACCCTCAGCACGGCTCATCGTTATGCTTTACCTGCTGGGCCGCATGACTCCGTGTTTTGGCTCATCATCCATCAGCCCTTCAGGATCCCACTCATGTGGGTCAGACTGGGACTGAAGACTAACACGGGTGTGCAGGTCTGGGCCTGACAGGCACAGGGAGAGCTCACTCTTCCTCTGAGCCATTTTGAGCTCTTTTTTTTTTTTTTTTTTTTTTTTTTTTTTTTTTGAGTCATTAGGCGGGTCCCATTTGGCCCGGACAAGGGGCAGGATGAGAAGGCGGTGAAGCCGCACGTGCTTCCCTGAGCCCTGATGAGATAAGACCATGGCAAGACCCCAAACTCTAAACGCCACTGTCTGAAAACTGAGTGAGGATGTGTCAACATAGCAGGAGCGCTACGGGGAAACACACAGCGTACGGCGACAAACCGCTTGGTGAAGTGCAAGTTCACACAAGGCCACGTGCTGAAGGTGTGGATGACTGGCAGATTGGGGCTCTGAATACGTACCTCATGGACTACATCCTGTCTGTAACCTCTGGGCATGCCCGTCAGGGTGTGTCGTGGCAGTCGCTTCTGGGTGTAGCCCGTGTACATGTGTGTGAGAGGGATGAGTTTAATACTAACATGCAGGCTCAAGCTGGTGGAGGAGGGGTGGTGTAAACAGCAGGAGACAGACGAAGGCAGTGACGGACGGGGAGGGAGGGGAGAGCAAGAGAAAACATTAGGTGAACAATTATTTTGAGGAAGACAGTAGGTTGCTATGGTAGAATGAATGAGCTCATGGCTGAGGGCAGAGAGAGGAGGCCTGTGTTTCTTCTTCTGCTTCCTCTTTCGCGGCTCCGTTTCCGACTCTGCGCTTGCATCACTCCACCTTTTTCCGCTCGGTGCAGTGATGTCATACTGCAGGCGTTCCTCTTTCACGTCAACTGTCGGCCAGTGTTTTACGAGGCGGCTGAAGGCAGCTCGGCTGCTCCCGGCTGCTCTGCTGGTGGTGTGATGAATAAAGGGGCCGGACTCGCTGCAGACGTTGGCAGGACAGGAAGCGCTGCCTAGTGGAGCCAGGTGCATCGCTCTTAGCATCGTACACACACACACGAGCTCAAGTCTGCTGGTCCAACAGCATTTAACCGAGTTGGTCTCTCTGGGAGACTGTGATTTTGCATTACCGGACTGGATGAGAGGTCTATAACCGCAAGAGGCATCTCTGTATTCAGTGATTACTGTTAAAGCAAGACAGAGAGATGAGTGAGAGAGAGATGGGGCAGAGGAGGAGGACATGGCTGGGAGAAGAGGAGCGAGCCCCAGGGTGGGGAGGGGGAAAGGTGGTCTGGTCTGGATATATTTAGCCAAAGAGAGGAGAGGGAGGTCTGTTCTCAAGAGCTTATTCCAGCAGGGTATATTTAGACTCCAGCCATGAAAAAAGAGAAGGGGAAAAAAGAATGATGTATAAACAGTAGTACTGGAGTCTGATGTAACACAGTGCAATAAGGCCACAAACCCACCCACACACACACAAATGCACACATAAACTGGCTCAGCTACTCATGTGAGAAACACACTGCTACAAATTAATAATGCTCTGTGAGACAGCCATTAACCACAGTGTCCTGGTGGACACACACACACAGATTAAAGGATCTCAAAAAAACTTCCAAGAAAAACACACTGCCCAGATGCGAGCACCGTCAGTGGAGCAGACGAGACGGTTGGTGTCGTTCGGGCGCGGGTGCAGCTAGCACGCGGCGCAACGGAAGATGGCGGGAGTGACACAGCTGAAAAAGCAATGCTAAGGTCGCTAGTAACGCTGAGAAGTGTGCGGTCGGCGTGAGGATTAACGATAATAGCATGGAACCTGGACGCGGAGTCCGAGAGCTCGAGCGGTGCGTGAGCCGCACTGACGCCATTGTGGTTCAAACACACTTCCTGCCTGCCGCCACAATGTTTGTATGTCTTGTATCCATAGCAACTGCCAACACATAAATACCAGAGAGGGGGGGGGGGGGTAGAGAGAGAGAGAGGAAGGACAAACCCATATGACTGGCCAGGAAAAGAGCAATTGGACCCAGACTGGGCCTCAGACATTGGTGTGTCTGTATATGTGTCTGTATATATATATTAAATAATTTTATATTTCTGCTAGTTTATATAAGTTATCTAAAATATATGTGCTTTCTTTGTACAGAGAGTTTCAAATTATATACATGATAAATATCTGTACTGTGGTAATCTGGCTGTTTGTCAGTCTTAGAACTGTGACAATTTGGTTTTATCAACATGGCCATAAATTCGAAAAACATTTCCAATAACTAAGCACAATAAAATCAGTGCTGCTGACTTTACATGTAGAGTGCTGTGGTGTAACTGTGTATTCACATGTAGAGTGCTGTGGTGTAACTGTGTATTCACATGTAGAGTGCTGTGGTGTAACTGTGTATTCACATGTAGAGTGCTGTGGTGTAACTGTGTATTCACATGTAGAGTGCTGTGGTGTAAGTGTGTATTCGCATGTAGAGTGCTGTGGTGTAAGTGTATTTGCATGTAGAGTGCTGTGGTGTAAGTGTGTATTCGCATGTAGAGTGCTGTGGTGTAAGTGTGTATTCGCATGTAGAGTGCTGTGGTGTAAGTGTGTATTCGCATGTAGAGTGCTGTGGTGTAAGTGTGTATTCGCATGTAGAGTGCTGTGGTGTAAGTGTGTATTCGCATGTAGAGTGCTGTGGTGTAACTGTGTATTCACATGTAGAGTGCTGTGGTGTAACTGTGTATTCACATGTAGAGTGCTGTGGTGTAAGTGTGTATTCGCATGTAGAGTGCTGTGGTGTAAGTGTGTATTCGCATGTAGAGTGCTGTGGTGTAAGTGTGTATTCGCATGTAGAGTGCTGTGGTGTACACTCTGTGTTTACATGTGTAGTGCTCTAGTGTAACTGTGTATTCACATGTAGAGTGCTGTGGTGTAACTGTGTATTCACATGTAGATTGATCTAGTTTAACTGTGTGTTCACATGTAGTGTGCTCTGATGTAAACTGTGTATTGCAGTACTTACAACAGTCCACAGTGTTTCTCCCTGGTGGTTATTTGACATATTCATTATTCTGACGTACATATTTTATAAGGATCTTTATAAGGGACTTGAAAACATGTAATCTTTTGGGGATCAGATTAACTAACCGAATAACTGAATATTATTTGTGATGAGGTATGGATGATGTATGATTTGAAGTATCTGAGGATTACCATGTGTATTTAGCACTAACAAGCTATTATCCTTCCATCTATGGTTTAAAATGCTTATTCTATGTGTAATCTCCTCTGCTGCCGTGGGAAAATAGAAATATAACTAATTGTGTAATATTGAGTTAGTAGATAGTAGATAGATAGTTAGAGAGAGAGAGAGAGAGAGAGAGAGCAGTGTCTGAAGGAAGACCTCTTTCCTCTCAGGAATGCTTGTATAATTAGATCCCTGCTGTCATGGCAACTAAACTGGATTTTTTGAGGGGCCTGAGGCTGAGATTAGAGTCAGTTATAGCAGTATGACTCAGAGTCTGAGACGCAGTCATACCAGCACTGCACATGATCCACACACACACACACACACACACACACACACATACCTGTTCACATATTGCCTGACAGACTCTCACCCTCCACAGAACATATGAGTTGAACAGTACTATGAACTCTGAACTATGAACTTATCTACACACACTGTACAGTCTGCTCAAATTTCAGTGTGCGTGTAATCCCATAAGCCTGCAGTATATAAACACATGCAGACACACATACACACACTCAGGACAAATGTAAATTGAGCTAAAAAAGAATAATAAAAAGATTAGTCCAAATAATCCAAAGTCTGCATCTCATCTCAGTAAGATCTCACAAATAGTGGCAAGACCAGAGGACGAGACAGTGGAGATTAACATTCTTCCTTCTGATTCTGTCACAAATCTAAACGCAGTACATGTCATTTGATATGGCAGAATGTGTTTGTGTTTGTGTAGTGTTACTCTCTCACACACACCCAAACACACACAAAATAGATTCTTACAAAAAGTTGTGTAAAAGTTCAGTAAAACTTATCAATGTAAAATCTCACAAGTTTCACATGTTCCCAGATCATTCTGCTTACATATGCATTTGTGTAAGTTGCTAGGAGACAGTGTGTGCGTGCGTGTGTGTATGTGTCTGTTCGTGTGCTAGGGAGAGGAATGTGTGACGCGCGTACAGCACTTAGAGGGGCGTGGATGTCTGAGAGGGCCCTGTTCTCGCCCAGACTGAGACCCGTGACTGGAGCTGAGGGAGGGGCATGTGGGGAGAGGAGGGCACAGGCCAAGAGGCGGGCCAAAAGGCGGGGCTGCAAGTCGTAAAGTGTCTAATAGCTCTGTCGGTAAAGATTGGCTTTCCCTGGGGCTTTCAACACACCAGGAGGGTGTGTGTGCATGCATGTGTCTGTGTGTGTGTGTGTTGTCAACATTGGACAGGTGCAGGGGTTAAGCATCACAAAACCTGATCTGCACAAATGGCTGTAGAGCCTCACTGACAAATTAGTGGCTTGCCTCATGCCAACAGCTGAAGTTTGTGTGTGTGTGTGTGTGTGTGTGTGTGTCTGGACTTTGCTCTTACTGGAGTGGCACAACATGATTTACTGTAGTTCTTCCACTACTAGAACACACTGATTTGATTGAGTGCATTGGTAAGGAATTAGTTTAAGAATTAATCAAATAGTAGAAGAATGGATCAAACAATACACACAGACACACACACACAGACACAAAGACTAAGAGACAAGACAAGAACCGGAACAGGTCATCAAAGAGGGAAAATAAAGTGTGTGTGTGTGTGTGTAGGACGGTGAAACAGGCTTGCTCTTTTATTAGCAGTACTGTGGTGTAATTGCACCCTGCCTCTTCCTGTACTCCACGCCATAGGGGGGGGGGACTGGGCTTCTGACGTTATACAAATCGGAATTCCCTTCCCTGTGCACACTCGTTCACTCACTCTCACACTCACTCTAACCCTGTCTGGTTCCCAGACACCCTGTCTCTCTCTCCCTCTCCCTCTTTCTCCCTCTCTCTGGGTCTGTCTCTAACACACATTCACAAACACACTCGCACACCGCCGGAGAGATTGCCGGGCACTTCCCCCGAGACTCGCTGCAACCTTGAGGATCGTCTCGGTCTCACAGCTCGTGGACGAGAGAGAGAGAGAAAATGCAGAAAAGTGAGAACCTCACGAGGTAAGCAAGCGGACTCTTCCAGACAGAACAGCGGGCAGGGGCAGGCGTGAGGGAGCATGCCATGGTGCTCCACCGGGGCGCGGGGTTACTTTACCAAGTCTGTGTGTTGTTCTGTCCCCCCTTTCTCTCTTCTCCGGGACACGCTGGGTGTTATGGGGAGGGTTTCTGCACTAGAGTTGGCAGGGAGGCAGGACCTGTGATGCTTTTCCCATAGTTGGTCATGCATGCAAAAGCCGTCGTCGGGGTGGGGGGGTGGGGAGGGGGTGGCGTGTGGCGGCAAAAGGTGAACGCGGAGACGCCGCGGTCGAGAAATCCCGTCTGGCGGAAAAGGTCATCCGCAAATAGGCCGTCCGAACAGGACGCCTGTCTGTCCGAGCCAGTGGGCGTGCTAGCGTCCGCCAGCAAGACGCTCGTCTTGGCCCGGGTGGTGCGGAGGTTGTAAAGCGCTCTGGAGCAGGCAAGGAAGCTGGAGCTGCGTGGAGCATTGAGACATTCCACTCATTGTTCTCTGGGCTCGGAAGGCCGATCCAGACGGCACACAGCCTAAACAACTTTGAGGAGTGGAGCAGCAAAGGAACAGGCACAAACCTGGAGTGGGGGGGGTCTAGGTCAGGCATGCGGCTTTGTGGTGGAGTCTTAAAACCATTGATTTGGTTCCAGAGGACAGTACGGGAGACTGTCGAGCGATAACAGGAGGAGTTTGATCCATAAGGTGATTGTTTCTCACTTGTTTATCTCATCTGTTCATTAAGACCAAAGTGTTACAGGGCAGAACGAGGGAGAGAGAGGAAGGGACAGAAAGGGAGAGAGAGGGAGAGATGGAGACTGTGAGGTCTCTGGCCTTCAGCTTTGGTTTCTCTAAGTGTAGTTCTTGGTGGAGTACCCCAGGCTGGGACAGAGCCCAGGAAACACTGTGCTAGTGGAACAAGTGCAGTGTGCTCCTCTATGCACTGCATGTGTGAGGGTGTGTGTGTGTGTGTGTGTGTGTATGAGAGAGAGAGGGAGAAGTTCAGCCTCTCGAGAGTCTCGATCATCTACAGCTTCCTAAATTCTTTCTCTGTATTTTCCGAACAGTTCTCAGTATATGTACAGTATATGTATATCGGTGCCTCTATGAGTCTAATAAAATTTTTGTATCAAATAATATAAGAAAAGATGTTAACACACTCGGCCAGAACAGACTCGTGCAGGTGGAGGGACCCTGCCACCCTCGGGCGGCTTTTGCTGAGTCATCACTTTAACTGAACACCCTCTCCTCCCTTTTCCTTTTCTCATCTACTTGTTTACAGCTGGTGATTTATGCAGGTTGAAAAAAAAAACTTTTGTGTTGCCCATAAACTCCACAGCAGGAGTTTGACTGCAATTGGACAGCACCCCCGAATCCTCTCCTGTACGGCTTAGTGCTAATAGGCCATGGTATAAGTATCAACACATAATCTGCTAACAAAATTTAACAACTGACTAACCAAAAGTACCGAAATAAAAAAATAGCCACAGTGCAGCAAATTTAAAAGTGGTTTAAAAAAAAAGTGTGTAAATGGGCTTTCATGACTTTAGAGAATGAACACACACAGAAATGGGTCAAAAACAGAGCGGAGGACCCAGCTGTTTCAGTAGTGATTCTTGTCTTCTACTGCTGTCTGGGAAACAGCCGTCATTCATGCACACACACACACACACGCACACACTTCTGTTGACCTACACACACACAGACACACACACACATGTCTGTGGGACCACACACCATGCTGCACTCATATGCATTCATGTCTTTTCAACACAATTCTATTTCAAGGAACTGTACCCTTTTATTTTAAAGTAGCCGAGTCACCTGCTACAGATCGTCCTTAAAAAGAATCGCCATGTTCTTGGTCTGCGTGTAGTGAGAGGACGTCAGCAGCCTGCGTCAGGCTGAGCTGGAGGCACTGTGTCTGCCCTTCATGCCTGCCGCCCGTCCCCTCACACAGCCCACAAGGCTCGGCGGAGAAGCCTGGCTGGCACTTTGGAGCCAAAGCGCTGTTTGAATTAATCAGAGGCGTGGAGGCCAGCTGTGAACCCTCTCTCCGCCCGCTCCGCCCAGGGTGGAGGTGGAGCGCGTGCCCCTGCTGCACCGCTCCTCACAGGGGGAAAGACTGAGCTCACTGGAATTAACGGCCGCTGTTTCGACTCGGGGGAGGGACCTGGTGGAAAAATATTAATGGATGAAGAGAGAAAAGAGGGATAGAGGACGAGAGAGGAGGAGGGTGGGGCAGAGGTGGTGGAGAAAAACGAAAGTGTCAAGATCTCTAAGCCCAGCGCTGTTCCATCAACAGCAGAGACAGCTGGGCAGATCGCTCGGAGTGGTCCGAATGATCGGGAAAATGTATTTGCTCTCCTTCTTCAAATAGCTTCGCTACCTCAAATGACCTTTCTCCTCCAAGAGCAATATTGGGTTTTTTTAATAGATCACTCTGAGCCATTTCCCCTTGAAAATGGCTTTAAAAGGAAGGTTTTGGGGAATATGGAGAGTGCGTGAGGGCGTCTCCGCGTACACTGCTGTTGCGTAGTCCTGGACTTTTCTTCTTTCATCATTGGTCACTGCTGTTTCTCCCCTTCGCCTCAGACTGTTCCGGTGTGCCGCGGTCCGCCCCTTTGTGGATAAATGGCATCGTGTGGGAACGATAACTTGGGTAATCCAGTCATCTTTTCCTTCGTAGGCAGTCGTGCTCAACATCCACACCTCCTACACCACTGTAGAAATAGGGGGGAGAGAGAAGACGAAATCTCTCCATACAGATCAGCGCCGTCTCCCGTCTGCGTATCAGACTGTGCCCTCTGATCAGTAAAGGGAGAAATCAGGCTCACTTAGCAGACAAACACAGTGGCTGTCATGAATTTGGGAGACGAGGTGGCGAGACGCCGCTTACTTCGCCGTCACACACACACACACACATCGGACTTGAGAGAGGCCGTTTGTTCTGGGCGGGAGTTCCCCATGTGGCTGATTACGGTCTTGGATACTCATGTCATTGACTGAGTGGGATTTCTAGGACACTGAGACACAGTTGGGGATTTGAACTCGATGTACTACAGAGATAAGATGCATCTTACAAAGATGTTAATACTCAGTAGGATAGCAGGATAGCAAAAGCACTATAGCAGGATAGCAAAGATTACCTTTGCATGCATTAAGAAACCCACTGAACTCCACACAAAACATTTTTTTTTTTAGAAAGAATGAAAAAAAGTACAATAGAACATCTATATCAATTACAAAACAAATATGTAAATAGGCAGACATGTTTTATATCCTCAAAAATGTGTTTGAGTATAATACCAACCGCATGAGCTACAGGTTCACAAGTTGCTGTGTAATGAGGCATCATAGAGTGTTCTGGTTATTTAGCTCATAGCAGGACTTTTACCTCTGATCCGACTTCCCATGTTATCAGCTGACCTCAGTCAATACTGGTGGAAGTGTCTAGCTGATCTCAGATCATGGCCCATACAGGACAGTGACATCTTGACTTCACATTAGCTCAGCCTTCCTGCCTGATCTCATTCATGTCTGTCACTGAAAAGCTATTTTTATAAGACCACAGAAACCCCAGACCCTTAGAAGCTCTAGGAAGAGTGGGAAACAGCCACAATGACCCCAGAGAGCATGATAAAGTCCACACACACATACACACACACACCTTGGTCTTTAAAGGTTTTTAGTGGTTGAGTCTTTGAGTCTGTGGTTCTGATGAACTGAGAGGCCCTGAAGGGTTTGTGTGTGTGTGTGTGTGTGTGTGTGTGTGTGTGTGTGTGTGTGTGATGGGTATGGACACAGTATCACCAGAGCGACCAGAGCGCTCTCGGCTAGGGTGACCCTCCCATCCTACTGCTGGCCAGGGGGATTCCTGGCAGAGTGATTTTTAACCTTAATGTCTGAATCACATTGCCAGGGATTTCCAATGGCCGGTATGAAGAAAACGACCTAGAAAGTGTATGCTTCCCACACAGACAGTGACAAACACACACACCTATGTACAAATACATTACCTCCTAAACCCATTGGAATGTGTGTGTCCTTGTGAATACTGGGAAGCCACCGACACACCCTCTTGAACCAGTACACACATGCAAAAGCTACCTTCATGCAAACCTACACACACACAAATATATCACATACATCATGCATACACAATACAGCAAATGTGCAGCCCATTTAATGTTGGCTCTGCGGTAGCAGGACTTAACCCACATGTGAACAGTGTAGCATACCTCTATGTTCACAGTGGTTAAGTTCTGCCCCCCCAGGGCCCGGAACCTTCACAAGAGAGCAGCCACGTGAGAGGAGACCACGTCCACACCTGCCACACTTCTCTCCAAGAACTCGCCATTATTTACCAGACTGCCCGTTCAAAGACCTGTCTTTATACTAGTACTGAAGTTTTGTACTTATTTATATTATTATTATTATTATTTAACTAACAAATACCATGGAATGAATGTTCTGATTTAAACATCTAAGTTTTCATATATATACTGTATATACTGGTTCCTCATATTAATTCAGAAGCACTTTACTTGCACAGTTGATTAAGGACTTTCTCTGGAAACTGTACTTATTTAAATACCTCTACATGTCTTACCTAAGCACCCTACAGTTACTTACATCGAATCTTCTTCGGAGTTATATTTTTATTTTTATATATACACACACACACACACTATTGTATATTATTACTGTACATGTAGTAGCTTATGTATCAGCAGTCAGCTTTCTTGTTGAGGGCTTACTGTGGTGCATGTGAGTCACAGCCACTCCTTCACTGCTTTACTCCTTTTGTCTGCCTAAGTGCAGGTGGTGCAAAGAGTGAGAGACAAGATAATGAAGAGTTCCTGAGAAAGAGAAAAGTGACCCTTGAACATGTCCTATATATATATGAATGAATGAATGAATGACCAATAACATCGTAAATAAATAAATAAATGTATCCGTACTAACCCCCCCCACCACCACCCCAGGTAAAATATGCAGTTTTTCTATTTCTATTGTTTTTCTATTACTGAATTATTATTGTGGCCATTGGAATATAACCATAATTTCTTACCAGTTTTTTTTTTTATCGCAAAACATTCTGGCTATTAAGCTATGAAAAAATCTATACATCGTCAGTGCCATTGGGGTATAATTTGTAAGACGTATTGATGTGTAACAAAATGTACATGCCTCTAACATTGTGAAAAATGCAGACTCCCTCATGCAGAGGTGTTGGATGGGCATATATAAATTTTTATTATTATCATTATTAATATTATTACTATTATTATTATTATAAACACGGTGAGGAGCTCAGTCCTGTTGTGTACAGTTCCCGGAGCTCTTTCGGCAGGTCCTTCACGCCATTGGTTGATGTGGAAGGTGCTTCTGCTCTTATTGGGTGGTTTTCCCTTATACCCAGACTCCCGCTGTAAGGGTGTGGCGCGCCGGCCCATGAAAGTGAGACCGTGTTGTGGGTTTTGTTCTGGTGGTTTCAGTTCTCGTGTGTTCACTGGAGATAGCTATATGACATCATCAGAGTTCATATATGAGTCCTCCGTCTGCTGCTCCGTGCGCGTGGCCTTCCACATTTGCATCGTGGCAGCCTGCATCAGCTTTTGAAGTTGGTTACTTTGAAAAAGTGTCACGATAATGATCGTCTGTCTCACTCTTCTCTGCCGTAATGGGAACACGTCGCGCTGTACTCCCCTGTATTAGTTAACATGGCAGGGCTTATGGGTGCTGGACTCACGCTGTCCTGTTCAACCGCCCTGTTTGTGGCGCGTCTCTCCACGTCTCAACTGCACTTGCTTCCCATGAGGCCTCTTGCTCTGTCTCACTGGGGCTCTGGGGTCACTGTTAAAACTCTCACTATAAAAGTGCTAATCTAGGATTAGATCTGTGATTGATACGTTTAGCCTTGAGCGTATTATATGTGAGCCTATTATACCGCGATGCACGTGGAAACTCACAGGTGTTCTTGTTCTTTTTCTCTGTGTTCCAGTGTGCTGGTCTCTCTGTTTATCTGTCGCTGGTCTCTCTGGCCTTTCTCAGTGGGCTTGTCTCCTGTGCCTGCTGTGCTGATAATCAGTGTTTCTCTTCAGCTGGCTCAGTTCAGCAGGAACAGGGGCCTGGTCTCGCCCCCAATGCCTAGCACCACACACACACACACACACACACACACACACACACACACACACACACACACACACACACACACACACACACACACACACACACACACACACACACACACCCATGGGTATACACCTCATATGAGCAGGGCTACGTTCTCCACCGCCTTGACCCAGAAGAAGAAAGCTATGCTGCTTGATAACCCATGCATCAGCAAAAATTAGCATTAAAGTAATCATATGTAAAAATGTGGTAATATTGATGTATTGATTAATAAATGTAAAATCAATAAAAGCAAACTCTCCAAGCCTAATTCAGACTCCTGCTTCTTGCCTTGTCATCTGCCCCAAATCTTTGAGAGGTTTAAATCTTTGTGTATTACTGAGTCTCTCGTTGTTAGGGCCCTGTTGCCATGAAATCAGTCAGCGTCATCAGCAAACCACGGCAGCCTGAAGAGTCTCACCTCCACAACACCGATCCCAATCCCAATAAATAACCATGGAAATCAAAATGCATATGCAGGCCTATACATTTGCATGTCACATAGGTAAAACAATGAGGAATGTATTCGAAATATTGGTCTGTTAATACATGAATACAGTGTGTGTGTGTGTATATATATATATATATATATATATATATATATATATACACAGTATATAACCATAAAATACAGGAAAATTGTTTGCAGCTTCAATGTCTATAGGCTACAATATTTAGTAAAATTCAGGACTCCCAAAAGAGTTAAAGATGGGTTGTTTAGTGCCACATCTTGGATTTCCTATTCCCTCTGTTTTCTGTTTGCACTGACTGAGGAAAAAATAACAGAAAAATATTCTATTAAGATTATATATCATATATAGACCGAACAAGACTGGAACCAGGAAGTAAGCATACATCAATGGCGTACAACAAAGGTGTTCACTTTCATCCTGCGACACATACAAAAAATATTTCTAAATTCAGATGCCTTGGTGATTAAGGGAGTGTGGTGGGTAAATCGAGCACGGTAGAGGCAAATAAACTCAACAGCCCCATGGGAAGCATTTAGCGTCAACCTCATATGCGTCAACGTTGCTAACCGTGGCCGACAGTTTTGGATGCAGGAGTGTGTGAAATGTCTCTGGGGGCTGAGGCAGAAGCGTCCTCGGGCGCGAGTTTTGCGCTTCGTGAGTAGCGGCGGTCGCTCCAACAGACAGGTGTGCACCACCATAATGCAAACGAACTGGGCCAGGGGCGCAGGTCCGGATGTTTGCTCACACCGAAGCTGTCGCCGTGGCGACAGCGGAAAAACTGTCTGTCGGCAGCAGATGGCTGCGTCAATGTGGGGAGTGACATCACCACACTTCCTGTTTCGAAGAAAGCTGTCGGAGACTCACTGGCTCCTTCATTCACACGCGCTGTCTCTCGCTCTGACACATAAGCACACAGTTTGCCAACACCCGTGCACTATCAGAGTTTATCATTTTACAGTTCCTCTCTTTCCCTCTCACCCTTTGTCTTCTCCTCACCCACACACCTGCTGACACCTTTTGAGGTCTGCGCAGCACAGCAGGGTGGAAATCTCCATGGGAACACAACAGGTAAACAGAAGCTGAGATAAGGGCGTGAGGCCGTTGTTCTCAGAGAGTGCACCGCGCATGCACGTAAACACACACACACACACACCAAGCCACTCTAGACTCTCAGTAAGCGCACCCCACCCCACAGCTGCATGACCCTTCACTCCGGATCACCTTTTTTTTAATCCATATTTTTCTTTTGGAAGTTTAGAAGATAGTAAAAATATCTTGGCCTATGAAATTACAATCTCAAAGCTCTCTCTGCCACCGTGTCTGTGTTACCACCATCGGGCTGAGTTACCACCATCGGGCTGCAGCTTGTACGTTACAAATGAACGTGGTGTCATGGATTTTGTTGCCGGGAGGTTGTAGCCCGGACGCTAACCGTGCGGAGTGGAGAGATGGGCAGATCAGACAGCAGGGTGTCTGCGCAGTGGTCTCCTGTGCCACGCAACCTCCTGCTAGCGTGACAGCAACTCATCCTGCACTGCCGTATCCGTCACGATGAAACACACAAACACACACAAACACACACACGCCATGTCTCTCGACTTCATCTGCGCCCCCTCAACTTCAAGCTTTGTTATACTGAGCAATCAAAGCAGAGATACTGCAAACAAGCAGAGGAACAGAAAAGAAAGAAAAAAAATACTACTGAAGTACTAAGACAGTCTGGATTGAATTTAGATCCACTTCAAAGTGTACTAAAAAACAGCTGCTGAAGACCCCCCACCTCCGCTCCCCGTCTCCTCTTTTAAGGGCTAACGAAGCCTTCTGCAAACACGGGCTCTGCCGTTCACAGCGTAGGAAAAATCCACGCGGCCATCGCCCTCCGTCGGCCATCTTAGGCTGGGCCCTGAGCAAACACACGGTACTGTAATGCAAACAGTGGCAGCAGGAGAGAGGGCCAGCTCCACAGCCCATGAATGGAAAACTCAACGAGAAGCCGCAGGGAGGGGGAGGCGACTTACTGGAACCTCGAGAGGGGGGGGGGCAACCTACCAGTCTGGAGATCCCACATCTCCCTTTCGATGGCCCCCTGTGCCCAGACGACGTGCTGAGGTTAAGTCGGAGAAAAGGCAGCCGCTCGGAGACGCGTGGAGCGAGCGGTTGAGGTTAGAGCCGTCGAAATCCATGAGGATATTTGGTCGAGACGTCCACGTTTCTGAAGGAGGTGGCGGTGGGTTGCGGCGGGAAAGAAGGGAGGGGGGGAGGCTTCATTGAGGCAGAGCGACAGAGGCACAAACAACATGGGCTACTTTAATGAGCAGTGAGGGAGAAAGCGATGCATGTAAATATGTAACCGTGACCAACAGGGAAACTACATCTTCATCTGAAGCAGCACAGTGTACCTCAAAAGCTGCAAACTCAGGTAGGAAATCCCACAAGCATGTCCCACAACAGCCACCTGACCAAGCCTCTTGGATACACTCCTCTCGCATTCCAGAAAGTGCACATACACACACACAGACACACACACTTCCTCCTATCAACACAATCTATCAACAGTGATACAAACATTGAATCCCCCCCTTTATACACACAGAGGAAGAAAGTTTAAGGAATGTGAGAATTTAAAATATTTCTCAAGGAACATCTCCAGTGAGCGTTACCCCAACTAAACATGTAAACAATCAGTTTAATCAGTCCTACCACAAACACCTGGACTGCAATGCAAGCCTAGCATAGAAGTACCTCCCCAAGACATATGGCAGGTTTGGAATATTCTAGAATAGCACAAAAGTCACTGGACACTGCGGGTCCCTGGAGGGCTTCCAATTGCTGAGAACACGACCAGTGATGCAGGATGACACTTAAGAATGGGCAGAAAGTTGTGACACTTCTCATGAACTAGGTCAAAGTACTCATCTCGCAAACATGTACGACAGTCAGTGCTGCTGCTAGGTAACCAGTCGAGTTCAACATGGTATTCTTCAACATCTGGACCTCAGATATTAGAGACCAGTCAGAGGACTGGGGCCTCTCGCCTCCTAATAAAATGCACCATGTACACATTCAAAGCCAAGTCAAATAAATCAAAGGAATCGCTTTAGCAATGACTGTATTTTAGAGTGTGGCAGAGTTTTAGGAATGATGATTGAACAGGAAATTGGACTGTAAATAGTGCCATAGCATCACCTAGTGGCTAAACTATGAAACAGCAGTCAAAACAAAAGGGCACGATATTACCACTCATGTATAATTCATTGCAACTATTAAGAGTAACTAACTAAATAAATAAACAACTAAATAAGAGTATAGGAAAGGTTGAAATACTGCACCAGATAAAAACAAACATATTATTGTATGATAAAAACACACAATGTTTTGTACCAGATTTGACTTTTCACAATACAATTTTATTGATTCTTTCTATTCACATTCTTTGTTGAAAGAACACATATAGCATAATTTAAGAATGTCACCTAACAAATCCACTAGTTGAACTGAGGACGTCATGTCCAGGGAGCCTGAACACAGCCAAACACCGAGTTATCAACATAAACAGAACCACCATAAGCAGTCATGACATTAGAATGCAGAGGGGAGAGAGACGGAGGCTCCACTAGCTGCTCTCTTTGTCCACACACAGCCTGCTGGCATGATGTGCAAAGGTCTCGGCCACCAGCAGGGGGAAGATTATAGAGGCGTCAGCATAGACCTGACAACAGGACAACAGTCTACTGAATGCACATTATACTTGAGGAACATCGCTGAACACAGATTGAAAGATGTATCGGTAATGTGATTTTGTAATTGCCTCAATAAAGCAATGGCTGCATGGCCGCCATGGCTGTATGGTGATGGACATATCGGGGTTCAGAGTGGGAGATTAGCGGTACCTTCACGGGTGTGGCGTCCATGCGAATCTTTCCCCAGGACACAGCCTCATCTGGCCGGGCGCCCGAGTCTGAGCCATCAAACTCCTGTCCCGTGTTCACATACACGGCGAAGTCAGCGCCGTTTCTCTGGGGGGGTAATGACATCGTGATAGAGCAAACAAATGTGCGGATGGCCAAGTGAATCGCTGAATCTTTAATCTTGTAGTCCTAATATTTTTTGCAACATTACTTTGAAGCTGTATATGAGGAAAAATTGGTTGTGTACTGACTGTTTTGGTTAGGTTTAATAAAAGAATCCATAACATAACAGATTAGCTATGTAATTGTCTTGTGTTGTATGGTCTACTGTGAGCTAAAATCACACTATTAATCCTGTTACCAATGGACAACATGATTCTCTCTTAGTGGCTGAAAACATAATGTTAGAGGACCAGATTGACTAATGAGGGATCAGATGAGTAGAATTTGGGGATGACCACGCATACATATAGGCCAATAAGAAAAAGAAACCTAAACATTTATTAATCCCAATCAAAGCTGCACGAATAACCTGCCGGAGATCAAACACGCCCACCTAACTTAAGAAGACAAGAAGACAAGACCAAACAACAACAACTACGCATCAGCACCCCAGAGATAAAAAAGGAGTCGCAGGGTGCATCTCTGGCTGAAGGATTACAGGATCTGTGACCTCTGGGATGCAGAACAAGTTCATTCACTCCACAGCCCCACAGGCCTACAGATGCTAAGATTGGATTCACGTAGTCTCACAGAGATGGACTAGCTGCAGAGGTTCGTTTTGTACACACCATGAGATTGGCGTTGGCGATGTGGTGTTTGATGAGGCCTCCGCCCAGGATGATCATGCCTGTGCTCCTGGCAAACACAGCTTTACAGTTCAAGCTCCGGATATCTACAGCAACACAAACACAGCTTTACAGTTCAAGCTCCGGATATCTACAGCAACACAAACACAGCTTTACAGTTCAAGCTCCGGATATCTACAGCAACACAAACACAGCTTTACAGTTCAAGCTCCGGATATCTACAGCAACACAAACACAGCTTTACAGTTCAAGCTCCGGATATCTACAGCAACACAAACACAGCTTTACAGTTCAAGCTCCGGATATCTACAGCAACACAAACACAGCTTTACAGTTCAAGCTCCAGATATCTACAGCAACACAAACACAGCTTTACAGTTCAAGCTCCGGATATCTACAGCAACACAAACACAGCTTTACAGTTCAAGCTCCGGATATCTACAGCAGTACCAACAACAGCTTTACAGTTCAAGCTCCCGATATCTACAGCAGCACAAACACAGCTTTACAGTTCAAGCTCCAGATATCTACAGCAGCACAAACACAGCTTTACAGTTCAAGCTCCAGATATCTACAGCAGCACAAACACAGCTTTACAGTTCAAGCTCCAGATATCTACAGCAGCACAAACACAGCTTTACAGTTCAAGCTCCAGATATCTACAGCAACACAAACACAGCTTTACAGTTCAAGCTCCAGATATCTACAGCAGCACAAACACAGCTTTACAGTTCAAGCTCCAGATATCTACAGCAGCACAAACACAGCTTTACAGTTCAAGCTCCAGATATCTACAGCAGCACAAACACAGCTTTACAGTTCAAGCTCCAGATATCTACAGCAGCACAAACACAGCTTTACAGTTCAAGCTCCAGATATCTACAGCAGCACAAACACAGCTTTACAGTTCAAGCTCCAGATATCTACAGCAGCACAAACACAGCTTTACAGTTCAAGCTCCAGATATCTACAGCAGCACAAACACAGCTTTACAGTTCAAGCTCCAGATATCTACAGCAACACAAACACAGCTTTACAGTTCAAGCTCCAGATATCTACAGCAACACAAACACAGCTTTACAGTTCAAGCTCCAGATATCTACAGCAACACAAACACAGCTTTACAGTTCAAGCTCCAGATATCTACAGCAGCACAAACACAGCTTTACAGTTCAAGCTCCAGATATCTACAGCAGCACAAACACAGCTTTACAGTTCAAGCTCCAGATATCTACAGCAGCACAAACACAGCTTTACAGTTCAAGCTCCAGATATCTACAGCAGCACAAACACAGCTTTACAGTTCAAGCTCCAGATATCTACAGCAGCACAAACACAGCTTTACAGTTCAAGCTCCCGATATCTACAGCAGCACAAACACAGCTTTACAGTTCAAGCTCCCGATATCTACAGCAGCACAAACACAGCTTTACAGTTCAAGCTCCAGATATCTACAGCAGCACTAACCACAGCTTTAGGAAGACAGTATGTATTGATCTGTAAACATCATACCTTCCACAATGTCCAGGACCAATCCAGGATTATTATAGGAATGGAAATAGATCATGTCACCCAATGAGCCATCGGTGAGGGCGGGACTAAACACAGAGATGTCGTTCTGAAAAACAAAGCAGGAATGTCTGTGATGACTGTATCCTCAAGCACAAATGTATCACAACTGAGCTGTGAGGTGGGGCTTTTATTCAGAACCATACCTTGTATGCCCAGTAGTAGACAGAATCAGGGTTATTGATTTCTTTGCCCAGTCTGTGAATCATTTTTGACGGAGTCCATTTTGCACCCTGAGACACCAACACAACAACACAAGTTCCCCACACATTTCACTCATGTACTGGTACAATACAAACATGCTCAGCTCACTCAAGTCAGTGTCCACAAACAAGGACATGGACAATCAGAATGATCACAAGCTGCATACATGAATGGGTTGTGAAACGCGCTGTGAATCAATCAGGCACAGGTGTGATCAGCTGACCTCTGTTTTCTGCTCTAGTACCATCTGGTCCAGGATAGGCATCAACCAGTCCTCAAACTTACAGTAGTTCTCATTTGGGACCAAGAGGTTTCCAATCCTAAAATGGAAAAAGCCCTACTGAACCAGATTGTGCCCCCAAAACACACATAATGGGCAGTTGCATATGCTAGGATCTGACTGCAAAAATAAATATACGCAAGCTTCACCAACAGCGGTCTTATTCGTTTTCTTATTTCATTCTTGGTTTAACACGAGAATCAATCATGTCTTTCTGTCTGGTCAGAGACAGTGTGCATTTAAACATTTAATTCACCTGAAGATGCCTGATGTTTGATTAAATAATCATCAATAGTAAGAAAAATATTAAAAAACAATAACAATAATCATACAGATGGGAACACTGGCCCTGGAATGGCTGTTAACTCAGAGTACTGCCGACATAAAAGTAATTATAAAGTAATAATAAATGGGAATGAGCATTTTGCAGCTCTATAGCTAATAAGTTAAATGTGAAAGGACAAGAGACAAAGAATTTTATCAGCAGAATAGCACTGTTGTCCTGCTGATAGTGTTTTATGATAGACTCTTGATTTGTCTGCCCCTCTGATGCCCCTGATGCTGCCAGATGGCACACCTCTATTTTGGTTGTCCTGGACTCGTGTGTTTTTAAGCTCCCGTATCTCACATGGTTGATCAGCTTGAGCAAGGTGGAAGCATCACCAAACACAGGGGCTGCAGTCACCGTTCCACACATGCTTCCCATCTCTACTGGCTTCCAGTAGCCGCACGCATCAGATTTAAGGCCTTGACGCTCGCCTTCAAAGCCAAAAATGGACAAGCCTGTCCCTACATGATCACCGTGGTCAAAGCCTGATCCATACCTCAAGCACTCCGAATCTCAAGTATGGATTGGCTTGAAACATGATGCTTAAAAGCCTCACGGAAGACAAGCCACAAGACTATTCTCTGTCCTGGCTACAAGAGGGTGGAACAATCTCCCACTGGCTGCTCAAACTGCAGAGTCCCTTGCGGTCTTCAAACATAGACTCACCCGTTTGTTCAGTACTTAAATGACCACTAACTTGTTGTCCTTATACTTTACATTATAGTACCTGTGTTTGTTTTATCTTCTAGGTAAGAAATTTTTTTAATTCCTGTAGTTTTTTGATTATTTTTTATTATCTGTGTTTATTTGCAATTCAAGGTATATGACTCCTGTATTTTTGAAGGAATCTAGTTCAAGGATATCTGGAATTCTTATCTACTGTACTATCTAGGATGCATGCTCTATACAGATGGCAAAGCACTTTGTAAGTCACTCTGGATAAGAGTCTCTGCTATATGGCCTAAATGTAATGTAATGTAAATGCTGTCACACTCATAACGTTGTGTGTTGCTCTGGAAAATGGCATGGGGATGTGAGGAACTGGCCCACCTGTTCAGGCCCCTCTGGCGTAGCTCCTTGCCTGGAAGGCTGAAGTCTCCCAGGTAGGTGGGAGCCAAGCACTTAATGAGATCTTCCTCCACACCTCCTGCTGTCGTCACAACCACATCCACCTGGAGTAGGAACAAGGAGCCATTCATTAACAGGCTTGACAGAAAGACCCATCAGATTGGCTAACATGGTGTTAAAACAAGAAACTGTAAGCCATTAGAACAGAAGACAGTAGGAGGTTATTGCTGGTAGTTCTGGCATGTACCATTTTGTGCTGTACGAGGTAGCGAATTGTCTCACGGACGCCGGAGCTGATGAGATTGGAGGTGTAGCCCAGGAAAATGGTACATCCCAAGCAATCCTGCAGAAGGTCATGGGTGTCCTGCTGCTCCTTCACTTCCTTCTCCAACCGCCTCTCAATCTACACCAAACCCAAGCTGTAAACAAAGCCTGTTTTCCCTTATGAATAAAACATGCTCAACGCAGAAGATCTCAGCCCAGATTCAACATTAGAGCTGGTCCAGATACAACAGACATCAAGACACACCTTTAAAGTGACATAACATTATATTATTATCAGCCAAAGTTGAAAAAGAACGATAATTTGAATACTGGCAGTAGACCAAAGAGCTAGACAGTGAAATGTGAGACCCCCTTTGAACTTACCATCTTATTGATCTCCTGCACGGCCAGGGCGAAATTGCTGGCCTGGAATCCCGTGGTGAGGTAGGAGTGCAGCAGCGCTTGGTGGTCCACCCCCTGGTTGAAGTCATAGCCTCTGATACGCGGCACGTCCTCCGGGAGGACGTCGCTCTTTTTCAAAACAGCGTCCCTGGCTACGGAGGGGGCGCCGTCAGCCATGTTAACTGTCAACGGCAGAAAGTAAAAGAGAAGCTAGGCATGATCAAATGTTTGCGCATGAAAACGCTAGTTTGAAATTGCTTGGCTAGCTTCTGGCACACTACCTTGACAGAATCACTACAGATGCTTAGCTACCAGCTCCCTAGATATTAGCTAACTGTATACGAAACCATGTTGTCACAACACGAACGTTTTGTGTCTGTCTGTTTTTCCTGCTCGATCTATTCTGGACTAAAACGTTTAACACTGATGCGCTATTTTTATTAGTTAGCTAACACTAGGTTAGTTAACATAGCTATGCTAGCTAGCTAGTTGCTTAGCTGTTATTCTCAGAGAGCGTCCAAATGCTTTACTGAACAACATTTCCGTCAATAAAGTTTAGCTACTTGGCTATGTCAGAAAATGTCGAGGTACTTACCCTGTGTTATTACGCTCCAGAAATTCGTTTATATGCCACTTATGTGCCAGAGGTTTGACAAATCAAGCCCTCTTACTACCACAATCCACGTTTTTGCTACGTCATACGGCAACAGCACAGAGACAAACAAGTTCCTGTGAAAAGAGAGAAAAAATAACGCTTTTTACATACGACACACAGAATTATAAAAACAATTCATAACTAAAAATAAAAAATTACAACCACACAATCTAAAAAAATAATATGACATTAAATGCCATTAATAATCAAAGTTTTTGAAAGCATTTTGTACATTTCCATTTAGATAAACAAAGTATAAAAGCATAAAACTATATATTTTTTACAATCATCGTCACGTCATCACTACATTTCGCATATCCTCTCCGGTGTCTTGTTTTCTGACATCGTCTGATGTTGACCTGACATTTCTGCACCTGTCTGTGTGACCTTTCAACTCAGCCACATCACAGGAGCCTTTGAAGTGTCTTTCACAGTTATCGCGGTTGGGGGAGAGGAGTGAAGCACAGGTTAAATAGCCACTCGGGAGATAAGCCCTTCACATAACTGCTTCCCGCACAACTTTACCTGAACAACAACTGCTCTCCGTACATATAGGCATATACCCAATACCCAATCTGCAGTCTATCGAGCACTGGATTAGAGCAAACATTACAACACATGCAGTTCACAGCAACACTGAACAGCGACTACGGGCAGACAGGGACTTGGTAGCTGGCAGGAACATGAGAAGCTGAATTCCCATGCTGCAGGCTGAGGCTGTGGGATGGAGACTGGGAAGGTTTACAGCAGCAACACTGTTCTCCAGGCCAGGAAAGCCGTGGAGCAGCTCAGACTGGAGGCAAGCCTGGAGAGGATCAAGGTAGGTGAAGGTCTCCTGGGAACATAGACTGGGAATATTGACTGGGAATATTCTGCTTGCATCCCAGTTTAAATACCACTTCAGTAGTGTGTGTATGTGTGTGTGTGAGGTGGTGTTATGTGTCTAGTATTGCATGGTAAATCTTTTGATGTATATATATGATGTGAGTTTAACATTTTAATTCCAATCTTACTCTGCTCACGCTTACATCAAGACTAATCTTACTAGGAAAGTGAGAAAACCCTGTAGTAGTTTAGATGATATACAGTATGCATCATTTTCTATAACAGTTATTAACTCTCTTGAAACTCTGCAGGTGAAGGTCCCCAATTAATTTGGTCTTCACCATCAACAAGCATTTGAAAAGCAAATGTGTTGGCAGCTTGTGGCCAGTCTGTACTGTGTGTCTTCCTTTGTGCTGTGTATGGCTGGCACTGTAACCCGCGCTCACGGTGCTGCTGTGTGTCCGTGTCAGATCTCCATCGCGGCTGCACAGCTAGTGCAGTACTGCCAGGAGCACCGGAGGGGAGATCCACTGCTCACAGGCATCGCTGCTTCCTCCAACCCGTTCAAGGACAAAAAGAGCTGTGTGCTGCTGTGAGCACACGGGGCGGCACACGACCCCTTATATGCCATCTACTGAAAAGGAATAGAGGTTACCATCATGTTCATGTATGTTATGCGTGGGTGATGTTTTGGTCCGAGCAGCAATTTTGGTCCGAGCATGTGCTGATCGTGTTCAGGGCTATATGCTCATAAATTTTCATGAATTTGGTATCAAATTGGATATTTAATTAAATAAAAAAAAAAACTGCAGTGTTTTTGCATTCATCAATAATGAGAACAATGAGATATCAATAAATCAAGGAGAATAAAAATAAGTTTCTCAAGAATTTTAATTAATGTGCTATTTCTTCCAGTTTAATTAATCAATCAAGTGACAGTCATGTTTTGAAATGATCCATATATACATACTAGCAGATTCAAAATTCACACTTGAATTTGAAAAACAACCCATCTCAGTTTAACTCTCACAGAAAGGAGCTAAAGAAAAACTTAGACATTCCATCTGTGTAAAATGAACAGACACCAACTATCTTTTTTAGATTATTAAACATTGAAAATGGCATCGCAGAGTGAAATATTTGGACACGGACGGCCTTGGCGGAGGACGCGGTGTGGAACATACAGTCTTGCTTCTGACGCTCGCCATGGCTCTTTGTGTGCAGTCAGAACAGTGTGTTACAAACGCTGAGGCGAAGCTGGAATGCCTTGGAAGGGATGTGACCTCACTTTGTAGACCTCTACGTGTACTATTTTCACAGAAGCTCTGATCTGTGCTACACTAGCCACGTTTTAAATATCCTTATCAAACAGTCATTGTCCAAACTAGAATTCAGCCATAGTACAGTTTACATGTACATGCAATTTCAAAATCTGATGTTTTATAATAAATAGGTTCCATAATACAAAAAGACACTGCTCCCTCTGTATCAAACTCAGTTAAGTACTGGAGCTAAAAAACAAACTAAATGTCAAAGAGCACACACACTCAAATCTATGCAAAAATCTTTGACCTTTGACTGAAAAGTCACCAAATATAGAGATATTTGCACAGATTTGACTGAGCTGATCTTTTTCCACATTTGATAATAAATATGTTAACAACATACATGTTTTTAACGAGCACATGTGGAGGTAAACGTAACAGTGTAGTGCCTTTGGCACAATATGACATTGCATCATCCCAACCCACTGACGTAATGGACAGCTACACGCAAGTACAGTTCTGCTTGCAGCACATGAAGAATCTCTGCCTTGATCCGTCACTGTCTGGGCCTCCAAACCTCCATGTTCATATCCCCAGAGGCTATAGCCAGCACTCCTGCCTCGACACTCAACTAGAGAGAGAGAGAGATATCGTGGATACAGGTGTCTGTAGCTTTAAGAGCCAAGGCAAAGGTCTGGCGGCAAGAATTCTGATCTGTGGTTGTGGTTCTGATTGTGGTACATGAGCTAAAGTGAAGTAAAAGTGAGCCTACCCAATGAGTCACTCACTGGGGGAGGCTACACTTACCCCGTTCACTCCTGCTTGATGGTGAAGCGTGCGCAGAGTCTTCGGGGGTGCACAGGGGAGGTGAACCTGCGCCAAACCACAGGCACGATCTAGTCATTCACACATGCTAGTGGGAGTAGCTGAAGGCTGGCTCATGCCTCCTTCCAATCAGCCCTCTGAAATCTCAGAAGGGTTCCTCCGCAACAAAAACCCACGCTCGTGCCGCCCAGCACCACCAGCGGTGGGAGCCACCGAGAGCTTCGACTCCGATGAGATGCGCGTGTCTGAGGAGAGTCTGCTAAAGCATGAACCAGCCTTAACTCCCATTTCAGAGGACGGAAGACACCAAATAAAAGTACAATATTAGGATTAAAAAAAATGTAAATTGAGTATCCAGGCTGGTATCTATGAAGTAAAAATGAACCTTAATAGTGCGATCGGAGGAGCAGGTGTAGAGGGAACCAGGTGAGTGATGGACACCAGTGACCAGTGAACTGTGGCCTACATTGAACTGGGCTATAGGTTTAAAAGAGCCATAGCTCATTGAGAAGGTATGGACAAGTCCATGGTTATCTCCAGCCCACACCTCCTGTCCGCTGTAGGACATCGACAGAAAGTAGGAGTTCAGCTACAGAGAGAGGAAGAGCAAGAGTATTAGAAATAGGATAATTAATTCTCTTGATGGTTAGACTATTTTTTATAGATTACGCTTAGCCTACTTTTTGTCAAGATGGGTGTATGCATACCTGCACTCGGTGCAGTAGTTTCCTAGCTCTGCAGTCAAACACAGCCACTGTTTGGTCTTTGCTTCCTGACACGATGTACTGCTCATCCGAGGCTAGGCACAACACAGCATCGCCATGGAGACGAAGGCTCTTGACCAATGGTTGTGCAGCTGCAGTAGAGGGATGACATCACACAGATGAAGTCAAGGTCATTAGCAGAAGACTCATGATGACTGGCCTGTAGCAAACTGCTCACTCTCATGATGACTACAGTATAAGGACACTTCAACAATGGACATGTAAAAGTCTGCTGTTTTTTTGTTTGTTTGTTTTTTTTAAAGAAGACCAAACTCCTGACAACATGACATTTTGCCACTGACCTCTAGTGTCATAAATGCTGACTTTCTGGTCATGTGATCCTGCAAGCAGCGCATGCGCCTGGCAGGACAAGCAGAGCACAGCGGCGCGGCCGCGGATAAGGCCCATCTCCGCACCCCCGGCCTCTAGGTCCCACAGGCGGATGGTGCTGTCGAAGGAGCCTGACGCCAAGAGAGACCCCCTGGCCGCCAGGCTCCACACCCAGCCGAGGTGCGTGCTGAAGGACCCGTGTGCCCCCAGCGTGCGTAGCAGTGCTCCCCGGGGGCCCTGCCGCAGGTCCCACAGGTTCACGTTGCGGTCTCTGGAGCCAGAGGCGCACACGGCACCCTCGCCGCCCACCAGCAGCACGGCGTTGACATCTGCGATGTGCCCTGGTGGGAGGGTGATGTGCTCCAGGACCTGGGCGTTGCCAGGCGACCAGACAGGCACACAGTCGCTCCTTACGTTGTCATTGTCGTCGTCGTGGTGGTCACTCCCCTGTCTTTCTCCACCCCCGCGCACGGCTTCAGGACGCTCTTGGTTGTCCTGGCCATCATCAGTACCAGCGGCCTCGTTCCTCTCTGCATCATCTCCATGTATTGCAGGAGGTCCCCGCAACCACCCCCCATCCGGCCTGCCGCCCTGCCCAGACGCATCGAGATGCATCGCCACCCCCTCCCCTGCCGCTTCACGCATCTCTCCATTAGCCACTCCGTCTGCTGCAGCGGCTTCTACACCACCGGCTCCGTCCTGCTCCTGGTCCTCCTGCATGTCTTGCCCGTTCTCCACCTCCTCTGCTGGCTCCTCCTGCTCCACCCAGCGCTCGATCAGCTGCTCCATCTCCAAGCACGCGACGGGCCAATCAAAGTGGTCCCTCGGCCCAACTGGGAAGGAGGTTCTGTGGCCCGTGAGTCGGTGGGCCCGCAGTTGCCAGGCTGAGGTGTCGTCCCCCAGCTCCCCCAACGCCCGGCACACCTGCAGACACACAGAGCAACCCAACACGTTCACCCAAGTCAGCACAGAATCTAAAATGCCTGATTCTGCACATACTGAACCATGAAACATTACTGAATGTCTGACCTGTGGCAGAACACTGATGACACACTGCGCTGGCAAATGTGAAGCTATGCGCGCAACCATTTCCCATGGCAACGACAATAATCCTGAAGGGGAGGGGCTTGTCTCCTGGGTGTTATGCGGCAGTCCCAAGGTTAATCTGGGAAAAAGATTTACAATTTTTAATGCAAAAAGAAAACAGAAAGGTGGGGGATTCCATAATGCAGCCGGACATACTGCAAAGAGTTTGTAACAATTTTGTCAAGGAAGCAAGGGGATGATATGACTTACCCAAGGTTGTCAGACTGAAGCGTGTCATTTGTTGTTAGATTGGATGGACTCTGTGAGCCCCCTGAAAAGTTCTCTCTTCCGCTCTCATTCTCTTCTTCCAGGTTGACCTGTGGCATCGACATCCACTCCACTACAAAGGCAGACAAAGACACAAGTAGTTGCATAAAAAAGAAACAAAAAATAAAATGTTTTTCTTCAGGAGCAAATGTATTTAAAAAGGCTAACGTTACTGTCAACTACCTAGCTCGACAGCATACGAGCTTTACCTCTAATTCCCTACCCTTGTTGTAGAACTGTACGTTCACGCTGCTGAATGACTTTCTAGCAGAACAGTCTTGTATGAACTGTTCAAATGACGTTAGCTAGCCAAGTCACTATCAAAATGTTTGCTAGCTAACGTAGGCTATGCCTTTACTTACCAAGTAGTTCCTGGCTTCAGGAACGACTGGGCAACTCATTGATGACACACAATTGCCTCATGCATCCTTCCTTCATAAACTGGGATAAATCAATACAAGGATAAATCAATAAACGCGAGCTAAGTGGCTAGCTGTTACGGCTAGTTTCTAGGTGGTTTGCTTCGTGGAGAGGTAAACAGATGACGTCACGGTTCGTCGACAACAATAGGTTGTTAGGGCGGGATAACTGACACATAAAAGGCGGATCTCATAGATCTAAACATCGCCTCCTCGATTCTTCGGTCCTACCTCCTCCAGCTTGTGAGCGTGTGAGCTTGTGAACCGGAAACCAATCGCACAATATAATGTGAAGCACTTTGCTTGCACAGCTGATGAAGGACCTGGAAAAGATGGAAAGATTATTTATTTTGTATTGCAGTAAAATCTACACATTTTTATTTCATCCGCTTAATGATGTATTTTACATGAACTATTTGAGTCTAGTTTCACAGCTATAATTTCTTATCATTTTGAAATTCCGTTTTGGTTCTGGCGCATGATTGTGACGCTTGTTATGATAAAGGTCCCCAAAGAGTACGTCTTAAAAACATTAATTACGTATAGAATAAAGACATCTAAAAAACTGATCGCAAAAACCCAAAAATACCGCACGGTACCTTAAGTTTAATTACTTTCGTATTTTCAAACTCTTAAAACATATTCGCTACCTTTATTTTGAAAATAAAAACTAGTCCTATTTGGAAAGAACTATAATTGCTGATTTCACATCAAGACCCTCAGGTTAGTTTCGTCCCTTTAGCAAGGCATTTTGTTAAACTGCATATCTCTGGGTTTTTTCCCTTTAAAAAAAATAAAAATAAAAATCTGTTCGATGGTCGATGATTTGTTTTTATTTCTTACTATTAACTATTAGACTGATATTCTCGGTTAAGTGGGTAGCTAATGCCTTTAGATCCCCACTACGGTCACCTTTAATAGCTTCTGTGAGGCGCAACTGATCTGAGTTTTTGACCAATTTTACAATGCTTTTTATAATGCTAGACATTTTTTGTTTATATGTTCATATAACTATCGTAATGCTGCACAACTACAAGCCAAAAATGACAGAATTTGATTGGAGATAAAATTCCTTGTGACGAGCGAACAACTGAGCGAAATTTTATGTCCTTATATAACTACTATAGTACTATAAATACTATATATATATATATATATATATATATATATATGCATATATGCTACTGTATGATATTTTTACAATTCAATTGATGCTTGTATTAATATAGATTTATTGTATCACTTGAAAAATATACAGAAAGCCCTGCCTGTGGTTTAGTATTTAGTATAAATGACTAGAGTAAGGTACAGAGTGCTTCTGAAGTTCTAGGAGGTGGAACTAGTTTTATATTAGAAAAATCACCAGCAATCCAAGAGAAGGCTTCTTGCTGATAGTTTTTTGAACATCTTCATACCAGGCATATCTGTTGGCATTCCTAGCTGTTGCTATGGCAGCAGTGAAGTTAAGAAATTCAAATGAACTGATGTATACTCTCAGAATTTGAGAATCTCATGAAATTAATGTTATGATTTAGTCATGTGCTTTCTCTAATATAATAATATATAATCCTACCTCCTATAACTTCAGAAGCACTTTGCTTGCACAGTTGATGAAGGACCTGTTTCGTGAAACTTATGAAATTGTTTCTAAAAACATTCCTTTAATAGACAGCCAATAAAAGTGCATGTCCTCCGCATTTCCTTTTACATTTACATTTACGGCATTTCGCAGACGCTCTTATCCTTTTAAATAGGCATGGAGGATGACCTGCAGGAGGAGACCCTTGCACAGTTCAAAGAAAGGCGGCTTGGAGGATGGGGTATGTTGCAGCTGACTGCAGGGACAGGATTGGCTGTCTATGCTATGTGGGCGGGACTTTTGATGCCAGGGTTTCGCAGAGTCCCTCTGAAACTACAGGTTAGTTTGGACAGTAATGGTCAGTCAGAACTTACTTCATAATGTCGCCGATGACTAAAGTGCATGGCTAATGAAGGACGTTTGTTCAAAACCTCAGATTTCTCTGGAAACTTGATATACATTTTTGAATATCTCACTGCAGTAAGTCACCTTGAATCTTCTTCAAATGTATATACTGTATGTGTATGTGTGCTTCTGCATTTTAGGTGCCTTATATCCCAGCCAGTAAAAAACAAGTGCGTAATGTAATGACTCTGCTGAAGGGCCGCTCTGGAGGGCTTGCTGACCTGGGCTCAGGTGACGGTAGAATTGTAAGTTTTTGGATTTGTATTTGTTTTTTTCTTTTTGCTTAATTTTTATTTTTATTGAAGTGGATTTCTTGAGAGTGGTCTTACTTTTCCAGTGATTCTACTGATGTTCTAGATGATTTTTTACTTCATGAATAGTGTCAGTCTGAAAGATGTATCCATGTATGATTCATGAATGCAGAGCCATCTGAACTACTTCAGGATTGTTCTGTGTGTGTGTTATTAGGTTCTAGAGGCAAGTCGACAGGGGTTTTCCCCTGCTGTGGGTTATGAGCTGAACCCCTGGCTCCTCCGGCTCGCACGCTTCAACGCTTGGAGAGCCAGCCATTATGGCCGAGTCTCTTACCGGCAGGAGGACCTGTGGAAGGTGGGTTTGCTTTGCGGTGTTAGGCTCAGAAGATGCCTCATTTTTATTCTCTGCTGTTCAAGGAAGAATTACTGAAATTATAATTTTTCATTTTTGGTACCAGGTTGACCTGTCTGGATTTAAGAATATCACAGTGTTCTTGGCCCCAAGTGTGGTGAGTGTCTCTTTCTCTCTGTTTCTCTCCCTCTCACACACACAAAGTTGTAAACAAAACATTTGCTTAAATAATTTTACAGAATGTTTCAGTTTTACTATGTTTGTCTGTTAGCTCCCACTTTTACAGGAGAAGTTATTAGTTGAGCTCCCTGAAGACGCTTTGATTGTTGCTGGACGCTTTCCTTTCCCTGATTGGATACCGTGCCGGATAGAGGGTGAGGGCGTGGACAGAGCTTGGGCATATCATATGCAAGCGCTCAAAGAGCAAAACCAGTCAAAAGACATTACGTTAACAGTGGAAAACAGCTGATGCAGAAGTCATGTGACTTTCTTCAAAAAAAAATTTAAGAACAAGATGTGATTTCACTCATTTTAGGTCAATTTAGTGGTTTTATCATTTTTTTGTAATATTTTTAAAAAAGATCTGTGCAAGATGTTCTGTGCTTTGCTTTTACTTTCACATTTGTGCACACATACATGTGCCCAACTCTGGGTTTGATGTAATGATTATCCGGCAGACTTGCTGATCTTCCAGTCAAATGAATTTGTTCCATTTGTTCCAGCAATTGTAAATGTTCAAGGAATAATATATATATATATATATATATATATATATATATATATATATATATGTATGTGTGTGTGTGTGTGTGTGTGTGTGTGTGTGTTACATATATGACAGGCATAGAGTACTTGGGTACAGTAACGCTTCCTTAATGCTTCTGCTGTGTTGTGTGATTTGTAGATCAGAGAATAAGCCCCAAATCAGCATTTTGCAAATGCACTCAGTGTAGGTGCTTTTTGATTCCCTCTGACTACTTCCTGCTTTTATATGTGACCTACTTAATTCCTCACAAACTGAAGCACCTTTCATAAAAGTAAATAAAACACATCGAAATTAAAATTATTTTGTTTGTCAGACACATGTTGGTTACTTCTTCTTTTATAAAACCAGAGATATGTGTGATTTTTGTATGCTGCACATATGTGTGCCGTCAGAAACGGTTATTATAAAGACAAGTTAATGATCATTCGAAGGTTCGTGAATTATAATGTTCACTGTGATACACGTGGGTCAGCAGCACCACTAGTTTCTTAAAGGCAGGGGCTGTATTCTAGTGCTTATCTATGTCATAAATGAGAACAGAATATGGGGATTTCCTGATTCTCCACGTCAGTCTGATAATGTATCAGTTGTCTACATGATGTAGGACTCGCATGATGTAGAAGCTCTTGCTTCCTTTGGCCTGAAAGCCACCTCAGGGACACTGAGAGTTGAGCAATCACACGAAGCTTCTCTTGTACAGAGGAAACGCTAAATCGTTTCGATGGCAAAGTATGCTTGAACGAGCAAAAAACAACAAAACCACATGTAACTTGTCTATTACAATGCAATACACTACAATTAATTATTTAAAAACGTGAGTTCTCTTTGTAAAATCTCCTGTTATGTACTTCGTTTAGGGTCTTATTGGCATAAACAGAAAAGCACACTTCTGATTAGTGCGTTTTGTGCTAAATAAATTGTACAGAATTACGCTGCTTGATTTGCCACACGTCTTCTTGCGGCCGGTTTCATCCGGCCCAAGATTACGATTTCACTTCCGGTGGGGAGGGGCGCTAGTAAGGAGAGGAAGCTACGAGGCCTGTACGAAAAGAGCAACTACAAACTACAGGAGTGGCACTATTACTTTATATTGAGATTTAAAATAACAGGTCTCGTTTCTTTTTTAGGCCACGGATAAATGCATTTTAACTATCAGCACGGCAAGCCTATTTTCAGGACTTCATAAGTGCGTTTTCACCTCCATCCGGGCAGCACAGTGGTTGTCACTCCTCAAGCCACCTTATTGCAGCAGGATCAACAATAACAAGTGTCGGCTTCAGGATCTCTAAAACTGAACGAGGCTCGATTCTACGGGGACTATGATGACCTGTCTCAGTGCTTTCAGGTGGTGAGACTTAGGCCCGTTGCGTCGTGGGCAGCATGAGCCAAAAGCCAAAATCTCATCTCAAACTATAGCCACAAAACGCAGCCAGCGCGGACCGGAGAGTTGGCATGGTGAGTCAACATTCTTATACATGCAGACAAGACGTTGCACAAATCGTTTTCGTTTGAAAACCCATTGTAGTGCTTATTTAAACGATCTGCATCGTGGATGCATTAATGGATGCATTGTGTGTGTATCAGAGGCCTGGGGGTTCCCGTCTTTTGACGCTTCCTTGTTTCATATTGTATTGTCACGTCGCGTTTAAATTCCAGAAGATAGAAATTTTCTATGATTTTGTACTCTCATATTTTGTCGGGGATGGATATCGCCCCCTGTGGAGTTGTACTGTTGTAGTTTCTGTTTCACCCTTGCAGGAGGCTTCAAGCCGACATTAGGCTATCCTCTGGTAGTTTGCAATAAGAGCGTAGCAATTCAGTTGCTAGTTCAGCCCAAATAACGGTCTCGTTCTGGTGTCCGAAGCGCTATAGCGTTTCAGGAAATCAAATGCATGGCAATTCTTCACATGTTATAACGTCACGAACCTCCGCCTCAGTGTGAAGTATGTATATTAAGCAACTCGCGACGTGTTGTGACTCATACAAAGAATTCGCAGGCTAAGGGCACACGCGGCTGTGTACCACCAGCACAGCTAGCGACAGACCTCTTCCTTAAATTCTCTTCCTTGTGCGCGTGTGTGTCTGCATATATAATAATTATATATATATATATATATATATATATATATATATATATATATATATATTATATATACACACACAAACACGTAGACATATAGCGTGCAAACCTGCATTCAATGACGTTTGATTTGTGAGGACGTTCAAATAAAAATGATATTTGATGTGATTGCATATAACCTGAAGCCACTGTCTTGTCAATAGCTCTCGACTTATTTTTTTTAACCACTCACTCGTTTTGATCACTCTCTTGTTTTCAACTCTCTCTCCTAAAGGCGGCGGAGGAGGCTTCTCTGCGTGTTCTTGAAAGTCTTATGACCGAGTTTTTCCACAGCTGCACTACCAATGATCGCAAGAGAGAGATTGGTGAGTCTGAGCCTATACCCCTCCTTTGGTTATGTATGGGAAGGCTGTCAGTTTATGGCCTTGTGTTTAAGATGCAAGTGAAGCCCAGCACCTCTTTTATGAAGGTCGTCTGCTCCACTGAAACTGTTAGGCTCAGCATTTTATGTACAGCAGACCTACAGTCTGTATTTTCAGAACTTGGTTGCATATGAAGTTTCCTTTTTGCACAATAACACACAGGCAGAGGAGGTGCATTTATGCAGCAATAAATGTTTTTGAAAATGGATTAAAAATCAAAAACCGAAGTCTCTAATTTATTTCAGTAATTTGTATCTAACTCTGTGGTAGATATTACAGCTCTGCAAATTGCCTAATTTGTTACAGGTTTTGCACACCTAGATTTAGGCAATTTAGCCCATTCGCCCTGGCAGATACTCTCAATCTCAATAGGACTGGATAGGAAGTGCCTGTGAATGGCCATCTTCAGGTCTCCCCATAGATGTTCTATGGGGTTTTAAGTCAGGACGTTGGCTGGGCCCTCAAAGACACTTGTCTTTGCCTGTATGCGCTCGTTGTCGTGTGGAAAGGTGAACCCACACACCAGAGCTTGTGTGCACTCAGGAGCAGATTTTCCTTGAGGGACTCTCTGCATTTGCTTGCGTTTATCCTGCCCTCAGTTCTGAAGAGTATCTCTGTCCCTGCAGCTTGAGAAGCACCTGAGTCTGAGTCCTTTAAATGTAATTTGGCAAACTCAGTGGGCTGTCCTGTCCATTTTTACTCAAGAGGGACTTTTGTCTAGCTGCTCTGTCATTAGGGGTTGACTGGTGGAGTGTTGCTGAGTCGTTGCAGAGGGCGTCTGCGTTTTTGGTTGCCTTCAAGTCCCTTCGTGTCTGGTTACATAGTTTGGCTGAGCAGTCAACTCCAGGAAGAGCCCTTGTGCTTCCAAATCTTCGTTTCAAATTATACAGGCCTCCTGGAACACTCAAATCTTGAGAAATGGGTTTTTACTCTTCTACAGATCACTGCCTCATCACAGTTTTATCATGAAGGTCTACAGAGAGTTCCTTTGGGCTGTAATGAATCTGCTTTGGTCCTGACATGCAGTGTGAATTGTGGGACCTTTTATAAAATGGGTGTTTGCCTTCCTCAGCTCTGCCCAGTTTGCCCCAGTTGCACTATAATTCCAGTATGGAGAAATGTTTAATAATACACTTATAATGTATACAAATTAATATAATAGCAATTAAATCTACAACACAATGTGGCAAAAAAATGGAAGTGGTTTGTGTAGTGACTGAACTCGCTGTGTACGGCACTGAAATCACAATGTAACGTTTATTTTAACACAAAATAAATAAAATCAAAGGCACTGGAAATGAACTTGTATACCTCCTCATCCACCAGCTGTGAACTTTTAAATTCTGAAATGTTTCTCGCCTTCACCCCTGGTTGTTTGAACATGTCTGGAAGGTAGCTGTTTGCTACGCAGCAGGTATTTCGTGAACACAAGATAGTAATTTAGTCCAAATATCAATCTGAAGGTTGGCGATGTGTTCACCATTCGCATATTATAGGGATCTGTCTGGTAAGGTACTAATAAAATCTGTTGTTTAAGGCTTTATGCTAGAGACATCCTGTTGTGCATGGCAACAGATGGGCTGCAGTCTGTAATTATATACTGTTAAAGTCACTTACTAGGTAGATGTACCTTAAATCATTTTCACTGAGTGTACATGCAAAGCAAGTGTTTCTTATTCAGCGTCTGCTGAGTACATATCAGTTTATTTCATGTCATTGGTCTACTTATTCCACCACTCAAATGAGTTCTTTCTGCTGTTTCGGTGTTGTGCAGTCGATGGCCTGTCACCTAAGCCGCACATTAACAGCTGGCTGTAGTGTCACGTCCTTCGAGTCATTCTCGCGCGGTCTGACCCTTGTCGTGTGCTAATGGTGCACGTTATTGTGTTGCACTCGTCTTTGCAGAGGAGCTGCTGAACAGTTTTGCTGGGCAGCCTGCCTCATGGAGGCATTGCCTCTACTTCCTCTCCAACAGCAGAAATGAATACGTCATGATGTACAGCCTCACAGTGTTCGAGGTCAGTATATATATATATATATACACACACACACACACACACACACACACACACACCTCCACATGCGTGTTACATAACGTCCATCACATAGGCCACATCGTTTATGGTTACCGATAATGTGTTGCCGTGTCTGTCGACGCACGTTCATTTATCAAAGGCTTGCTGAGATATTGGCAGCCCACATATGGTAACCCTGATGTTTGGTTCCTCTCTAGAACCTGGTGAATAAAATGTGGGTGGGCGTGGCCAGTGAGGACAAGGTGGAGCTGCGGAGCTGCTTGCCAAAGCTGCTTCTGTCCCAGCATGCTCAGCTGCCGTTCTTCATCAGAAACAAGCTGTGCAAAGTCATTGTGGACATCGGACGCCAAGATTGGCCAATGTTCTACCAAGAATTCTTTAGCAACACATTACAGGTACATGTGACACACCAGCTTTGAGATCTTAAACTTTTGGATCACAATATATATCACAAGGTTAAATAAAGTGTGTGTGTATGCATGTGTGTATGTATATGTATATATGTATACATATACATACACGCGTGTTTTTTTTCAAGGAATATATTAATCTTTACTGAATTAATATTAGTAGTTTCGCAAAGGTGGTAGGATACTGTCTTCAACCTAGTGGTACACGAGGCAAAGTGACTGCATGTTGCCTTTCTTTGCTGGTCTGAATTGAGCCCAGACTTATTTTTGTGTATGTGTGGTAGTTGGTGCAGTCCCCCTCCTTAGCTCCGCTGGGCTTGGTCCTGCTGAAGATGACGTCAGAGGAGCTGGTGTGTCCGAGGGAAGATCTCTGCGTTGCCAGGAAAGAAGAGCTGAAGAAACTCTTATTGGAGCAAATCCCCACTGTACTAAACTTACTAACTGGTGAGACCAATGCACACACTATGCAGTCCAACTGAGAAGTCTAATTTTCTAAGATCTTTTATTATTCATGTAGAAGGCAGCTCCCAAAGGTTGGGTCTGTGTGATCTGAGAGTGATTATGCTAAATTGGTGAACATTTTGTTCTTGTTCTCAGGTATTCTTGAAACCATTTGGGACAAGCACAGTGTTACATTTTCAACACCCCCTCCGTCACCCACATCAAGAGAAACAAGTAAGCCACTCTCTCTCCTCTCTGTATCTCCGTAGTGTCTTCGCACATTTGATTTCCTGGAGCATTCGCAAGAATTCGACAAAATGCTTTCAGCTTTCGCATATTCCTTTCTGAGGGCATATGTGAAAGTCCTGTTACACAGCAGGCCTCCTCTATTGGTGTCTTGGAGAAATGCCTGGTATCAGCTGCTTCACGGGGGTACCCTGCGGCGGATTTGTGTCTGTCTCTCCCCTGCCGTGGCCCATGGCCGGCTTCCATAGGTGCGCTGGTGGGAGACGGCGCTCCGGCGGGTCTGGAGCTGGAGAGTGGCACGCTATGTCTGCTGGCGCTGGAGTGCCTGGCTCACCTCTTCAGCTGGATCCCCCTCTCCTCCTCCATCACGCCCGCCCTGCTGGCCTCCATCTTCCACTTTGCGCGCTTTGGCTGCCAGCCGCCAGTCAAGGCCAAGCCCCCGCCCACCTCCAACGGGGACTCCGCCCCCAGCAGCCTCCTGGCCAACGGGAGCCAGGGGCAGGGAAGGACGGGCCAGATGGTGGGCCATGCCGACCGGGCCCGGCTGGGCGTGATGGCGATGAGCTGCATCAATGAGTTGATGTGCAAGAACTGCGTCCCTCTGGACTTTGAGGAGTTTCTGCTGCGCATGTTTCAGCAGACGTTTTACCTGCTGCAAAGGCTCACGAACTCGCACATCAACACGCACACGGTCAAAAACCGGCTGCAGGAACTGGATGAAAGGTATGGTGGCCAGCAAATGAGTGTTTTCACTTGCATAGACAAACTCATCACGCGCAGGCCCGCAGACAGCAGTTTCACAACGATGCCTTCCTCCTTCTTTGTCTTCCTTCTCCTTCTTTGTTGTTTACCCTCTCACTCTCTTTCTCTGCCTCAGCTACTTGGAGAAGTTCACCGACTTCCTGCGGCTCTTTGTTAGCGTCCATTTGAGGAGGATCGAGTCCAATGACCAGTTTCCTCTCGTGGAGTTTCTGGCTCTGCTCTTCAAGTACACCTTCAACCAGGTAGGCTAGAACGGCCAACCGTGCTGCCTTCACTAAGCCCTGTCCTGTGTCGTCTGTTTAGCTACTCTGATCTTGGCATGTTATTTTCCAGCCAACACATGAGGGCTACTTGTCCTGTCTGGAGATCTGGAGCATATTCCTGGACTACCTGACCACGAAGGTCAGGAGCCGGCTGGCTGACAGAGACAGCGTTTTGAACAGGTACGTGAACGTGCAGCCCATAACGGAGATGGTGGCCACCCTGGAGCTGTTAGCTCGCGCATAGCTGGGAGTTCTGGGTAATTGAGTTAGAGCTGAACACATTTGTTAAGCATTGAACCAACATGAAAAAAATGTTTTCATTCACTTCCCCAGAAGCCTGCAGATAAACCCAGATTAAAACAAAGGTCACACACACGCAAACACACACACACACACATGCACACAGCCTGGATAAAGTAATGTACGTCTTTGTGTGACACCTTCCTGCTGTGCTAATAACAAGCACAGTGTTGCACTTGGTTCTCACCAGCAGCAGCTCAGCACGTTTTCTTAAACAGTAAAGCTGCTGTTGGCCATTATGTTCATGGGAAGGCTCACTCCCTGCTCCAGGGCTTTTCTCCTGGCCCTTCTGGGACACCGTAGCGCCGGTCTCCAGGACTGTGTGGCTGCCGTGAACCTGCTCCCTCTTGCCTGGCAGTGTGGTGTTTTGGTTCTGTTCGCTCCGCCGTCACCCCGGCCCAGACCTGGTGGAAGGGCTCGTCCTCCAGAGGCCTGGCCACCCTCGGGAAAGCCCAGACCCACCCGCGCAGCGCTGCGTGCCCTGCGTGCCCTGCGTGTGAGCGTGTCTGTGAGCGGATACGTGAGACGCCTTCTGGCTTGGGTCATTTTTGGGCTGTGCGCTGCAGGTACAAGGATGCCCTGGTGCTGCTGCTCAGGGAGGTTCTGAACCGGATCCAGTTCCGAGTGAACCAGAGTCAGCTGGAGGAGCTGGACGACGAGACCCTGGATGATGATGTAAGTGAGGCTGTAGCCAGCTGTTCCGCACCAGCACCTTCAGGTGCGCTCGTGTGATTGGACGCCTGCAGCTAGTGGGCAGGATTTCTGGGCTGAACTTTCCCTTGTTCTCTGGTTGCTGTAGCAACAGACAGAGTGGCAGCGATATTTGCGTCAAAGTTTGGAGGTGGTTGCCAAGGTGATGGAGCTGCTGCCGTCTCAGACGTTTTCAATTCTGGTAAGTGTGTGTGTGTGTGGAGGGGGGCCGTGCACATGATCCATCTGTTTTCTTTCCTCAGGCCTTTTGTTTGTGATGCTCTTTTATCAAGTCTCATTAGGTATTCAGAAAGGCTCATTAAAATACAAGCTCACATGAAAGCTAGTTTATTCTTCAGTGAGTCACCATGAGCCTCTTCTATGAGAATGGGTTGTATTACCGATATCAACACAAAGTGTGTGTGTGTTTGTTTCAGTTCCCAGTGCTTCAGGAGGACTTGGACATTTACCTTGGACTGCAGCAGTTCATCGTTACCACAGGAACCAGTGAGCCCTGTTTTATATCAATGCATTTTGACAAGTACATACAGTTGTGATCAAATTTATTCAACCCCCACTGAAATAAAGTGTTTTGGCCAGTTTGACATTGATTTTGATCATTTCAGTCATCTTATTTACAATTATATCAAAGAGGCACTTATAAATTAGACAAATATAACATAATATTTATGATGGAATAACCACAAATGTCTTTACTGTGCTCACATCATTATCAGTTTTATTCAACCCCCTAGTGACATTATTTTTTAGTACTTAGTACAACATCCTTTTCCAGTTATGACAGCTTTCAAGCGTGAAGCATAGCTTGACACAAGTGTCTTGCAGCGACCTATGGGTATCTTAGCCCATTCTTCATGGGCAAAAGCCTCCAGTTCAGTCACATTCTTAGGCTTGCGCACTGCAACTGCCTTCTTTAGGTCCCACCAGAGGTTCTCAATTGGATTTAAGTCTGGTGATTGCGATGGCCACTCTAGAATGTTCCAGCCTTTCATGTTCAACCATGCTCTAGTGGACTTGGATGTGTGCTTCGGATCATTGTCCTGTTGGAAGGTCCAACGTCTCCCAAGCCGCAGGTTTGTGACTGACTCCATCACATTTTCATCCAAGATCTCCTGGTACTGAAGGGAATTCATGGTACCCTGCACACGTTGAAGCTTTCCTGTACCATTAGAAGCAAAACAGCCCCAAAAGCATAATTGACCCCCCGCCATGCTTCACAGTAGGCAAGGTGTTCTTTTGTTCATAAGCCTGGTTCTTCCTCCTCCAAACATAGCGCTGGTCCATTGTCTCAAACAGTTCTAATTTAGTTTCATCTGACCACAGTACACTGTCCCAAAACCTTTGTGGCTTGTCCACATGACTTTTGGCATACTGCAGTCGACTTTTCTTGTTCTTTGGAGTCAGCAAGGGGGGGTGCGCCTGGGAGTTCTGGCATGGAGGTCTTCGTTATGCAGTGCGCGCCTTATTGTCTGAGCTGAAACTTCAGTGCCCACATCTGACAGGTCTTTTTTCAGTTCCTTAGCAGTCACGCGGGGATTTTTCTCCACATTACGCTTCAGGTAGCGCACAGCAGTCACGGTCAGGATCTTCTTTCTGCCACGACCAGGTAACGTTTCCACTGCGCCCTTTAACTTGAACTTGCGAATGATACTTCCGATAGTGTCTCTTGGAATATTTAACAACCGCGCAATCTTTTTTATATCCATTGCCATTCTTGTGAAGAGCAATAACCTCTTCTCTTGTCTTCTGGGACCATTCTCTTGCCTTCACCATGCTTGTAAACACACCAGTAGATGTCTAGAAGGAGCTGAGTATCACAGTCCTTTTAAATCTGCCTAATTGGTGCTTATCATGCTTGATTGCTGCTCGTTGACATCCACAGGTGTTTTCAATACCTGATTGAAAACACTGGAATGAACCTCTGTTCTTAGGAGTGGTAGTCGTAAAGGGGTTGAATAATTGTGTCAATGAAGAAATCACAAAAAGGCCATTTAATACTTTATGACAAAAACAATTGATGCTATCTTAGTTGCATTTAGTTCTTTAACAAGTCCTTGTAAGATTTCATTATTAACACAATTACAAATGTGCACTGAATTCCATAAAACCCTTCGCAGCATTGGGGGTTGAATAAATTCGATCACAACTGTAGGTTTATGTATTTGTGTACACACACATGCACTATATAAATATTTCTGTGTGCATGTCTGGTGTCAGTAACTGGTCAGTAGTTAAATGGGGCACTGAACGCAGCACATGTGGTCACCAGTGCTTCCTGTGCCTGCTGTAGCTGGTTCGTGCAGCTGGACTGGGTGATAAGCAGTCGTTTCGGTCCACTCTCCAAATGTAGCCTTTCCTCTTTGGCTTTCTTTCACTGGGCCCTCCCTTGCCTGCAGGGGTAGTAGGTTAGAACTTCCCCACTTCCAAATCAAAGGAAATGCACATGGTGTACAATTAGCATATCTACCTAGGCAGTAGGCTTTCAACACCAATCAGTAGGCAGCGCTAACCTGAGCTTATTAAGTAGTTTCATGTTTTCTCATGCTTTTTTTTTATCTCTCTCTTCTTCAAAATGTTCCAGTTATGCAAATGAATGGCTGCCACACTTTTCTCATGTGGTGGGTTAGTCATGCGGCCTTGCTGCCCGTTCTGTGTGACTGAGCCGAGGATGCGGTCGTCAACGGCTGCCCTGTGTGCTTCTTAAGCAGCGTGCCAATGTCTGCTATAGGAGCAAGCACATTCTAAAGCAGGACAGAGAAGCATGGTGGTGGATCCACACGCCAAGACTTGCTTGCAGCGTCTCTCGCGTCACTCGCCCGCCACTCTTGTTATCTACGTTTGTCGGCTTCTTTGCCTACGTAAAAACATGGCATGAGGTGAGACAAGAGGCAGGGCCGTCTGCCCAAACAGCTGATGAGGGAGTTTCGATGGGAATTGGCAAAAACTTTTGAGTTTGTTGTTTTGAAATAAACTCGGTAAAAGCCTTACAAAGGGACCACATGAAGTTCCTTAGAAATAGCTGGAGTTGCTTGTCTTTGACTGAAAAACAGACACATTGTAAGCTGCAGAGTAAGAAAGCTGTGAAGATGTGTGTGTGTGTGGACAGAAGTTGCATGGTGGTGAATTCCTCTTTCTGTGTGTGTCTGATGTGTGTTTGCTCTCCGAGGGTTACTGGGGTCAGTTTCTTGTTGGCTTGCTTTGTGACAGCACGGGCCTCACTAAGAATGGCTGTTTCTCCAACAGTTCTAATTGTGCGTAGCAAGACCGTGTGGATGGTGGATAACCTTAGCAGCAACATGTTCTCCTCCACTTTCACTTAGCTCAAGCCCTGTCCCATGGGGAGACCACTTCAGCTTTCAAAACCCCCGACAACTCATTGAGATGTTACAGTTAAATACATTGCACTGCTTAACCACACTGTTTCCTGTTTTTTTTTTTTTTTTTTTTTTTTTTAAAGGAGCTTTATTTAGTTGTTTTGTAATCTTAAACAACTTCCCAATAGGAAGAGACATGTGTCTTGGCACCAGAGGCGTCGGAGAGATTGCAGTGCAGGGAAATGGCATAACTTTCAATAAGAGTTAAACTCACTGAGATTGAACCTTATCTCTTGACTCTCTCTGCACATGTTGAGCATATGAATGTCACTCTGATGTGTGTGTGTGTTTCTCTGTGCAGGTCGCAGGTTGAACATCACGGCAGAGGCAGACTGCAGACGTCTGCACTGCGCATTGCGAGACCTCAGCTCTCTGCTGCAGGCGGTCGGACGTCTGGCCGAGTTCTTCACCGGCGACGTCTTCAACGCTCGGTTCCGGGACGCCCTGGCCGTCGTCCAGAGGTCAGCGGGCTCTTCCCTCTGCGCTCAGCCTCAGTGCTAACTACTGAGCCTCAGTGCTAACTACTGAGCCTCAGTGCTAACTACAGTCTTGTGCATGTTCTACTGCAGGGGCATGTGTGGCTAATGACGTCCAAGTTCCAGCCAATACACATCATTTGGTTAGCAGAGTTTTGCCTGCTTTTGGAAATGGGCTTGTTGTTTTCAGATTTCTCATGGTTTGGTCCTTCTGATCGGACTCCCAGCAAGGCTATTATTTTTTTATACTTATGGGACTAAAATGGGCCACCATATTGGAGCCTCAGGGGCCTCATTGGTGAGGCTGCACCGCCCTGCACATCAGCGCAGGGGCCACCGGCACATCGGGGAGACGCTAAGAAACCCGCCGCTGCTCCTGCAGTAACGGAACCTTTTAACATTGGCCGCAAAGCGCATGCGGCCTGGGCGGCGGCTGGGGTTGGCCTTGGGCTGCTGTCTCGCCAGAGCGAGGCTGGCCAGTAGAGGGAGCCGTGGAGGTCACGCAGATCGCCTTGAGCGTGACACTTGGACCGCAACTTTCTGGAGGCGGCCAGGAGGGCGATGTCATGACGACGGCAGCGTGGCTGCAAACGGCAGATGGTTTTACATCCGTTTAAAGCAAAGAAACATACTGACCCAGTGGCCTGAGGGCATGAAATGGATGTTGAAAGGTTTTTTTTTTTTGAGAGTGTAATAATTTCTTTCCTTATGGCTGTGGCTGGTTCCATCTGTCTGTGGTTCTGGTTTTGACCCTTCAGGCTGGTGGAGGTCACATGTTATGGCTCGCAGATCAGCCTCTATGATGTGGAGACGGCTGTACCGTCAGTGCTTAAACCAGACCTTATAGACGTGTAAGTACACACATACACAGTTTATAGAAGCCCAGCAATTTGTCTTTTGATTTGTTAATGTTATTGTCTTTAAATCGTTAACCTTTTCCTTTATTTATATATATATATATATACATAACATAATTATTCATTTATTCTCCTTTGTGAGTCTTTTGTATAAAATGTGATGTAATTCGCAAAAAAAATAATGTTTTTTGCAGCCATGCCCAGTCATTGGCTGCGCTGCAGGCCTGCTCTCATTGGCTGGCTCAGTTCTGCAGCGAGGTGCAGCGGCAGCAGGATCAAACGCAGTTTGTCGACCTCATCACCTCCAGCATGGCCGCCACCACGCCCCTCATCAACGCCAAGGTAACAGCACTGCTGCTGGGATGTGGGGCTCCGGTACTCTGCAGCCACACAGTGCTGATGATGGGAAGGGCTGTGTGCTTAGGAAACACGGACTTCAGTTCAGCTGCTGACAACTCAGTCACATTCAACTCAGTCAAGTGCTTAATTACTCTCAAGTACTTATTGATTTAATGCTCTGGAAGTCTGCTGTGTTCTGTGTTGTTTTAGCTGATGTTGCATCCTGTTATCAGTTCTCTCTTCTGTACCAAATCTGCCGGGGGGTCGAGCTGATGTTTTCTTACGCTCCACTGGCGGCGCAGGTTCCAGAGAAACTGCTGTTGTCTGCGTGCCATCTCCTGGTCTCCATGGCGACAACTGTGCGGCCCGTGTTCCTGGTGTCGTTGCCAGCAGTCCAGAATGTCTTCAATCTGATCACAGTGAACCACAATCACAGACTGCCTCAGGAGGTGTGTGTGTGTGTGTGTTCTGTATGGCATTTGTTTTGGTGTGAATTTAAATAGAACTCTTTGGTATACATGCATAATGTCTCATGGCAGGGTTCTTGAGGTGCGTATTCCTGAAATAATTGATCAACGTGCGTGTGTGTGTGTGTGTGACAGGCTCACGTGCTGGTTTGTAGAGCTCTGTCCAACATGCTGCTGTTGCCATGGCCCAGCCTGCCTGAGGCAGAGCAGCAGTGGCCAAGCCGATCAACCAGTCACGCGCGTCTCATCAGCACCCTCACGCATCAGTACCGCCTCCAGCCCCGCCCACCGGACCACCATCCCAACAGTGAGTGCAGCAGCCTTTAACCCAAACGTACCGTCCGCTGATGCTTCACACCAGAGGGGCGCAAGCAAAACGATTGCAGGGCATGCAGCAGAGCCACCAGTGGGGGGCACTAGCGAGCAACTCATTGTACATTTTGGGCCATGAATGTTGTGAGGTTGAGTGCAGTTTCACACTATGAATATTTTTGTCAATAACTAGGCATGGTTAGATGTTTTGTTTTTGTTTTTTTCTGGTTGAGGTGATTCCACATATTTGTGTGTGTGTGCACATTATTTTTTATAATATATATTTAGCATAATACTTACATATTCAAATTATATGAATAATTTTATTTAAGAACATTAAGAGATTGTATGTGTGTGTGTATATATGTGTGTATATATATATATATATATCAATGTAAGTAAATGAAGGTGGGGTTTGAAAATTTCTGCCAACAATTCCTAAAGGTGTCCTAGCTGTTGTTACAACCCAGTGTTGGCAATGTTTCACCGCATGACATAGTATATTGATATATATATATTGATATATTTATTTCAGAATGGCAAGAAAATTTTATATATATGCACTGCTCACAAAAAGTTAGGGATATTTGGATTTTGGGTGAAATTTATGGAAAACGTACAAAGTTCACGCTACACTTGTATCATGAAAGTAGGTAATTTCAGTAGAAGCATGAGGTGATTTCCTCATTTATTGAAAGGATGGAGGGTATGGCCCAGCATAACGTCAGTGTCTCATGTGCCCTCGAGCATCAATTACAGCTCGACAACGACGCCTCTTGCTGTTCTTACGCTGAGGCGTGGCAGCCCAGCCTTCAGCTCACTGAGATTCTGGGGTGCATGAGCCACTACGCGGCCACTCTGCTGATCCCATAGGTGTTCTATGGGACTGAGGTCTGGAGAAAGCGCAGGCCGCTCCATTGGAGGCTCCCCGGTCTCCATCAGCCGTTCCCTAATGATCCCACCTCGATGAGCTGGAGCATTGTAGTTCATGAAGATGAAATTAGGCCTGTGTTGTCCATGCAGAGGCCCAATGACTGGATTAATGTTGTTCATGTCGTTTGGGCTCGTCACAAAGTGTAGGGCAGTTCTGTATTGACTAGACACACTGTAACACCGCCAACACCAAAGGCTCGTCTGGTGACAACAGTGGCTGATGCAGCGCTCGCCTTCACACCCTCAACATCGTTTGCGGCCGTAATTTCTGCTCAGCATGAATTGACTCATCAGTGAGCAGCACTGAGGCCCACTGGTCCCTCGTCAAGCGTAAATGCCCCATGGCCCATGCAACACGACGACGCCTGTGCCTGCTGGTGCGGTCAGGTACCCTTACAGGTCGTCTAGCAAGCAACTCTGATGTAAACGGTTTCGAATGGTCCTACATGACACTCGGGTGCCTCTCACCTCCCTTAAATGTGCGTGGAGTTGTGTGACGTTCATCATCCGGTTCCGCAGGGCACTGTTCACAATGAAGCGGTCATCAGTGTGGGATGTGGCCGAACACTTCTATGCCTTTCTGTGACTCTTCCAGTTTCTCTATATCTCTTTTGCAACCTGCTGATGACACTGCGACACTCTTGGCTCTGTGGCCACTTCCGTCTGAGAACATCCTGTTTGAAGCCTCCCAATGGGTGGTACTGTTGATCAATTGGTAGGTGTTGTTTTGGTCTCACGATGTCAAAATGTGAACAGCATGATGAGGCCAGTTTAAATACCAATTCTAATTGAACCAGGAAATGTATTGGTCGAGTCCTGAACGGTTGTGAATTTTGCCATTAAGCTCCATGTTAAAGAACAGCAAGTTGTACAAAGAGTACTGAAACATTGAACAGTTGAACATGTGCATTCATATATTTAGAGAAGGTCACATTAAGTTCACCTGTAAAGGTTGGGGTGCATTTTAGGTTCATCCTGAAATTTAACCTGAAAGCCAAATGTCCCTGACGTTTTGTGAAGTTTGTGTGTATATAAGGATATTTAAATATCCTTAAATGTATAGATCAGCCATGGTGTCGGTGAGTAGTTTCCTACAACATCCAAAGGACTCTTTAACAGGGACTGGTCGAACACACCTCAGAAGACAAAGTTGTAATTCAACCACTTGTTGTCTTTCAAATTTGCCTTCTGAGCTCAGTCAAAGCATAGCGCCTTCAAGCCCATGATGCTAACGCTGGTTGAAGTAAGCCAGTCTGAGCTTTGACAGTGAAGACCAAGCAGCAGGCTCGATGTGTCTGGTCGATAAAGCCGCCGCTAAAGTGGCAGAACGCGAGAGCCTCGTCTGAGCAGCACTGAGCACTACCTCCCAAGGGCTGCTGGGAAACTGGAGGTGGCGGCCGCAGCCTTTGCCAGTGCCATGCGGTGCCCTCCGTTCCAGGGCTGGTGGGTCAGGGGGCCTCAACCTAAAGTGAAACGTCACCCAAAACAAAGCTCCAGTCTATAGGAAGACAAGGGGGAGACTGGGCTTCAGGTCATGCACTGGCCAGCAGACTCGGTGGGCTGGTGTGGGCTGAGCGCCACAGTCGTAGCTGTATCTGCAAAAGGTGACTCCCTCGAGTCAAAAACGTACAAAATTGTAACAAATTATTCAATTCATTTTTTTTTTTGGTTCTAGAATTTCAGAGTATGTTTCAGAGAATTTCAGAGTCATTATATATTAACTGCATAAATATAAAACATAATGCAGGAAAAATGGGGTGTTCTGAAACTTTTGACTGGTGCAATATGCACAAATGTAATGGAATGCTTCATTTAGGCAATTTTCAAATTATGAACTGTGGGGAATTGGGTGATATGTAAATAGGAAGACTATGCGTATGTAAATATGTAAAGGAGGCCAAAAACATAATTTGCAGTATACCAGAAATGCCGGATGGAAACATGCCAAACTCAGACTTCATTAGATTAAGCTAAACTTGTGCAACAGCTGTTTTTTTGCAGTAAATTGTCATTACGTGAAATGATTTTATCTCATAAAAGTAAATTTGATGGAAACAATCTGCTTACTTCAAAATATGCAAATCTTTTTTTTTTTTTTTTTATATAATTCCTCTCTCGCAACACATTTAATTTCATCACTTGCAAAACATGGTTAGAGCCATGAGCTCTTGGGTGTGCGGTGATATTCCGCCTTAATCGATGTTCTTTCCCTGGTCGGGTGTTTGGCTGGTAGTCCAGGCCTGCTGGGGTGAGCTGACCGCACAGGGTGAAGGTGAGCCCTCGGGATGTGAAGGAGGTCGATTGATCTTCGGCACGGGTTTAACCCGCGGCTGAGCAAGCTCTGAAGTAAAACATGGTGATATGACCTCTAGAGGGAAGTAGAGAGTTGCTCTTTGAGGGGAAAGTCAGTTTTCACAACTGTCAGCAAATGAATCCATCTTGTGCATTTTCCAGACATGTCTTTATGATTCGTTTATACTTCCAAAGCCATATGGGTTTTAACAGAGACCAGGAATGTCCCCAGGTCATGTAGAAATGTGGGAAGTGCATATAATTATTCACTGTGTACTGCACTCTCCCATCTCTCCTCCTCACCCTCTCTCCCTCCCTCCTTTCCAGGTAAAGTGGTGCTCCAGCAGACCCTGTGTGTGCTCCGCGACCTCGTGGACAGCATATCAGGAGAAGCCACCAAATCCCGCCAGATCTGTTACCAGAGCCTGCAGGAGTCTGTCCAGGTCACGCTGGCCCTCTTCCGTCTGTACCTCCAGCAGCCCGGTAAGACGCTGGGGCATCAGGGTGGTGGTGCCACGGGGCTCTTGCTATTTCTGTTGCCACTTTGCTGCCACTATTGGTTACAACATCCACAGGTTTTAAAATGAAGAGCAGCCCGTTACGCTTTTGTATAAAGATCAAGCCCCTGCCCATATAGCTTTCGCTATCACAACCTGTCCCAGTGCAGATTCAGCTACTGTGTAAGAACATGACCTTCATGGTTCATCTGTAGTGACCATAGATTGTTACCGTGGACGATCGATCCACAGAAATAAAAGCAACCACCTACAAAAAGAGCCAATAACCTGGCTGCTCTCCTGTACAGCCTTTTGCTATTAAGCTTTCCTTAGAAATTGCTTTTAATGAAGTGATAAACAGTACAGTCTCATGACTACCTGTTCCCGTGATGCTGGCAGTTTGGTTTGCCACCTGCTTGTTCTCCCTGACCTCCGCTCTACAACCCTGACCCCGTGTGATGGAGCAAATGTTGCACATCGCTAGCATGTGGTTCACGACAGACGTCTCGTTTGCGGTATGTTGGTGTGTGTGTTGTTTTTTTTCACCGTGACTCTACTGTTGCTGTTCCCCTACTTCACCCCCGGCCCCCTCAGACGTGACGGATGAGATGCTGAGCTTCTTCCTCGCGTTGTTCCAGGCTCTGCGTGTGCAGATGGGGGCAGCCTTCACCGAGCAGATCATTCAGACCTTCCTCAGCATGTTCACCAGGTAGCCCTGCCAGAGGCACCGGCAACCCCCCCTCCCTCCCCAGAGGCGGAGAACATGCAGGCTCTGCTGACTACACGCGGCATGCAGCCAGCAAGCCTAGAATTCCAAACACGCTGCAAACCACTGCAGCACTGATATATGAAAAATCAGTGCTTTAAAGATTATGGATTTTATTCGAGTACAAATAATACATTAGTTATTGGTTGATTTGCTTTATTTACCATTGGTTGTCTGTGGTAAAATTAGCTTCTAAAAGTCCAAGGTCCTGGCTGAGAGCGTTATTTGGGGTGGTTGATCCAACATGTCTTTAGAAAGTATTACGAGAGACGTGTTGATGGTCATATGGAATTTGTGTGTGTTTCTGATGAGTAATGGATGAGTAATGTTCTATTGCCCCAGGGAGCAACTGGCAGTCAGCATCCTACAGGAGGGCAGTTCTGGCTCAAAAGTTGTGGAGAAATTCCTCAAGATTCTGCAGGTATGAAAATCAGTCACACAGTTGTCTTGTAATGTTTCGTCTTTGTTTTTGCCTTTCAAGAGGTTTACTATGTGTACTTTTTTTCTTTTTTTTTTTTTTTTTTTTTTTTAAACACGTGTGTGTGTGTGTACAGGTTGTGGTTCAGGAGCCTGGTCAGACCTTTAAGCCCATGTTACCCAGTATCCTCAGTCTCTGTATGGAGCAGGTGTACCCTATCGTGGCGGAGGTGAGCCCTTCATTAGCGTCCTGTCATTGACCCGTGTGTTCCCCAGACCTGAGCCTTTGCTTGGAGGGTGCGAAAGCTGCCTGTTTCTGCTCCGCAGCGCTCCTGTCCCGACGTCAAAGCTGAGATGTTCGAGCTGCTATTCCAAATCCTCCATCACAACTGGAGGTTCTTCTTCAAGACTTCCGTCCTGAGCAGTGTGCAGAGGAGCGGCGCGGAGGAACACATGGAGAACCAGGCGCAGTTCATTGCTGCCATGCAGGTATAGAGAAGACGGGCAACAAGCTGGGCTGGAGGAGGTGCTGTATTGTCATGGAGGAGGTGCTCTCTCTGAATGTTTCTCGTGGCCTGCACTTGAGTAGCCAACGGCTTCTGCCATGCATGCAATAGTCTCACTTGTCCAGTTGATGTGCTTACAGCTTTCAGAGTTGACTAGAATGAAATTAGTTATTCATATATGTCTGTACTTCTACATTTGTGTGTCTGGGCCTGAACACTCTTACATTTTATATTTTTTGGCTTGGTTCTGTCTAATGGTGCAGTGACATCACAGGAGAAATCTGTTCAAGTAAAATGCAGTAATTCTGATCGTGTTTCTGACTGGTGTATGATTTGGTTGACAGGCATTTGGACAGTCTTTCCTTCAGCCAGATATCCACATCTTCAAACAGAACCTCAGCTACCTGGAAATTCTAAACACCAAACACAAACTTTATCACAGGGTGAGATGCACTCTCCAATGTCAAGTCCAACTTATTTTTAAAATACATATCCTTAACAGAATGTAAATATTATTGGTGTATACTGTTGGTATAATGTTGGTTCCCTCATGTTTCTGGTCCCTCCCCGTGCTGGCTGCATGCCTGCGTCTGCGCGATCAGAAGCTGTTCAGGAGCTCCATGCTGTTCCACTTCATAAACGTGCTGCTGCAAGTCCTCCTGCACAAGAGCCATGACCTCCTGCAGGATGACATCACGCTGGCCCTCTACAACATGGCCGCCGTAGATTTCCCAGCGTTCTATTCCTCCTTCCTGCCGGAGTTCCTCAGCGGCTGCCACGGCATTGACCCTCACCAACGCACAACACTTACTCGCAACTTCACACCAGAGAGGGTGAGCACTTGGAGTTTGACTTGTCATGACTTTTATGTTTTATTTTAAAGCTACAATAAGTAAGAACATCTTGTTCTTTGCAGGACCTGCCATCGTTTTCTCAGGGAGTGTACAGACTGGTGAATGACCTGCGTTTTTATAGACTGTGCAATGGAAGCCTGCCACCTGGAACGCTGAAACTATAGCAACATGCCCCACTCACCGCACAGCCAAACCATGGCCTGTCCATATTAAGGATGTAGATCACTTCCACTTCAGTGATCAAGCCACACCCTTTGCCAGGGGCCAGCCTATGATCTCTCAGTAAGGGCGTGTCACTAAAGCCACACCCCCTTTGCCACGGGGTTTGCTAGTCAGCTTGTTTTACGTTCATTTCAGCAAAATTTCACAAGTTGCCAATGATCATGAGGCCAAAGTTACACTGCTGCGATGAGGACGGGGGCACTCTTAAGGTTCAGATTAAGGTTCAGAGTCGGTTGAAAGATGGAGTCTCAATTGATCAGATCTCGTTTGAAAGCACTATGGTTTGAGCTTCACAATTCATGCAGAGTCCTCATAGAGGCTTAACATGGAGCAGTCAATTTTGAGCCCTGTTCTTTTAAAAGGACTGATGCAGTTGCGAGCACGTGGATATGGTTTATAGCAAGCTTGAGTGGGTTAATGGAGAGTGAAGCAGAGTGAATACAGTTTTAAAATGGACTGCCGTGATGCAGAGCACCGAGTTTTTTTCCCCCCTCATATGTCTGATTTTAACGCCTTCTGTTCATCTCTGTGGAGAGGGACTCCTTTCATATCATTCCATCCTGATCCAGGAGACAGACATTCAATAAAGTTTTATAATGAAACAACTGTGTTGGTGCTCTTCTTCTGACTTCACATGGGCTGCATGATTTGAAGGCGTGATGATGATCGCATGCAGGTTTGGTTTACAGCCTCGCTCTGTTGTCAACCAGGAGCATTTCTTCCTCGAGGGAGCATTTAAGCTGCTCCAGCCGGATACGAGGGTGGTTTGGCTCTTATGCCACTGAGCGCTAGGATGGGTCCTACCACTTTGGCAGGCTAGAGGGTCCCTCACTGCTCCATGTGTGGCCCTACTGGAGCTCTGTACTCGGGCAGAAGTGGAAACGTCCCGGGGGGGGGGGATGTGCAGGGAGCGGTACTGCTGTACAGAAGCGGATCCTTTTCTCTGCAACCTCCCAACAACCTCACACACTTTCTGCTGCAGAGTGTCTTTGTACTTCCAGATGAAGTACTTTTTTCGAGACTTTTTTTTTAATATATTTTTCTTTTTTCATTTACAATTGAATTCTGCATTTCCCAATTCATTTAAGCTTGAAGCAATAGATCAATGAACAATGACTTTGGTTGTTTTTTTGTTTTTTTTGAGAGTATATGGAGTTTTTTTTTTTTATTATTATTTTAAGAATCCGAAGCCACCATGTGGAAATGTCTTTGTGTTGACCTGTTATTTCGGCCACTGGCCGCAAATGATTGTTCACTGAAAGTGTCGTGAGTCATTTCATTTCTTTGTGCAAAATCGGAGATCAGCTTGCTAGGTTTTGACCAAAGCTTAAATCTAATAGGGCCACCATGCCACAGAAGAATTATGGGCAACGTTTTTCTCTTAACATGTATAACTGAAAATACTTGATTTTGATAGAGATTCACCAAAAGAGGAAGGACCTCTATACATTCTAAGAATATAAATGCAAATGCATTGGATGTATTATTATTATTATTATTTGAAACTTTATCCATTTCTTTGTTTTTTAGATTATTGCTAGTGGGCTGTGCTCACCATGCTCATATGCCTTGTGCGCTTGTCCTGTGATCAAGGGTAATATTTGTTTTGAGACCTTGGATCATCCTAAACACTGATTGTGTGTGTTTCTCAGTACTTGGTTAAAGGCTTCGTTTACATTTTCCGGGCTCTCCAGAACAGGAAAAACCATCAAAAGTAATTATGCTTAGCAACTAGGAGTTTTTAACTGAAAGCCAATTTAACTTGAATTCGGCAGATCCTCTAAGTTACGTAATAAAAGAAATTACCAAAGCAATCGGTTAAAAATAAACAAAACATTAACAAAAACGATATTACTTTGTAGAAACATTTTTGTACTATTCCTTGGAGATTCCTATTATACGAGGGGCAATTTCTGATTGTTGTCCAGATTTAAGAAGAATAGTTCATTTTGTTGTCTTTTTGCGCTCTCATGTCATTTATTTAAACTTGTCAGCTGTTATTCTCTGAATTTGACCCGTCAGGTGAATGACCGTCTGTGTGTGTGTAGTCACTTTGCATTGATCAGTCTCAACGGGTCTATGAGGGATTAAAAAGTAAATTTGTTAGTGTGCAGAGGTCTGTGTGGCCCGTAACACTTGGAATTTTTATGCTTAACTAGCACATTGAAGAGTCTGCATTGTAGGGTTTACATTTATTTATCTTTCCCCACAGCAGTTTATGTAATTATGGTAGCAGTTCCGCAATATTTCGTGAGTCGTTTTCTCTTTTATGGACTGCGGACAAGGAGTTCGCAGACACTCTCGTGCGCCCAGCGGACTTGGCTGCATGGACACGCGCGGAGCTATAGCGCTACCTCAGGTGTGCGTCACGTCAAATGAGTTTTGTCCAGTTATAGGTCTGAGTAATTTTATTTTTCCAATGTTGTGTTTAAAATAACGTATGTGAAGATGACATGATTAGCTATTGATATGTTTGAAGAACTCCGTGATAATCATTCGAAGGCGCATGTAGACTTGTAAATCCCTGCACGACTAAAATAATTTCGACTCCAACTGAACTTTTACTACAATTACAACTGTATAGTAACTCTACATCTTATTCAAATTGTACTTTCGGAGCATTTGTATTATTATAAGTTTAATAGTCGATGTCTATTGGTTCCTTAGTGTGACCCGCGTGGTTTGTTGATAAAATTAGTTAATTCTGTTATGGCGCGCTAGTGTTTTCACGTGCTTTCACGCGAGTGTGTTCAGAGACAGTGGGCATGTGTGATGGGCTCTAGCATATCATACAATAGTAGAGACCTTCCAACGTGAATAATGCATTCAATGGACTATGCATCTATATGGTGCTGGTAGGGGAGAGACAATGCCAATTTTATTTATTGGCTGGTTTAAGTTAGAACTTCTCTCTGGCAAAGAAGAGCCAGTTGAGGTAGTTCGGGCATCTGGTCCGGATGCCACCTGGGCACCTCCCTGGTGAGGTGCTCCAGGCATGTCCAACTTGAAAAGACCCCAGGGAAGACCCAGCACATGCTGGAGAGATTATCTCTCGGCTGTCCTGGGAATGGCTCGGTATCCCCCCAGAAGAGCTGGAAGAGGTGGCTGGGGAGAAGGAAACCTGGGCCTCTTTGCTTAGGCTACTGCCCCCGCGACCCAGACCTGGATAAGCGGATAAAAATGAATGGATGGATGGATGGATGGAAGTTAGAACTTGATCAGAATTCGTATAAATGAATAAATTCCAATATTGTTAAAATTTTTGTTAGGTGCATCAAAGTAATGCAGTGATATGGTTCGCGTTAGCACTAATGTGCTGGATTTTTCTTGCCTTGCTAGATGATGGCCAAAAGTGCCTAAAGCCAAACCTGTGATGGGATCTTCTCCATCACTTCCTTCTTAATCTACATCAAATACGAGTCAGTACTCAGGACAACTCTCACTTTAAAACGGCAAATGAGAAATGTTACGTAGACACTTCCTCCTCCTTTGTGTGTGTGTGTGTGTGTGTCACAATGCTGGATGTTTGATATACTCTATATCCAAAAGCATTCGTGTCCCAGCATGTTGGATAGGGAGTGTGGAATGCTCTTAATTTGAGCAGGGCTCCAGGATTGACTCTAGAGATCAGATGCACACCATGTTTACCAGAATGGCCTTAAACAAACAGTACACGAATGAGCACCTGCCCTCATACGTACAGTTTGCTAGCTGACCCGCCCATTTAAAAATGTTTTTGTTCATTAAGCAACCCAGACTCATCCAGCAAAAGGGGGATAACCGTGGATTTGAGTTAAGGAATACAGTTTACAGAACTATTACAGACCTATTGTGGATTGAAGTGGAAAAGACCTGCTGGGGATGCTGGGAATGCTTAATGCCACTTCTTACTGACCTTTAATCAACATTAACAATCGGGTTACAGGGCAAATCAATTGTTTATTTCCATGTTTAGGCAGAGGAGGGCGCTAATGTCCAACTAACAAATGCAAATTCAGACAAGACATTTTGATTCTGGACAGCAGTCTTTTACATGTCATTAGTCTTATATATCACAAAATCAAACATGCTGTGTTCATGTGTGTCAATATTTTACTCGTGACCCAAAATTAAATTTATATACAGAAATTCCTGGTGTAAAAGAGAGGACCTTAGTCGCTGTAAAGCCAGATGGAGTTCAGAGGCGTCTAGTTGGTCAGATCATTAAACGCTTGGAGCAGCGAGGCTTCCAATTGGTCGGGCTGAAGATGGTGCAGGTGAGTGCACTCCTCCGGCTTGCTGTCATAGTTACGGGCTATGAAGGGAGACACGCAAGGTTTGCTTGGTCAGAACTGTACCGTTTGCATGTTTTGGGAGGTGATCCATCATTGCGTGCATGTTGCAGGTGTCTGAGGAGTTACTGGCCCAGCATTATGTTTCTCTCCAGAAGAAACCTTTCTACCCCAGCCTGCTGCGCTACATGACCTCTGGTCCTGTGGTAGCCATGGTGAGGTTCAAGCTAAAAGCTCTCAGCAGCCGATATCACCGCAGTAGCTGACATCACCGTAGCTGGCAGTGTACTGATGACCCAGACCCGGTCCAGGCTTCTGGATCTTGCATAATGAACTGCAGTCTTATCATTGATCCAGTTTCTTAACCTAGAACTAGAACTGTGTTAAGTAGTTGGGCATATCTTTCAAAAGAGTCGTCCTTTACTCTCAGGGCATACCTGCATAAGATACTGGTTATTAAGTGCCCTACCAAAAAAGACAATGGCCAGTGCAATACTGTGTGGGTAACTGCACTGATGAATCCATCTGCAGGTGTGGGAGGGGCACAATGTGGTGAAGTCCACACGTATGCTTGTGGGGGACACCAACCCAGCCGCAGCTGCGCCTGGAACTCTGAGGGGAGACTTCAGCGTTCATGTTGGCAGGTACGTATACATGTTACAAAATTCAAACCATTATATGTTTGAATAAAACTGAAATAGGTCTTTAATTCCTCAGCTAGCAATCCTTTTGATTTAAGGACTGCAAACCAGTAGCATGCAATGTTGTTGCAGCATGGATATGAAACGAGGGCGTTTAGCTGAACTGAGCTTCAGAATGCTATAATTAGTTTAGTGGATTATGTAATTAGTTTTTTTTTAGTAAAACACTCGTCGTTATAACAATGAACACGAGGTACTTATGGACATGTTTATAAAGTGTATACACAATGATTTATAACATTTACAAGCACACGTCCTCAAACCTTTGGCTGGCAGCGTAGCTGTAACAGCTGATGGTGTGTGGCTGTGTGATGTCTGCTGTGTTGCAGGAACGTCGTGCACGCCTCCGACTCCACAGAAGTGGCCCAAAAAGAGATCACACTGTGGTTCCAGCGCTCCGAACTGGTTGACTGGGATTGCTGTGACCATGGCAACATCTATCATCCGTGAGCACCAGCGTGTGTGAACCGTGCGAATATCAGATTTGTATCCGGACCATATGCTGACGTGCTCCGTGGCTGTATAAACGCTGAAGCACTTAATATGTAGCGTCTGTATGAATTATTGTGATTGGAAACAATTGCCTACTTTTGTGCAGATACAGTTTTCATTGCTTTAATGACTATTGTAAACTGTTAGCAACAATTAGCAATAAATAGCAACAGTTAATTTTGCTACCATTATATTCATGTGATTACTGCAATTGGGAAGTTACCTAAATGAATCCAAATAGTTTTCATCGCAACAAAGACAGCTGTGAACAATTATATCTTTTGATAGACTTTTGATGGACTAAATGTTAATTCAGACGATCATATTTGTTTTCTGTAAGAAATTTCCAATCTTGTTAAAGCATGTTGCAATTAAAAAAGGGAGAGTGGTCTGTAGGAGCTCCGTCTCCCGCCTGTGGGCCACGTGGGCGAGCAGGAGGAAGAGCTGCTCCTCATCACCATGCACACTATGGCCTCTGAAGAGGTTTTAGTTCAAAGCATATAGTCAATGTAAACTGTTTTTATTATAAAACCACGGGACTTGCACTCTAAATAGAGTGTTTCCAAGAAAATAAGATTTTTTTCCTTTTTTGGAAAAAAGTGTTGGTTAAGTTAATAAGTACCAAAATTTGACGTTTTACTCTAGACATAGACATAGCTACATACATCATCAGCAGGAAAGAAAATAATAATTTCTAGGTTTCTTACAAACCTACTATACGCACGAGGATACAATCTCTGAGAAGCTGATAAAGCACTTTTTTTAAGTCTGCGAAATGCCAAAAATGCAAATTTTAACTTAAGTGTAGCAATTCAGAGTCAAAATAATCACACGTTTTGTTTTACAGTCAAGAACATCCTTTTATTCAATCAGTTAAAGGTGCTGCTCTTTTCAAACTGTTTTTCTTATTATGGAAAAGAAATTGTAATTAACACATGCATTTCACCATGAGCTCTGGAGGGCGTGTCTAGAAAGAGGGCAGCTGCTTTAGGGTCAGTGAGGAAACTGGAGGACGGGGCGAAGGCTGCTGGGAGATCTACTCTAAACGCATCCCAATGCCCTACACGCTCAAACACAAACACAAACAAGCCCAAGAGGAAAACAAACAAACAAATGATATATATAAAAAATGAAAAAAAAAAAAATGTTGCAAGCCACATGGTCAGTGCCATAGTGGACAGGGCTCTGTGAGGGCTCTATCTCCTCAGCCCTATGGCTCAAATACTCTGACCTCTCATCGTCATGGCCGATACTACTGCTGGCTTCACGTGCTCAGGAAAAGGAAATGTTTGCATATTTATGTGGGAAACAGGCAGGCTGCTATACTAAAGCCTGAGTTGAGCTTTTGCTGGTGGCTTTTGAAGGCGTCTTAATTGTCACTGCGGTCCAGGTTCTGCAGCATCCAGGACCACGTCACTTTGGTCTGAGGGCTTGGCTCATAATTGTAGATTACGCTGGGATTTTGGTTGGGATTTCCAGATTCTTTTACTTCTGAGTCTGTCTTGTTCTTGGCTGGACCCATTACGTTATAAGGTGCTTTACTTACATCGGGTATTTACCCCTAAGTGTTTAAATAGCTGGTCTTGTACAACCACTAAAAGGTGCATCATCTACAAACATTCGCGACATCTTTGCTGCCTAAATATGCAATTTTGACCCAAAAAAAAAAATTTAAGACAAAAACAAAATTTGGTAGAAAAAATAAAATAAATACAGTCAAAACAAGAGTTACAAAGCTATTCCATCCCAGCAGCCAGATTCTCTCCCATCATGCATCAGAGGACTTGCTATGTTCCTATGCCAGTTTCTTCCTCCAGCTCATTCCACGCCATCCGCCGCTCCGTGCTGAAACCAGTCCCCCCTCATGCACCCTTTGATTGGACATCCCACCAGAGCCCACTGGCGTAACTTGTTCACTTACATTAACTGTTGAATGGAGAAGCTGAAGAGATCGGTATGGTATACAATGTGAAGCATACAGACAAGAATAACATGTGAGCTAACTGCATTCTGCTCAGACAAAAGTTTTTGCTTTTTTTTTTTTTTTTTTTTTTTTTTTTTTAAAACCCCTCCATTCAGTGAAAATGGGGTAGGGAGCAGGAGATGGTTATGCGACTACAGACTACTCCAGTGTCCAAGAGAGGCAGGAGACAAGAGGACAGGAAGGTAAAGCAAGACAGAAAGGACTTTTTTTTTTTTGTCTTTTTTTTTTTCAATTTTCTTAATTATCAACAATAAAAAGAGGAACTAAGTCACACCAATTTCCTTTAGTACTATATATACTGCTTTGAAGAGCTCAAAGGAGGAGAGAATATAGGAGCGTGTTGAAGGGGGGGGCTTTTCTGAGACGGGCACTCGGGGTTACAAGATGGAGTCTGTGAACAAAAGGCACTTTTTAGGGACAACCTTTAAGATGCTCTGAGTCTAACACTACATCACGAAACAAATATTTAGAGTCATTTACACTGGGAATTGGAAGGAGAGGGGGTGTTGGTTGGGGGAGGGGGTGGGGTTGGGGGAGGGGGTGGGGTTCACTTTGTAACTCAAAACATTTTCAGCTCCAGCTATCAAAATATTGTTCAGATTTCTTTCTACCAGTGCTTGGTATGAGATGGGAGTCTAAATCAACTAAAGCTACCAATAAAGAGTTCACATCACATCTCCACATACTCACACGGTTTCCTCTCATGTTTGTGTTGTATCTGCAGGTTTCGAGGGCATTTGAGCTGTTTTGAAGCATCTCCCAAGCAAAGGGAAGATCTTGTCAGTTCATTTGGAGGTGTTTTAAAAATTCTATGTACAAAAGCCAACAAAGTGCCAGCTCTGAATGGGACGATGTGTTCAACAGAACTGCCTGGGTATCGGTGTCTGGCCTATAAAGATCAATGGCGGCTTTCAAGGGGAGAGACATAGCGCAATGTTTTCTATTCAATATTACACTTTAGGCAATGGATATCTTCTAAAACAGGAAAACTAATTGGCCTTCCGAGACTTCTCATGCCTTTCATTTCCCCTTTAAGGTAAAAGGTTGGGAGAAAAATGCCTTTTGTCACAACCTCGACTAAAATGAACCCCTCCCCCTAGTAAATACTAAACAAGAAATAGAGTAATGCATGTTTTTTTCTAAAATTTGCTTTATGATAACACTTTTTTTTGTTATTTATGTATAATAGAGTTTGAATGTACTTTATGCCGTAAGAAGCACCAGTTCCATTTAGTGATATATATTCATCAGCCACGTGTGTCTTCACCCTCCCAAGTTTTGAGAACAAATCACTACAAATAAACATTACAAAAGCAAAAAAAAAAGAAAAAAAAAGAAAAAAAGGAAAGATTACAAAAACAATTCCCAAAACTTACAAGCCTTTTTTTCTCTCTCCGCCCTGTAGTTTAGAGTCCCGGACCTTTTGGACTTGAAATGATAATAGAAGGTTTCTCTCAACTCTTCTCTACCACCTTCTAACAATCTAACAGACAAACACGATTTTCCACCCAAGGCATTGCACATGGCTCAATCAACATACATTATTTTCAATTACAAATACTTCCCATCCAAACACAAAAGAATCAAAAGCCGTATCTTTCTCCTCAACACTACTGATACTGGTTCCTATAGAAACGTGGTTTCTATAGCTTTTTATTCTATGGACTGTTCTTGTGGTGAGTGTGGAACTGGGTACTGGGTCTGGTACTTCTGAACAAATGACTAATTTGTTATGATGAGTTATGACTCCGCCATACTTCAGAAAATAACTAGACTGCCACTGAGCTTATTACGCAAACAAAAAAATGTATATATAAATATATATGGATATCTCCTGTATATATAAAGATGTCTGTAAATAGTGAGCTGTCACTTGTTTTGCTCCAGGCATAAAAATTTCTCCCTCCTCTATAGCTTATATGTGAGAAAATAACCTGAATTCATGTTTAACAAATTGCATAATGGGAATACAGAGGCACTTCCATTGATTAGAAAAGCAAAGACCATCGCCATCATAATTCTCATTTAGCAATGCTAGTTCTCTACCAAACTGACGACATGGTCACCTTCTGGCAACAATGCTTCCCTGCAGTGAGATACATGGTCAGGCAGTCCAGTTATTTTGTGAGGTCATTGATTGGAATTACATTGTGGATGAAATCTGTGTTTATTAAATCAAAGTGAATTATGGCAATTTCAGAATGGATGTCTAATGGCTGATTAAGATTGCCCTATTAAAAACCAAAGCTTCCCTTTTTAATCAATTGGTGGAAGGTGTGTGCGTTCATTTGTGTGTTTCTGAGGCCTTGCTCTGAGCTGTCAGCCTTTCCTAAACATTGTCAAATTTTCAAACTGGTTAAACATGTTTTACTGAAAGGGATTCGAACACATCACAGCAGACGAAGCAATTTGCATTCAAAATGGCCGCCAGGCACCCCGCCCCCCTCTGAGCACAGCTACGATATGTCCGACATTCTTTTGCTCCACAGCATGGTTTTGTGTTCTTGGAACATGGCCATCTGGGAGTGTAAACAGTAAACCCAAGACTGAGAGGAGAGGGGGTTTCTGGGCCGTCTCTGCCAGCTGTTTGCTGGGGCTTTCTGTATGCCTCATTATAATAATGACACGATAAGCTTCATACAAAATGCTGTCTTAGAAGGTCTCACGTGCAGCGGTAAGGCATAGTAAGCATTTCTGATCTGGAATGTAACGCTGGGAAAAACAAGACCAAAATAATCGCTTCTGACATTCTGTCATTTTTCCCCAGTGTGATGATTTTAAAGCAGCAGCTCAGAGACATGGCAGTGAATGTACATGTGTGTGTGTGTGTGTGTTTATGTGTGTGTTTTTTGGGGGTTGGCATTCACCCAAAAGGAGTATAGTCGGTGTTCAATTGGCACTAAGGGCGAACAGAAAGCCTGAATTTGACTCTTTTTGATTGGACTGACTCCATAGGTAGTTTCTGTCCAGATCGTGACATGGGGCAATGATGCGTTTGTGTCCTCACACGGCCCTCTAAAGAGAATGCCCTCCGTGACTGTGGACTGATGTCTGGCTAGCGTTAGTGTCACGTCCACACTTCTGTGTTACTATAATAGATTCTGTGCAAAATTTCCCCCTCCACCTTACATATTTTCACTAGTGCACACGAGACTAGTGTTTTCTTTTCTGCCTTTTTGTAGTGCAATACTTTAGGTTTTATTTTACTTGGTTTCATTCAATTAGTAAATGTCATTAGGTGGGCTGTTAAATGACTGGGCCCACAGAGATCGAGCTCTCTTCAGGGTTCTGACTACAGATGCTGTCAGAATGGGGAATTATAGCTACCTTTAGGTTCAACTCTATGCTGGTAGTGAGTATGTCTAGCGTCTCAGTATTTTGATGTCCCGTTAGTTTCTAAAACCACACCTTTTCCCCTAAAACCTCACCATTGTTGATGTCTCCAGCCATTGCACAATAAATCCTTGTTCCTAAGTAACAGATTCTGCTTTTCCTCTTCAGGTTTTGCTCTTTTGTGTTGCTGTTTTGTTTTTCATTTTTTTGTTGGTTTTTTTTGTTCTTTTTTGCTGATGTTGTTTCCATGGTTTTTTGAGAGTTGACTCCATGTCCTCCTTCACCTGGTCATGTGATCCTCTTGTTTTTGTTCAAAACGGAGGGAGGGGCTCATTGTTGTGAAGGCTGACTACACAAAACTGTAAAATCCCAAATAATATCATGCCAAGATTTCCTGGTTTCCTTCGTTGCTCTGTTGGGACAAGAGGGTCGGAGTGCATTTTCAGGTGTGATTTTTTTTTTCTCCTGTTTTAAGATTCCAGATTGTTGTGATGGGATTTTAAATGCTTGTTGGCAGGCAGGTTGTGTCAGAGGAACCAAGACTGTCAAAACAAAATAAGAAAACATAGTCAGGTTTAGCTGACATACAGCACCCCTGAGGAAACATATACCTTGGAGCAAGCAACAGGGCCACTCTGACAATTCGATGGTGAGCTTGTCAGTTTGTCCACTAGGTGGCACACTAGACTTGCTGGCCTTGTTGGTGTCTGTCTCCCCACCCTGGCCCTGTCCTCCTATAGGGGTCCTGAGAGCTCTGTGCATTTTGCCACAAAAGCATCATCATGCCAGTTTATCTGTACACCACAACTATTAACCAGGACCTGGAGCTATTATTTCAAATAATCTAAGGGGACATCTGAGTCACACTGTAAGGTGTGTTGGGGGGCTAAGCAACCCAGGGCCTCTGAGAAATCTGTAGGCAGCCTAGTGGGGTCGGTGACTTCTGGGTCTGTGCGCATGGATGGGCCCTCATATCTGTGTGAGAAGGCAGACCTGGGCCTGTGTGCAGGGGTGGGCCCGGCCCAAGAGCCTGTGGGCTTGTGTGCATGGATGGTCCAAGCCAAGCCTTCGGGCCTTCGGGCCTGCGAGTGGGGGCTGATTGGCCACCAGGCCCGTGTGCAGGGTGGACCGGGCATGGCAGGAGCAGCGGGAGAGCAAGTCTGAACCCTGGACCTGCCTGAGTAGTCGGTCTCTCTAGCCCAGCATGGAAAAAGGAGCAGAAGTTGGTTGCCGCCCCTGATCTGGCTCTGCTGGGCCCAGGAGAACATTCTGGAAGTCAAGTCTTGGAAACACTTTGCCTCCAGGGGAGCGGCTTTTGTTTTGGTTGACTTTTGCGGGTCAAACAAACAACACCCCCCCTCCTTCCCCCCCACCCCAAATACCCCCCCTCCCCTCCCCCGGCTCGAGGGCAGCAGCTAGGCGGAGAACTCCTTCCCTTCTGTGCTGTGCTCCTCCCTCTCCCAGCTCTGTCGCTCTGTAATCCTTGGCAGTAGTTAGCACCCTCTTTCTTAGCCCCCCCACCCCCTTTTCTACTTTGACCCCCCCCCCACCCCCTCTCAAGTTCAAGTTCGACTAGCTATGACATCATGTCTGGTTGCTGAGGGCAACGAGACAGTTGGGACGTGACTTCTCAGTTTGCAACCCTGTGCTGAAACTCTCACCCTCGCTCCTCTTTTGCATTCCCTTCTTCCTTTGCCTCTGTAAGGGCTGGAGTGCACGTACCTCGCTTGGCCACCAGGTGGCCCCTCAAGCCTACTTTTCGGCATTCCAATTGAAGCAAACATATCTGGAGCCAAGACGATTGCTTCAAGTCCAGTTTTAAACGGGCCCTTTGTACACAGATACGATCTTCACTCGCTTACGGGCATTCAGGGACAGCATGAGTCAACACTAAGTGAGGATCATTTCTTTTAAAAAGACTGAAGGAAACAAGGGGACAGAGTGAAGATTGGCAGGAAGAGAGTGAGGTGAGGCGGCGTCAGAATCAGGAATGACTGACTCTGTATGCAGGGGTGGAAATAGCTGAACGAAGGGCCCAGAGGGGTGAAGGAGCTAACGGGACGGACCGACTAGGCGGCCATCGCACCAGAGGGGAGGCAGGGTGACCGAGGGGCAGGACAGCAGGGCAAAGAGGCCGTCAAATGGTGGCCATGTTCCGCAGAGCAGGCGGGCGGGCGGGCGGTGCACCCGGGGCCAATGTGGTTGGGGCACTAATGAGGAAAATGCAGCGGGTAATGGAGGAGGGCCCCAAGATGGCTGCGTGCTTGCAGTGCTCGGGTGGACCGTCACTGTTCCACTCCCTCCCGAGAGCTCTACACTCGAGAGGGGGGCGAGGGAGAGGGAGCAGACACCGGAGAGACCGCGTCAGTGAGACCCACACTGGAGAGACCATGTCATTGAGACCCACACCGGAGAGACCGCGCGGAGATGATGGAAATGAGTAAAAGTGTAAAGATGTGTAAAGTGCTGGAAGAGGTTTACAAAACATTCAAAACAGTCTCTGGAAACTATGATATGAGTACAGTGCCACTCATCTGTGTGGATCTGACAGGCGAACGTGTCGATTAGCTTTGATTGCGTTAAGAGGGAAACCTTCCTTGAAGGAAGAGAGAAAGAGACGGTTAAGCTTTATTCTACTAACCTGCGTCTGCTGGGGGATGTTTAGAAAGTTGTTGTCCCGTGATCCGATGCTGACAAACCTGTTGGGAGCTGTGGAGCCTGGCGTGGAGTATGCTGGGAAGAGAAGACACCAATCAGCACACCAAACCATCTCACCAAAGCACCACGTCGTCAGCAGACTTCCAAAACCCCATTCCCGGCTAATGCCATTAAGCATACAGCGTAGTTCCTCCAAGCATCAGTAGGTGGCCACAACATGATTTTTGCCTTTGACTGACAAAAAGTCTTTCACAGGACTTCGTAAAAGGAAAATCTCCTGTTACAGCCTTTGTTTCTGCTACTTTACCTGATTCTTTACTGCATACGTGAGAAGAATAGTGTACTTATCCTGATGACAACACATTTTGCAACATGTGATCTAAAATAAAAGCCCCTACTCATTTAGGTTTCAAGGACGTTTCAGTAGGAAAGTGCTGAAGATCAGTATCAAATTTAGGGCAGTTTTAAAGGTGATGGACTCCATGGCAAAAAGGTGGCTAATGAACAGGCATCTCAGATAAATGAATGAGGCAAATATTCACCAGTTCAGTACTGGACACAGTGTTTACCCTAGCCTGCTTAACTGATCAAATATCAAATATTAAAAGAGAGATATATAAGATATAAAGAGAGATATAGTTGAAAAGGTATGTTGTTTATTGGCTATGACTCTATTTCTAAACTCCAGGTCAGCTAGGAGAATTAAAAGGTTATTTTGAGCTGAAAGCTCACATGATAAAGTATGAACAGTTGCCTCACAGAATCCACATCCGGACCAAGTCATGTGAAGTTATTCAAAGGTACATACCACGGGATGTCCTGAAACTAAGAGTCAAATTTTCAATCTGACAAATGACAGAGATACAGAGTCTCTCTGAAAATGGACCATTGCTATTTACCTCACGGAAGAAGAAAAAAACTGCACCACCCTCAGTTAACAAACAGAACGGTGGGATAAGACAGTCAGTGATGACATCACATGTCCCAGTGGGATGTATGTTTAGGACTACAGAGCTTTAAGGATATTAGCAGGGTTGGATGTATGTAACTACATGTATGTAAATCAGAAGTTGTTTTTTTTTCCAGAGTCAGTTAGATGTAAACAGATGACAGACTTTAAGACGTTGACAACAACAACAAAACTAGAATCGAAATCAAATGGGAAAAAAAAGTAGAAGCACAAAAACAGAACATAAAGAAGCTCCGTCCAGTGCCCCCTCTGTGGTGGGAAAGCTAGATGATGCCAATGCCAACTTGCCCCATACACCACCTCCTTTTTAACAGCCCCACGGAACTGATCCAAGACCAGTTGACCTTTTAAGATGGATCAAAAATGGTGCAGGATCTACAAGCGTCACCACTGATCCTGAAACAGCACTGGAGTGGCCCGCCACAACTCCACGTTCCCAACACAGCAAGCTGAGCCACAGCTAGAACTGAACCAAACGGAACTCAAAGCAAGCCAACGTAAAAGCAAAAAGTGCAATGCGTGGGTTTCATTCGTTTAACCTCTCTGATCTGTGTGTTCGATGTGGGAGCGTGAAGGCAAATAAAGAAGGTGATTCGAGTCCACATTTACTGCCCTAAATTTGTACCCTTCATTGAGTTTCCTTGTGGCTGTTCATGACAGGAAGTGAACTGGCTGTAGTGACTATGAATGCCACCGGTGGCTAAAAAGGGGGGTGCCAAAGGGCAACTAGGGGGTGGGGTGGGGAGGGGGGGGTTGTACTGGGGTTACTATACAGAGAACAAAAAGGAATCCAAAGAATTGGTGGAGTGCTGCCACGGCAATCCGGACTTCATTCGTTGGGCTTGACTGATTCTAACCATTGGGGATCAACATAAAGGCATAAGGTGGCCATAGCTGCTGGTAATAAGACCTAGGGGGACTTCTAGGATGGGGAGCTTGGCTCTTCATATCAAATCCCAGCGGTTAGCAACCCTGAGCTAATTATAACCCCTGGGGAGGGTAAGAGCATGAAAGGCTAGCTTACGAGGTGTCAACTAGATGGAATGGGGCCACAGGAAGATTTGAAATGAACAGAGAGGTTGTGCTTGGGGTGACCGTCAGGCTTACCATTGGTCAGGTGAGGCCTAGTCACGGCCAGTAGGGGCTCATCGATGGGTCGGTCCCAATTAGGGATTGGTGAGATGGGCGGGGAAAGGGTGGGGTCACTTACACGGAGATGCGGGCGAGGTGAGTCCGCCATCGAGGGGCGTGCTGCTGGGTTTAGAGTCGGGCATTGGGAGGGGCACTGGACGCGCCACAGGGGGGGGCGGAGGCAGTAAGAAGGAGCCGGGCATTTTGCTCTGGCCGCTCCCGTTAGGCTGCAGACGACACAGACAGGGTGAGGAGTGCGGACGCCGCCCTACACCCCGCAGAACGGCAACACCACGCCGGCTCGCTCCAAGGAAAGATGTAGCAGGGGGAGTAGGCGGAGGCTGAAGGTGGTGGGGTGTTGAAAGGGGGGAAGGAGAGGGAGGGAAGGGAGGGGACAACCAAAAGGATGGCGAATGCGTGTCGGCTTTGGTTATGGAGGCTCGTGTGAGTGTGTGTGTGTCCAAGTCAGAGATTCACCACAGGCACAGAGACTGGAGCAGTGAAGGAGCTGGACAAGTCGAGATGGAGGACTTTTGAACAAATGGCGGGAACACAAGAGGAGGGCGCGCGGATGGCAGGGCCGGGTTCACAGGAACGAACTCAACTGAAAAGGGCAGAGACAAAGGCCACTTTCACCACAGCAACACCGACGGCAAAAAAAGCGGCACACGGGGAGGAGTGTGTGCGCCGCGTCGAATGCGCTGAGTGTGTATGCCGTGGTCGTGGTGCAGATGGGGTTTCACTGAACAGGTGAGCAGAGAGAAGCACGAGAAAGAAAAAAAAGAAAAGAAAAAACACCCTTTAAAGTGCTAAGAGCACATGGCAGAGAACAACAACAGTGTTAAAGCCAAAGGCTTGTCTTTTCACTTCACTCTGCACGAATGCCAGACAAAAAGCCCACACGCTTTCAGCGAGAAGACAAGACAGAAACCTCTCGAAGCGTTATTAAAAGACTAACCTTGTCATTTCTCAATAACGAACTGCTCTTTCATCAAGCATAAACACATGGTGATGTATGAAGAAAGCAATTATGCTGTGAAAGAGGACTGAGGTATGAAAATTCAACACCTTTTAAAGTCACTACCATTATGGAAAAAAAATGTGTCCAATACATGTTCAATAGGGAGGAGACATACTGATGATCACAGACAATGAAAAATAGTTCGGCTGTTTGCAAAGGAGGAGGGAGTCTGCATTCCGATATTTTGAAAGAAATGCGATTTGCACAAAAACACAGAAAAATCAGTGAATTACAGGAATGCTGGTAAATTAATATCGGAGTGTAGACGCCCACCTTTTTTAAGTGAAGCCACATTTATGCACAAGGGTTAGTCATTTTCATTTGCAAACTTCTTTGCCATATTGATTACCTACTTTACAATGACTTCCTACGAATACTTGCTTTTTAACATTAGTTTGAACAATCTCTACCTTTTAATGAAAAAGGTTCTATGTAAATAGTGTCCTTTGTTTCTTTCCACTCTCCATCTAATTAACAATCCCTTCCTGAGTTAAATCACAAAAGATAGCAAAGGAGAAACATGAAACCGATAGGGAAGTGAGACCCCTGACCTGGAACTGAACCCCCCTGGGAGGAATGGCCATTTATATATAGATGATGTTGCGATGTCTAGTAAGGCTCATCTTTCCTCAAATTAAATGTGAAATTCTGCTCTGTTGTCTTTCTGCTGGTTCTTCTGTGTGATCTGAGAAATGAGAGCAGCGTTTGTAGCGTGCGTGTGTGTGTGTGTATGTGTGTGTGTGTAGGTGAGCGCTGGGCCTCTCGCTTCACGTGCAAGCCGGGTGTGCGGGGGTGGGGCGGGGGGGCGGGGGGGTTTACCTGGCCGCCTGCCTGGCCCGATCCGTCGGCACACACGAACTGCACAAACTCCTTGAGCGGGTCCTGCCCGGGGTGGTGGTGGTAGCGGATGGTGGGGTGGGTGAAGTAGGGGCTGGACTGCTGGATGATGGAGGGAGAGGGGAAGTGCAGGGAGGAGGCGGAGGCGCGAGGGCTCCCTGCGGAGAGACAGACAGCGAGAGAGGCTGGCGTTAGGCCACGCCCACATCCACCTACCGCTGCCCACGACAACGGGCCTCCCTGACTGGCAGCACGGAGGACGTGAGGCCAGCCCAACAGAACGGGAGCTGACTGGTGGATACACAAATGGGGTGTGTGTGTGTGTGTGTGTGTGGGTGTGTGCGAAAGCAATAGGAGCTCACGGATGATGTCGGTGAGAAGAACCCAATGAAGTGGTAGTACATATATACGCACACACACACACACACACACACACACACACACACACACACACACACACACACACACACACACACATGCAGGGGGGCGGGGCGGCTGGGTGAACTCTCGCCCTCGTCGTCTCCTGGCGTGCCAGCCTCCTTTCCCCTGCCCAGCAGGCTCTCCAGCTGCCCGCGCAGGCCTGCCAAGCACCCCTCGCTCCCCCAGACGAGGGCACCTCGCTCGCGGCCAAAGCCCGCCTCACATCCCCCCGCCGGCCGGCCGCCCCCCCCCCCACACCCCGACTCCATCCCCCCCGCCCAGCCTCGCATCCCCTGCCGGCCGGCTCAACCCCCCCACCCCTCCACAACCCACAACCCCCCACCCTTCCCAACCCTCGCTGCCTTTATTTCTCCATCCTTTAATCCCTTTAGGGAGCGGGTCAGAGGCCGGGGCACTGGGCAGGGCAGATCCTCCGGCGGCCCCAAACACAGCCGGGGACGCGAGTGCGGAGCGCGAGGAGGGCGCGACAGGCTCGCGGCGCTACAGGTCACGGTGGGGAAACGGAGCAGATCGGTGGGTGCCGCTGGCGTGCGGACACAGCGGGAGGCTCGGGAGGAGCGAACGCGGGCGGAGAGGTGATTGAGACAGAATGCCTGGTGCCCCCATCACATGGCAGATTAGCGGTTTTTCAGTGCAAATCCAGTGCGTGTGCAAATCTACTCCACTGCTCATGAAAAAGCTGCTATGCTACTCAAATCCACTCCTGGCGCTGGTGGGCCGGGCGAGTGGACCTGGCATCTGCCTGTGTTCTGTAGGTATGGCCCTACAGAAGGGTTCTGCTGTCCCAATCAACTGTCACACGAACAGATTTTCGCAACTGCAATTATTCCATGTGTCATTAAAGATCTTGGTAACCGAAAGAAATGTAGATATCTATTACATCTGTTCATGCTTAATAATGACATTATTTCTGGATGCTTTTGATAACCGTGGTAAACAGATTATTAAACACTTGATACTTTGTGTTTTCCTTTTCACAGCAATGGTGCAGACCACATATGCAGATACACTCTGACACCAGTGAATCACTGGTTTAGAATCATCCAGGTCCTCTACAGGAAATGGTCCTTTTTCTGTGGCTTGCTTGGCACAGATGCATACATTTGGTTAGTGTTTGTTGGATTAGGTGTTTGTTGGATTAGGTGTTTGATGGATTCGGTGTTTGATGGATTCGGTGTTTGATGGATTGGCTTGACAGTTGTTTTTCCAAAACATTCTAAATGCAACTGCCAAAGATGTAAAAGCTTGAAGTTGTCTGAAACACACCAGCGTTCCAGATTGGTCCACACAATAATTAGGGACAGTAACTTCCTGTTTTTTGAATGAGCTACAAAAGAAACCGATTTCCCTGTGAAGGCCATCAGATCACTCAGACTAATATAAATAAAAGGCTTTAAATATCATTAGCAAAGCTTTTGAGAAACTCAAAGCATTTTGCATGTAGAGACCTGAATGAGTCCAAAAGTATAGAACTGCACCCCATACCAGAGAGAGAGACAGAGTCCACCACCAAGAGCAGAAAGCACCCGACCATAGACAGACAGACAGACAGACCAGCCTTCGTTTAAAAAAAAAAAAAAAAAAAAAAAAAAAAAAACAAGAACAGGAAGAGGGTGAGGGAGGAACCCGGAAGTGGGTGAGGTAAGAGAGTTCCCAAACACAGCCGCTCGCCCCCGGCCCGACCCGACCCGGCCCCAGACCCGCCACAGCTACCGCAAAACACGGCCTCACCTCTTCCAGCAGCCAAAGGCGACCTCTGAGGGGACCAGGAAGGGCGGGCGGGGGTGTGGGGGAGGGGGGAGGGGTGGAGTGGAGGGGGGGGGTGTTTAGGGGCTCTGAACTCTCACCTGGTCTCACTCCTGCCAGCATGGGCAGTGGGTGGTGGGTGAACGGCATGCGAGTAGACCTCGTCTGGCCGGACAGAGCGCTGAAATCGAATTTCCCCGCCTTCTTAAGAGAACCAGGCGACGAGAGTCCTGGTGAAAATGGGATCAACAAAATGGCAGAACAGAGATAGGTGGTTTTAATGAAACAGGCTCTGCGTTTGGACCTTGGCTTGTTCTGTATGCTTTAGCAGGGAAAAATAAACAAACAAATAAACAAACAAAAAAAAAACACCTCAGATGAAGCAGCAGGTGGAGAAAGGGGGGGGGATGTTGGGGGGGGGGTTCTCTAGGCAGACTGTCAGCGGGAAAAACAGCTGAGGAAGGCCATAGCAGCAGGTCCCATGTGACCACTTTTAGTTTCATCTGTCTGTCTGTATGTCTGCCTTTCTTACTGCTCCACAGTGACACACACACACACACACACGTGCACGTACACACTTTCCCTCCAACAACGGTAAAGACACACACAAGACTATGAGCATGATGGAACTCAGTATAGCGCTTTGTAACTTTGTTGCACAGCCACAGCAGATGAATCGCACAGTTTATCAACAAAAGGACAACATCCACCTCATTAAAGTATTGCAGACTACTGGCGAAAAGACCCAAAGTAATAAGTGCAAAGGTGAAGCCTTTTCAGTGAGCCGTCTAAGCATAATCCCTTGTAATTCACTGCGAGGATCCAGCTATGCTACACACTGGACTATTTTGCTGTTTCCAGCAGACACCATTTGTACTGGATATTAACTGTTCACAAAAAAAAAAGCTTTAAAACCACTAAAACCATTAAAACCATTCACCAGCTCCCCGAACAGTAAAGCACCACAGCAGTTCACCAACTATGTAAACAGAACGATCCCGAGTCAACACCGACATGAGGGGCAGAGCTCGCCGACCTGGAGAATTTGTCCTGCGGAGGCAGAGCAAACACAGCCCCTTTCATGGGCCTTCAGAGAGCGGAGCTGCCGTCCTGTCAGTGCGAGCTGTTCCCTGCGAACGGCCCAAGACTGCAACCCGCCGCCTGACTGGGAGGAGCTGGGTGGGTGGGGGTTGGGGGGTGTTTGAGGGACGTGTGAATAAGGAGGGAGGAGGTGTGAGAAGCAGAGAGGGGGACAGTGGGCTGGTGGCCCCTCGTATATAACGGCACATTAAAGTGTCCTCCCGCTTCTGTAGACGTCGGCCCAGAAGCCGCAGGGCCCGCGATCGGGCTGACAAGCTAGTCCAACATTTGGCAAAAACAAACAAGCTAAGTATACACTAGGTTTACCAAGTGACCCAGAAACGTGGCCAAATGTGACAGGGCTGGGGGAATGAAAACGAGTCTGTTTTATGATCAAGACTTCTTGCGGCTGGTTTTGAGGGAAATTATTTTGATATACGGTAATCCAAACACACAATTTAAGATTCTGGGGTTTGTGGCACAGCCAAAATGGTGGGTAGTTCTTTCTGTGACCTCCATGAGTGAGGCACATCATATTAATGTGAAATCTAATGACAGCTTCAGCTAGACCCCACCCCCCCTATGTCCCCTTCTGTCCCTCTTTATGAGTCACTGGACTTGAGATTGCAACAAGGAAGCAAAAAGATGGTTCCCAGTGATATGTAACAGGCCAAAGAAAACAGCCATCACTAGGAGATATGAACTAAACCGATAACTTAAAATTAACAAATGGATTCATGTTTAAGGTCGCATATGCCACACTGTTCAGTGACCCTAAAGAGTAATCTGTGTAAATGAACCAGAGGAAGAGAGAGAGAGAGAGAGAGGGGAGGGAGAGAGAGAGAGAGAGAGTGAGAGAGAGACAGAGAGAAATATGACATTTTACATTTAGTATTATGGGATTAATTCCCTAAAATAGACTGACAGACCCACAGAGATACACACATAGACACACACACACACACACACACACACACACATACACATCACACACAGTCATGCTCCATTAGTACATTTAAAATAAAGAGGATTTTGGGATTTTTTTAGCGGAGATGTTAAAAGCCATAATGCTGGCTGAGGAAGAGTTCAGCAATGACACACGCCGTCATATTTATTCACGAGCTTCTGACTCACATCAGAATATCACACAACTTTGATATTAACCACTAGCTCCACTTTCTTCTTAGTACTTGAAATTTGTTTTGTTTTGTTGTATTGTTCTAATCAATAATCGAACAAATAACAGAATCGATAGCATCATCCTGCATGTTGAACTATCATGGACTACATAAACCTAAGTGCTTTGAGAGAAAATCATCCTTAAAGACTTCAAACATGTGCCGATATTATTCCAGATACAGCGAGTAATATCTAATTAAATCGTGTCCATACAACTTGAAATTAGAGACGGTTCCGTGGTGCCGAATTAATGAATCATTTAGCATATGTCTCTATGTCAGCGTCTGGAAACAGGCGCCAAAAAACAGCCTTTGGAGTGAAAGCCCACAGAAGTTTCTATGATCTCCGCCTTCCTGTCTGCACATATGTATGTGCATGTGTGTATGCAAGTGTGTGTGTGTGTGTGTGTGTATGTGTGTGTCTGTATATGTGTGTTTATGTGTCATTTGTTATTTCTCTTTCTCTGTCCAGTTTCTGGCACAATGCGCCAGTGGACTGGCAGCCAATCAAATGCTCCCATGACCCTCCAGTCTCGCCACACTAACAAGCTGGCCAGCACACAAACATCGGGCTGTCACACAAGAGTATACACAAGTCTGCAACACTCGCACAACACCACAATCTTAAACACACACACACAAACCACATCACCCCCACAAAACAAAACAAAACAAAGAAAAAAAAAGTGGCATACACACAAACATTACACCGCTCCAGTTCTGCAGAGCCTGGCCCGCTGGCCAGCAGGTGCATACCCCCCCCCTCCAGCCACCTCACACTCTCCTCTTCCTCTCAGGCCTGCACTGTGTTTGGAAGGGTGGAGAGTTGGAGGGGTGGAGGAAGACGGCCGGAACAGAGCAAGGGGAGAGGAGGGCGGGGCAGCTTAATGATGAATGGCACCAGCCAAACGCCTCCTTCAGGTACCAAATCACCTTTGGAGTGTAGCACAGTGTCGTACACACACACACACCACACACACCACAATCACCACCACTACCATCATCATCGCGGTAACAGATGTCTTCTGTAACCCAGTAGCTCCCATAGCTGTCGACACATGGAGGTACCATCTGGACTGGAGCTCCGCTGCTATCCAGATTGTGTGTGTAAGTGTGTGTGTGTGTGTGTGTGTGTGTGCGCGCGCGCATGTGGCATATTTTGAGGACATAAGGCCTGTGGCATTCCAGGCAGCGCACCTGAGTGTGTTTGCATTTGTTTGTTTGGGTTGTCGTGTGTGAGTGAGTGCGTGTGTAGCTGCGACTTTGCCAGGTGGGAGTTCTCAAGGCTGCACCAGTAACCCTGCAGCTACAGCACTGCTCAGCTGAACACAGGTACACGCAGGCACATGCAGGTCCACGCAGGCACACACAGGTACACGCAGGTACATGCACAGGTACACGCGCACACACAGGTACACGCAGGTACACGCAGGTACACGCAGGTACACGCGCACACACGCAGGTACACGCAGGCACACGCAGGCACCCGCAGGTTCACGCAGGCACCCGCAGGTTCACGCAGGTACACGCGCACACACGCACACACAGCCAGACAACACTGCACTACTCCATTATGGTCATTAATCACCATTAATAATCGTGGTGCAAATGTGAAAGTAAGTAAATATTAGCAGCTGTTAGAATAGGCTGGTGTGGCTCATTTGAGTAAAAACAACAACAACAACAAAAGCCAAAACAACAACAACAAAACCCAAATCCAGTGTCAGAAATACTGGATGTGTCTCTGTATACTTTACATCTGTTGCACAGTAAATTCAACATCTGAACTGAATTCAGTTCAGCGAGAATCCAAGTACATTATTCAGGATGTCGCTGATGGTTTCAAACAACATGGTGCTGGAAAAACAATGAGCATCTCAGAGAAGAGCAAGAACCATGGAGGAGAGAGTGGAGAAGAACCATAGTAAAGAGGGGGGAGAAGAACCATGGTAAAGAGGGTGAAGAAGAACCATAGTAAAGAGGGTGGAGAAGAATCATGGTAAAGAGGGTATAGAAGAACCATGGTGTAGAGGGTGGAGAAGAACCATGGTGTAGAGGGTGGAGAAGAACCATGGTAAAGAGGGGGGAGAAGAACCATGGTAAATAGGGTGAAGAAGAACCATAGTAAAGAGGGTGGAGAAGAACCATGGTGTAGAGGGTGGAGGAAAACCATGGTAAAGAGGGTTGAGAAGAACCATGGTGTACAGGGGGGAGAAGAACCTTGGTGTGGAGGGTGAAGAACCATGGTGTAGAGGGTGAAGAACCATGGTGTAGAGGGTAGAGAACCATGGTATAGAGGGTGGAGAAGAACCATGGTGTGGAGGGTGGAGAAGAACCATGGTGTAAAGGGTGGAGAAGAACCATGGTAAAGAGAGTGGAGAAGAACCATGGTGTAGAGGATGGAGAAGCATCTTGGTGTAGAGGATGGAGAAGGACCATGGTAAAGAGGGTGAAGAAGAACCATGGTAAAGAGGGTGAAGAAGAATCATGGTAAAGAGGGTGGAGAAAAACCATGGTAAAGAGGGTGGAGGAGAATCATGATAAAGAGGGTTGAGAAGAACCATGGTGTACAGGGTGGAGAACAACCTTGGTGTAGAGGATGAAGAGCCATGAGGGTGGAGAGGGTTGAGAAGAACCATGGTGTACAGGGGGGTGAAGAACCATGGTGTAGAGGGTGAAGAACCATGGTGTAGAGGGTAGAGAACCATGGTATAGAGGGTGGAGAAGAACCATGGTGTGGAGGGTGGAGAAGAACCATGGTGTAAAGGGTGGAGAAGAACCATGGTAAAGAGAGTGGAGAAGAACCATGGTGTAGAGGATGGAGAAGCATCTTGGTGTAGAGGATGGAGAAGGACCATGGTAAAGAGGGTGAAGAAGAACCATGGTAAAGAGGGTGAAGAAGAATCATGGTAAAGAGGGTGGAGAAAAACCATGGTAAAGAGGGTGGAGGAGAATCATGATAAAGAGGGTTGAGAAGAACCATGGTGTACAGGGTGGAGAACAACCTTGGTGTAGAGGATGAAGAGCCATGAGGGTGGAGAGGGTTGAGATCCATGGTGTAGAGGGTGGAGTAGAATCAGGGTGTAGAGGTTGGAGAAGAACCATGGTGTAGAGGCAGGTAGGCATAAAGAAAGAGAGGGAGTGGGAGAAAGAGAGATAGAGGAAAGGCTAGAGTGCTGAAACACTGAGACAGGGCAGACAGTGGCTGTGGGTGCAGGCTGTGTTAAAGGCGTGTGGGTAAAGGTGAGGGGAATGTGGTCTAACCATGGTAAGGAAACTGCACGCCATCGCTCTCATGTTTAATCTTCCTCTCCTGCATACTGGCCAAATGGTGCTGCACTGAAAAACCCAAACAGGGGAGAAGGGCAGAGTTAACAATATGACACAGAGAGAGAGAGAGGGAAAGTGAGAAAGAGTGAGTGAGAGAGTAAGGGTGAGAGAGAGAGGGAGAAAGAGAGGGAGAGAAAGAGTCAGAGAGAGGGAGAGAGGGAGTGAGAGTGAGAGAGAGAGAGGGAGAGAGAGAGACAGTGAGAGAGGCTTTTCATGTTTTGGTATAGATGGAATATGGGAACATTTGTCAATTATTTTACAACACTTTTAAAGACGCTTGACTCAGTCTATATATTGTACATTTTATTTTTTGTACCTTTCAAACACTCAAGAGACAATGGACAAAGCTAAGAAAAGCTGAGAAAGTCAGACACACTAAAGCAATACCAGAGAGCACAGATGGACTCCATCCCCACCAGCTCTCCTTTACTTTGAGAAAGAGAGTAAGAGAGAATGACAGAGAGAGAGAGAGAGAAAGAGAGAGAGAGGAGAGAGAGAGAAATGTGTAGGGTAGAACATCTGGGAATAGTGAGACAGGAAGTAATCAAGAGTATTTCACAGGAGCAGAAGGTGCGTGGGTTTGGAGCTGGGGTCTGATGCTCCATTATTGCAGGACATGTTGTATATAGGGATGCTGTGTGAGCATGAATGGATTGAATGAGAGATCACATGGACAAGGGGAGTCGTTCCACTGTGAGTCTGCTGTGCATGTGCCTTCTGGAAGCTTCTGTTACAGGTGACTGGAAGCTTGTAGAATAAACACAAGTGTGTTTCCACAAGAAGAGAGTGTGTGTGTGGGGGGGGAGGGGGTGGATGGGGGTTAGAAAAAGTGAGAGTTGTAGGATCTGGGATCCTAGGAGCACAGAGTGAGATTGTTCTGAGATGAGTGGGCTATGCAGGACAGACACAGCGGCAGGTTACTGAACGGACCTCATGGAGTGAAATGACAGACAGATCTCCCCATCGTGACGTTCACCAAGCTGTGACATGCAGAGGACGGATGACCTTTCTAGGTTGATTCTATAATGTCATTTTTTCATATAGTGGATATGGACAACCTCTATTGCAATAAAACTAATCAGTGCCTGCAAATAACTGCTACAAAAGAAACATTAGTAACACATACTGGGGGGGAGGCTCTGCAGGCTGGCTGGTAGCAGTAAAAAACCCTTCAACATAAGTGATGTAGCATTTGCATAAGCCTTCACTGTATCACCGTACAATACAGTAGTTCCATCATGTGGGTCAGTCCAGCAGGAGCCGGGACCGGCAGCCATGAGAAAGCTCGCGCACCTTTTATCTCCACCTGGCAACCTTCATCAGCACCTTTTATTTCTACCTGGCAACCTTCATCAGAATTATGTCACTCTGGCATGAAAACTAAGCCACAAAGTCAGTTCTCACAATGCACTATATACTCCTTCAGTCAGGGAAGTGTCATATCACAACACGTCAGTCAGCATGCGGTTTGTGAGGGTTCACGTCAGTCGCCGGCTTTCACGTCTTATGAACACTGCCTTTAATTACTGTGGTCCTGAAGTATATTTCCTCCGAACACACGAATAAGATCAAGTCAAGAAAAGCACTGGCTGCACACACACACACACACACACACACACACACACACGTGCATGCACATACACACGTGCACGCACACACACACAGCTATAAATCTTGTACACTAAAAGAGCTGACAACCACAAGCTCAGCACGATCACTGATAACCTAATCACAGGCCTGAGAAAAGATCACCAACACACACACACACACACACACACACACACACACCAGGTGCTACCTCTTTATCTATCTACTGAAAAACTCTGTTCAGGATACTGACTCTGGTGCAAAGGTGTCAACAAGTGCTCAACTTTTAATTCAAATATGACGCCATTCTTTGTGGCGTACCCCGTGCAGGCTAGGACCATGTCTGCATCACTCCCTAAAGGAATCCAGCATCATCACCTCACCTACCAGACTAAGTCCTCCTGGGTGAGCACAGACCTGTGTTACATCAAGCGCCATCAGGCACAACTGTGCGATACTACAGAAACCGTGTTACTCAACAGAAAACAAAGGCCCACTGTGTAGCGACAGTGGAGCAGCACTGCTGTGGCACACCGTGATGGTCCGCTTGCATTTAGCTTTCCCTGGCTACCATCTGCACTACGGGGGAGTGGCCTGCCCTGTGATGGGAGGATGGTGGAGAAAGAGAGAGAGAGAGAGAGAGGCACAGAGAATGAGAGGGCACTGATTGGCTAGGTAGATGGATGACAGAGTGAGTGAGTGAATGGTTGAGTGGGTAGGCGGAGGAAAGGCATGTAAAGAAAGGGTGGAGTCTTCACACAGCCATTCTGCTATCACCCGCTTAAAGCCTGCGCTGGGATTGGCTGCACCCTGTGACAGATGCCCAACCCACAGCTGATTGGTCTGACAGGCACAGTCACTACCCAGCTTTTCTAAACTGGAAAGGTCAGAACTCTGAACTCTGCGGTCAGTGTTGCCTCTAAAGGATAGCTGTGTGAAGAGAGCCAGGGTTTTGATGGAGAGAGAGAGAGTGTGTGTGTGTGTGTGTGTGTGTGTGTGTATATGACTGTGTGTACCTGCGTCCACGTCATTGGGCCAGCCGCTGGGCTGTGAGCCACCTGGGGCGGGCGAGCGTCCCGAATAGAAGACGTCGTCCACGGGGCTCTCCATCTCACTGTCATCAATGGACTTGCGCTTGTTTGAGCTGAGACGGCAAGGGGTGGGACCAGGGGGGCGTGGTCAGGGGCGTGGCCAGGGTGAGGCAGGGCCAGCAAAAGAGATACAACATGAACAATTTATTTATTATTTTTTTTTAACCACACATAACATTAATGTCATAACACATAATGACTTTTTGGTAGCAGGGATACTTTTAAAATAGCAAAAATAAACGTTTTAGTCATAATACATTAAATAAATGTCTGTTAGGTGCTGGGTCTCCAGTTCTGATGAGTCACAACACTAGTCAGTGCATTCTCCCCATGCTGACTGACCTGATTCAGTACAGCAGTACTCAGCTCAGTGTTCCCTGACCACCTGATTCAGTACAGCAGTACTCAGCTCAGTGTTCCCTGACCACCTGATTCAGTACAGCAGTACTCAGCTCAGTGTTCCCTGACCACCTGATTCAGTACAGCAGTACTCAACTCAGTATTCCCTGAATACCTGATTCAGTACAGCAGTACTCAGCTCAGTGTTCCCTGACCACCTGATTCAGATACTCAGCTCAGTGTTCCCTGCCAGTGATTCTCAGCTCAGTGTTCCCTGAACACCTGATTCAGTACAGCAGTACTCAGCTCAGTGTTCCCTGACCACCTGATTCAGTACAGCAGTACTCAACTCAGTATTCCCTGACCACCTGATTCAGTACAGCAGTACTCAGCTCAGTGTTCCCTGACCACCTGATTCAGTACAGCAGTACTCAGCTCAGTGTTCCCTGACCACCTGATTCAGTACAGCAGTACTCAGCTCAGTGTTCCCTGACCACCTGATTCAGTACAGCAGTACTCAGCTCAGTGTTCCCTGACCACCTGATTCAGTACAGCAGTACTCAGCTCAGTGTTCCCTGACCACCTGATTCAGTACAGCAGTACTCAGCTCAGTGTTCCCTGACCACCTGATTCAGTACAGCAGTACTCAGCTCAGCTCCCTGACCACCTGATTCAGTGTTCCCAGTGACCACCTGATTCAGTACAGCAGTACTCAGCTCAGTGTTCCCTGACCACCTGATTCCACCTGATTCAGTGATTCAGTACAGCAGTACTCAGCTCAGTGTTCCCTGACCACCTGATTCAGTACAGCAGTACTCAACTCAGTGTTCCCTGACCACCTGATTCAGTACTCAGTACTCAGTGTTCCCTGACCACCTGATTCAGTACAGCAGTACTCAGCTCAGTGTTCCCTGACCACCTGATTCAGTACAGCAGTACTCCGCTCAGTGTTCCCTGACCACCTGATTCAGTACAGCAGTACTCAACTCAGTGTTCCCTGACCACCTGATTCAGTACAGCAGTACTCCGCTCAGTGTTCCCTGACCACCTGATTCAGTACAGCAGTACTCCGCTCAGTGTTCTCTCTCCACGCTGACCCAGCTGATCCAACTCAGCAGCTCACTGTGGAGCTCAGTCAGGGGTGTCGGAGTGCTCTAGTGTGGCACTTCAGGAGTGCAGCGGGCCACGGGGTGTGCAGGGTGCATGCAGGAGAACGCAGACCAGACAGTGCTCGTGTTGAGAGAGAGAGAAAGAGATAGAAGGGGAGAGAGAGAGAGAGAGAGAGAGAGAACCTCAGGCCCAGCGAGTGTTAGTGCTGAGCTCAGGGGAGGAGCAGGCAAGGCGGGTGGAGTTTGTGGCGGGTGGGGCGTTGGGGTGTTGGTGTACCTCCGCGGGAGACTGCCATACAGCTCCATCTCAGTCCTGTCGTGGCCCAGAAACACAGGACAGACAGAGATGGAGAGAAGCAAACGTTGAAACAGAGGAAAGAAAGAGAGGGATGAGACAGACAGAGAGTGGGAGGAGGAAAGGGACGCAGAGGAAGAGGAGAAAGGAGAGAAAGATTCCATCAGCCATAAGAGGGAAGAGGAAAGCCACTTAAGCTCACGTCCTCACACACACGCGAGACCCGCGCAAGGACGGACAACACGTCAAGGAAAAGGGTGTGTGTGTGCAGCTGTTTCTGCTGGGTTTCGTGTGTGTGAGAGAGAGAGAGTGCACATACCACATGTGTGCATGTGTGTGTGTGTGTGTGTGTGTGTGTGTGTGTGTGCGTGCGTACCTGGTCGACGGGGTCGACGTGATGGAGCGCCGACCCAGGTTGATGTTGTAATATCCAGGACTGTCCAAGTCTGCCAGGGAGAAGTTGGGACCAGTAGCTGTGGCAACAGGAGCTAAACACACAGGAGGCACAGAACAAACTCAGTCCTGCAGCAGCGGCAGTGGTCGCTGGGCCTAGAGTGTTTCAGCACTCCAGTACTGGTATCCACAGTTCAGGAGCTTTAGGTCCAATTCTTTAATTACTTAATTTTTTTATTATTTGAATTCTTTAATAATTAATTTAATTATTATTACAATTATTTCAAATATTACTGATTTGAAAAGCTTTAGCAGACGGCTGACTGTTGACCAGAGAACAAGTAACAGCCATGAATCGACCAGCATACATGACTCCTCGAAAACAGCCGTACGCAGTGTTACTGCCAGGACACGAATCTGATCACTACAGTGTGCATGAGTGAGAGTGAGGAGGATGGCGACAGACAGAGACACAACGAAGAAACAGGAAGGAAAGTGGACAAAATGTGTGTGTGTGTGTGTGTGTATGATGTGACTCACTCTGGGACACACGGACCAGCTCAGCCACGTTCCACACTCCTGATGTCACAAAGCAGTCCTGAAAACTCAAGTGCCCTAGGGAGAGAGAGGGAGGGAGCAACACTGAGTGATACACACACACACACACACACACACACACTAAACCCCAGCCTAACCGCATGGACCGCACCGTTAAATCCATTCTTTTATTATATACTGTGCTCTTTCATAGTGTGACCATACTAGGCTTGGTGCTCCTGGGTAATGCTGTTTTAATTCTGGCTAAATGCTGGTGTGTGTCCACTCGCCGAGGGAGTGGACGTGGTGTGAGTATGTCTCTCGCTGTGTGTCCACTCGCCGAGGGAGTGTCAGCTTAGTCCGGGCACTGAGAGAACCTGCAGCTTAGTGCGACCAGTGCAGCCTTCAGACTTCAGACTTCAGACTTCAGGCTTCAGACTTCAGACTTCAGACTTCAGACTTCAGGCTTCAGGCTTCAGGCTTCAGGCTTCAGGCTGAGTGCTTGTGTGTGTTTGGCTGTGGGCGTCTGTGGTGTGTGCACACAAAGGAGGAGCTGCTCTTCAAAATATGTGTTTACAATTTACTGTAAGTGAGAGCTCAGAGCACCTACAAGCGATCACCCTGGTGTGTGTAGTATGTGTAACTGTGTGTGTGTGTGTTTGTGTGACACAGGGTTACAGCTCAGTTCTGCAGTGCTGGCTGAGGTCAGTGTGTATGTGTGTTTGCGTGTGTGTATGTGTGTGTGTGTGTGTGGATGCGTGTGTTTGTATGTTTGTGTATGTGCATGAATGCGTGTGTTTGTATGTTTGTGTTTGTGCATGAATGCATGTGGATATGTGTGTGTGTGTATGCTTGCATGTGTGTGTGTGTGCGTGCGTATGTGTGTGTGTGTTTGTACGCGCGCATGGGCTCTGGTGCTGGTTAACCGCAGCAATGCCGGAGCATGAGCTCAGCGCTGCAGCCATGTGGTTCCCATCAGCCAATCACGTCAGAGTGATTTATGAGCGTTCCGCCACAATCGCTCACAGCCTAGCAACGCCTTACTATAACAAACCCGAACAGGGAAGGCCTGGTCCAGGGCAAGTGTGGCCACACATGCCATCGCATGGAGTGTGTGCCGTATGGGCGAGAAAGCATTTCTAAAGCATGCAAATAACACGGTTAACCACACACACACACACACACACACACACAGGGATTCGAATACTTGTACATGCACAAGTATTGTTGTAGTTACAGATGGGGAGAGGTCCCACATTTGTTACACTCGCTCTGGCTCTCTGGAGCGTATGGAAAGTGTGGCCGGTTTCAAGCCACCGTGTGGCGAGAAGCTTCACTGGGCAATTTCCTCCACATGACAGAATGTGGAGTGAATTACGTGTGTACACGTATGAAATTTTCAAAGCATGGAACGAAAATAGTCGCCCTGATTTAATGGAGCTTTTTAGAGGGCGCTCTGGGTGTGAGTGTGTGTGAACTGAACTCACCATTGGGCGGAGGTTTGACGTCGGCGTCTCCTTGCTGGTTGGAGTTATCTGATTGTCCGGATTGTTCTGGGAAGAAGGACAGGGGAGGGAATTAGGTATATACCATCATCATACTAACTGGCCAATACTGGCAGACGAGCTGTATGCATGCAGACAGGCACACCTGCTGATCATTGCCTGACACATATACCCTTACGCAGCACAACCTGAAGTCAACTGAACACAGTGCAAACCAGATCGTCGGCGTGCTATTTTTGGGGCGAGCGACTCTGACAGAATAGGGGCTGATTGGGGCTGAATTTAGACTCCGCCCAGCGGGGCACCCAGCCTGGGGCCCTGCGGGCCGCGCCACCTCGTGCGCCCGGCCCTTCCTGTCACTGCTGCTGGGCCAGGCCCTGAAGGGCATGCTGGAGGGCCCCTGCACCACGCGCCCACTCTGCTCCGGACAGCCCCACGTGAGGCTCCACTCTGCTCCGGACAGCCCCATGTGAGGCTCCACTCTGCTCCGGACAGCCCCACGTGAGGCTCCACTCTACTCCAGACAGCCCCACGCGAGGCTCCACTCTGCTCCAGAAAGGCCCGCGTGAGGCTCTACTCTGATCCAGAGAGCCCTGCGTGAGGCTCCACACTTGAAAATCCCCAAAAAGCAACTAACTTGCTAGCTCGGTTGGAAACGCCATGCAGACCTCCTGCAGTTGCTGAAACACGAGGATGAAACTGTGTTTCTGTGAACATGAACAGAACTGCTACTTAATAAAACTGCACGAGTGGCATCTGCTGTGCTGATGTAAAACCCCATAATCCTGCTCACCCTCCACACTCTACTGCACGGACATCAAGTCAGCGCCCGGTGAAACTCAACTCTCACTAATGGGCCATAGAAGATGTAGACTCAAGTTTGTGGGCAGCCATGCAGTGGTGTGCATGTCTCCATAGGCTCTTCATCGAGGAAAGTGAACTGCTCTTGGAGAAAACCCAGCAGCCCCTGGGTGTTATTCTTGGCCCTGATTCTGTGACATTCTTTCTGTCCTGCAGCGTGTTTGGGTAACAATACATTTATGGAGGGATGTTCTTCAGAGGAGGCGTTCTAAGGCTCACTAAGCCACGAGCTCCATCCAGCTTCCACACTTGTAGCCTACACAGAGCGCCACGAAGCACACCGCCAGCTCCTCCTGTCAGCGTGCTACGGCAGCAGCTCCAGGACCTGCTGACCAGCTCAGACGAAGGAAAGCTGACAGAAAAAAAAAGTAAAAAAAAAAAAAAGAGAGAGAGAGAGAGAGAGAGAGACGGTGACCTATTGGCAGTGTGGAAGAGAACCAAGAGTCCTCCTTTTCCTCTCTCACTTGCTCCTTTTCTCTCTTCCTCACACTCGCTGCTGTCGGTCTGTGGAATCCTGGCAGCCATCTTAGCGCTTGGCAGCCATCTTAGCACCGGTGGTGCGGGAGCATTCCTGCTAGCTGAGAGACTGCAAACACTCTCTCTAGTGCACACACGCTCCTCTTAAAGGGTATATATATATATACACCAATGTGCTTATATATTGTGAATTATATGTATAGTATATACATTATGTAGTCTCAAAGATTATAGCCCATAAGTCAGTGATTAGTATTTCTGACCATTTAATTACAACTGAATACAGGGGCCTGACACACTTTAACCACCACAGTGTGTTTTGAGGGTTCAGTATTTACATACAGTCTGCAAATGATGCTAAGTAATACGTTCATAACATTTTAAATGTTTCATTTGCTGCTTCTCTGTACTAAAGTATCATTATCCATACATTGTGTTTTCTCATGTGTGTAACTCGTACAAATCCACTGTAAACACTCCATATCCCCAAATGAAGTCCAGCTATCGCCCCCTAGTGTTGTGGAGAGGTTCAGGGAGGCGGTGGGCTCTAAGTCTCCAACAAGCACTAATCCAATTACATGGCACATTAACGGGGGCTCACTATGCACAGTGAATGGGAGAGCTTGCGCTATTGGACAGAGACAAAAGGGTGATGAGCAGGGGGCAGATAATCAACCTCACACTCACAATGGAGAGTCTGTCCAATATTAGAGCAGACTGGACCATCTCTACAGAGTCCAATCACTACCGTTATCAGCAATCCACCACACACACACACACACACACACACACACACACACACACACAATAACTGCACAGCACACTAATACATCCAGTGTTGCTCATCCCCCTTCTTATCTATGCAGCACAGTCACTCAGAGGACCTCAGAACACAGTGCCCGCCAAAAATAATGAGTCACACACGCACAGCCATAGACACACACATACACACACTTGTACAAATGGGCACACACTGCTGAATAAAGTCAGGCACACAGACCTGTCAAGAGAGACGGAAATACGAGTTTAGTACCTCTCAAGTGCTGCGAAATCTTTCACCATCGTTTAGAACATTATTACTATTTGCGTGTCGCACATTTGATTATTTTTCTTCTCTTTCTCTCTCTTTCACACACACACACACACACACACACACACAAACAAACACACACACACACACACGTGCACACACACACGTGCACAAACACACGCGCGCACACACACACACGTGCACACACACACACACAAACACATACGGATTTCACACTAATCGGCAAAAGGACCAAACTAATTGACTCATTTACAATGCGCATATTCATAAACGATTGTGCTTGTGAGCACAAATACGGGTTTGTTTTTATTTTTTCATTTATTTTGCATCTTACCTATTTGCCAGTGAGCTCAGGGTGTTAGCTTACGGCTCGCACACTCACGTGGGCAAATCGAGGGGATTAATCTAACCCAGGCCTGCAGGAGGAAATTTTTAAACACTAGCAGTGTAAAGTCAACATTACACAGCGGAGCTGGACAGGCCGACGTTTCGAAGCCCGTGTACAGCAGATGGTGGCGACGTCACTGGTGTTTATGTGTACAAATCTCTGTTAGTCTTCTTCTCAGACTCATTCTGTGTGTTTTCTCTCAGTCTTACGCTCGTGCGCTTCTTCTCCGTTACCGTGGAACTATGAGGTTGCCTGGTGAACTAAAGGAGAGCCTGTTCATCCCCCCCAACAGCTCAGTGCTCAGCGCTAATCTGACTATGAACCGCACATCATCTGTCATTTCTCTCTTCTTCTCTGTCTGGATTAGGCGACCACTGACCTCCGCACTGTCAGCCAGTTCGTATGGCGCCTGTCAATCACACGCAGGGAACACAAAACCTCCCACACTAAGCCTCTCTCTCTCTCCCCCCCTCTCTTTCTCTTCGTCTCTCTCTCACACACACACTCTCTGCTCGTCACAAAGGCAGCTGCTCTGTTTGAATGTTGTTGTAAACTCCCTATGCCTCAGCTGGCTGTTGGTCTGTAACTGTGTACGACTTTGTCTTGTTTGTTTGTGATGCATAAAGAGATTCAAGCATGTCCAATAGTGCATTGGCCAGATATGCGTGTGTGTGTGTGACTTTGTTCGCACGTGTGTGCTGAATGTGAACAACTGTTACAGCCTGCCGTCTAGAATTATCCTCCATACATTACTGGATAACAGACCCATGCAGGCAGCCACATAATCAGACACATTTCAAATGTGTGTAAGAACCAACAGAGAAAGGGTGCAGGAGCGACCACCGTAACATTAACCTCCGTAACACTCACATGAACCTCCGTAACACTCACACGAACCTCCGTAACACTCACATGAACCTCCGTAACACTCACATGAACCTCCGTAACACTCACATGAACCTCATGAACCTCCTGAACCTCCGTAACACTCACATGAACCTCCGTAACACTCACATGAACCTCCGTAACACTCACATGAACCTCCGTAACACTTCCGTAACACGCATGAACCTCATGAACCTCCTGAACATCCATAACACTCAAATAAACTTCATGAACCTCACGAACATCCGTAACACTCACATGAACCTCCTGAACCTCCTGAACTCTCACATGAACCTCCTGAATGACCAGAACACTCACATGTGTCACACAAAACGCAACAAACATCTTCATGAGCAATGATGGAAAAACATGGACAACACATACAGCGTGAAAACGCCTCGTGCTTTTGAGTGACAGAACATAATTCTCGCCTGCACAGGCCCAGTACACGCACATGCACACACACACACGCACCCGCACACACACCCGTGCACACACACACACAACATCCGAGCACGCACACAAGCACGCAAACAAAACGTGCGTGCATACATACACGCACACAAACAAAAACACACACACTCGCCTCACCACGACACAGGATAAAGAAGCAGCACAACCTCCCCGATTGGGTTTTACTTAAGAGGTTTATCGGTATGTTGCTAAACATTCTGACCTTTTTTTTAATCCTTAATGCGCTTAAAATGTTCCAAACCCTTCTAATCCCCCAGGCTAGCCCACACAGATGTGCTCAGCCCTGTTATTGGACTTCATGTGAGTATACCCCTCCCACAGCTCCGCGCTTTATTCACTTCCTATCTTATAAAACCACACTTCACTCTGCGCTCGCGCCCCCTCACCTGAGGCTTTACAGCAGGCACTCTCTGTGGACTTCGCGGGGGCCTTCAGTGTAATGGCTCCTCAGGCAGAGTGTGATCAGCTGGTGAGGGGCTGAGGGGGTCCTACCTGCACTTGACCCTCTCAAGCCCCCCCCCAATCCACCCCCCAATCCTGGGTGTGTGTGAGTGTGTGTTTGTCTGTGATTCCTGATTAGTGTATTCAGAGGCATACATGGTAATTAATAAGCACAGAAATGAACTTAGTGCATGTGTGTGTGTTGGGGGGTAGGGGTGGATTAGTGTATTAGGTATATATGGAGTATTTGTGCAAATATGAAATGTACGTCTTTTTCCTGATTAGTGCATGCAGTTGCATATATCAGTATAAGTACAGAGCTGTGTGTGTGTGTGTGTGTACATATGTAATTGAGGGTGTAAGTGCTTCTCTTTATCCTTATATGTATGCATGGGCGTGTGTGTGTGTGTGTGTGTGTGTGTGAGGGTATAGAACATCTGTACATGTGAGTAATGGTGGGGTGTGAGTGAGAATATGGATGTGATTTAGAACACAAATATGGATGAGTGTGGAATTATGATTTACAAGAGTGCACAGACTCGACTGTGTGCATAATATTGTGTCTGGGTAGATGAATGAAAGCCTTTGGCTAGGCTGTCCATATTCTATCTCTGCCTTTGCCCATGTGTGTGTGTATAAATGAGTATGACTATGTGTCTGTGTATATATAAATGTGAGCACGAGTGTGTGTATGCATGTGTGTATATGTGTGTGTTTATGTGTGTGTGTGTGTGTGTGTGTGTGTGTGTGTGTGTGTGTGTGTGTGTGTTGGCCTGGGTCGTGCCAGAGAGGAGCAGGTGTGCTGGGATCTGCCCCGCGTTGCCCGATGCCCATCTGTGTGCCCGTCTGTGCCCACTCCCTGCCAACTACACGCACCGCACAGAGGGAGAGAGAGAGAGGGAGAGAGAGAGATGCAGTGAAGGGGAGGGGTGAGACAGAGAGAGACTGAGAGAGGGAGAAAGTGAGGGAGAGAGAGAAAGAGAACAAGAAAAAGAGAGAGAGAGAAACAGAAAGACTAGGACCATTAAGATTGTTGTCACACTTCTGGTGAATGTGATGTGATAATGTTAAATTGCCACAATAAAAGCCCCTTCTGTGTAGGAGGATAAATCTACTGCATCCCAGCTCCAGGCCTGTGAGGGATCAGGTATTACTGAGGAGGGTGAGGAGAGTGAGGGGCAACACACCCAACACACCCAGCCTAGCAGAGCAAGGGACAACACACCCGACCTAGCAGAGCAAGGGACAACACACCCAACACACCAAGCCTAGCAGAGCGAGAGGAAGTGAGGCAAGAGAAAGACAGAAAGGGCAGGCAGGAAGGAAAGATGGGTGCAACGAGTCTAATGGACTGAGAAGAAGGTATGGATGAGGAAAGAATGGAAGAGAAAGAGACAGAGAGAATAAAAAAGTGTGTGTGTGCTTGGGGGGGGGGGGGGTGGTTGGCAGAATGCCCATCTCTTTCATGTTGCGGGCGTGTGTCCTCTGGTTAGAGGGATGTACAGGCAGATGTACGGAGGCGGCTGGGCCTGCCCACCGCACACAGCTGCTCCCTCCCAGGATAATGGCACCTTTAATCTATACGTCCGCCATGTGATCCCAGCACACAAATGCATGCACCACACTTAATCCGCAGGCAAGCCAACAAGCCTATGGGAGACAGATCTCATGGCCTGTGCCCAGAGGGTCTGTGCTGGGCGGGTCTGTGCTGGGCGAGACATTGTCAGTGGCCTGTGACTGTGATTTCAGGAGGCTTGAGAGCTTATAGCGCAACTGCAACGTGGCCCCAATTTATCAATTAAACACTGCTGTCTGTACTTACACTTAATGCAGAACAGACTGCGTCCATTGCACTGGACATAGTGGCACAGCTTTGGTAAAACATTGATCTATCCAGAGGCTACTAGTACAAAACATATTAGTGTGGGTTTGATTAATGCCAGATGTGAATAAGCAAATGCTCTATAATAACCACCGGCAGCCAGCAGGGGGCGCATAGCCCAAGGAGGGCTTATTAAGAGACCACTGACCTTAGAGAAGCAGAGTTTTCAAGGTTCTAAAAGAACAGTATTGGTTTACATCACAGCGCAGAGGTATACACATGGCGACACAGGGATGAACTCCTAGCAACGACAGGAAAAAAAAAGTCTTCCCTTTTGTGAGATGAACCCGGCCAGCCAACAGGCTCGTTGTGCCAAGACGGCCCGACACACACCTCTTTCCCATCCTTTATCTTATTCTCCCTCCCAAAAGTATCCAGCAAGCACGTCCAAGTTTGTCACCAGACACCAGTGTTGGCGCCAACGTCAACACAGGCCAGCTTACATACGTCTTCTGCATAACGTTATGTCTACATAAGAGACGTAGACGCCGTGAGTGGTGAGTCAGGGGGGGAAGACTCGCTGGTGTGCGGGGAGAACTCCTCTCCAGAGCCATGGTCATTATGGGAGACGTGGACCTCAGGCAGGGAGAGGAAGGCGAACAGGAAAGCCAGACCATAATGAACATACAGTTCAACATGAGACTCGTCAGCACTGTCTGAAAAAGTGTGGGGAAGATACGGGCCACTGGGGAGTGTATGTTGTGTGTGTGTGTGTGTGTCTGAGTGATTCAGGAGTGCAGATCATGTGATGGTACCATGTGCCAAAAGGAGAGATTGAAAGTGAGTTGGTGAGAAACAGAGAAAGAGAGAGAGAGGGAGAGAGAGAGAGAGATGGAGTCAGAGAATGGAGGGGGTGAGGGGGGATGGGATGGGTGAGCTGTGGGAACAGCGGCTCTTGCCAAGAAAGACGAGTGCGGGGAGAATAAAAGGCGTGGGGAAAGAAAGAGAGAGGGAGAGAGACAGAAAGAGACAAGAGAAAGAGGTAGAGAGAGACAGAAAGACAGAAAGACAGAAAAAGAGAGTTAGAGAGTTAAACGTGTGGTGAAGAGAAGGGGGAGGTTGGCAGGCATGATGATGATGATGAAGACTCGTGCGTGTCACGTGAGCCTACAGATATGGACCCGCAGGCAGACGTAAGGCCGGCTACACACTCCTGATCAGCGGAGCACGTGGACGTCCGCCGCACTGGCCAGCGCTCGTTGGAGAAGGTGCCCCATCTTGTGATGCTCTTTTGTGGTGGTTATCGTTACTTTCTAAGGTGGCGTTTAAGAAAACCACAAGATGGAGAAGGAGTTAGCCTGTTAAAGCACCAAGCCCTCTCAAACAGCCTGGTATGCATTACATCGCTCCCTACAATGCTGGTGCCTATCTGAGATCAGGTTGAGAGATCAGACAACCTATTGCCTTAGGGGTGTACATCCTGTGTGTTCAATACACATGCCAAGCCCCACTTGCCAAGCCCCACACGCTGAGACACACACACACACACACACACACACACCACTGAGGAAAAAAAAGTAATCATAATTCTTCCATAGTATACTACAGTCACAATGTATCATAACAGCCCCCCAGTGAGGCACACATCCACCACACACCACAGGCACGGGGTGCTGAGGCGCCTTCATTAGGCTGTATAAATCACCGCATACAAACACACACGCGCACGTGCACGCACAATAAAAACAGGATCAAAATCCTCAAGAAACTGCGTCACACATATACTTCTGATACTTCTGCACAGTATAGACAATTTATCTCTGAAACGTAGACAAAGACACAGAGAGAAATAATTAGTAAATAAACACTCGGCTTTAATGAAGTGCATCAATCAATCCATTTGTATTGTAAAAGCCTACTAAATCACTCTCTCTCACACACACACAGACACACACACTCACAGGCACACACGCACGCAGAGAAAATACGCATACAAATCTCTCCACACAACAGCTACCACTCACACTGGATTGTCTCCACTGTGCCGTACGCAAGGGCAGAGTCTCTTAAAGGATTATGTTGCTGCATATGGAGGGAGTTTGTGTTTAAGCACAACACCCCTCACCAGAGCAACGTTACCCAGATGCCCTGAATCCAGGCGGTGACCCCAGGCAGGTGGGCCCGCCCTGCCAATCAGCGCACGCACATCAGTGGGTACGGAAAGACAGGAAGAGCTCAGGGATGCTGTAACGTTTTCTGGCTATAGGATTGATCAGCTGCAAAACCAGCCTGGGAACAAGTCACGGTACCAGTGCCGTGGAGTCGTGCACGGGCCCGGGTCATGTCTCTGATCAGCATCCTGACCTTTGACCTCGGCAACACAGCAAAACGCAAAAGCACCAAACCGAACAAGAGTGCCTGGCGCCCTGCGCCCAACCATATGCTGGAGGCACAGTGTCATACGTGTGGCGGGGGGCGGGCTCTCCCTTTTGCTCGGCCAATCGTGCGTGGCATTCGTGTGTGTTGATATTATCTCTTGTTCTGATGGGATGAATGAAGGAAATGATTGAAAAAGTTACCAGATTGTCATGTAGGTCAGCCAAATGCACACACACACACACACACACACACACAAACCAACACAAAAACAATGGTTGCTAATGGCTAATAGAACATCAGAATGTTGCTGAAGGTGTATTCTGATTGCTTTTTTGACTGCTATAATAAGGAAGACTGTGTAGGTGCTAGTGAGGTTACATGGCGAAATGAATGACTGGGCCTTCACTTTCAAAAGGAGAGTTAATCAAATGCACATGTTAGGCCAGTGGTGTGTGTGTGTCTGTGTGTGTGTATTACGATAAGCAGATAAGCCACGGAAGCACTTGGCTCAATCTTACATTTTACTATCTATCTCAGCTCTCAGTCAATAATCTGAGCTTAACATCACCTATCAATCCATTCATCATCCAGGAAAACAGGCTTAATCTCAGCACTGTATGAAGCTACCAGTGCTGCTCTCCCATCATCTCTGCAGCTGTGGGAGTGGCTAACAGTCTCGAGCTGGGGCCACGTGTCCCGCGTGTGCCAGGAGCGCTGCTCTGGGACACGCATGTAGCGCATGTGCGCCGAAGCTGAACGAGGGGAGTGTGGGATGGAATGAAGGGATGCAAAGGGGTAGAGAGAGTGGAAGAGAGAGAAAGAGAGAGAGAGAAGGATGGGGAAGGTGAGCATGCAAGCAGGGCGGGGGGCAAACAGAGCATCATATTCGCCTGACCTGGGAAGGAGCTCAGAGCTGCCCAGAAGATAATGGCACTGTTTCTCAGACAAGCCACACACAACACGCGCAACACGCTCAACACGCTCAACCCGCACAACACACACAAAACAAACACACACAACACGCTCTCAGAGCCAGGCATGGGGAGATGAGCAATATTTCACCAGCTCCACTTTGGAACTACTAAAAAAAGAATAGCAAAAACTGTCAGCAGCTAAGCATTAATGAAACTCCGAGGAGCCGCGGGCATCTGTTGGGTGGCCACTCCACTCCAGTCTAGAGTTTCACGCTGGTCCTGAGGGAGAGACCAGGCAGTGCTGTAGGAGAAACAGCTTTATGGGAGAACAGTGAGGGAGGGACACACAGAGAGAGCGGGAGGAGGGAGAGATGGGAAAACATCGGCAGGGAGGGAGATGAAGTGGAAAATAAAGGCCATGGTGACACCATGAAGGAGAGCGGCGGAGGCGAGAGGAGGAACTGGGAGAAGAGGAGGGGGAACTGGGAGGAGAGGAGGGGGAACTGGGAAGAGAGGAGGAGGAACTGGGAGGAGAGGAGGGGGAACTGGGAAGAGAGGAGGGGGAACCGGGAGGAGAGGAGGGAGGAGAAGTGTCAGGCACATGGAGGTGCAGGGAGAGGAAGAAGTGAGAGAATGAGGCCACACAAACACATTGCAAACTGCACAGGCCCTGTAGCTGAGCCAGTGTGTGTGTGAGCGTGTGTGAGCCTTCAACACACACACACACACACACACTGCCATCTCCCCAGGCACTCTGTTTAAGAGCTTATAAACTGCATATAAACTGCAGAAATAACCACACCAGTAAAAGTACAGATTTCATTGTCCCTCTGATTGATTTGCAGATAGATTAAAAAAAAACAAAAAAAACAAAAAAAAAAAACAAAAAGAAACTTATAGCAAATATTCAAATACTGATCATAAGGCGTGTCAGGGTTAGGGTCAGGGTTAGGGTCAGGGTTAGGGGTGCATATGGCACCAGGTTAAGCTTTATTTCTGAGGTTCAGTCTATACACAGGCCAATGCAGCAGTGAAGTTTGATGTGGGTGTGTGTGTTAGAGGGTGGGGGTAGATGTGGGTGTGTGTATGTGTTGGGGGGGAGGTGTGTGTATTTGGAGGAGCTGGCTAGCTTCTCCTTTGCTGAGTTATCTCAGGCTAAAGAATGTACACGTTAAACACAGCCAGCCAGCTCTCTGTCCCTGGGTGCTCTCAGATTGAGCTGAAGCAGGCCTCAACAGTGTGTGTGTGTGTGTGTGTGTAAGCGCGTGTGTGCATGTGTGCAGGGTGAAATGGTGGCCCACAACACAGAGACAAGCCTCATGGCTTCAAGATGCGCATGCCGGAAAAATCAACAAACACTGGCAGGGAAAAGTTTGCTCAAACACGCGTGGACAAAACAAACCACTCTCTCAGACTAGCAGGCAGGGTATGTGTGTGTGTGTGTGTGTGTGTGTGTGTGTGGTGTGTGGTGGGGGGGGGGGGGGGCTTTTTATATTGCTGCTTTATATACAGTTTAATTGGGAGCAGAAGGAATATTCTGGAAACACCATGACGAAAAGCAAAGTTTACATGAGCTAATACCTAAACTGAGGGGTGGGCATGGGAGGAACAAACAAAGAAACGAACAGAAACCAGTGACTAACCACTGTAGTACTGGCCCAGCCTCCCAGCAGGGGGCTGCTGGTGCTGGAGGGGAGGGCAGTGTTCAAAATGGAAGGTATACATTTAACCTTGGAATGGACATAAAAGAAATGTGGTACTTATTTCATGATTCAATTCACACTACTCTCTCTCTCTCTCTCTCTCTCTCTCTCTCTAATGTATGGCCTTCCTGTAGCGAAAGCTTGTAAAAACACTACAACAGAAAGACCAAAACACAATACATAAACTGCACAAAGAAAAGGAAGACAGCTGGGGTCAACTACAGGGCCAAGATGCAGTCGGGAAGAGAGGGAGACGAACAGGGAGACGAACAGGGAGACAGACGAGACGGAATAATGACAGCATAGGAGTACTGCTCTGGCTATACCGCAATAGAAAATAGACTGGACAAAAAACTGCATCTCAAATGCGCTCATCACACTGCTACATCTTATACAATAAAACTGAAGTTCAGCGAGAGGTAGCAAACGACGCACATACCAGATCTGAGCAAGAAACTTTGGATTAACTAGCAGCGCTGTTCATTCTAAAAGCTGACACTGTAATGAAGTTCCTGAGGTGAATTTCCATGTGTTGATACCTCAACAGAGTTGTATCCAGTATAAAGTTAAAAGTATATTAAGTATTTTGCAACGTTGATATATGTCAAAAATACTCATTTACCATATTGAAGTGCATTTTTTTGAGGTGATAGAAGATGATGATAGTGGGTGTTTACTTGGTGAAGATGATAGATGTTTATGTGGTGAAGAGGCAGATGGTGGGTCTTGGTGAAGATGATGATACATGTTTACTTGGTGAAGATGATGATAGCAAATGTTTACTTGGTGAAGAGGGAGATGTTGGTTAGATGATGCTGGTGTTCCTTTTCCCTCTACACCCACCTGCCAGGCCCTGAGCCCAGTTTAAACTGACCCATCTCACCACTGGTCAAAGTCACTCATTTAACTCCTCCTGCATTCCTGTTTCTTTCTTCTTTTTAATCGAATAGTTTGATTTCTTTCAGTTGAGGCCTTAAGTTCAGCTCAGGCCTCCTTAAAGATAAATTAAAACGGTGCCGCTAAAAAAGAAAAGAACTTTTGTAACTATTCCTGTGTGTATAATATTCCTTCCAGTCTTATTCTGTTCATCCATGATGTCTCCCATCTGCCTGCACCTTTCCATGTCTGCTTCCTGGGACTTGGCTGAGGACAGCATTCATTACATGAAATTTACAGGCTGAACATATTGGCACAGCACAGACTCGGATGCTGTGCTGGTGAAGGCCGGCCAGCTTGGAGAACAGTGGCTGCCTGGGTGGTGAACAGGGGTTGGCTTCAGGCTGGCCTGGAGAACATGGGCTGGAGAGGACGGCCTGGTGAACTGGAGTTGGCTGGCTGATCTGGTGAACTGGAGATGGCTGGGCGTCCTGGTGAACTGGGATGGGCCTGGGAATAGGCTGGCTTCAGACTGGTCTGATGTACTGGGGCTGTCTGGGCAGCCTGGTGAACAGGTGAACAGGGGCTGGCTTCACGCTGGCCTGGCAGAGCAGTAGCGGACTCACATTAAGTCTCTGTAAATCAACTCTAATCCTTCAAAAACCTCTTGCGGGCCAAGAAAGGCATAAGCATAAGGCCAAAGCTGACATAAGCATAGCACATAGGCAAACGAACACCATCCTGGTGGTCAACCACATTACGCAATGGGAGAAGAAGCTTAGCCACTGGACTTTTAAAACTTTTCAAAAACTTTTATCCCAAACATAAAATGTTAGCTTAATAAAGCAAAAAACAGCTATAGGGTACCTAAAATCCACCTCTGAAATTGTCTTACTGTCCCAACAAATTTTTTTCCAAATTTCCAAAAATGAAACTTGAAAACATACTTGTCATCGCGTCTGTCACAGCTGCATGTGACTAAAGAACTACCACAAATCAGTGTTTAGACAAGTGTTTAGACAAGTTTAAGATGAGAAATTTGTTTTGACAGCATACTGAATATTGATGTAGTTTGAGGTACATGGAAAGGACACAGTCCCTTTGAGGATTTGAACCATCTGAAATGTATTTATTTACAGTACCCATCAAAGGCTTAAATACACTTGACTCAATGTATGGTTAATATTTAAATAAATCTTTAAGACAAATCCTGAAAGTTTAAACATTTCAAACACACGCTACACACACACTACAAATAAAAATTGCAATTAATTTCACTTTAATAATTTTTAATCTACCCTCAGTAAGAGAACATCAAGGGTGTGTTAAGGGTGACTACTCTGCATAATCTAAAATCAAATCTAAGGCATAACATAATCATGTCATTTCATAGTTTTGATACCTTCGCTGTTTTTCTAAAATGCAGAAAATAGTAAAAATAAACGTGTGTCCAACCTTCTGACGGCTATGATATTTATTTATTTACTTATTTCTGAAGGCCAGTCTGTTAGCTCAGTGGTGAAGCTTGGGCTAAATCCACTGGGTTATGTAAGGAAAAACCTCAAATCTCCCAATGCCTGATGTTATGTATTACTGTAATTACAACTGGGGAAAAAACGCCCAGAGCTTGTCAGAGGAGGGTAGGTGAATTTTGACATGCAGGAGAGAGAATGAGAGAAAGACAGAGACGCAGGAGAGAAGAGTTAGCAGCTCATGCAACAGGTCTTGAGGAGGGTTTACTGCACTGCTAAAGGTCTGGCTGTGTGTGGAAAGTAGGTCACATGCTATCTGAAAGAGAGAGAGAGAGAGAGAGAGAGAGAGCAGTACTTCCTGAAGAAGAGGATGTACCCATCACTTGGAATGAATCATGTACACTTTAAAGTGTGAGAGAGTGGAGCACAGAGAACTGGCGTGTAGAGATCTGAAAGTCAATGGGCCCTTTCACATTAAAGGCTTCTAACTGCTACTCTCACCGTCTTTTACAGCTCTGTCGTTGCCTCAGATTCCTTAAACTACATTTGCATCATGGAATATAATTCATAAAGTGTTCTATTGTATGCAAAATGGACAGTACAGTGCCAAGAAGCGTTACTCTGAGAAAGTGTTGTTGACAACAAAGTTAATTCAGAATCTTAATTCTGACTGAACTAACTTAAGACAGCTAATAATGCTGTAAGCCACCGTATACTCAGACACAAATGCAATAAATAGAGTCTTGGCAAAAGATAAGCAAAAACGGTGTCATACGACAGCATCCAAACGTCAGCATCCAAATGTCAGCCCCTCGCTCGGCACTTTAATCATATTGGACCCTTCATGAGCGCTGGCTCTAGGAGAGACACGAGCATCCACCTAATCCCTGGCCACACATCAGACTCTCAACCACAAGCTGATGACCCCATACTTGTATTCACAGCTAATGGCCGAGCTCTGCCTAGGAAAGAACCCTGCATCTGACTTATCTGCAGAGAGATAGCGCGAGCATCTGGTAATAAAGAGGCTGCAGCCATTTCACATACTACATTTCGCAACACTCTGGCAAAGCTTTAGTTCTCTTTTAGATTGCCCTTTTAAACGACACTGGCATGAACCCCGACAAGCTGGAGTGGTTGGGTCTTGCATCTTGGACGTTGTGAAATTAGATGTTTGATTTGGTTGTATTTTGCGAAGCGGTCAGGAGACGACGGCAGTTCCACATTTCCTGGAACAAACATGGCTCTCGCTGGCCAGGGGTCACGAGGAAGCGATCACGGATGAGGGGAAGAGACGTGGCGAAGCGTTTGCTTGTGGTGGGCTGAGGAGCAAATCCAATCAGTGGATTCATTAGAGGAACCAGAGCTCGCCATCATGGTTACGTCCTTGGGTAAGAGCGTCTCACATACAGCAGATCGCAGTTCACTTCAAAATGGAAAGGAGGCCTGTGGAGAACTACTGAAGAGTTAATTTTTTTCCCCCTTTTGCTTTCTGTTCCTCTTGTTCTCCTTTGTGGGAGCACTCCTGTATATTTTGCCTCCGTTTCAAATTCCACCACTCCAAACTGCAGATGTGGGCCGCTGGCCACGTCTCCCGTCCAAACTGCCGGCCCGAAGCAAGAGCGGGAAAACAAATGAGGGACAACTGCACCGAGGTGCTTCCCATCTCGCGTAAACACAGGATGGGTTCCAGCCCTGCCGAGGTTAGAGGCCGGAAAAAGTCAGACGGAAAGAGAGAAGGAAGAGAGAAGAATGGAAAAAGAGAGGAAGAGACATAAAGAAAGAAAGAAAAAAGCAAGGTGAGGTGGCAAAGTCCTACTATTACCATATTTGGCAATAAGAGATGACTGAAGAACCTCAAAATGTTCCCAAGAGCTCCAGTAATTCAACATGGATGTTGAATTTTTACAAAGCAATGAGGAAACCCCATTCATAGGTATTCAGAGTCACATCCACTTTCACCCCTAGGAAATATGGCTGATAAAAGCACAGATCTGCAGTGTGCAGTACAACTGGAGTCTGACTTGTCCAAGATATCTGCAACAACCACAGACCTTTCATAGTGACGCTGACAGCATTCTGATCATGAGGTGGAGTCAGAGACTTCATACAGAGTCGTGTCTTATTCCTCAAAGACAGGAACTACTGGAAATCACTGGAAATGATCTTTAACCAAATTAGGACAATCTGGCAATGACGTTAAGCAACCTCATATATGTTGATCTCAGCAACTGGACAAGGTGCTGCTAGATGTGGCAGTGACATCATCAGTTGTGACGCCCACTTCCACGTTCCTTCATGGAAAAGCAACTGGATAACACACAGTAGATAAAGATAGAGGCACTTTTGAGGTTTCACCAGGGGAAGACCACAGGTCAACAAGGCTTGTTGGAAAGGTTCTTTTCCTCCTTAGAAAGCCCAGGAGAGTCTTCTCTCTGTATAAAGTTTGGGACAAGCACTTTCTCACGCTGCAGTTGCTTCAGAAAGATGGCTTTCTTCTGTACATAACCCCGCACAGACATTCCCATTGTTATCCGCCCCTACAGACTGTCCTGAACAAAGGAGTTCACGGCTGCATTTAAGCATGAGGTGGTGGTTACCTGATCGCTTAGCCCACAGCGCAGATCTCTTTCTGGTCAGGAAACGTATATGTTGTGGAGAATGCAGTCAGACGTACTCTGCCTGTCTCCAGTCACTTTATCGGAAAACCAGAGAATCGGCGCTCAGAACGTCATATGGTGTGTGGCTTGTGGATGGGGTTAGCTTTCTTAGCTTTGGATCAGTGTGGGACTCTGGACTTGCAGACAAACTGACACTGGAAGAGCTCAGATGCTGTGAGGGGTTTTGTGTGCACAGGTCCTGGACGGAGGTCGAGTTTCCCTGTGTGCTGGCCTGCTGCTGCTGGGCGTCTGGTTCACAGCTCCCTGGGCAGAGCAAGTGAACGGGGCAGGAAAGACTTACGGCAGGAAATACCTCACCGATAGTCACCCCACTGGGGTCGTAAGATGAGCCAAAGAAAAAAAAAACATTGGCGATGGAAGGAGAGGGCTGGTGAGAGAGAGGGAGAGGGAGGGAGAGAGAGGGAGGAGAGATAGACAGTGAAAGAGGGGGGGACAGAAAGGATTGGGGGAGGGAGAGGGAGAGAAAGAAGAAGGTCTGGAAATGGTTTCTGCAGAACACAGCTCTGAATGGCTCTTTAATTGGGGTTATATGAGACTTTGGATGGAGGCTCTTTCCACATAGGCTGTTCCCTCGTGCATGTTTCTCCAGTCACTAGATTGGCGAACTGTCATGAAAAACCCCTCTGCTAAGCTCACAAACTCTTCATGTCCTCCTGGCTTGAGAAACAGTGAGATTCCATGAACCACATAAAAGCTAAAGGCTAACTGGCCCTGAGGATAGTTCCAGAAGGTTAATGGCAATGTGTAAAATTGTCCATGGCTTAGAGCTCGACTGAGGGACCTCGTCTGAAATGCAGGCTTGATGCCACCTTTGGAATTAAATGTGTGGTATTAAACAATAATTATCCTGCTTCGAAGTTTACAGGTTTCAAATTCTCACCACAAAAATCATGAGGGGCACTTTAAAAGCTCAATTAAAGAATGTGTACAATCGCCAGCTACAGGGGTGGTAATGCCAATAACAGCCACAGCCAAGTCCAACTGAGGCAGTGATGGAAGTCTGGGAGAAGAAATCCAAGGGCTATATCACATGTCCGTGGTGCAGGACTCCCTTTGCGTTCCCAAATGTGAGTGAGGATTCTCGGAAATACAAATTCTTCACTTCTTCTTTGACTCACAGAGGCCTTTCCAAAGGAGTACTCTCAAACACATGTCCCTACAAAAGTAATTCTGTCACGCCTGGCCCCTCCTCCTCCTGTGATTCCCCGTCTGTGTTTGTTTTTGTCAGCCATGTGTTTCCTTGTCCCTCCTGTGTATTTGTAACCACGCCCCTTGTTACTGTTTCTCAGGTGTTTTCAGTTTGTTTTAGCGTTTATAATGCCTGTCTTTTGTCTTGGGGGTTGCTGGTGATTTTGTTCTGTTTTTCGTGTGCTGAGGTTTGATACGTGCTCTCGTTTTCTCTGTGTTTGCGATTAGTGCTCCGTGTATATTCAGCTCGCGTGTTCCTGTTTTCATTCTGTTCTACTGTAGGTTTTCGTTTCATTCGATTAGTGTGTTCGTCTGTTCTGTGTACTTAGTGCTTTGTGTCTTCTCTGTTTAGTGTTTCGCTGTTTCGTGTATATATTCATTAGTGTTCTTGTCTTTCTCGTGATTTATTTCAGCCTTAGTTCTTTTTCGTTTACTTTTGTGCTGTCTCACTATGCGTCGTCGCTCTCTGTACAAACCTGACAGCCTTTTGGTTTGACCCAAGCCTGTTTCTTTGACTACGATTATGGAATGCCCTTCAATAAATCTCGCTCTCCTCAACGTCTGTGTCCGCTCCCTAACTCCACGCCGTTCGCGGCGTTACAGAATCACCAGCCCAACATGGACACAGCGAGGGGCGAGACTCTGGTGAGTTTGGTCGCTGTGACGAGATCTTCGCTGCTTTCACGCAGTTTCAGTCTCCTGTGTCACAGGCCGAGCCAGAGAAAAGAACACCCCCGCGCTGCGGGAACAAGGGAGACTCGTCGATCTCCGGATGAGGTACAGTCACTATGTATTCCGACTGTTTTCGTCGACGAGCTCCCAAGTAAAGCGCGGAATGAATATGCAGACGAGCTTCGGCTCGGCTCTCGGTTGGCTCTCAAAAGCCATTGCGAGCTCCGGTGCCTCGGACGAGGCGGAGACAGCGCAAAGAGAGCAACCGAGAGGCAGGTGTGTCTGTGTGTTCTTCCAGGTTCGACCAGGCTCCGGAGACCAAAACACCGTCTCCGGTATCGAACCACGCTACCGCAGCTCCCCCCAGAGGTCGTCCAGGGCTCCACGGCGCCCCCCAGGAGGGGCCAGCTAGCGTTCGGAGGCCCAGGAGGCCAGCTAGCGTTCTGGCGGCCCAGGAGGCGCCAGCTAGCGTACCGGCGGCCCAGGAGAGGCCAGCTAGCTTACCGAGGCCCAGGAGGCCAGCTAGCGTGCCGGGGGCCCAGGAGGCCAGCTAGCGTACCGGAGGCCCAGGAGAGGCCAGCTAGCGTACCGGTGGCCCAAGGGGCCAGCTAGCGTACTGGCGGCCCAGGTGAGGGCAGCCAGCCAGCTTATCGGATACCTCAGGAGAGACCGGCCGCAACCCGGAGTGGGTCCTCGCGTCGGCCGCAACCCAGAGTGGGTCCTCGCGTCGGCCGCAACCCAGAGTGGGTCCTCCTCCGCGTCGGCCGCAACCCAGAGTGGGTCCTCGCGTCGGCCGCAACCCAGAGTGGGTCCTCGCGTCGGCCGCAACCCAGAGTGGGTCCTCGGCGTCGGCCAACCCAGAACCTCAGAGAGTGGGTCCTCGCGGCCGCAACCCAGACTGTGTCTTCAGCGTCGTCGCCAGACTGTGTTTTCCGCGTCCGTCGCAACCCAGACTGTGTCTTCCGCGTCCGCCGCAACCCAGACGGGGGCTTCAGCGTCTTCCACGATCCTGAAGGGGGCTCTTACGTCTCCGAGACTCAGGGCGGTCCTTCGGCGTCTCCTGCGACTCGAGGGGTCTTCCAAGTTTCCTGCGACCCAGAGGGGGTCGTCTTCGTCTCTCCTGCGACCCAGAGGGGTCAGTCTTCGTCTCCTGCGACTCGAGGGGGTCTTCCAAGTTTCCCGCGACCCAGAGGGGGGTCGTCTTCGTCTCCTGCGACCCAGAGGGGGTCGTCTTCGTCTCCTGCGACCCAGAGGGGGTCTTCCAAGTTTCCTGCGACCCAGTGGGGGTCTTCTTCGAGACCAAGGGGGGCTTTCACGTCTCCTGGGACCCTGAGGGAGTCCTCTGCGTCTCCTGAGCCCCAGAGGGGGTCTTCTATGTTTCCTGCGACCCGAGGGATGCGGCGCTCCGGCGGCCACGAACTTGCCGCACCTGGGCGATTTTGCGGGCGTCTCGGTGGATCCGAGCCCGCTTAGTCGCCTTGCTGCGCCCCGCGGTCCCGGTCAGCGTTTGGTTACCCTCATTCGTTGTTTTTGCCCTCTTGTGTACCTGGTGTTGTGTTTGCTCGTATTGTGGTTTCTGTTCCGTGTCTGTTTCTGTTACAGTGCCCATCTGTGTTCTATTGTGGGTACCAGTTCCCCTGCCCGGTGGCCTGGGCCGTGTTGGGGCTCCGCCTTCCTCGTCCTCCTGTGTTTCCCTCGACCTCGTTCGTTGCTGGTGTTTTCTAGTGTTGTCTTTTTTTTGGTTTTGGCTCTCACTGGCTGCCCTTTGTTTTGTTTGGGGGGTTGGGTGTCTGTTTTGGGCGCACTCAGGTGCGATGCGCCTTTGGGGGGTTCTGTCACGCCTGGCCCTCCTCCTCCTGTGATTCCCCCGTCTGTGTTTGTTTTGTCAGCCATGTGTTTCCTTGTCCCTCCTGTGTATTTGTAACCACGCCCCTTGTTACTGTTTCTCAGGTGTTTTCAGTTTGTTTTAGCGTTTATAATGCCTGTCTTTTGTCTTGGGGTTGCTGGTGATTTTGTTCTGTTTTTCATTGTGCTGAGGTTTGTCGTGCTCTCGTTTTCTCTGTGTTTTGCGATTAGTGCTCCGTGTATATTCAGCTCACGTGTTCCTGTTTTCATTCTGTTCTACTGTAGGTTTTCGTTTCATTCGATTAGTGTGTTCGTCTGTTCTGTGTACTTAGTGCTTGGTGTCTTCTCTGTTTAGTGTTTCGCTGTTTCGTGTATATATTCATTAGTGTTCGTGTCTCTCTCGTGATTTATTTCAGCCTTAGTTCTTTCGTTTACTTTTGTGCTGTCTCCCTATGGTCGTCGCTCTCTGTACAAACCTGACAAGCTTTCGGTTTGACCCAAGCCTGTTTCTTTGACTACGATTATGGAATGCCCTTCAATAAATCTCGCTCTCCTCAACGTCTGTGTCCGCTCCCTAACTCCCGTCGTTCGGCGTTACAAATTCTGAATGAAAGTCACTAAGTCTGTCTCTCTCACTCTCACTAGCTCTCTCCCCTCTCTAAGTCTCTCTGGGAGGAATGTAATAGAAGGAGAGCTTCTAGCATCCGTAATATTTGTGACTTTTGCAGCCTATTTCTCTGATCAGTAATGTATAATGCTTTTATATCCGCCATAACAGCTCTCATAGATGCTAACTAATCAGCCGCTACAGAAATTGAGGACGATTCAAACACCTGCAGATACGGAGCAGCACTCGAAGAGCAGAGCACACAGCGGCGCTGACCTCCACCTCTGAGCAGCTGTAATCACTCTCCATATAATCTGTGTCTGCATTACCAAGGGACAAGACATACAGTCCCAGTGTGCGCTGTGAATAAATCTCAACTGATTCAATCAATATGAGGCTTGTTGTTGGCCATCACTAAAACCCTGCTGGAGTGTGTGTGCACGCGTGAGAGTACGCGAGCGTGTACGCAGGTGTGTCCGTCCGAATACCGTGTGGGTGTAGAGGATTTTGCTGCTTGGATATGCACTGCAGTAGTTCAACACCTAAATATTCAATCTCACACAAACAGTGATACTGATGGTATGTCAATATAATATGCTGATGTAATTTGGCAAACTAAATTAAATATTTTAAGCCTAAAATAACCAGGTAATTCCAAATAATGAACTAATTAAACTTGAAAATGTATTTTAAAAGAATAGACGCAACTTGTTATTTGTAATGTGGGAAATCTAATAGAATATAACTATAAAAAGTATAATCACGTATGAAACATGATATTTGTATTTGTATATTCTAAAATATCCTTTACTTTACAATTGAGACTGAATGTTAATTACGAGGAATTTGATGAACTGTGTTGCTTACATCTGCTCAGAGAACCCAAAGCATGCAACACAGGCGCAGCCAGGCTGAGCACGCAGGGGTCCGCTCACTAACTGCTGCCTTGTTCATTTCTTAAATTACAACAATAACTTTTATTTCAACAATTATTTTTAAAAAATGAAGCGCATAGCCAAAACTGATATTCCACAACATAATGTCTAGATCCAAAAAAAAGGCATTTTCCCAGTAGGATGAATTAGTCATTTCTGCCTTGTTCTAGTTCCAATTTGTATATTTAGATATTGACAAGTGACCACTTGCTGAAGTAAACAAATCACTGGCATATCACTCTAGTCTATCCTGAAATTACAAAGATGGGGTTAAAAAGACAACTTTAGATAACCGATGGGGTTAGATAAGTTAAATTAAGAAACCCTGAGATGGTTAGTCAAGCCTTAAAGCTCCATTAAAGGCCCAACTCCACACAGCCAAAGTATCTCCAGAACCTTCTCATTCAGTTAACATTTGCTGCTCCTGTAGGCACTGACTAAACCCCCTTAATCAGTCCTGAAGCTTATCAGTGCTTCTCACCCTCATCTCCCCACTATCATCTCCTCAGAAGGAAGTTAAGTCCGCTCAGCTGCCTCCCACCCTCACCCCACACCCCTCACCCTCCCCAACGCGTGCACGTCCTCCTGCTTTCCAACGGTGGTGGTGGGACTGGCTGTCAGGGAGCAGAGGGGGAGGGGCTACCAAGAAGATGGATCTCCCTGCTCTGAAGTGTTCGTAGGCCAAAACCACATACTGCTGACTATACACACCCAGCTGGCCCTCGGCCGGATCACACACTCCCATCCACGCACATGCACACACGAACACAGCCCCACATACACGGACACTCAACGGCCTCACACACGCCTTTCTCACCCAGCTTTCCAGCTCCAACACCACGCTCGCTGTATTTCATGGAGGGTATGTGCGCGCATGTGTGTGTGGGAATGATTAGTGTGGCTGACAACAACATACAAACGGGCGAAGCGAGCTGAGCTGGGCTCGGTCCGGCATGGCCAGTCGAGTCATTTGTGGTGCAGTTGCAGTGCGCAGTGGCTCAGTGAGGTGTTGAAGATGAGGCGTTGCCATGGCGTCACAGCTGAGACTTCTGGCGGGACTATTAGTATGTTATTACTTTCACATTACAACTTTATAACACCTTTGTTTTACACCGTATTACAATAGTGACTTAACAGACTTGAGGAGAGAGAGAGAGAGAGAGAGAGAGAGAGAGAGAGCACCAGGGCAGAGAGAGAGAGTACAGTGCGGGGGAGGGCAACCCCACCCTGACATACAGTGTGGCACCCCTCTCTAGAGGAACACAGAGTACACGAGCAAATCTCCCGTAGGTGGCAGGAGGACGGTGCTGTCTGTTCTCTCATTGGCTGGTGAGTCTGCTACAGCCAGCATAAACACATGCCTTCATGGTTCATAAGTACATTTTCCTGCTTCCCTCCACATCCCACATCCCAGGGAGAGGCCAGCTGCGTGCCGGAGGCCCAGGAGGGCCAGCCTGGCGTACCGTGGCCCAAGGGCCAGCTAGCGTGCCTAGCGGCCCAGGTGAGGCCAGCCAGCCCATCGGATACCCAGGAGGAGCCGGCCGCAACCCGGAGTGGGTCCTCCGCGTCGGCCGCAACCCAGAGGGGTCCTCCGCGTGGGCACATGGCCAGAGTGGGTCCTCCAAGGCGCAACCCAGAGTGGGTCCTCATTCGGCGCAACCCAAGTGGGTCCTCAGCGTCCGCCGCAACCCAGAGTGGGTCCTCCGTCAAGTCGACAAACCCGGTGGTCCTCCGCGGCGGTCGCCAAACCAAGTGGGTCCTCCGCGTCGGCCGCAACCCAGACTGTGTCTTCGCGTCCCTCGCAACAGACTGTGTCTTCGGCGGCCCCGTCGCAACCCAGACTGTGTCTTCGCGTCGCGCAACCCAGACGGAGGCTTCAGCGTCTTCCACGATCCTGAAGGGGGCTCTTACGTCTCCTCGAAATCCAGGGCGGTCCTTGGCGTCTCCTGCGACTCGGTGGGTCTTAAGTTTCCTGCGACCCAGAGGGGTCGTCTTCGCCTCCCTGCGACCCAGAGGGGTCGTCTTCGCCTCCTGCGACTCCGAGGGGTCTTCAAGTTCCCCAAGCGACCCAGAGGGGGCCGGCTAATCCCTGCGACCCAGAGGGGTCGTCTTCTTCCCCTGCGACCCAGAGGGGGTCTTCCAAGTTTCCTGCGACCCAGTGGGGGTCTTCTTGAACCAAGGGGGCTCCACGTCTCCTGGGACCCTGAGGGAGTCCCCTGCCTCCTGAGCCCCAGAGGGGGGTCTATGTTTCCTGCGACCCCGAGGGATGCGACGCTCGGGCGGCCACGAACTTGCCGCACCTGGACGATTTTGCGCGGCGTCTCCGTGGATCCGAGCCCGCTTTAGTCGCCTTGCTGGCGCGGTCCCGTCCGTTGGTTACCCTCATTCGTTGTTTTGCCCTCTTGTGTACCTGGTGTTGTGTTTGCTCGTATTGTGGTTTCTGCTCCCCGTGTCTGTTTCTGTTACAGTGCCCATCTGTGTTCCTGTGTGGGTACCAGTTCCCCTGCCGGTGGCCTGGGCGATGTTGGGGCTCCGCCTTCGTCCTCCTGTGTTTTCCCTCGACCTCGTTCGTTGCTGGTGTTTTCTAGTGTTGTCTTTTTTTTTGGTTTTGGCTCTCACTGGCTGCCTTTTGTTTTTGTGGGGGTTTTGGGTGTCTGTTTTGGGCGCACTCAGGTGCGATGCGCCTTGGGGGGGTTCTGTCGCCTGGCCCTCCTCCTCCTGTGATTCCCCCTCTGTGTTTGTTTTTGTCAGCCATGTGTTTCCTTTGTCCCTCCTGTGTATTTGTAACCACGCCCAATTCTGAATGAAAGTCACTAAGTCTGTCTCTCTCACTCTCACTCGCTCTCTCCCCCTCTCTAAGTCTCTCTGGGAGGAATGTAATAGAAGGAGAGAGCTTCTAGCATCCGTAATATTTGTGACTTTTGCAGCCTATTTCTCTGATCAGTAATGTATAATGCTTTTATATCCGCCATAACAGCTCTCATAGATGCTAACTAATCAGCCGCTACAGAAATTGAGGACGATTCAAACACCTGCAGATACGGAGCAGCACTCGAAGAGCAGAGCACACAGCGGCGCTGACCTCCACCTCTGAGCAGCTGTAATCACTCTCCATATAATCTGTGTCTGCATTACCAAGGGACAAGACATACAGTCCCAGTGTGCGCTGTGAATAAATCTCAACTGATTCAATCAATATGAGGCTTGTTGTTGGCCATCACTAAAACCCTGCTGGAGTGTGTGTGCACGCGTGAGAGTACGCGAGCGTGTACGCAGGTGTGTGTCCGTGGGAATACCGTGTGGGTGTAGAGGATTTTGCTGCTTGGATATGCACTGCAGTAGTTCAACACCTAAATATTCAATCTCACACAAACAGTGATACTGATGGTATGTCAATATAATATGCTGATGTAATTTGGCAAACTAAATTAAATATTTTAAGCCTAAAAATAACCAGGTAATTCCAAATAATGAACTAATTCGCTTGAAAATGTATTTTAAAAGAATAGACGCAACTTGTTATTTGTAATGTGGGAAATCCTAATAGAATATAACTATAAAGTATAATACGTATGAAACATGATATTTGTATTTGTATATTCTAAAATATCCTTTACTTTACAATTGAGACTGAATGTTAATTACGAGGAATTTGATGAACTGTGTTGCTTATACATCTGCTCAGAGAGAACCCAAAGCATGCAACACAGGCGCAGCCAGGCTGAGCACGCAGGGTCCGCTCACTAACTGCTGCCTTGTTCATTTCTTAAATTACAACAATAACTTTTTATTTCAACAATTATTTTTAAAAAATGAAGCGCATAGCCAAAACTGATATTCCACAACATAATGTCTAGATCCAAAAAAAAAGGCATTTTCCCAGTAGGATGAATTAGTCATTTCTGCCTTGTTCTAGTTCCAATTTGTATATTTAGATATTGACAAGTGACCACTTGCTGAAGTAAACAAATCACTGGCATATCACTCTAGTCTATCCTGAAATTACAAAGATGGGGTTAAAAAGACAACTTTAGATAACCGATGGGGTTAGATAAGTTAAATTAAGAAACCCTGAGATGTGGTTAGTCAAGCCTTAAAGCTCCATTAAAGGCCCAACTCCACACAGCCAAAGTATCTCCAGAACCTTCTCATTCAGTTAACATTTGCTGCTCCTGTAGGCACTGACTAAACCCCTTAATCAGTCCTGAAGCTTATCAGTGCTTCTCACCCTCATCTCCCCACTATCATCTCCTCAGAAGGAAGTTAAGTCCGCTCAGCTGCCTCCCACACCCTCACCCCACACCCTCACCCTCCCCAACGCGTGCACGTCCTCCTGCTTTCCAACGGTGGTGGTGGGACTGGCTGTCAGGGAGCAGAGGGGGAGGGGCTACCGCGAGAAGATGGATCTCCCTGCTCTGAAGTGTTCGTAGGCCAAAACCACATACTGCTGACTATACACACCCAGCTGGCCCTCGGCTTCGGATCACACACTCCATCCACGCACATGCACACACGAACACAGCCCCGCATACACGGACACTCAACGGCCTCACACACGCCTTTCTCACCCAGCTTTCCAGCTCCAACACCACGCTCGCTGTATTTCATGGAGGAGTATGTGCGCGCATGTGTGTGTGGGAATGATTAGTGTGGCTGACAACAACATACAAACGGGCGAAGCGAGCTGAGCTGGGCTCGGTCCGGCATGGCCGGTCGAGTCATTTGTGGTGCGAGTTGCAGTGCGCAGTGGCTCAGTGAGGTGTTGAAGATGAGGCGTTGCCATGGCGTCACAGCTGAGACTTCTGGCGGGACTATTAGTATGTTATTACTTTCACATTACAACTTTATAACACCTTTGTTTTACACCGTATTACAATAGTGACTTAACAGACTTGAGGAGAGAGAGAGAGAGAGAGAGAGAGAGAGAGAGAGAGAGAGAGAGAGAGAGAGAAAGCTTGACTGCTACCAGGGCACGTAAGGTTGATAGTACAGTGCGGAGACAACCCCACCCTGACATGTGTAACTCCTCTCTAGAGGAACACAGAGTACACGAGCAAATCTCCCGTAGGTGGCAGGAGGACGGTGCTGTCTGTTCTCTCATTGGCTGGTGAAGGTCTGCTACAGCCAGCATAAACACATGCCTTCATGGTTCATACATTTCCTGCTTCCCTCCACATCCCACATCCCAGTGCAGGGCCACACAGGCACAGGAGAGAGACAGAAGAGAGACAGAGTAGAGACAAAGAAAGAAAAGAAGGGACAGAAAGCGAGAGTAAAAGACACTTTGTGTTGTGTGTATTTATGGTCAGATGAAAGGAAGAAGGGAGGTGAATGAGAACTCAGTTCTCCACTCTAACGGTAGATGCTCAATAATCTTAACAGTTAACAGTGCAGACATTTAAGACACAACTTTCAAATTCCTGAATAAAAGACTACAGGCTTCAAACAGGCACCCACTAACTGGTCTACACTTCTGTTGCTGCCAAACTCTTTCTAATTGCGTCCACCAGGATTCATTGTGAAATGACTTCTACAGTCCACCTTATGAGACTCTCTTATCTTAAATACTTCAAAAGAGCCCCCCCCTCAACCGCCTCTGTCCCAGACTACAAAGAGGAAGCACTGCAAGACCGTCCTCAACTGCCATCTGTTTAAGATCTGGGATCTGTCTTCACGCTTCTCTCAGAGCTCTCTCCAAACACTAAATGTCATTTTCAAAGCAAAATCACACTTAATACCTAAGACACCCTCTAAATGAGCAACTAAAATATTTCAGCACACATTCCTGTGGCATAAACACTAAATGTGTAATGTAGCATTTAGCATTCCCAGTGCCCATTGCTAGTAAATAAAGGAAAACTAAAAGAGTCCAAAGATGAAGCCTTGCGATACTCCAATCACAGTGTGCTTCTTATACTCACGTTCTCACATCTCTTTCTCTCTCATATCTCTCTGCCTATTACGCTTGCATACATACAGTGTTCAGAATGTGCTTTTTACTGTAAATGTTTCAGCATCGTATCAGCTGGTATTTAGTTTCTGGTGTGATTTGCGGAAGTTTGTTCTGAAGCAACTAAGAGCAGAAAAACATTGCGGGATGAAAGAGCAAGACCTTGACGTGTCTCCAGACAAGATGGGTACACTGTCATATCTTGTGCTCACATGTGTAAAAATACTCCTTTATTCCATTCAGTCTTCCCTATGGCAGCTCTGCCAGTTCCCCTCCCACGTGTGAGTTATCAAAGCCTCAGCCAAATGCTGCTTATTCTCTCCTGTTTGAGTGAGGAGAGGGAGCTTTAAGCCTGACACACACACACAAACACAAATACATGCATGCACGCACACACACACACACACATGCACAGACACACACACACACACACACACACACACACACAAACACAAACACAACAGGCTTTGCTTGCTCTATTCTACTTCAGAACATGCCTCCCCCTATCTCCCAACCGGTTAAACCAAGCAGAAAGAGTATTAAAACACTAATACCTATTAAATATCAGACTGAAACATGAAGGATGTGTCTGGCATTTCAGAGTTGTCAACTCTTTAAAAAAAAAAAAAAAAAAAAAAAAAAAATCTGATGACAGTAACACGTTCATGGTTATTGAGGTCAGCACCTATCCACAGGCGGTCTGAACAGCAAAAACTATGGCTATTTCAGAGGTACGCCTTATTATGACTAGGTACTGAACATTATACGGGCTTAATTTGGGATGTTTTGGTAATCCTCCATAGCGCACAGTGCGATCCATGTTTGCTGGTCTTAGGAGGAGTGTTTCACACTCCATTTACCTTGAAAGGATGGCTAAGCTCTGTGTGTTTGTGTTTGGAAGGGGAGCCACTCAGGCAGGACTGCAGAAGACACTTGCTCTCTCATCTCTGCTCTCTCCTCCACTCCCACGTTGCTTTCCGTCTACCCTCCAAAACCTTCTTGCCCACGACCGAACTTACACTCTTACTTGCGCGTGGCCCCCCTCTCGCGCGTGGCCCCCCTCTCGCGTGCAGCTCTCGTCTTTGCCAGCATTATCCCCGGTGTCGAGAGCCATATCTGCTTTTCATTCAGGCCGCAGGTCTTAATGACTTAAGTGTAGACACTCTTTGGATAGAACCCCAGTCGTCCATGAAGCCCCAGTTAGCCCCCCCCCAACCGCTGGTCCAATCCCAGAGGCTGTGACGGGCTTTCATTGGCCTTCCACCATGGATGAGTTACACTGTGGAAACGCTCGACTGTGGTGTCCATTCAGGAAGGCACAACAGACACACTTATGCTACATTTCTGCAGAAAAATAGCTCAGCAGTGTGAACATTAGTCTCTTCCTCTTTAAATACATGTGTGGCTAGTTATACATGTGTGTATGCATGTGTGTGTGGAATGGGATGCCCTCACACACACTACCTAAGAAACATCAGGTAAAAACAGTATCTGCCTCTCCTCAGTGAAGCAGAGAGCATTTGGGGTGAGTGGCCACCACTGCTCTGGCGTCCCCAGGTCTGCAGCAAAAACAGTGAGTTCTTCTGCCAGGCCACCAGAGGGCCCTGTGGGCCAAGACAGAGAAAAGTAAAGCACCCCTCCCCCATTGGCCAACCAACCAACCAACTTCCTGCAATTTTTAGGTAAAAACATGTGAATGCCATGCGAACGGTAAAATGAATAAAGGTTTTGCCATTAGTTTGCCATTCACCCAGAATGCTCTATCAGAGGTGTAATTTTCGGACGCTTTTTCTTGATTACCATGCTGTGTCCCCTCTGTGTACATGTAACACTGCTGTGGACATGTGGCGATTAGGCAACAATGTCATTAGTGAACAATTAGGGCAAACATCTGTTTACAGTGCAGCTGTAAGCTGTACTGTCTTGTCCATGTGTGTCTGCACGTGTGTTTTGGGTGTGTGTACGTGTGATCAAAAGAAAAAAAAAATTAAAAGCATGATGGCCATCGCCACTGCTTTGACTGAAGATTAACTGCATGCACACACACAAAAACACACACACACATATTTAACTAGTGATACAAGTATGTAAAAAGAAAAAAAAGCCGTATGTCAGCAGCACAGGACCCCTGCCTGCCGTCAGCACACCGGTGTACGTGAACTCACGCACGTGTTTGCAACCGGGATGACTGGGCTGAACCAAAACGGATCAAATAAAAGAGAATGTGGAAGAGAGAGGGGGGTGGGAAAGACAGACGAGGCGTGGGGGGGCGGTTGGGGATGACGGGAGGGTTTAAAAGTAACAGAGGGTTTATTGTTTATGACTCTGTAGGGATGGAAGGAGGCAGACACTGTGTGCCTGGCATAGCCGCACTAAGGCCCACCTGCGTCCCCCCCGGCACCCTCCCCCGCAGGCCGGCGCCGAGAGAGCTGGAGGCTCCGCCCACACGCACGTGCACAGGTGCACGCGGGTCTACCGACCACACAGGACTACGGTCCTACCGCGCGACGGAGAAGCATGACGCGCCAGCGCAGAGCAGCACGCGCGCACGTCCACCGCGGCCTTAAGCTGCCGCTGCACCAGGATCGCGACAGAGGCCCTTAAATGCCTTTCAGATATTAAAATGTCGTGATTTATCCTGCAGCCCGTGCTTCTTAATCGAACCCAGGCAAGAGATTGATGGGAGTCTTCAGAGCTCTGAAACTGATGTCTCTGCCAACAAGAAGAGGGCAGCCAAAACGCAGAGAACAAATTAAGGTTACCTGCAAGACGGCTGGAGAGACAGGGCCTGATGATCGCAATATATAAGGCCTTGGCAACCAGGCTGTGTATATGCCCTCTCTCCCTCTTTAACTCTCTCTCTCTCCCTCTCCCTCTCTCTCCCTCTGACAGATTTTAACCAAATAGCAGCAAACAAGCAATTATTTCTGGCAGCCCGAGCCCATGGTTCCCTTCCAAGAAAGCGAAAGAGCAGAGTGTGAGGGGGAGGATGAAGTCACCCTCGCAGATGGGATTTAAATCAATATTACATTATATGTCCTTATTTATTAAAAGAAGAAACAGGAAACCAACCCAAAAAAGGGCCTGAGAACGTTTAACACTGCTCCACAGTGATGAAGTAATTGCTTTTAATATATATGCCCCCCTCCACTCCAGCAATGCTTTAATTTCCTCCCCCCCCACTCCAGTGTCCTATTTAGGTGCTTGAAGTCACAGTGATATTTGGTGTATAAAATAATACCTACAGGAAAAAAACATGTAGCTGTCAAGCGTTGAGGCCTAACAGAAACCATCTGGAACGGAGTTTAGATAAAACGCTCTCTGAGTTATGCTGACAGAGAGGAAGAGGAGGGAGATGAAGAGTCCAGGGAAAAGAGAAGCAGATGCACTGATACTGAATGTTAAGTGACAGACTTATGAATAACTCCTAGATGTGGTATGAATTTAGTCAATATACCGCTGCTTCGCTCATTTTAATGGGAAAAACCCACCGTTATCTACCACAGTAACAGGCACAAAGCGTTTTTACATAACAAACAGCCTAAAATGCACAGGGGAGTAAATTTTTGCTCTCTGCAAGCAAAGTTATTACAATTGTAAGTTATTACAGTTCACTACGAACCGAAGTGAACTATGATAGTGTAGCTTTCATCATTGAAAGGGTGTAGTAATACATCACAGTGTGATTAGGCCAGTGCTAATGCACTTTCCAGGTCCTTCCTCCGCGTGCAGTTAAAGTGGACTTGAGGTCTGTTCTCCGTGTGTAGTTAAAGCTTAGCGGCAGCACAGTCTGCACAGTTCCCCCAGCTTGGGAACAACCTGACTGCCACTGTGACTAGTCCCTGCACAATGTTCAAGTCACCACAGAAATCTGAAAACTTTGCTTTTAGTTTATTTTTGTGGTAAATAATACACTAAAAGCCTTTATTCTGAAAACGAAATGACCGCACACATACTGTGGCCTTGTGGGGTACCAGGGTGCTGCGTGAGACAGGGTTATACTCTGTATTATTAGGTTACTGTACTGTATATATGTTACTGTACTGTGAGACTCTTAGCCCTCTGGATCCAGAAGTTCACACGTTTACCCTAACAGAGTGTCATACTGGAGGCGGCACAGAACCAAGAAAACATGCAGACAACCGCCAGGTTTCTATGGTGATTGACGGCAGCATGGTAGGAAGGGTAAGGCATGTGCTCCTTCCTCCACCAACCTCCCTGATCGTTTAGTAATGTCTAGATGTCTAGCCCAGAGACGCTATTCAGAAAGGAACTGCACTGTATTCTGTGTTTAACCATTTAATTCATCTAAATCTAAAGGCAATCTAAAGACAAGCTGTTTTGAGTGAGTCTGTGAGGAGGAGCCCTGTTAGGGACTGGGATTATCCCCGTAGTCCCTGTTGGGAGGGCTCCAGGCCTGCAGTCATAACATGCACTTTCACTAGACAGACATGCAATAGCAAGTCATTCCTGGTATCACATGAAATATCTGCTAACAACATTAAAAGTAAGCATGCAGACAGACGCTCAGGGGTACACATACAGAGAGACAGACAGACACACACACACACGCACACACACACACACAGTGTTTCCTTACCTGTGGTTGGGATGATAGAATGACCACAGGCCAACAGCACATGGGAGAGGAAGAGAAAAGAGAAACCATGATCAGAATGGTGATTGCAACATGGCTCTCTGTCCTCCAGAGCTGTGTAATACTTCAGGCTGGTGTCTGGCGTTAAGTGGAGCTGTGGAGGGAAATGAAAGGGCTGGCTGGCGTCGCTCGGAGGCGGCGGGTGAGAGAAACGCGCCAGTACGTGTGTGAGTGTGATAGCGTGTCTGTGGCGGTGAGGGCCTGCGTGTGAGCTACAAATCTTAATTGGGTCTTTTGTTTTTTTGCGCCATCTGTGGCTTATCAATGCTGGGGAGAAGCAGAGTGCTGCACAACATAAATTGCTTTCACTTGGTTAAGAGCCGTTTGCCTCGGACTTACGTGGTCGGAGGGAAAGAGAGATCTGCACTGTCTCACGGTTTCACACGGACTCTGTCCCACACAAACAGTCCACAGCCCCGACTTTACTCGGAGGAGGGCCGGATGTGCAGTTTAGGTGCAATTACGCACTCTTCAATCCTCCAGCAGCGCGGTGCGTCGTGGAGAGGCCGTCCACCGCACGGCCGTCCCAGCTGTTTACAGTGGCAGGCGCTGCCGGGGATTTACTGAGCAGAGAAAGCCTTGCGCGGAAAAACAAAGAAAGAAAGAAAAGAGGATAGAAAATAAGAAAGGAGGAGGAGGAGGAACGTGAGAGTGTCCCGCGCGGCTTCGGAGACGCCGAGGTGGGGGCGGTCTGGAGCCGTGACCCACAGACAGGCGGGGGAGGGGTGCAGCAGAAGAGGAGAAAGTGAGAGGGGGAGAGGGAAGCGTGGTTGTTTTAACCTCTGACCTCGGCACACTTCACACACCCACCCACCAACCCGAGCAGGGGCGGCGGTGCATGGGCCACTGAGGGGACACTGCCCCCAACTACTCACCCCAACCACCCACCCCAACCACCCACCCCGGCCACTCACCCCAAACCCCCCACCCCAGCCACTCACCCCAAACCCCCCACCCCAGCCACTCACCCCAAACCCCCCACCCCAGCTCCTCACCCCAAACCCCCACCCAAACCCCCTACCTTTGCCTTGTATATATTCAATGTATTGTTTTTCAGCAATGCTTACCATGGACCAACTTGTAACGGATCATGTGAACTTATTTCATTTCTTTACAGACCCTGAAAGCCAAGTATAGCCTTCCTCCCTTGTCTGTCACTGGCAACTCAGATAACCAGAGAATGAAACAGTGTCCCCAACTTCCACAGGAGGTAAGTGTGTGTTTTCTGTATTTCTTTGTCCTGTTAATAACAAATTCTAATGACTAATTCTAATGACTAATTCTAATGACTAATTCTAGTGACTAATTTCCCATTCTCTGTAGAGGAAATGGATATGACTGAAAGACTAATTTCATTACACAGTGCAGTTGGCCCAGTCGGCCTTGAGGTCTTTGCGGGTGTGTGTGTGTGTGTGTGTGTGTGTGTGTTTATCCGCTCTATTCTTTTTGGCAGGGCTCTGTTTAACCCGTTGAAATCCATTTGGGAAGGCCAGCACAGAGGGAAAGAGAAGGCAAGATGGTCTGAGAGTTGGAAATGTGATACAATTCTGCAGAGAAATGTCAGACAGCTTCCTCTCACACCCCTGCGCTATTCTTGTCTTCTTCTCTATAAACATGTGTGACCCTCACATACGTACATGCACACACACACACACTCACACACACACACACACACACACACAGAGATGCATACAAAATTTGCACACAACACATACATACAGACACACTCAAGTATACAGACAGACACACTCATGTACACAAACATTCTTACTCAGGTAAATACAGATACACATATTTGCAGTCAAACTAAAACCAACAACCAGCACACCAATGCACACAGACCACAGTCGCAAAACAGCAGGGCCAATTTGCAGTTTAATACCCTGCATGTAATTTTCCAATGAATTATGAAGACAGAATTCTGCTTATTTGTCATTAAGTGTAGTTGAATGTGACCATGGACAGACCAACACATCTGATAATCAAATGTTTCCTTCTCACTGTCCCCCAGGCATGTGTGGGAGGAGCCCAGGCTGGGAGGCTGGCCTGGGGGCTGATGGGGGATGGAGGGGGTGGAGGGGGTTTGGTCAGAGGCAGAGGGAGAGGGCCAGAGGCTGTTTACAGCCAGCACATAACTGATCGTATCTGCTGACGAGGAAAGGGTGGTGTGCAGAGAGAGTGATTTAAACACACAGAGGGCTAGTGAGAGGGAGCAAGTGAGAAACATTGCCAAACAGAGAGAAAGAGAGAGAAACAGAAGGAGAGAGAGAGAAATCAGAGAAACAGAGAGAGAGAGAGAGAGAGAGAAGCAGAGAGAACAAGAGAAAAAGAAACAGACAGAGAGAAACAGAAAAACAGAAACAGAGAAACAAAGAGAGAAACAGAGAGAGAGAGAGAGAGAGAGAAAGAGGGAGAGAGAAGCTACTGTAACTACTGTATATAACATAGTATATTATCAGGTAATGTGAATGTCAGATTTAATAAGATACAATAATATATTATTGGTTGAAGATTGTTGTGGGTGGGGCCAGGGTGGGTCAGAGGTTGGGGGAGTGGCATGGTGTGCGTGGGTAGAGGGGGGAGGGGCGGGACAGGGTTACATCTGGCTGAGCTCGTTCAAACATGCCAGTGATTTAAGTGCTGATAGGGCTGAGTGGGCCATACCACACACAGCACACCAGCACTTCGCTACACAGGCCGGACCAATGGCGAATCAGCACAGCGATCAGCGCTGCTGAGACCCAGTGGACAATGGACAAATCAGGAGGAAGTGCTGATGAGGACAGAGGGGAAGCCATGGATGAAGATGCCCGTGAAGGTGAGCATGTTTGGGTCTGCATGGGTGTGCAGGGTGGGAGTGCTGAGTGATCGTGTGAAAACGCTCCTCCCGGACACTCATTAAACCCTGCTTCATTTCATACTAATGTGTCATAAGTGCAGTGTTACTGTAATTAAGCTCTCAAAGCCCTGCTGTAATAGAGATTACCTTCGGCATTACTATGGGAATACATCATGCCTTAAAAGAAAAATGCTTAAATGTGTGTGTGTGTGTGTGTGTGTCTGTATTGCACAAGTGCACAGCCATAGCTCCATCACATCTACCATTCATACATACCACAGCTAGCTGACATACACTCTTTGTCCACACACACACACACACACACACACACACAAATATACACACACAAAACACAATAAACACAGCTGGAGATTCGCTAGAAAAACCTCCCCCTCCCCCTCGGCCCGATGCTGCTAATGAGCCCTCCCTCTGCCTGCCCGGATCTGCCTCTCCTCACATGGGCTCCAGTTTCCACTCTCCCAGGCCTGGCAGAGGGGCTCCGTGTCAACCCAAGGGCCAAAATGGCTGGTGTGTAGTAGGGCTGGGGGGGTATGAATGCTGCAGTCAGGTTTGAGGTGGGCACCGAGGCCACTGGCGTAATGAAGATAATGAATGTGGTTCCGCTGTGATCATACAGCAGACCGCAACGAGAGACAGACGCCTCCCACACACACTGGGGGAAGAGCCGTGGCCAACGAACACACACACACACACACACACACACACACTGGAGAGAGAGCCGTGGCCAACGAACACACACAGCCACCAGAGCCCCTGCACACACACACACACACACACACACACACACACACTGGAGAGAGAGCCATGGCCAACGAACACACACAGCCACCAGAGCCCCTGCACACACACACACACACACACACACACACACACACTGGGGAAGAGCCATGGCCAACAAACACACAGTTACTACACATACACACACACACACGCATGCGCACTCACACACACACACACATGCGTGCACATGTGAGCACACTCAAATATACTGTCAAGTGCTTTAAATATACTTTATAAACGAGTACTCAGAAGAACAGCTTCCTACTACACAAATGTATACATGCACTAGTGATATATAGGCATACGTACATACATATAAATATGTGGCATGTGCTCTCCCTGTTTCTTGTGGATACACACATACACACACACACACACACACACAGAAAGCCTTTCAACTGTGAATGGTTTAGTTTCTTTACACCCTCCCGCCCACCGACTCCCACACCCTCTTCCTTTCTGCCCAGTTCAAATCTAAACAAAAGAAACATCTGGTCTCTCTCTCCTTCTGCCTGCCTCTTTCTCTCTCCCCATCTCTCCCCATCATCCCTCTCCATCTCTCTCTCAGTCTCTCTCCCCATCTCTCATTCTCTCTCTCTGTCTCTATGTCCATCTCTCCAGCCCTCTCTCTCCGTTTTCCAACTTCCCCTCCTCGGTGGGGTAGAGGGTCAGAGATGGAGCTGTGATGTAGGATTAGATTGAAAGGCTCAATACTACAACACTTAGTTGAATCTCTATGGTGGAAAGGCCACCCTACCATGAATGATTCGTTAGTGTAATGCCATTTGCAGGCATTATAGCACACACTGCAATGTTTGTCTTCCCAACGCCTCACTGTGTATGCAGTCGGCCTTCAGCATCAATACGCGTAACGTAGCGGTGATGTGTGAAGAGTCTGTCTAATCAAAGCCTATTTACAGAAAGGCAACTGTAATAAGAAGTTACTTTGAAAAATAAATATCATATTGGAAAGTACTGGTATGTTGTTCTGTTGTTTGCTTTCCTCTCTGGGTTACAAAGAACATCCATGTGAATGCTCTGCCCTTTCACCACACACACACACACACACACACACACACACACACACGTACACAAGCGCACACAAGCGCACATGCGCGCACACACACACACGTACACACACGCACATGCGCACGCACAAGCGCACATGCGCGCACACACACACACACACACACACACATACACACACACACACACGTACACACGCACGCACATGCGCGCACAAGCGCACATGTGCGCACACACACACACACACACGTACACTCACACTGGGTCACTGGCAGGAAACATGTCAAATTAAAGTCAGATTCACCAGCTTTTTAGGAACTCCCAAGACCGAAAGCCACAGACATGCTGACGGGAATCCTCCTCCTGACACACACTTGGAAACGCCAGTTGAGACTCTTTGGCCTCAAGGAGTGTGTGCGTGTGTGTGCGTGTGTGTGAGTGTGGTTCCTTGCTTAAGACAATGCAGCCTAAAAGAAGCAATGACAGTGGCTGTGTGACAGGTCAAGATGCTGCGGTGCTCTGACCATGTGTGTTTGTGCATGTGTGTGTGTTATATAGGTGCAGGTGGGGATCTAAGCACACAGGTCAGCCTGAGGTCAGGTCCTCTTCTCACTCCTAGCACATCTGGAGCTGAGGTGCTATTATTACACGCCAGCGTTCTCACTCCCCGCCCCTCCCCCGCCTCTCAGGCCCAGCCCCGCCCCCCCCCCAGTCTGTTCTCCTCTTTGATATAAAAACATTCCTCATCCCCAGTACTGCGCTCGAGAAACCTGCTGCTTACTGTCAGAGCCTTAAATTGATAGCAAATGTGAGGACAGATTTCTCTCTCTCTCCTCCTCTCACTCACTCCCTCCCTCTCCCTCCCTCCCTCCCTCCCTCCCCTCCCTGCCTCCCTCCCTCTCTGGCGTGTGGGTCGAGGGTACGTGGAACATTTTCTTGGCTGCACTGCACTCTGTTTTTATGTTTCTGAAGGTGTTTTCTTTTACATTGAAGCCCCATGTGTTTTTGTAGAATTGATGGGGGAAAAAAAGAGCCTGAAGTGTAAGAGTCTCCTTTGGTGGACGTATGAGTCATAGACTTAAAATAAAAAAGAAAAAGAAAGGCAAAAAAGTATCCATCTACACACGCGCATGCGCCATGCATGCACGCGCGCACACACACACACACACACACACAGAGTACAGGGGATATGTTCCAAACCTGGCTATCCTCAGCGGCCTGTGCCTATAAATCATAACTCATTTTCCATATTATGGGCCATCACGACTTTCCTTAGCGCCTTCTTTGCCAAAGTACACGCTGAGTTCCTTAGGCTCAATATAGAATCCATCATCATCTTCTTGAGGGCATTTTGGATGGAAACATAACCTTTGTTCCTAAACCATCGAAAAACCTTTAAATGAAATGCTTAAAATAAAATTAAATACTTACTTCAATTACAAATTTCTTCTATTACACTCGCACTGGTTGAAGTTTGTCAGTTTTTTTTTTTTTTACTAGCAGTTCAGTTTTTTTATATGGTGGATGATGATTTGAAACCTCAGTATAACACATGTTAGCTTTCACCTGAAAGGGGTTATTGAGCAATTTGTTCCTATCAGCACTGAATCTGGTGTGTGTTGTATGTTTTCTCTGCAGTGTGTGTGGGTTCTGAATGGGTTCCTGCTGGCCCCAGGGCCCACGGAGGAGCGAGGGGCCGGCGAGGCTGGTGGACGGGGCCCGCGTGTGTGTGTGTGTGTGTGTGTGTGTGTGTGTTGGCCAATGCACAGCATTCCACGTGTCTTTGTGAGCTCCTCAGCTCTGACCTCAGGAGACTGAGGCCAGCATCACAGGCAGGTCCGGCCCCATGGCCTCTCTATGGTCATGAGACCTGCTCGGACTCCCCCATTGGTCAGGACATTTCTGGAAGGCGCGTGGGGCTGTTATATGCTAGCTGTCTTGTAAAGTGTTAAGTTAGAAATGATTGTCATGTGGCAAAAATGCATAAGTGTACATGATTTACATTAGGAAAAGGTATGTGGCATTGTGGAGAGCAGTGTGTAATATAACAGGAAACTTTAAAACATGATGCATGTTCGAGTCTTGCCCAAAGCAAAATGACTCATAGAAAAGTAGAGCTATGTCTAAAAGTGCAATGTATCTTTGAATCAATTTGAGATGTTTGTGGTTTTTTTATTTAACAATATAAAAAATTTAAATTACATTTTCTTCTTCGATGGCATAATTTTGTCCAGGTCAAAAAAAGTTCTTATATATCCTATAGATATCTTATATATCTTATATATCCTATAGATATCTTATATATCTTATATATCCATTCTTAATAATAAATTAACTAGCTGGTGACAGCCGGTTGTAGAATAAGTAAGACTGGTCAAATACATTTTCTCAGTTATTCAGAGTATTTGATGAATGGCAAAGTTACCCTAACAGAGCAAATTTAGCCTTGGGACTTTCCACGTAATAAGCAATCAGGAAGTATTGAGTTAATTACACAGGCAAGAAGCATCACAGAAAATTCCTTCTTTCTCCTAGAGAAAGGAACCCCACCAGCGCACAGCGAGTGAGCCGGGCCGAAGTGCTGGTGCGGTTCAGGTCCACTGAACAGTTCCAGCCCGGTTAGTGCGTCATTCCACCAACCAGCTCAAATTATGGGCTAACAAAGCTAGTCACGCTAACGCCGGCTTCATGCTAAAAGTGTTAGGCAGACTCGGTGGAAATCGTTCTTCTATATTCTGACCTAATGCACATGCCTGGGATCAGTTAGTCCCTATGGTTTAGTTTTAGTGTCCGGTCTTCCCGAGAGTCAGCAAGTTTGAATCCTTAGGGTTATGCGGAAAGCTTTAAAAACGTCTGGAGAATACATCGGCTTCTGGAGAATGCATTGGCGTCCATACAGCTGTAGTTTATGAGTGTACCTTTATCACCCAGAGTACACATATCATATCACTGGGGATAAGTACGCATGAGATGAAAAAAAACTGTTCCAGTCCATCTTTGCAAAAGCTTAGTGTATATGTTGAACTGCTGTCTGAGGACATTTTGTTTAATTCAGTTTGAATGACTTGCAGACTTTTCAGGACACGAGCAACAGACATGGTCCATACTGCTGGGGGAGGCAGAGGCAATGCTGAGAACGAATACAGCAAAGCATTTACGTGTCATACCGCGCATAAGCAAACTGACACGGAAATACATAACAGATGTGATCAGAGAGACAAAGAGAGCAAGAAAGAGATCAAGAAAAGATTCCTGATACTGTTAGTCATGAAATCTTCGAAAAAGCCCCCATCAATCAAATCCCCCCTGCCCTTGGCTCCTCCTTTGTGACCCTGAACTCACCTATGCGAAGACACACCCCATACTTCGCGCTTCGAGCGCACACACACACACACGTACACACAGAGCGAGACACAAGGAAATTTTTACCTTGATTCACCTCAAGGGAGCAAGGAGGCGGGGCCACAGACCTGGCAGTATGGGAACAGTCAGGGCCCACGGGCTGAGCGCTCCAAACTGGCTCGACCTGCCGCGTCCTCACCTGCTCTCAGGCAGGCGACACCCTAGCTGTCTCCTCTGCCTGTCTCTCTCTCTCCCGCCCTCTCTCTCCTCTGCCTGTCTCTCTCTCTCTGGCTGTCTCTCTCTCTCTCTCTCTCTCCCTCCCTCTCTCTCCTCTGCCTGTCTCTCTCTCTTCCTCTGCCTGTCTCTCTCCCTCTCTCTCTTCTGCCTGTCTCTCTCTCTCTCTCTCTATCTCTGGCTGTCTCTCTCTCTCCCTCCCTCTCTCCTCTGGCTGTCTCTCCCTCCCTCTCTCTTCCTCTGCATGTCTCTCTCTCCCTCTCTTTTACTCAAACATTCTCTGTCTCCGTCTCTCACTCACACACCCTTTCCTGTCTCGTCGGTATAAACCTGCTCTTCCTCCATTGTTGCGACACATCAGTTTAGCCGTCGTGCCCCCCCTCACCGCGGCAACGACCTTGTCTCACTCCGTGCTCCCTGTCCCTAAAACTCATCACCCAATCAGAGCTGTTTGCGGTGAGCTGGTCGGCAATAGCGTGGAGTTGTAGCGTTTAATAAACTGGGCTCAGTGCTAGTGAACGATGGTGGCGAGTGTGTGTGCTCCCGCAGCACATGGGCGGGGCGAGGCGTTCCCTGAAGGAGCTCGCTCCACCCCAGCAGGGCAATGGGTGATGTGAGCACCCCATCGCTGCGAAGCACACATAATCAGCGCTGGCCAGACAACTTGGAGCAGAACAACGTGGCTTGCAGACAGAGTGGTCTGCTCTTTCACCAAATCACTTCAGACATATGTGTGTGTGTGTGTGTGTAACAGCAGCAGACTTTCCAAGCTTAAAGCAACAAAAATTCTCTCATGTGAGCAGTGTGACAGAGGGGTGTAGGTAGAAGAGAAAAAATATGATGGGGTGGGGGGGGAGACAGGGAAGCATGTGCACGACCTGCGTGTGAGCATGTGCACGACCTGCGTGTGAGCATGTGCACGACCTGTGGAGGACTGATCGAGTGGGAAGACTGAAAGCCAGAAAGGGCTGGACCAAGACAGAGAAAGTGGCTTATAACGGCCATAATGAGAGGACTCAGTCCCACCCGCTGACCACATCAAGGCTGTAGTAATGACATGGCGGCAAACTCACAGACTTGATGGACTGAGTGTGTGTGTGTGTGTGTGTGTGTGTGTGTGTGTGTGCGCATAAATGTTCAGGAATAGTTACTTTGTGCATACACATGTGTTAACATGTGTCTTGTATAAACCCCTATTTAACATGCATGTGCATATCCTCTTGCAGCTGAAAATCACTGCTTACTTAATGTCACTTTGGGAAAATGTACAGCAAAGCTGCTGTGAAAACATTTATACCAGCTTGTTAAAGCTAGTAGGAAAACTGCAATTACTGTCAGACTCTCTCATCATATATTTACAGTCAGGTGATGCACACAGATGGGAGAGTTGGGAAGAAACTGTGTGTGTATGTGTGTACCCCTGGAGTATATACTGTCCCTGAAGTATACCTTTGAGTGACAAGTATATATAGCATATTAAGACTTCATTTCTGTGAACATGTGAGAGAAAGAGACAGAGAGAGAGAGAGAGAGATAGAGAAAGAAATAGAGAGAGAGTCAGACAGACAGAGAGAGAGAGAGAGAGAGAGAGAGAAGCTTATGGAGAATGCAGGATGCGCCATGAACAGATGTCCTCTTCGGAAATGTCACAGCCGTGTCCACTACAGCTGGCTCCTGTGTACGTGAGTGTGTACGTGTATTTGTGTTTTTGTGCGTGTGTGTGTGTGTATGCGTGTGAATGACACAGACTGATTTACAGACAGAGAATGAAGGGGAGTTTTAGAATCAGGGTACAGCCTAGCCCAGTGGTCAAGCATCTCTACAAAACTGAATTCCAAGCCAAATATCCAAACCCATGCAAAACTGTGTGTGTGTGTGTGTGTGTGTGTGTGTGTCAGTGTGAGTTTCTATGGCTTTATGCCCTAATGTGATGAACTGCATGTGTAAGACATGATTGTTTACTAAGCAAACCAGAGAGAAAGAGACTATAAGGGCAGTGGAGAGAGTGAGGGAATAGAGAGACAAGAGAGGGAGAGATAAAGAGAAAGTGAGAGGTAATAGAGAAAAGAGTGAGAGTGAGATAAACAGAGAGAGTGAGGGAATAGAGAAGAGTGAGAGATAAAGAGAGAGTGAGGGAATAGAGAAAAGAGAGAGGGGGAGAGAAAAAGAGAGAGTGAGACTGAGGGAAGGAGGAGAGAGAACAGGAAAAATAGAGAGGGAATGGGTGAAAGGGAGGGAGAGGGAAAGTGAATGAGAGAGGGAGAGAGGGAGGGAGGGAAGTAGAGCACTGTAGTGTCTGGAAAAGGGAAAGGAGGAGAGTAATCCTGCTCTTTTTCACAAACACCTTGTGAAAGAACGCAACCACAAAGGCCCTCTGTGTTAAAGAGCAATTGAAGCAGAGGTCTAGCCAGGACAACACCCTGGAGACAGTGGGGGGGAGGGGGGAGGGAAATGTTTTAAAGCTGAGAAACATCTCGAGTGACTCACCATGGAGGGGAAGCGGAGGGCAGTGTGGGCCCCTTGGTCTCGCGTCACATTATCTAACGTTGGAAAATAAAACTACGAAGACGGAGGAGCGACACAGCTGAGAGTAAGCTGGACTTTCTGCTCAGGCATTAGACACACTCTCCTAAACTTGTCCATCTTAACTTAACGGCCATACACTTTGGAACCAGTGCTAGTACTACTATAAAGGTTGTCACCAGACAGTATCAAAGCTGTCCTACCGCAACACTGAAGTAAAAGTACAACAATGATGTCATGTGCTGTAGTAGCTTCTTCTGAGGTTCAGTGTTGCTAGAGATATCAGATATATTGTCCTGGGCTGCTAAGAATGAAGAATGTTAGTGTACTGTGCTGCATGTGAAGTTACTGAGCAGCAACTCACTCCATGTGATGCAGGTGGTATATTGGTATATCTTAGAAGTATTAATACTGGTGTATCTTAGTAGTAGTAACACTGGTAGACATTAGTAGTAACAATGTTATAATATTAGGAGTAGTAACACTGGTGAATCTCAGTAGTCATATCAATTTAGGGACGTCACAATACCAGAAATGTATTAGTCGATACCAATACCACTAAAATTCTATGATTCCTCATATCAATTTCAATACCAATACAAAATATAAACCAATTAAATGAATGTATGTCAACATCAAGGTTTTTATTTATAAAGGGTCTTCCAGCAAAAAAAGTGTGATTTGGTTAACAATTGCAGCAAACACTTTGGTTCTACCAAGTAGGAATGATTTTATGTACACACAAAAGGCTGCTGTGCACACAGTCTGCTAATAGCATATTAATATTATGAGCAGGAACACAGAGTAAACTCTGTTTATGTTGCTTTTTAAATAAGTTTTTACTACTACATCACTGGTTAGTAACTACTGCAATGTTAGACTAAGCACGCTGACGTTAGCTGTTTGTAAATGTTGCATGCCGAACAGTATAACAAGAGCTAGGAAAATTTGTGGTTGTTCCTCCTTTAGTGACAAATGTTTTCAGACACTGTTTGCATAATGGCGCTGTCCATCATTTGACCCTGGTCAGACTCAAACGCAAAATATTTCTATAAGAAACTTTCGATTTATTTATTTTTTTTTTAGTTGCAGTGGACCTGTTCCTTCTGTTCCTCGTGTTGGTGGTATGGTTTTAGTGTCCCTGGCTTAATAACATGTAATAATAACGTTATTATGCTGCCCTTGTGTGGTCTGGGAGATCTTTGAAACGTTCGGTACCTTCGACACCACAGGAAACGAGAACCGTAACACTTTCAGAATGTTCATATCGACTTGGCACCAAAGTATATTTTAGGAGCAGTACCACTGGAATGCTAACACAGTGGCATCCCCTCGACAGCTACAGTGGTATCGCCGCCTTAACAGTACCATCCCTTTTACAGCGGCATTGAACATATACAACGGAACTTCATGGCACCGGCAGCATGAGGATCTGAGGACACGTCACTCAGCTGCCGACTGCATTTCCAAAGATGAAAGATGAGATGAATATGCTGTGCTGCATTTTCAGCATAGTTAGAAATAGCCACGTAATACAATGGCAGCGGACGATCACCTTTCACTGTATGCAAATAGCGTAACTATATCCTAACTTTTCATGCTTTACCGGTAGATCCACCTGACAGATCTCCTTGGTGACTGGTGATTAAATATCTAGCCACTTCCACTTCTTATTCAACACAGCCCAACAGTCTAGCCCAAGCTACACGTTTGGTGGAAACTGGATTCATGAGGAAAACACGTCAAGATTTTTGTGTTGAGCTGTTTATATAATTAACATGAGTTAATGTCTTAACTTTGACATATAATGTGAGCAACCTGTGCCAAAAAAACACACGTCACTCCATCACTTGACATTTTTGCTGCAAGAAATGTGCACAATCACATTCGATGTTACAGCTGGCTGGGAGTTCATTCAAAAATTATACAGGAGAAGAATGAAAACCCTCTTTTGCAGAGAAGCTAATATACAGCCATGGGGAACCTCTACAGAATACTCAGATGTTCCCTGCAAATCAACACCCCCACATATGTCAGTCAAATATGGGACCTCAGGAATGATAAATTCAGATGTTGAGAATAATAAACGCATAAAGACTAGTGTGAAATGCTGGAGGCAGTGGTGTAGATGGTGGGTGTAGGGTTTTGGTCATGGTGGTGGTTGTGAGGGGGGGCTGATTTTTTTTTTCTGAGCCATAACCACAGATTTAAGTCTATACACAAACCAGAGCAGCACAACATAATAGAGTGAGAGAGAGAGCAGGCGAAACGACAGAGAAACAGGGGGAACAGACAGAGGGAGAGAAAACGAATACACAGACGAAGTAGAGCACCTCAGATTAGCACAAATATTCAGTGGCATTGAACAAAAGTGGAAGTCTGCCTCTCTGCTAGGGTTGGGGTTAGCACAGCAGAGCGCCAGAACACTGCCCAGACGCCGCTGACACAGGGGGCCTCCTCTGACCCTGTATACACAGCACACATAAATGCCCATTTCAGGAGTGTGTTGTTTTCATGCTAGGAAGCCTTTTTGTTTTTAGCCATCACGATCACAGGTTGATACCATAGAAGGCTATGATATGCAAATGAGTCTCCTGAACTTCATAACATGTTTTATCGGTTATATCAAACATTGGTTCACAAGCGTGACTGATGTCACTGATGACACACGGGTGATGTCATATGTTCTGTGGGTGATAAATCACAAATGTCAGATAATCCGTTTAAGAACAATCCAAATGATTTTGACCTGATAAACGCAGGTCAGTTACTCACATCAGTGGGTTTCACTAAACTGCAAGGCACAGCGCGAGTGCAATATGCAACAGTACAGCACAAATCTACACTGTGCTGCCAGGTCTGTAAGGTCCTTCTGCTGCCACCGGCTTAGACTAAACATGCTCCAGTTTCTCCTCCAGAAATGTTGATTGTTTTTTTTCCTTTTACGCGAGTTCAGAAGAGGGAACCATAAAAATGCACGTACAATCTGTGCTTACTATATGGTCACAGCGTCGATCTGAACTCTCCCGAAACTCCATCACGTAAAGCAGCAGCAGATGGACAGGTGAGCGCTGCTCAATCTGGAACCAGTGACGAGAGCAAGTGGACCCCACAGGCACCTACCCTCCCAACCCAGCAGCGCTTCTCTCGCCTGCGGGCGGCAGCAGCCAGGCGAGCCCCAGGGGGCAGGGCCTACTATGGGAGTCCTGGGTCCCATCTGTGCTGGCGGAGGAGTGCGGGGAGTACACAGACCCCCAGCATCAGGTGTGAAATGGGGTTCAGGTGTGGTAAAGCGTGTCTGAGTGTGTGTGTGTGTGTGCGCAGCGTGTCTGTTGAGGGAGGAGGGGAGTCCAGTGGCTTGGCTCACATATGCTACTTTGCAGATGCCGTTTGTTGTGGCCTAGCCTTGCGCTGTGGCACACGTGTGCTCAACCACACACACACACACACACACACACACACACGCGCACACACACACACACACACACACACACACACGCACACACACGCACACGCAAACACACACACACACAAAACACACGCACACACAGGAAAGGAAAAACCCACACAAGCACACACACATGTACACACACACAAACACACATGCACACATAAACAAACAAAACACATGCACACACAAACCTCAGAACATTTTCCCATAGCACTGGTCTTCTACAGTAACACACCAGAGATGCTTTTAAAGAGAAAAGCAGATTGAGACTGAAAAAAGGAATGAGGAGTGAGCAGTGAGGAGTTAGCGGTGAGGGGTGAGGAATGAGCAGTGAGGACTGAGTGGTGAGGAATGAGCAGTGAGGGGTGAGGGGTGAGGAGTGAGGAGTGAGGACTGAGTGGTGAGGGGTGAGCGGAGAGGAGTGAGGGGTGAGGACTGAGTGGTGAGGGGTGAGCGGAGAGGAGTGAGGGGTGAGGACTGAGTGGTGAGGGGTGAGCGGTGAGGAGTGAGGGGTGAGGACTGAGTGGTGAGGGGTGAGCGGTGAGGGGTGAGGGGTGAGGGGTGAGGAGTGAGGGGTGAGGACTGAGTGGTGAGGGGTGAGCGGTGAGGAGTGAGGGGTGAGGACTGAGTGGTGAGCGGTGAGGAGTGAGGGGTGAGGACTGAGTGGTGAGGGGTGAGCGGTGAGGGGTGAGCGGTGAGGAGTGAGGGGTGAGGACTGAGTGGTGAGGGGTGAGCGGTGAGGGGTGAGCGGTGAGGAGTGAGGGGTGAGGACTGAGTGTTGAGGGGTGAGCGGTGAGGGGTGAGGACTGAGTGTTGAGGGGTGAGCGGTGAGGAGTGAGGGGTGAGGACTGAGTGGTGAGGGGTGAGCGGTGAGGGGTGAGGGGTGAGGGGTGAGGGGTGAGGGTGAGGGGTGAGCGGTGAGGAGTGAGGGGTGAGGACTGAGTGGTGAGGGGTGAGCGGTGAGGGGTGAGCGGTGAGGAGTGAGGGGTGAGGACTGAGTGTTGAGGGGTGAGGAATGAGCGTTGAGGAGTGAGGGGTGAGGGGTGAAGGGTGAGGACTGAGTGGTGAGGGGTGAGGAGTGAGCGGTGAGGAGTGAGGGGTGAGCGGTGAGGAGTGAGCGGTGAGGAGTGAGCAGTGAGGAGTGATGAGTGAGGTGTGAGGAGTGAGGGGTAATAATAACTGAAAAGAAAGGAAGAAAGAGAACTCAAAAATAATTATTTATGTAAGAGTAAAAAATATTTGTGCTTGGAAGAACTGTGAAACTGTGGGAGTGAAAGAGAACCAGAAATAGGAAGAGAGAAGGAAAGAATAGGGGAGTGTGTGTGTGTGTGTGTGTGTGTTTGTGTGTGTGTGTGAGTGTGTTTCAAGTCTGAGTAAGCTTGATGAAGGGAAACACACTGTAATTAAAGTCACTGCATAAAATTAGACAAAAAAAGAGAGCAAGCGTCCGCAATAAATCTGCTCTAATCACTGCACCTGTCCTGGCACAACAAACAACCTTGCCCTGTGTGTGTGTGTGTGTGTGTGTGTGTGTGTAAAGTCAAGCCAGATTAACGAAAAGCAGGGTGTGTGTGCGTGTGTGTGTATGTGTGTGTGAAGGTGTGAGACAGCACAGCGTGGCTAGCGGGTGGTGGCGGGTGGAGAGGGAGAGATGGAGGCTCAGGCCTGCTGGCACAGAGCAGCATCAGAGACCCAGTGCACAGCAGCAAGCAGCCACACAGATGTTCCCCCACTGGAGACCCGCCACCCCACAAACCCCTGGGGCTGTGTGTGTGTGTGTGTGTGTGTGTGTGTGTGTGTGTGTGTGTGTGTGTGCATGTGTGTGTCTGTTTGGATGAAAAAAAGAGATATGTAAATACTGAAATTTTCAGACCGCATTAGTTAGCTTTGGGCCCAGTTTCCTAAAAGCTTCAGAGTGTTACAACAGTCTCCAGTGTTAGTGAGACTGTTCAAAGCCATCATCACTCTCATTAAAATATGATTTTGTTTATGAATCATTACTTTGTGGTAGCTCAAGTTTCACATTACCATTCACTAAAGGTAGTGATTTTACAGATATATGTAATATATAAAATCACGTATATGTAATTCATATAATACAAATTGTTCAATTCATGAATTGTTCCTTAATCATAACAAACAATTCCATTAAATTATAAAAACAGTACACAAAGTAAGTTGCCTTGACCACTTTATACAGAGCATAACAGATTCCTTTCATGAACATGTACACACTGAAGATCTCGTCAAAGCCTGGTCTACTAGGTCATAGCCGCTGTAATGGGAGAGGCTAATATCCTTGTTTGTCTCCCGGCAGCCCCCCCCCCCCCGTCCAGCCCCCCCCGCCCAGGTCCCCCCGCCCAGGTCCCCCCCTGCCCAGGTCCCCGTCTCCTCTGGGTGGGTGTCTCCTTGCAGATGCACTCTGCTATAGATGCTCAGCTGCTCGGAAATGTGCCGGCTTAATTTATTTATTCCATTCCCATTAATTAGAACGTTTGCGCTGACAAAACAGGCAAAGGGATGCATTAGCACCTAGTTTACACCCCGGATCCCCAAGCAGGCATGACAAGCATGCCCTCATAAACACACACACACACACACACACACACACACACACCATGCACGTAGACACAGAGGAACTGTTACATCCATATGCTCACATACAACACACGCATGCATGCACACACACACACCACAACACTGGTGTTTTCACTAATAGGGAGTAGTATGAAGGTTTGAAGCAGCTGTGTGGCAACTGAGTTAAAGTATCATCTTAACACACGTAGCCAGTGCCCTTACCCTGCCCTTACTCTGCCTTTACTCTGCCCTCACTCTACCTTTACTCTGCCCTTACTGTCATTACTCTGCCCTTAATCTGTCATTACTCTGCCCTTACTCAGCCTTTACTCTGCCATTACTGTCATTACTCTGCCCTTACTCTGCCTTTACTCTGCCCTTACTCAGCCTTTACTCTGCCATTACTGTCATTACTCTGCCCTTACTCTGCCTTTACTCTGCCCTCCCTCACTTTGCCTTTACTCTGCCCTTACTCAGCCTTTACTCTGCCATTACTTTACTGCCATTACTGTCGTTACTCTGCCCTTACTCAGCCTTTACTCTGCCTTTACTCTGCCATTACTGTCATTACTCTGCCCTTACTCTGCCTTTACTCTGCCATTACTCTGTCATTACTCTGTCGTTACTCTGCCTTTACTCTGCCATTACTGTCATTACTCTGCCGTCACTCTGCCTTTACTCTGCCCTTACTCAGCCTTTACTCTGCCATTACTGTCATTACTCTGCCCTCACTTTGCCTTTACTCTGCCCTTACTCAGCCTTTACTCTGCCATTACTGTCATTACTCTGCCGTCACTCTGCCTTTACTCTGCCCTTACTCAGCCTTTACTCTGCCATTACTGTCATTACTCTGCCCTCACTTTGCCTTTACTCTGCCATTACTGTCATTACTCTGCCGTTACTCTGCCTTTACTCTGCCCTTACTCAGCCTTTACTCTGCCTTTACTCTGCCATTACTGTCATTACTCTGCCCTCTGCCATTACTGTTTACTCTGCCCTCTGCCCTTACTTTACTCTGCCATTACTGTCATTACTCTGCCCTTACTCTGCCTTTACTCTGCCATTACTCTGCCTTTACTCTGCCATTACTGTCATTACCCTTACTCAGCCTTTACTCTGCCATTACTGTCATTACTCTGCCGTCACTCTGCCTTTACTCTGCCTTTACTCTGCCATTACTGTCATTACTCTGCCGTCACTCTGCCTTTACTCTGCCCTTACTCAGCCTTTACTCTGCCATTACTCTGCCTTTACTCTGCCTTTACTCTGCCCTTACTCAGCCTTTACTCTGCCATTACTGTCATTACTCTGCCGTCACTCTGCCTTTACTCTGCCATTACTGTCATTACTCTGTCGTTACTCTGCCTTTACTCTGCCATTACTGTCATTACTCTGCCCTCACTTTGCCTTTACTCTGCCATTACTGTCATTACTCTGCCGTCACTCTGCCTTTACTCTGCCCTCTGCCCTCACTTTGCCTTTACTCTGCCCTTACTCAGCCTTTACTCTGCCATTACTGTCATTACTCTGCCCTCACTCTCTGCCTTTACTCTGCCTTTACTCTGCCCTTACTCAGCCTTTACTCTGCCATTACTCTGCCATTACTGTCATTACTCTGCCTTTACTCTGCCATTACTGTCATTACTCTGCCCTCACTTTGTCACTCTGCCTTTACTCTGCCTTACTCAGCCTTTACTCTGCCATTACTGTCATTACTCTGCCCTCCTTTACTCTGCCTTACTCAGCCTTTACTCTGCCATTACTGTCATTACTCTGCCCTTACTCAGCCTTTACTCTGCCTTACTCTGCCCTCCACGTACTCTGGCACCAGGCCCATTCCATTATAACAGCTAGATTACATTAGCTCCGTAAAACAAATAAAAGACAACAACAAAAAAGACCTTTTAAAATCGAGAGATTGAATAAATGAACCACGTCCTGCATTTTGCACATTCTGCTCCCTCGTGCGGCGGGATCGGCGGAGGGCCGCACAGCTACGGGGATGTGTGAGCCACGTGAAGATCAATCACGCCTCTCGTCAGGAATTAACCCTAGTGTACACCCCCTCACCTCTGTCAAATAGCAGCTCTGCAGACCCACATTCTCCCCTTCTCTCTCTCTTACACACACACACACACACACAGGCTCGGTCTCTCTGTGCAGGACAAAAGGGCGGCTCTGGGAGCTGCAGGAAGACCCCTGAGGAGAAGAAAGGCAGGGTGCTGGTGAGCAGCAGTGAATGGGGCCTTTTCACACATGCAGAGTGCTGTTTACCCTAGTGCAATAATGCTCCTCATTTTCCAATCATTATTCCCCTCACTCACACTGCTGCGATTAGTCTGTCCTGGCCCTCACTCCCACTGGCAGCCTTATTCTCTCATGCCCTCACACACACACACACACACACACACACACACACACACACACACACACGCACGCGCACACACACACGCACAAACACACACCATACCCATATGCAGAGATTAACAATGCCCTAACATAAATACAAACAGACTCACATCCACATGAACCTCATCTCATACCCATATGCAGAGATTAATAATACACGAACACAAACAGACACACTTACTCACACTCATATATACACACACACACACACACACACAGAACTGACAGCTACTCTGAGACGCATTCACAAACATTCCCACTGACATTAATAAGGTGCAATTTGCGTGCATGTGTGTGCATGTGTGCGTGTGCATTTCCCATCAGACTAGTCAAAGTCTTTGCACACTTCTCCTAATCTACCACACATGACCAACACAAAACAGGCCGCGCTTTAGCCCTGAGGGGCCCTGCAGTGCATGTGCTTCATACACTCACTGGGACACAGAAGGATTTATTCAAAAATAAACCCTTGGACTTGACTACACACTGTGTATACGATATGAGTAGCCATGATATAAGACTAGCACATAACTGTGTATACGATATGAGTAGCCATGATATAAGACTAGCACATAACTGTGTATACGATATGAGTAGCCATGATATAAGACTAGCACATAACTGTGTATACGATATGAGTAGCCATGATATAAGACTAGCACATAACTGTGTATACGATATGAGTAGCCATGATATAAGACTAGCACATAACTGTGTATACGATATGAGTAGCCATGATATAAGACTAGCCCTCGTCGGGCTTCCCCATGGCCACGTCTGCAGCAGCTACGTGAGATCTCGCTCAGGGCTGCCAAAGCCTCCATTTTGATTTCGAACATGGACACCATCATAGGGGATCATCTGCTGCAGGAATACAAGAGCTGTGTCTGCAACACACGGGGCTTCTTCTTCTGGGAAAAATAGCCGCAAATCATGCGACTTCACTGTTGCACAGTTTAAAAAAGAAAAAGAAGGAAAAAAGTCGAAGCGTTCAGGTTTTTCTTCACAAAAGCGCCGTTCCATACGCAGCGCGGAGAGACACGCTTGTCCTCCGTCTTCCTGCTGCGCTCCGAAAGAGGCGTCAAAACGGCACGCAGAGGAGAGGAAGAGAGAGACAGAGAGAGAGAGGGAGAGAGAAAGAGCTCTAAAGGGGGGGCATCAAAAGAGAGGAGGACAGGCAGGAGGAGAAGCAGGTTTACAAAACGAGAGTGACAGAAAGAAAGGAGGAGAAGGAGGCACGTTGGCAGCGGGAGCGAGGGCGGTTTGAAAAGCACGCAGGCCTGCCAGACAGGGCCAGCAGCAGGACCTCCCAGCGCACGCAGCCTTCAGTGTCTCGCCCGGCATCTCACGCCGTCTTCATTCTGGCCCTAGTCCGCTACATTATTAGCGGGGCTATTAGCCACGCTAGGCTGCCGTTAAGTCATCTCGGAAAAGAATTCTCTGGAATTCTATAGGAAGGTGTATGTGACTCCGGATGCTGTTGCTGTGGGTTGAAGCTTGGTTGTATTGGTTTGCCCTTTATATATATATATATATATATATATATATATATATATATAGTCAGACAGACAGAGAGAGAAATAGCACAGCCCAGAATGGACTCTGAGCAGCCTGTCCTGCTGTCCTGTCTCCCGTCCTGCATGTGGTAGAGGCAAGCCCCGCCCCCCCGCCTGCCTGCCCCTAGGTGCAGAACTGCCCACACGGTAACACAGTCCAGGGCAGCACTATGCAAGAGGAGGATTTATTCTACTTTGCATTAAAATGAATTTTATTTAATAATAAACAAATGGCAGCAAAAGTAAATAATTACAATTTCTAAATATTTGATATTTAGGTGCCCTGTTTTATCCTCACATGCGACTACACGATAGAGGAGCGCGTGCTTCACTCCGTTGTGGATGCGTGTTGAGGATGCTTTACATTACTGTTAAGTGTTGTATGAAGAAATTGTTTAATAGTCTCAAATTAACTAAAAGCAACTAAAATTAAGTCATTTATTTAGTGTCTCGAATCAGGAAATCAAAGGCGGAAATCAACATTTATATAAATCATATAAAAGAACACTTATTATAGAGTAAGTGCATTTGTAGCATTTTAAAAACAATTTCGACCAGAAAAAGACGTAAAGCACATAAAACCATATCGCTTCCTACAGAGTGGCGGTTTTGCGTCTTTTTTATTGATCTCTTAAAGCTGAAGTGGGCAGCAATAATGGGCTGAGTAGCTCTGGGCGCATGTCAGTCTGTCATTTCCGTGTTTCCTCCTCGTTCACATGCAGACGCACAAAGAGGAATGAGGAAAACCAGCTTCCAGAATCCAAGCGAGAACCGTTCGTGGCCCGAACGGTGAACTTTCTGCTTCCTGTGGCACAAACCCGACACCGAGAGCACCGCACCGTTAGCGAATCGGTCTGGCGTTTCGGCTTCAGCGCTAACGGGCCCATAATGGTGGGTGGGAGAGCCCCGGGAAAAGGCCTGCGTGAGAGGTTCACGCTAGCGGGCAGCGGGTTGTTTATTTCATCCTGGAAGGAGGTCCGGTACTGGGCGGCAGGGATGGCTAGCCGTGGGGCTGCTTCCGGGCTGGAGCAGCGGGAAGCTGCTCGCCGTCCAACGCACGCCACTCCGCCTCGTTAGCGGCCAAGACCATACGCGAGCGCTTTCTTCTGGCTGAAAGGCCCGCCGCCTTGGCGACCTTATCTCTCTCTTTGTTTCACGTCGAGTCTGAGGGACAAAACACGCTTGGCCTGAGTGTGCTGTGCGTAGACTTGGACAGGGACGCAGTTGTGGGGCCCAGATTCGCAGACTACACACACACTGGAAGACAGAAGCGCTCCGGAAACCAGACAAACCATTACTCAGACTGTGATTCCTCAGTCTGTGATTCCTCAGACTGTGATTCCTCAGACTTGCTCCGTACACAGACGCTTATGCGGGGCCGTGCTAAGACGCGTAGTGTCCTGCTCAGCTCACTAGGGAAGTGTTACGTTTCCCAGATATCGACACCTCTAAAGGTTGGTGAAATTATTCCAAGATCATTCAGTTAGTGTGAAAGATGGATTTCATGCATGACAAGACTTTAACACGCCATCAGTGTTCCTTTCTTTATGGAGAGGAAAGAAAAATACCACAACAAAACAACAACAGCTGTACTGCCTTTATTAGGCTAAATCTCTCTGTCACTGTCTGAGTGTGCCTCTCTCTCCCTCTCTCTCCACTGTAGTCTGACACCCTAAGCTGCCTCTGCACTGGCCCTGGCTCTGTTAGCCATGCGAGCAGACACATGTTCCTAACATGACTGTGTGAGAATATGAGTGCCATGAGAAGACTCACTCCAAATATTCCTGATGCTGGAGATGCTATCCATCACTTTTACACACACACACACACACACACACACACACACACACACACTCAGACAGCTCTGGACCAAACACATGAACCAAGCCATGCTGAACTACGAATAATATATGATCTGAGTGATCGTTTGCAAGTGAACTTATATTATGAATGCTGTTCTCATGTGCATAATCAAAAGAGGCTGAGAATTCTGTGTTATGGAAAGAGAGTTACAGAAAGCCATACTTCTAATTTAACAAGGTAAAATGTCTTGATGTCTTTAATTTTATTAAACACAGAGAACATAAGGTGCTAGGAAGGAAATTCTTCAGTATATACTTTTGTAGTTTTAGTCTGATGACACTTATCTAGCTCTCTCAGAACAATGAACATCAATGAATAGTAAAAATCACTAATAGTGCCCCTTTTACTATGGTACATGACCAGCATCTGAAAGGAAATCATCATTGGAGCGCACTGCCACTCTGTGACCTCAGCCAGACCAAACTGTGGAGCAATGCAAAGAGGATGAAACCAGACCGCGCTGTGGATCTCTGCTTTCCAAACACCCCCTCCCCACTCCCTCTGAATGCCCCTGAGGGGAAGGAGAGAGTGACTCTCTACGTGAGTGCGATACGACACGTGTGATAGAGACATCACGAGCAGCGGTAGGAGCGGGAGCGGTACAGGTCAAAGGGCACTGGTCAAAGAGCACAAATGAAAGGGCGCAGGGTACGGGCCACAAGCGCTGAGGGATTAGCAGAGGGAGGTCATGGTTAGGGAGAGGGAGAGCATGGGGACAGAGCGGCCAGTTCCTCTGAAAGGAGTTCGGCACGGGGGGGCAAATCTCACCAGCGCTCCGTGCCAGAGAACCGTGACATGGCCCAGTGTCGGCACCAGGCGGGACATAGAGTGAGCAGAGGTGTGTGCTCTTCAGAGGCGCTAGGGGACGTGGAGTTTGGAAACTACATTTAGAAATGCTTATAAGGACCTCAGACGTTTTGAGGAGAAAAAAAAATGGAGTCACATAAAATTAGAAAAAAGATATTCAAATGCATATACATTTCTGGTCCTAACACTGTACTGTTTATACCACTGCTAATATCAGTACTATTCTGAGGTGGTTTAAGTGCTACTCAAACACACGTTTTTAAATTCTTACCACTACTGTTTTAATTACATAATTTGAAAAGGCAGAGCAAATGAATAATATTTCTTCTTTTTCTTCTTTTCACTGACCTGTCATAAGGCCATTCAATTCAAATAGCTGTTTCAATTCAAATTAAATTCAAATAGCAAATTGTACTAATATTAACATCCATAAAATTGAAACAGAATTTTACTTTTCAAGGGCATTTCTATACTGCTTAAAAAATCATGTAATTTGCAGATGAAGACATTCCAGTAGCACAGTTAATGGGTAAGGAGTTAAGAAAGCAGGCTGTTGATGTGTGTGTGTGCGCATAATCACAAGACATACAGAGGGGACTCTTGGTAAGAGGCCTGTGTGTTTGTGTGTTTAGAGACTGTGGGACCAGAGGTGTGTGTGTGTGTGTGTGTGTGTATGTCACTGGGCTCAGTCTGTGGCAGGGTGCAGACGGGGTTGTTCTCTTCAAACAAGCTGGGAGACGGCCAGCTGTCACTATACCACCACCGCCACAATACATACCCCAATGAACACACACACACACACACACTCACACAAGATACAGTTACGCAGAAGCATATCATACTACAATTTGGCAAACACACCAAGTCAGCACCCCTTATTGAACTGACATACATACATATAAAAATATACCATATACCTTTATATATATATATATATATATATATATATATATATATATATATATATATACAGTGTGTATATATACAGTGTATATATATTTTGTAGTTTATAAGGAATGTAAATGAAATACTCTCTCTCTCTCTCTCTCTCTCTCTCTCTCTATATATATATATATATATATATATATATATATATATATATATATACACATAAATCTGAAGAAGATTCGAGGTAAATAACTTTTCTTGCACAACCGATGTCCAAAACGTCCTGTTTCTCTGGAAACGTTGCGTACTCTACAATTTTTAATCTCTCTCTCTCTATCTATCTATCTATCTATCTATATATACATACATACATACATACATACATATATATATATATATATATATATATTTATATTTATTTATTTTATTATTATTATTATTTATATAATTTCAGGTTTGCAAACATGACTGCAAATGAACTACCAGCTACAAAAATCCCACAAATAAATACATACATTAATTATTATTAATTAATTATTGTCATTATTGTTATTATTCTTGTTGTTATAATAATAATAAAAATAAGCAATCCAGAAAAATACAACCACAATCACAACTAACCCATAGCATGCAGCTCACAAATCATATCATGTTTGTCAACATTAACATCTGTTTGACCAACTCATTGCACTATTTGCATAATTTGACTATTTGCCACCAAAAGTACTTGATGCCTATAAGTGTCCATACGTGTGCGGGGTGTCCATGCGTGTTCGGGTGTCCATGCGTGTTTGGGTGATCATGCGTGTGCCCGTGCGAGCGCCCCACTGACCTGGCGAGTGGACGAAGTAGGCCAGGTAGAGGTCCAGCTCCTTGACGGAGACGCCGATGTGGTGTGGCTGCACGCACAGGCCGTGGTTGGTGCACTGCGGCGACTTGACCAGCCGCTCGCCGTCCGTGCTCTCCAGCGGGCTGCCCTTGAAGAGGATCACCATCACCAGGTCCAGTCGCCACACCTTGTCCGCCTGTCGCAGGCAGTCGATGCGACGGATCTTGCCCTTCTGGTCGGGGTTGGACAGCACGCAGCACGGCGCCTTCTTGCCCGTGATGGTGAGCACGAAGTCCTCGCGGAACTCGGGCCGGATGTCCTTGCGCAGCTTGGCCAGCAGGCGCGACGCCCACTTCTGCTTGATCTCGGGCTTCTCGCCCAGCAGCTCGTCCTTCACCGCGCGCTCCTCGTCCTTGGACATGCGCTTCTCGTGCTTCTTGAAGTACTTGCGCTTGCGGGCCTGCAGGTTGAACCAGGTGTAGGAGAAGGCGCGCACGTGCGGGAGCAGTGCCTCGATGAACGGGTGGAACTCATCCTGCGGAGGGGAGGAGAGAGGGAGCAGCGTGAGTCCTCCGTCTCGCCACAAGCGTGAGCGCTATTAGACACAGAGGGCACCGGTCGATCCTTAAACTGGAAACACAGACACAGTAACGACGGAACGGAAAGGCAGCGCGGGGAGCCGTGCGACTGAAGCGGCAGGCTGAGCCCAACATGTTAGCAGACAACCCGAATAAAGCAACCTAATAAAAACGCTAAACACTTCAAGCTACTTCAGAAGAATTCTAACATAAATGGCCTCGTTGCTCGGACAATAAAAATAATAAGCGTAAAAATCGTAATTTAATTTGAGGCTGCGTTAAAAACAGTTTTAACAATTTCAGAAGCAGCTGTAAGGGAATTCCGTAGTTCAATGACTCGCAGCCCTCTGATGTCAGCTCAGGCCAAGACAAGCTCGGCCATCCCGGCAGTAACAGAAGCCCCATTCAGTGGGGCGGGAGTACCTTCAGCATACAGCGCTCTGTGACAAAGCCTAACCCGCGCCACGGGGCCCCAGCGCCAAGGCCGCAATGCCCCAGCCCCTCGCCGCCCACTCTTGCCACCACCAGACCGCGGCTAAACTGCGCCGCTTCAAGACCGCCGGCCATCGCGACCTCTCGCTGGGCTGCTACCACGCGACAGACGTCCAGGCATGTTCAGATCGCTACAAACGAGGAAGCAGGCACCACCATCAAACCCACACTGCAGAAAGAGGTAGAGTGACGAAGCCTGATAGTTACCATGTTGCACTCTCATCATAAATTTGGCACGCCGTTCAGAATGGGGAGCAGGGAGGAAAACGCCACAGCCGCCTGCACCAGGCTTGCGCCCGCCGCCAAAGCAACTGCTGGTTTGGCAGAGACCAAAAAATTTGGCGGAAAGTGAAAGAACTTGGGAAAAAAAAAAAAAAATGGAAGAACACACAGGAAGCTCCAGACGCTACCAAAGAAACGGAAGGAAAATATTTTTTATCATTTAAAAAATTGCAACCAAATAAAAAAAAATCTCCAGTTTAGGTCATTGCTGCAGAATAAAAAATCTGGTAAAATCAAGAAATGAAATTAGGTAAAAAAAAAAAAAAAAAGAATACAGAGAAAAAATGTGAGTAGTAAGGTAAGAGACAAACACGAGTGGAACAACTGGTGAAGTCACAGTCAAAATAAACACGCCGATCACGCTTTCCAAAAGAAAACAAGGGAAAAAAAAACAAAAACAAAGAAAAACTTAATGAAGCCACAAAAAAAAATCCTTGGCAAAGCGTAATTGGTGGTGGTATTTGCTCAGATCTCTGAGTCCAGCAGAAGACTCAGAAAGAGAAAGCCACACACATACGCATGCACACACACTCTCTCTCACACACACACACACACACACACGCGCTCACGCTCCCTCTCTCGTGCGCACACACACACACTCCTGCAAAGGAGGGAGCTGGCGAGAGCGAAGCGCAGAATATGGGCAGGAAAAAAAAGAGAGAGTGGAATCAGTGTTGGACGAGCTCGCGCTCGCGCTGGCAAACCCAAGTGCTGCCGCTTTTTTTCCTTTCTTTCTCTCCAAGGCTCTCTCTCTCATGCTCGCTCGATCACTCACTCGCGCTCTCTCTCTCTCTTGCGCGCGCTTGCTCGATCACTCACTCACGCACGCTGCCCTCCTTCCCTAACCATTGCCTGAGTCTCTGCCAGCGTGCGTAGGGCCCACCTATTTGGCAACAAGACGCCTATAGCCCAGCCAATGCGTTCGCTTCCCGAGCTGAAAGGGAGGGAAAAAGAGAAGGGGGGAGGGCAGGGGGAGGTGGAGAGGGAGGGAGAGAGATTGAGGGAGAGAGAGAGAGAGAGAGGGGGAGGAACACCGAGCAGGGAAGGGGGGTAAGAGTATGCAGTCCGGTCCGATGGGGCACAGTTTGCCAATGTGACAAGTTCCTATCTGCCGCCGAGGCAAAGTTCAGCAGACATACGGTCCTCACACACCAATCCCATCATCAGCATGGAGTCTCATTCTGCTGTCATAGAGGCCCTCGCCGTGGCTACCCCCTCCCCTCACACACACACACACACACACACACACACGCACGCGCGCGCGCGCACACACACCCCTGCTCCCAGCTTGCGTAATGCCACCTTGGCACAGGACGATGGGAGAACGAGCACAGAGCTCCCACAAACTCCCGGCCGAGCCGCAGCCGGCAGCTGCTCCTGGGTTTCAGCGCCCTGGAACAAAGCCGTGGGACTGCGGAGCTCCCCTCTCCCCCAACACTGGTGCGCGCACCTCCCATTTAAAAACAAACATATGCCATGCTTGTCCACCACGGCAGCGAGCACACGGGGCTTCCGCACACCGGCCCGGGGACGGGGCCACTGGCAGCATCCGCGCCTCTCCGTCGCCCGGGCGCCGGCGTCAAAGCCGAGCAGCGTCTTGGTACCGTCGCATTCGATGGCGATGCCACAGGAACAGCGCTACAACATTGCAATTACCGTCCGCAGGAACGCCAGGCGGGTCTGAGGTAACAGAATTTGTACCGATACGGGCTATTGTGTACGCACAGCAGAGAGGGCTGCGGCATGTGTGCCAGAGGTCTGTCTACATGTCGAGATGGTTTGATCCATCAGAGCGCTGCGTAGCTGTGGCAGGAAGTGGAGGGGAGAAGGCCAGGAGCCAGAGTGTGTTTTCAACATGCACATTTATAATGCATAGACTGGACCGAAGCAATTACAGGCTATGTCTCTATAAACATCCAGCAGACCACAGCCCCTTCACCAAAATCAACCCACAATTAAATCTATTTGACTTTTTCATGAACTTTATTTTTTAATAAATAACTTGACTAAAGGACTACTGCTGATTATATATATATATATATATATATATATATATATATATATATATATATATATATATATATATATATATTGTGTGTGTGTTCAAAATGTTCTGTTTCTGTGGAAACCTTATGTAAGCCTACTACTACTGATTTTTTTACTACCTCTCTCTATGGATTATATTATATTATAGTGCTGGTTAGATGACATAAAACATCTGGAATTTTACACAAGAGCAAAAATTGTGATTAAGGCTAGAGCTAGCAACATTAAATTATTTGTTTTCATAGAACCATTTACATCTTTTCTTCAGATCAGAAATAATATAAAGACTGTTCTGACTAGAATACAAAACTAAATTGCAGTGGTCCAATTCAGACACGGCAGATGAACTACTCAGACCAGCAGAAGACACAAGCCATATGCTTCCGTTTCCTGAATTTACAGGCCGTGTTGCTACGGAACGGTTCGGTTTCAAGCACAAATAACTGCACACAAAACCTGGACTTTTCTAACTAGTACCATCAGCGAGCAGAACTGAGAAGTGAAACGTGATCGTTGACATAAGAAAAAGGGTGGACCGGTGCTTTAAAATCAGACAGAACTTGAGTTTCTAGTGTGGAGTTTGTTACGATATCTGCCGGCGGACATTTTGCGATCATTGGATCCCTGCTTTGCCACAGATCCACAACCTCAACTTGGGCTTCAAATGCCAGACTGGTATACACATGCAAATAAATACCCCTCGAATCAAACAGGATATGCGCAGCACCAGCTGAAGGGTGCGGCGATAATAGCCGCTATACAAATCCACCTGTCACAACGCAAACATCCCTCTTGTTTACCTTAAACCTCTTCATTACTATGATCTCTTTCAAACAGGATTCAATGTGTCGAAAACAGCACCTGCTTGAGGTCTTTTGTAAGATGCTAATTGAAGCACAACCTAAGGTGAGGTGCATTTGTTTATGAATGCAGTCGGTTCAGATACAGGCAGTACCCATATGTAAAACAAATAATCTGCTTTCTGTATGAAATACAGTCTTTAATGACTTCCTCCAATGTTGCCAGAGACACTGTGATATAATTGGACTAGAGCAGTATATGCTTTTGAAGTTCTTTGTGATTTTAGCGCCAGTATCTTGTTCCATAGAAGAGCAAGTATAACTGGCAAAATTCCAAAAAGAAGTAATCAAATAAATACATGAACAGATAAATATATAGTAAAAGAAACGAACCTTTTAGGTAGCTATTTTAGATACAAGTCAAACACGTCTCGTTTATTTTATTTTGAAATGAAGCTTCGAAAATGTTTATTTCTACGTCTATTTATTTTTAACCTTACGTAGGATGCGGGCGTTTCAGCTGAGATGTTGCCATGATTTCACGCTGCTCAGCGTCAAGAAGCGACTATACGTTCCACTTGCTCAGTGTGCAGGAAGCGTCTTGGATCATTTGCGCACGCTCTTCAATCGGCCAGCAGGGCAGACAGTGACGGCTAAAGGGGCAGGAAGCGCGCCAGTCCGCGAAGAGACCCGAACTACGCCTGAAACTCGCGACTGTTTATGACAAGCCTGCCAAAAAAAATAAATAAAAATGCGAGGCCGCGTAAAAGCGAGGGAATCGCTCGAGTTACTAACGTCTCCAACAATTGTGGTAGGTAGACGGCTGTACGTTTCTGTTAGACATATAACCGCCGTTTATCATTGTCCCAATGATTCTCTACTGGAGAAAAATGAAGGACGTGCTTTGTAAACACTTTGCCGAAAGCTCAAAAAGTTCTAATTTATACTTTTCCAGTCTAGAGACAGGCTGCATCTAAATGTATTTGAAAGTGTGCATCACCAATAGACCGTCGAGTTAAATATGCTACCTATTACTTTTGTGGTTTCTGCAATTATAGTATGGTGCCGTTTAAACGCCGTGGAGAAACCTCACAAATTGTTTATCCCATAAGTATTTTTGGAAATAAAAGTTGTAAACATTTTTGTGTTGTGTTACTCCTATAATCTATATATTTGTCCCATAACTTTAATTTTACAAATTTTGCCGGTATCACAACCTTAAGTTTTCTAATTGCAGTCTCAAATAGGGAAATAAAGTATGATCTACAGGAAAGCCAATAGGATTTATATATTAATCACTGACGTAAAGCAAAAAGCCTTGTATAGATTACATCCTACTGGAGCACATCACCACTTTCTCAGTACCCATCTTTATTTCCAATCTAAGACAGCCGTGCTCAATAATCCTACATGAAGGTCCATTATTGATTATAGAAGACGAATCAAATCTTAAAATCTTTCTAAATCGCCCCCAAATAACATCAAGAGGGCGACAAGAGATCACATCCGTTATTCATGCCTCAAGTGTCTAGTCTGGTCCGTCAGTTTGGCCGGCGAGTCTGAAGACCTCGAGTTCTTTGCCAACTCAATTAAACAGGCAGTATTTTTTCCTTACCCTGCACTTACAATATTAATGGTTAAAAAGAGACAAGACATCATCTAGCAAGAGTCTGCCAGCTTCCGGATGGAAATGAACGGCCTGGAAAGATGGCTTGGCATTCTACACCAACCAACCATTTGTGTTACTTTGTCACAGTCGGTAAAATCCGGCTCCAATTAATAATAACAGAAATATACACAAACACCTACAAATAAATGCAGCTAAATTACAATTTGGCCGGGAAATAATGTGATCAAGTCCCAGGCATGGACAATGCTGAATAATGTATACGAGGTGAATCATTTCATAGCCTGCAAAAAAAAATCTCTCGTGTGGCCAAACTCATTAGCTAATATATTTTCCTGGCATAAAATCCATATGCACGGAGAGAAATAGCGATTTTGCTCAAATGGAAAGAATATGGCCTACGTTTATCTTTTACTAGCTCAGGAAAAACGGCTTACAGCACTGTCAAATTCTAGGGCTTTGCTCAAAGTCTATAATACAAATATATGGTCAAAATGAATCTTATATTAACCTACTAGCGTATTAATATATTTTTAGTCAAACACTGAGTGATATCCAAATAGTTTAGACAAAAATATCTGGGGATAGAAGTTATTGCTTTACATTTAGTCCATTCTTATGTTATTCACTAGTGATCATAGTTTTAGTCTTTCATTATTATTATAAACTGTCAGTTGATAATTTGACCCATGTTCTAAAATGGAACATATTTTGATTAAATAATATAAAATATTGAAGAATAAAAAATGGAAATGCATGCTATTGACTGCACGTGAACAAAACACTGTTTAACGAACAAATTTGTAGCTACATTAAACTACAAAAGTAGTGCTCCATCTAAATGAGAATGCTCAATTAGTCACCTCTCCCATCAGTTTTTCATTGGTTGCTCGTGCCTTTTAATAGTATCTCTGCATTTTTATGAACCGCCACGTCATTTAACCTGGCTTTTCGAGCCTGTCAAGCTTGTCTAATACGGCGATGACAGGAATCTACTCAACAGTGAGCCAAACAGAAATATTCCGCCTGGTGCTACACGAGATGGCCTTGACGGACAAGCCAGCTTCTTTGAGACATCTTACCGCAAGCCAGCTCGCGACCTGCGTTCCATATAGTAGTGTACTAAATCGACTTCCTAAACAACACAGCTTTACACAGCAGTCAAACTGCCTAGACATTCCATCTAAAGTCTCGAAGGAAACGGTAAAACGCATGTATATAACTGGTGAGCGTAGGTAGGCCTATTCTGTTTCGGAGAAGTGTAAAACGAAGAGATTTGATGTCTTGCTTAGTCTGGATTCTCCACGCGTAGGCCGAAGCATCGCTCAGCAGACTTTGCCAAGAGCCGAATTAACTCTTTCAGTGAAAGAGAACCCGCACAAGCCCAGAAACTGGCTCACTTAATTGTCAGCGCTTAATGTTCAATGTCAAAACCCCTAATAACTTCAGAAAGTAAATTCAGTAGGTAACTGTGGCTTGTTTAAAAAAACGTTACTACCAACGTAGCAATGCTTTGGAATTCAATGGCCTTTACTAAACGTATGGTGTTAATTCGTAAAGCACAAATTTCAAAACACTAATAATATTTAATAAAACGCAGTGTTTATTGCGCACAATTTCAAATTACTGTAGGCTACCTTTCATAATTACATTACCTATGATTAAAAAAAACGTTTGTTAAGGGTTAACCGCGAGCAAAATCGCATATTAAGCTTTCAGTAAATGCTTGATTTTGCCGTAAAGTACGTGTCCATAGCCAACAAAATGACTAAAAACTACTGAGGTTTTAGTTTGGCCCTTGTCACGGACTTACCACACATTACAACTGTGAGAAAGAAACATCTGTTTTTATAACGCTACACATTCTACTTCAGTCTGTCCAGTAAGATTATGATTTGTCAAAATAAATAACATATACGAAGAGGCACTTGTGTTAGCCTCTGTATTACTTTCTCATTTCATGCCATAAATTGTTTGGATTTTTTTTAAACAGAGCCCTGTTCAAACTCCAACAGTAAGCATCACGCTTTTCAAAATGCTGAGCTGCGAGATGGTCGTTTTCGACTTCACCATTTTTATTTTTTTTAATTTATTTATTGGTATTCTGAGATTGGGGGATTGATATTCGTGCACAAATGCTGTGTGGAGACGCATTTTGCACGTCGATCTGTCGGCAGGTCATAAGCCGTGTGTTCAGTCACTGTTCAGTCCAGCGTCCACGTAAGTATCAATTAGTCAGTATCTTTATATGTTACCGGTTATATTTTATTCAAACACATAATTTGTTTTATAGGTAAAGGATAAAATTCTTTGGAATATGTATTTATGGACAGGATCCTCTCCAGGAATAAAATCACGCTTGACGGAAATGCGCATCCTTTTAAGATCATAAAGTCAATTGTCAAGAAAGGAGGATCACAAACGGTCGCGGTGTTCCACGCGCAACATTCACTAATGTCCAACAAAACCTAATGGCACGAGGACGAACGTTAAGGCGCGAATATCAAAATCTTTTCTGAGAGAAGGCAATTTCAAATGTTTTCCCCCCAATTCCACAAAATGTAAAATGTATTAAGAGTTAAGGCAAATAATGTTTCTTTGAAAAATCGAGTTAGTGACAAAATATCGTGGCAATTTTGGTTTTAAAATTCGCAGCCTCCATTAATACTGTTGGATAGTACAACAGAGGCTCCAACCAAACTTTGTGGATTTGTTAATGGAAACACTTCAGGAGCAAAACTTGGACCTTCAGAGACAGACTGCTGCAAACTGTGAGTGATGAGGTCGCAATTATAAAGCACATTATTTAAAATTATGGTGCAAACGTTATGCTGCATCCGAATCGGTTTGTGTGTACTGATGTGGTCACATTGTGCCAGTTCTAAAAACAGCCTCCGATTTATGAAAATGACCACGCCATCTCTCTGCGAAACATTTGAAACAGGTCCAGCTGACCGTGATTCTGTCTTTAAGGATGTCTGAGGCACATCTTTGAGCCCTGGGGAGAGCGGGCTGCCCAGGTTCATCTCTGACCCACAGTTGCCCATCACGCTGTGAGAGGCAGTGGAGGCCTTAATTAGAGTGATCTGGGTTCAGGAGGCCCGCTGTGTGTGCCTGGTCCTGCCAGGGGGTGACCGTGACCCTGACACGCTACAGGGAGGAAAGACTGGGATGTGGCCATTGCCTTTGCCCTCTGACACCACTCCCGCCAGAGGGTGTGTGTGGGGGGGGGGGACACGACACAAGTGAAAAAAGGACAAGTGAAAGAGTAGGCTATGTTCTTTCCAAAACTGAAAGGAAATACCGGGCAACAGGAAAGGCAGAGAGGCCGACAGACAGGACAGGCCTAGAGTGAAAGTGAGAGACAGTGTAAAAGTGAGAAGTAGTGAGCCAGCAGCCAGGGAGGAGGGTGTGAGTAGAAGACTCATGTGCTAGATCATGGTGGCTTGGGGTTGCCAGCCCAGACACGCCAGCGTGCCAGAGGAGAGAACACGCCACTACAAAGGCAGAGCAGGCTGGGATAATGCACGGTCATCCCCTCCACCTCAAAGTTTGTCAGACTGGAACATACCCCTGTCAGTACACACACACACACACACACACACACACACATACCCTTTCACACTCAGATCCTGGGACTGTGTGCTGATGATTATGTGGAGGTGTGAGGCAGGGAGCAGGTGTGTATGTGTGTGTGTGTGTGTGTGTGTGTGTGTGTGTGTGTGTGTGTCTGTGTGTGTGTGTAATACGCAGCAGCATGTCGGCACCTCCTCTCTCTAACATTCTGCTGCAGGTCTGTTTTGCTTTCTCCACAGCAAGAACGTGAGTCAAACACTCAGATGAGTCAGGAACAATAAAGAACAAGGCAGAGGCAGGCAGACACACACACATACACACACACACACACACACACACACACAAGCCTACATATTAGTTCAAACTTACAAACACTCAATGTTTTATGTGCTACAATGACATCATCTGATTGTTCCCAGCCACACCCACACAAGCATTATGGTGTCACTCCCCCATCCTAGCAGGCGGACTACCACAGCACAGACTCTGCCTTTGTGAACAAACAATCTAGCCAAGTATCACTCCGGCTCCACATACCGAAGTGTCATTCAGTTCAGGCTAATCTGGGTATCAGATGAAAACAAACTATTTCCCACATCTATCTATGTCCAAAGGCTAGAAGACATTGTTTCTGCTGCCTTCTGGGGTCTCTGTCATTCCCCTGGCCCACACCATCACCCCACACCATCATCCCACACCATCACCTCACACCCCTGCTCTCCTGTTCCCTTCCTTTCCCCTTTTCCTTCTGTAAATGCACGTGAGAGCCGCCTTGTAAATGTCCCTTTGGTAATCAGTCTAATCACTACCCCTGACCCAGACCCTTTATTAAAAGTCCGCACCAGGAATAATGAAGACCAAAAACTTCCACAAAAAATACTCTCACTGACTCACACACACACAGACACACATACACACCGATCGTGGGCGAGTCAGTGATGCGGAAAGATCTTTGAAGCGGTGCTTGGCGTTGTTTGTAATTACCCCAGTTTACAAAGCGGCATGTTACTATGTGTGAAAAATCTGCAAGCAATTTGTGGCCGTGGAGGGAGCACAGGCACGGCTCAGCGTGGCGCTGTGTCCCTACGGGCCACGCACTGAGCCGGCCTCCGCCTCCCCTCCGCCGCCGCCAGGCACGTCCAGCACCTTCCGGCCCCTTATCAGGTGCGCCAGTCACATGCTCCCCTGCCAACGTTCAGCCCCCGGAGACCCGCCACGAGGACTTTAAGTCAATACCTGAGGAAGCGCCGCACCGCGTTTACTGCACAGCACGGCCGGTCGTCGCGGCAGCCCCAGACAGCCACCACTACAGTAAACAAACACCGTTCCGCAGGCTGTTTGGAAGACAGCAGGGCGGACGACATCTGTGAGGTACCATCACTAAAGCGAAAGAGATATAGGAGCTGAACGGGCTCGGCAACCATCGACTGACTGCCTCGTTTCTAGGCTACACTTCACAACATTATTATGATAGGAGGCATGTTGGAATTCCTCCTCTGTATCTTATCTAGCAGGATGTACACATGTAGGGCACTGCAGTGTAAACACAGCTATATGCAGCACATAGATAAAATGATTTATGTAAAAAGAAATTACCGCTGTTGGTCTCATGAGATAAGTACTACATGTATGTGACAGAGGTATCTGGGTTTAATTAAGTCCACTGCGGCAATTAAAATGGCTGGAGGTTTTTATTTTCCAAAAGGGAGTTTATAACCTTAGGACACCTCCACTGCCTGGAATTAAAACTGTAATACCAGCTAAGCTCCCCCATCCATAATCCATCCACCTCACTGCTGACTAAGAATGTGTTTCTGGACCACCTCCCTGCTCTGAGTGTGAGTGCAAGCGTGTACTAGGTGTGAGACAGGGTGTGCGTTAGTTTGTGTGTGTGTGTGAGTACACGTGCATGCACGGGGAGCTGCTGAGACCTCCATAGGCAGGCCTGCTTTTTGGCTGGGGGGCAGTGCCCCTGTCCTGAATCCCACTACCCATATAAAGCCCCCCCCCCAGCCTACATGAGACCTGCAGCCCTACGCACTCTCAGCAGAGGCCAGGACTTAACAGACAAAACCCCAACTCCGCATCTGGAGATAGATAACGAGAGAAAAAGAAAGGGTTTTTACGAAGAAAAGATGAGCACGACTCTGTATGTAAATATCCTGGCAATCTTTTAGATTAATTTCATTTGAACAAATGAAATTAATCTATTTTGCCTAGCACAGTCCACTTCACAGGGATGCTCCGCCTCTAATCGCCCCGGGTTAATCTTTTGTGCCATGATGGTTTGCAGATCATAGTTAAATCTGGACAAAAAGAAAGAAACCTCCAGTGGTAGAATTTATTGGCTGTTTATTATTCTCCTTCTGGCTGAGCTGCTTTGATGTGCCGATAGCATTGTTACTGCAGCATTATCGGAAATCTCGAGCTTACTTAACTTGGGTCTGATTTCGACATACCACAGAGTTATCTGCATGGGCCAGTACGCGCGGCTGGCGCTGCTCTGCTGCTCGTGTTCATTGAGATTCAAGTCCAGGCTTAGTTTTGTCAGGCCTGGAGAGAATGGCGGCGAGGAGAGCAAACCTCTGAAAGCACAATTAGGACAGCATATCGGCACCGACCTTTGTGTCCGCGCGTGAGCATGCTACTTGGACATGCCTGGAAAAACTAAGCTAAAAACGCAATAATTACAAAAGGAGTCTTTGTTAGGAGCGCTGGATTCATATGATTGACAACAAAAAAAGAGAGAAGTAGCCATTCTTTTGGTCAGGCTGTGTCACATCATGCATCTCCGATCACACTGGCCGTCACTGTTCTTTTCAGTCGGCAGAGCTCTGACATCATCTCACTACGCCGCCCTTGCAACCACTGTGGCTTTGAATGGACAAAGCACAGCCCACATCAAGTATAAACAGTTTTGAGCCCTCCTAACCTTAACCAGTCATAACCTGTGTTTAACCTCCGACGCCTCTCTTAAACCGTGCGGCTCACGTCCACGCTGACACTTGTGATGACGGAGGAACCACAGAAGCCAGGAGGGAGAGCGCCCTCATACAGTCCCGGGGGGGTATGTGGTAGCTCACGGACCACAGAGCACTGGGAAAAGTCAACGACAGGTGCTTGCGGAGAGCAGGAGGGAGATGTGAGCAGTGGGACGGACAGACGTGCTGGGGGTCCGAGCCCGGGGCCCCCTGTAGGCTGGGTGACATCTGAGCTGGGTGGATGAGAGAGTGGCACAGGGGGTGGATTGGGAAGGGTGGGAACAGAGTGGGGGGGGGGGGGGCAAACACACGACACAGTGTCGAAGTGCAGCTCCTGAAATCTGGGGAACTGTGCAGATTCTCACCCGCCGCGCACGCGGAACAGACAGTACAGTTGCCGAGCGCTGAACGCGTCGCAATCAAAGACATAAAGGGGCAATCTAGCGCACAAACAAGAGGTTTCCCCATCGCTGGTGCCAACGCAGCCGGGCCCTCCTCTCACAGAACAAGGGATGTACTATTGACTAAATCCTCCCCTCCTCCCTCCCTCCCCTCTTTCTCCCGCTCTACTATTTTTCTCTCTCCCCCTCTGCCAGTCTGCGAGGCGCTGTGCCAACCCTTTCCACCGCCGGGCACTCTGCCCTGCCCTTTATGCAAATGCTTCAGCGACGGCCCCAACTCACAACCCTCGCTGTCTCCTCTTTGCTTGTGTCTGCTCTGCGCTCTCTCTTTCTCTCTCTCGTTTTTCTTACACCCTTTCATTGTCACTCTTTATCACCATCTCCAGCAACTCACAGGCCTTACTGATCCCCTCTGCCACGTCTGGCCACCACTCAATCTCCCTCTCTTATTTCTTAGTAACTTGGTTTTCTTTCTGTTTCCATGCTTCCTTCCATCATTATGATGTCCTGAAAATCTTCACCTGTCTGTATGCCATGTCTGTGTGGCTCCTGGGTTTAGTAGGGGGCCTGGGTATGTATAAATGTACGTGATGTGTAGTGTGTGACTAGCTGCATTAATAACCTGTTTCAGTGAGACCAGTGAGAGTGACATGAGAAAGTGGGTTAGACAAAGAGAGAGAGAGAGAGAGAGAGAGATAGATAGAAAGAGAGACAGTCAGTTAGAGAGACAGCAAGAGAGAGAGAGATTTAAACACCAGCTAAAAGTAAGTTTCAGTCTTAGTCCAGAAGAGGCCAGTGTCACACACACACAAAGACCAGAACAGGAAAGGACCAACGGACCAACTTATAAAGTGCCTATATGGACTTACACTCAGATGGATTTCAGGCAATGTGAGAAAACCAAGGGAAATGCATCTTACATTTTCTTACACCAGATACACCAATTAGCCATATTTACAGGTTAAGTTAATTTAGGTTAAATTAACATTGCCAAAAATGTATCAGTGGACACAAGTTAACTGATCTTTCAGAGATTTTTATGGTAATTTGCTGCAACGGAATAAATGTGGCTTAGAACTAGAGAAAGAAGAACGAGGATTATCAGGGAGGAGCTTGTAACTTAACACATACCTAATATTTACTTACAACGAGTTCCTTCAGAGAAACAGAAAATGCTGCTCAAGGGATTCTGTTTCTCGGTCGCTACACCATAGAAGGCTGCTGTTCAAAAGTGAAGGACCCTTCTAATACAGGCCAATACTTTCCAAGCTAGCATACATTTTACATAGTGCTAGTTGATTATTCATTCCAGTTAACGCTTTTTTACTTGGAGTTTACTTGAAGAGCACTTGAGAGTGCAATGCAGACCGTTCTGGTGATGTCGACACACACCGCGTTAGTCTGTTCCACTTGTGTCACCAATAAGTTACTAAGAAGGAGTCTTCATAGGACAGTCCCACCAAGGACCCACCCTAGTGAGGAGACGCCCTGCCTTGGCTGCAGGCAAGGCTTTGGAACGCAGCTGCAGTGTTCTGAGGTGAGCAGTTCTCTTGAAACACCCTTTTCCTGTCAGTAAATATGGCTGCCCAACCTTTTCCCTTCTCCCTCTTCCTGAGCAAACTTCCTCATGTTGGATTAATAAAGATGCAGCAACCTTGCATCACCAGGAAACCAGCAAGATGACGACAGACAGCAGCAGGAGGGGTAAACAAAACAAAACAACAGCCAATCAAGAGGCTGAACTTTCCCCATGGCAATGCTTAAAGACAGCTCATGGCCAACGGGGACTCAGCATGTAAAGGGTATGCCTTCAAACTGAAAGATTTCATTGGCTGGTGGAAACTGCACATCTTTCTCAACAGACCCAAGCTGGCAGCCCCAGGATCCCATGTGCATGAACAGGGCTTTTACTTTGCACGAAAACTTATGAAAAAGGAAAAGCATACAAAAGTGAATAAAAACAACACGTCGAGAACAGAAAAGCACACAAAGCATGACAGTGCCACATGCTAATGCCACGTCACGCCGCACCACGCTCTTCAACCTGCTCTCCCAATCAGGTGCCCGGAGCTTCCCAGAACATCCGAGTACTCGTCTCTCAGGTCCAGAATGCCGCTGTGCCCGTAAAAGCGCGTTTGGCGGGACGGAAATGAATAAGGTCTTTTTCTTTAAGCTCCCAGATCAGGATTCTTAACTATGGGATTTGGTAGCGGAGTCTCTCTCTCTGCCCCCCCTCCCTCTGGAGGGGCCTAATTGGGTTATGGAGCACAACCACATCATTGTTTTAACAGTGGAGGGATTGTACGGGCCAAAGTCCCACAAGCGACATGCCTCACTCACAACAAATGTATTTGGAGGAAGAAAGCTTCTCTTTTTTTCTGATCCTAGCTGCCAGTGGGTGCCGTTTTCTAGCCCAACTGCTAGTGGGTCCCGTGTTCTAGCCCAGGTGCTAGTGGGTCCAGTTTTCTAGCCCAGGTGCTAGTGGGTCCCGTTTTCTAGCCCAGGTGCCAGTGGGTCCTGTGTTCAAGCCCAGGTGCTAGTGGATGCTGTCTTTTATCCCAGGTGCTAGTGGGTCCTGTGTTCTATCCCAGGTGCTAGTGGGTCCTGTGTTCTGGTGCTTTTATCCCAGGTGCTAGTGGGTCCTGTTTTCTAGCCCAGGTGCTAGTGGATCCTGTGTTCTAGCCCAGGTGCTAGTGGGTGCTGTCTTTTATCCCAGGTGCTAGTGGGTCCTGTTTTCTAGCCCAGGTGCTAGTGGATCCTGTGTTCTAGCCCAGGTGCTAGTGGGTGCTGTCTTTTATCCCAGGTGCTAGTGGGTCCTGTGTTCTAGCCCAGGTGCTAGTGAGTCCTGTGTTCTAGCCCAGGTGCTAGTGGGTGCTGTCTTTTATCCCAGGTGCTAGTGGGTCCTGTTTTCTAGCCCAGGTGCTAGTGGGTTTTCTAGCCCTGTTGCTGGTGGGTGCTGTTTTCTGGTCCTAGCTGTTTGTAGTTTAGAGGAGGGCTAGGGAGGCCTAGGTACTCACAGTGCCTTGGCACAGAGTGCCTCCTAAACAGTGTGATACGGTTATGATACATTTCACATTCCATCCACTCCTGGGGGAAATATGATATGCCTGTATCGGCTGTTTTAATCACATGCTGCTTCCAGGGCAAAGAAAGAGGAGAATACAAATAGCCTTGTACAAAAACAAGTTTTCTTTTTCTGTATCGAAATTGAGACCCTTAAAATGTCTACATTTTGGTGTTGGTCTGTGGGGAGACATTTGGTTTCTGTGTTTTGAATATTGTAAGAAACTTGCTTAAAACTTGCTTAAAATGAGAAAATTGCACGCCTTAATTTCTGAATAGAAAGTTAACAGTACAGTCAATCCAACAATCACAGGGAGAAAAGATTTCTCTGCGTCTGCAGGCCAGTACATTTCTCACGAGGAGGCCAGATTTCAAGGAGCTGCACACAAGCTCTTGGTTGAGGTTTGAACATGAGTCTGTGCAAGCCAGTTTGTTTCTTTGCTGGGTGCATTTCTTCAGCTCACATGTGGCTCCTGTTCCAGACATATTCATCAGAGCTACGTCAGGCACCCTGGAGTGAAAAAACACAGGGAGGGAGGGAGCAAGAGGGGGAGAGAGAGAGAGAGAGAGAGAGAGAGAGAGAGAATGAGATAGAGAAACAGAAAAGACAGAGCAGAGGAAGGGCCATACAGACAGCAAAAAAATGTATAGGCACATGAGGAAGAGAGAGAGAGAGAGACAGATAGAATGAGACAGGGGGAATTATGGGATTGAACCAATCACAAATCTGAACCAACAAATGCACTGCCCTGTTTAGTCGCTGGCGGCTGCATCCTCATCTGCTCAATGAGCTGCAAGAAATCCACTCTGTCACAAAATCGCCGTCAGCAACAGAGAGGGGGAGCCTGGAGGAGTCTTAAATTAGCAGCGAAGCCCTGGCGTGGACACGCAAGGACGAACGCTCACTCGGATGCTTCCTGCGTCCACATCATTCTCTGCACTTCACTTCAACCCAAGCCAGGACCTGACCTCGAAAGCCAAGCCTCACAACTCACGCCTATGCAGCGACAATGCTTCTGTATGATCTTTGGGGTGGCGGTGGTGGGGGGGGGGGGGCGGCGGACGGACACACACGATGCTTCGTGACAGTGATGCGGATGGTCACAAACCCAGAAGTGACCCCTCTGCTCGTGTGGCTCTTATTCACAGAGCAGATAGGAAGCGTGTATGCAAACAAATGCAGCCATTTGAAACTAAATGGGAGAGAATATGGGGTCAGCTGGAGTGCTCGATTTGGGGGCCCGGTCTGTTCTTCGCTCAGAGCTCCTCGTGAGCATGGTAAATGCCGTCCCACTGAGGACGGCAGCAATCACTGCCCGGGAGCCGTGACGTTCCCGTTGAACCGTTCCAGGCCTGTGGAGAATACGGAATTAAACCGACAGGAGGTTACTGCTTCCTCCGCCTTTCTCCGCCCTCACAAACCTTTCATTTAGACCTTTGGAAAAAAAGGAAGGATGCCCTGGAATATTGGACCTCTGTCAGGATCTGAAACGTCCACATGAGAGGGGAAGTCTGGAAGGAGATAATACTCAAAGGTGCAATAACCCTGGTTGGGTGTCTTATTAGTTGTGCGTGAAATAGCTGGCTGGGGAGAGACAGCACTCGTCTTCAGGCAGGCTGTCTCAAGTGTGGAGCTGTCTGCGTGCAGGGAGCTGTGGCTACACTAACATATGGTCCCCTCCTCACCGGCCACCACAGTGATATCATGACCTGGCTTGGCCCTAAATCTGTACTCTGATTTGTAAAAAGGTGTCAAATGAATCAACACACATGCAGAGTATTAAAGAAGAAGAAACGCTGGATTTTGGCACTTTTTAAATACTCGGTCTCAATGTACTGCACTGTGTTTCACTTCAAGTTTGTGAAACTTTGCTCAAACGTCTGGGCCAGCAGCTGGTGTGTGGCACAGGCTAGCAGTGTTCGCCGTTGAACAGGAGCAGAGAGAAAGCGATCAGTGCCCTGCGATGTGCTACACTACACTGGGGCTGTCTCAAAAAGGCCTACAGCCTGTGGCCTGAAACCACAGCCAGCAAACACTCACTGGAGTCTCTCTCTCCCTCAAACACACACACACACACACACACACACACACATTCCCGTACCCACACCCACATCCACACACACACCCTCCCTCCTTCTCTCTCTGTTTGCTCACAGCTGCCGGGCCTTCTCTGGGTTCATGTGAGGTAAAGATATGCTATATTATGCAACCGCATATAGATTTTCCAGCACTGGCCCTGGGCCAACTTCCTGCTCGCACGGAGAGCGAGGGAGAGGAGAAGATGGGAGCAGCCGGGCTTTGTTCCCGCCACCAGCAGGCCGCCCTTTCCTTGCAGTGTCGGCTCAACGGCACACGACGCCATGCCACGCCGACCGGGAATCGGACATGTTGCTTTTCCCACCTCAGTAGCCTTTGTTGTTGTTCTGTTTTCATAAAGCTCTGAACAAAACAGTTACACTAGAGGAGTTTTAAATCTCCCCCTCCCAAGAACACACACTGAACTACACTTTAGCAAGACACAGCCTTACATCCACTTCTCCACAGCACTAGCACCAAGCCCCAGACAGGAAAGCTCGCTGATTTGTGGTTAACTCCTAAAATGCCAGACAAAGCTTCCCAAAGACTGACTCACTCTCTTCCTTTCACTCTCTGGATAACCATTTAAGAAGGAAAATTAAGATATACAACTTCCTCTAATGGTTACTGAGTTGGTGAGGTAGTGATTTCACTGGCTTAATAATGTGAATGGACATCGGGCCACGTGTCCTCTCAACAATCATGACAGCTTTGTTCACTCTACAAACTCCTTTGAGAGACGCAGATCAGCCAGCGTAGCTCCTAAAGAGTCACAGCGCTGCCATGCACAGCACTCCTTACAACATAAAGTATGAAATTGGACACGTCGAGAATGTAGCTGCACTTTTGTACATTCTTGATTACGGTCGGGGGAGGGGCGCGGACATGCTAAGGCAATGCGTGCGGATGGAGGGAACGATCCGGAGGGGCACTGCAGCGTGGTTTAGGAGTCAGCCCGGACTGGGGATCACAAAGCACACAAGATGCCTCTCCGGCCACCATTACGCTTTGGTCCAATTTTCTCAATCCACATTCACAACACTCAGACACACACACACACACACAATGTCTACGGTCACCACCAGATTGACGTGAACGAGTCAAGAACGCACACCTGCGTCCCATGTGCTTGAGTGTGTGCAGGTGTGAGAGGTAGGAGTGTGTGTTCACATGCATTATGCATGAGGGTAGACGGTTCTAAATGAGTCCGTTTTAAATGATGGAGAGGGAGGGGCGAGAAAGAGAGATGCAGACAGACAGGGATGGATAGAGAGACAGCTCAGATTTCACAGTTGTCATGGGTCATTGACGAAGATGGAGAGGCTATATTAGGATTGGTCCGTATCAGATATAGGTCAGGCATTTACAGTGTCTACCTCTATTACTGGCATCAAGGTCACGCAACGCCATTTCAGTGGAACATCACAACAAGGGTGCGGTCCTCAACCCAAAACCCTTTCACTCTGGTCCACATCTCAATAAGAGCACCACTGGGATTAATGTGCGACCAGGAGGCTGAGGATTGATTATTCCGTTTGCTTTCATCCTCGTGAACCCCAACATACAGGTTGCTTCCTCACTATAGGGGCCCCCCGTGCTATTCATGCCCACACTTCCAGCTTGCGTCTCTGGCCAAGGGAGAGTGCTAATCTAAAACAAAGAGCAAACTGATCTCCTGAGACAAAGATGGAACCGGCGGAGCAGACAGCCAAAGCAGGAAAAACTGCCTAGCAACAGGCCCGTCCGTTGCCAAACCGACGCCAAAGCTGGCAGAGCCATCCACTGCAGCCATCCACACCCTCCAGCCTGGAGCTTCTGCCCTGCGCTAAACAAACCATCTGAAACAGAGCCACAACGGCCCGCCAGAGACACGGGCACACCAAAAAGTCCTCCAAGTGTTTACAATGATGGCTAATCAGATTAAATACATGGTACACAGCCTCTTTACTGACCGGCCTTCCCATTTATCAAACAGATGCGACAAGACGCCATTTTGTCTGCATTTTTTGCAAAAGGCCTTCTCTGTTTTTCCCAGAGATCTCGACTCTGATCAGCTCCGATCGTTTACTTACTTTCCGTCCAGAAAGAGGGAGAAGAACTACGTTTCAGTGTCTTATGTATATGCAGGCTCAATTATGTAATTTGTGCTTGTGTTCAAGTGTGTGTTCCATAACCATGGCAACAGCACAACATATCAGCAACCACAGAGCCGCAGTGGAGCTACGGGCTCTGCCAGGGCTATGCCAAAGCCTAATCCATGCCAGGAGTGACATGAGCGAAAGGGGAAGGGAGGAGAACACACACACACACACACACACACACACACACACGCACGCACAGACACACACACACATCCACGCACGCATGCACACACATGCATGCATGCGCACGCGCACACACACACACACACACACACACACACACACACACACACACTGGATATCCTCCTATTCTTCTTGGCTGGAGACTCCCATGGCAATAGCAGCAGGAATCCATTCTCCACGGATACTGGGACAGCTGTGCAGATAGCGAATGAGGGCCGATCGATTCAGACTCCTCTGCATACAGCTCAACATAAAAAAATTAAAAAAAACGAAATGATGTTTAATTCTAAGCTACATTCCCGTCTGCCAACACACGTCCAATTCAGGCTGCCTTTGTTTCTGTCACCAGCTAATACACTGATAGGAAGACAACAAAAGCTCTTTAGGGATTTATTAGCCAACTATGTGCTGTAAATGTACTCCTGCACTGCCCTATATAAAGCGAGATGTGTTCATTTTCAGAAGGTGTTTTATTGCTGAAAGCAGACCAGTCATTCTTGCTTATTTAAACACACAATTGACACAACTGTGAACCGCATTTACAAAAGGCACCGACTCCAACCTGGTTATTCGGAGACCACGAAGTACCACAATAGCTTGTTGTTTACAGGTTTTTATCGTCACTGACCCTGCGGACGAAGCAAACAGGAGCCATGGTGGCTGGCCACAGGAGAAGACAGAGCCCTGGCTCCAATGAATAAGTAAAAGGAACACGATGTCCCTGGCACCGCCATCGGCGTCGGGCCCGGTTACAGCTCTGCCAAACGAGTCTGACCCGGTACCAGCGGATGGCCTTCCACCGCAGTACCTGCTCGCCATTGGCATTAACACATGGTACTGGGGCATCTCGGCCTTGGGCAATTAACACAGACCCTTCCCCTGCCTTCTTTTCAAGTTAGGAATATTACGGACAGCTCGTCTTATTTAATGAAGGAATTACCTTCATAATCAGCTTAGAATGTCACACCATTAACCCCGAACACATCACCGTTTCACTGGAACAAGCAAAACGTGGGTGTAGGGCGGTGAACTACAATTCTAATTCTAATTCGGTGCTCCAGCACTGGAATACGAGTGGCAGTGCAATATCCCGAACATGTGGTGGTCCGCAAAAGGTTTTTCCTTCTATTCAGAAACGTATCAGTGAGCCCTGCACACGGTGCCCAGCCTACAAGCAGCCAGAGGCAAAACAGCACAACATAGAAGTGGAGTTCCAGCCTCCAGAACTGAGATCCTGCAACACTGACTAAGCCAGTGATAATGCCACATGGGCCTAATCTGCATCATGGCACTGGACTACTGCTTGTGACTATGTGTGTGTGTGTGTGTGTGTGTGTGTGTGTGCATGTGTGTGAAACTGAGCATAATTAAATACGTAAGAAATAGAAGCTTGAATGAATGAATAAGTGAGACTACATTTGAACCCATTATGTAGCCATATTTATGTGTGAATGAATTTGGGAGTGAGCTGTGCTGAACGTGCGCTTATGTGTGTGTCTTTAATTTTACAATGTCCAACAATTCTGTTTATTCAGACCCTGGTTCCATCAGATTTTAATCCCCTGAACAGCTGTTCCAACTCATTTTCCAGGCCTGAAGAGTGAGAGAGCACATGGAGCTGCTAGAGGTGTATGAAGCGTTCACCTCTCCCAATATAACTACATGTAGTGTTCAGAGAAGTGTGTAGTATATACTGTAGTAGCTAGATGACTTCAGTGCAAGTATCCATCTGACTGATAATAAAATTCACTGTTAAGGGTTGGGCACAGGCTAACATCTTTTCTCTTAGTCAGTATACTACGTATTATTCATATACCCATGAATAGTGGCGAAATGTTTATTCCGAAGGACTTGATAAATTTAGTCTATAAAACTTGCATGGAGACCACTAACAGGTGGACAGAAAGGCAAAGCTTTAGCCTAACTGTCATTTGAAAATCCAGTCTATGTAAGATATTTTATTGCTTTTTTAAAGTTGTGCACAAGAAATGTTAATGTGGGTTTCATTTTAAATACTTCAGACTAACACTACAACTAAAACGTGTGTTTTCAATTAAGATAAATTATGTTCAACTGTGCAACGGTGCCATTTTGAAAACATGCATTAGGGTTGGTGACGCTAACTGCAGAACTTTATTTAATTACCCAGTATGCCTATTATACACGCGTTAGGTATACGTAGCCTAATCGTATCCTGACCAAACAATTTGAAGATTGTTTACAAATACGTTACCTAGTAGGTTTACAGCTATATCCGACACTGGAAGTCATGAAGCAATTCGATTTACTGGTGTTAACCTAACCATATCCGACAGCGTCTTTTAAACGTTCAGACAGTGCAGCCAAGTTGCTAATAAAGTGATCATTTAAAAAAATATGAAATATGAGTTCAATATTAGGTGAACAGATTTAGTGGAGTGAGAGGTCAGGGGAAATGGCCTGGCATTGTTAGTGCACGTGCCTTCAAGAGAGGGTTAACACCTGACGCCCGCGAGGGACCCCCGCGGCACAGGAGCTACGGACCCAGAGCCTAATAACGCACGCGCTTAACCTACCGTGTTTGAGACAACGGACGTGGTAGAAGGTTGTATCAGCAAAAACTCAAACAAAAATATTCAACCAAAAAAAAAACTTTCCCATGCCCAATATAGAGCTTTTTTATATTAGCCGAATTTATACAAATTTACCTCGTCTAAAGAGTTAGGCTAGTGTTTGACACGACCATACGCTACAACCAGGTCATTGAGAGAGCGGGAAATCACTTTACTGCACCTAGGTTACTACGACGGAGTAACAAAAATTGAATCGTGTTCTTGTAAATATTTTAAAATGTATTTATATTATTATTTAATATAAGGCAACATAATACTACGCCACCAAAATAAAAGGCGTTTTAGAACAGATTCAAACGTGGTGTAGACAGCTGACTGGAAGCATATGATTAAAAGAGATCTGTCATTTCTAGTCACAGTACCTCTTTTTCTTACCTAAAATTACAATTTATTCAGACATCCTACCATCACCGAAAACGGAAGCTCACCTCATATATATGTCATTCCGTGGATTTGAATTTTGGCGTTTTAATAAGCGCCATTATGCACCATCCCCCGCACTCCAAACCACACTACCTCATTCCATTCCATTCCAGAAAAGCTTTTATCACTGTCAATTATTCATTTGATTGTTTACATTTGTTGTCATCTCTGACTTTTCCAATGCGTTTTTAATTAGGAACCGCAATTAAACAAACAAAAATGTAAATGCTTCTGTTAGACACGAAGCCCCAAAATTCCAACGCAAAGCTGCGGTCGCGCGGTGACGTGCAGTTCAGCGTTCTACTCCGTTGGAAGTTCACGGCCATTGCATGCACAAAAAGTTTTCAGCCCCGGGAAAGACTCCTCTGAAGAAACATGATATGATACTTAAAAAGAATCCGAAATTCTGCTCACTTACTTATATCAACTCATAAGAATACTACTAATGCACGTGAACACCAAGTGTGTATTTGGCTCTTAGTTTTGTTATAAATTATTTTTTAATTAAAAGAAAGTACACGCGCTGAACGTAAAAGCTCTATTGTTATACTGTTCCTGACTGCTGTATAACAGGGACAATAATCCAAAACACTTATTAATTCCAGATGTCTTGCAAATATATATTTTTATATTGTACTGAGAAAACCTCAAGGCTATAAAATGGTGAGTTAAAGGAGGGAAGAAAAAAACTTTAAAATGCCTGCACAGCAATTTTCTCTACATCCTTTGTATAAAAAAAAACCCTGGTCCAAGCCAAGAAAAGCCAGAGGCCATTTTGTAATATTATAATATTGTATAGCTTATTTGCTTTTCCAGTTGCATTTCATTCACTAATGCTGTTTCATCTGGAACAGAGGTACGCAAGGTTCAATGCAACATAAGCCAGTAAATATGTGGATTTCAGACAAAGGAGATAATTCTGCCCTGATCTGCTTACAGAAACAGTACCGCTGGCTTCGGAATCCCTTGAACTAAATGTAACTGATAAATAGATGTCCAACCTGTAGACAGCTTGTCTGCATAAATATGCAATGTAACAAAAGTATGGATTTAGTTTTCCCACAATGCACCATAGGACAAGTACCACGTACCATGGAAATGAGAAGGAAACACTGACAAGAATATCCAGTTACCCTCAACTGTAAGTACTCAGTTCACCTGATAATGGCCATCAAAAATTGTATACTTCATTGATAAATTATGTTGTTTCTTATAATTAAGAAATGTAACTGATAACTATCGTTACAGTTTTCAAAGTGCAAAGCAGACCACAGCCTACGCAGCCTAGGAAAACCACACAGTCTGTGTGTGTTTCGCTCTCCCTCTGTCACCTTTTCTCCATTCCAGCCACAGAGGCATGGAAGTGCAATTGTTTTAATAGCACTGCTGATCAGGAATGAATGACACCTCTCCCAAGCTCCAACGGCTGTCAGTCCTGGGATAGAGAGTCCCGGCGTGACCCTGCAAGGAGGCCTAAATCTGCGCACCCAACCTCCTCGCAGTGGCAAGGAATGCGCTACAGGGTGCCTAATGTCCGACACTCCTCCTGGGTAAGATAAAATACCACGGCTTCGGTAAAAGCAAGTCGAAGGTTTCGCCAGCACACGTTCGGAAACAGAACCACTGGAGCTGGGCAGGAAACCCATGAAGCACGTCAACTCTGCTACTGGTGGACAGAAACCATATGAAATGTGGGCTCAGAGAATCTGATGAAGGAGAGAGCCTGTGTTCTGGTAGGTCAAAGAGAAATGAGGAAATTATGGAGGCATTTGAATAACTGTGGCATTTCTCAGTGAAAACAGACAGTTTGTGGTCTGTCCGTGTGTAAACCTCCACCGCGTCATCCTCCCCACACACACTCTGCTGCCAAACTAAAGAACTAAAGAAATTTCTGATCAATTGCACAACATGTAAAAAGGTATAGTGCTTTTCTGCTGTTCACTTAAACATATCTAAAATACATTTGTAAATGCTGGGGAAAGGGGTCGGGTGGTTACAATATCGCAGCTGTCTTGATCAGTTATTTTTATAGAAATTGAAAATGACATTTTGCCAGTATCTCCAGAAAGATGGAACTATAACTGACATATTACTCTACTGAAAATCTATAATGATAAACATATTCCATTTTTTAAACGCAGTACATAAACCGATGTTTGGTTGAGTTCAATACATACGGTACTTATAAATTACTAAGACAAGAAGCAATGTACAAACAGCCCTTTTTCTGAACTGCGCGAGGAACATAGTAAATGTCATATCAATATATTAAAATCATTAAGAATGTTAAACAGGCATGAATGCAGTGGCAAAAAATCAGGTACAGTTCATCTTAAGCACATGAAGTTTGGCTCTTCACATTACCTTAAAGTAAGACTTTCTTATGATGAAAATTTGAAAACCACAAAATTCCTTTGTGATTCTTCTTCTATACTTATCCACCCTATTAATATAGCATATATCAGAGAGTCTGACCAGCAAAGACCAGCCATGCTATGTAACCACCTTAACACAAAACTGCTTTGATTTTCTTTTTGTAGGAATCAGTTACAACTGCAGCAAATGCTAAAACAAAACAGAAGAAAACAGTGCCTGTCTGCTGCACCGCTCCAGATCTAAAGTAGTCTATACACTTCAAACTTCAGTCTGTATTCTTAAGTACAGAATGTGAAACGCTAGAATAGATCTTCTTTAAGGAAAATATCACAGGTTCAGAGAGTAAGCACAATTGTTTGGGCAATAACCATAAAAATCCCAACTGTCAGTGCATTTAAGCAATGGAGATGTTTAGAGGAGAACCCACATTTTCCCCACCCAAATCCATATGCATTTATTGCTTTTATTCATCTGTATTCCACATAATTCCATACCGTCTCCTTGAGAGAGCAATATTTTTCTGGATGCATTAGAACTATGTTATTATATGCACGGGTTCAGTTCTTCATAACTAATTCAATAATTGCAACACGTCCACATCAGATGAATAACACCAGTTGTTTCCCCTATTTGCAAAACAGTTCGTTAATTGTTGTCTACATACATGCGATACGCCGTTCAATGTTTCATATGGAAAAGGCTGTCAGAATGCTACATTCAGTGTGACAGTGGTAGCGACCTTTGCCTTACCCCACAAAAAATATTTCAACAATCAGTATCTATGGGACTGACAGTCAAACACATTGAAAAAACATTCACATTCAACTACTAAGAAGCGTTTTGTTTGTTTGTTTGTTTTTACTAAGATTGAATTTTCCATAACCGCCACCTTCCCTCGCCTCTCGCGTTTTCCTTGGTCGAGACTTGGTTTCGGAAGTAAAAATGAGATGTAACTCTAAACTGAAGTCCAAAGTCTATCTGTGCTCGCGTTTTTCCTCCTCCTCTTCTCCCTCCTTTTATATTTAATAGATTCGAGCGAAGCGCCATTTTCTTCTCAAACCATGTGCAATGTAACGCGTAAGAAAGTCAGCTGGAAAACTGCCATCAAACACGGAAAAGTGGCGGAGACATTCTGTTAAATAGAACCACAGAGCGGCAGACACCGAAATGAGCTCGAACACGATTATTAAACAGTCGCGACTGGGGGAACAACAAACTCACCGTTAACGGAAGTGCAAGTAATAAAGTAATCATTACATTTACCTGTGTCAAGCAGTACGGGGAGTACATGGCAATTTTTAGATCTGAAAACTGGAGAGCTTAGTGAAGTTGGATAGAAGTTCGCTGTAGTGCTGCATTGCAATCGCTCGCCGTCCTGCCTCGGTCACTCCATGCTGTACTGCTAACCCCGCCTAGGCGGCAGAAAGTGAAAGCTCACACAAAGTTTTGAGAAGAAAAAAACTTTCTCTCCCTCCCTCTACCACTGCCTCTCTCGCGCACCCTCTCTCCCCCGCTCTAGCTCAGGGGAGCACCACGAGCGATTAAACGAGCGGCTTATCGGTGTGCCTACCGCCTTGACTTTAAGAGGATGCTATGCTCCACATGAAAACGCTTACAAGTCATACGACTGGTGACTTTTTTGTAAATCAGTGCGCATAATCGCATGTATGGATTTTGCTTTAGCCAAGCAAAAGGTCACTTTTTGACGGGACTAGCACAGCGCAGACTTGACTCTGGATGTACGTGCAAAATGTATGTATGCATGTTAAGACTCAGTGCCGACTCAATGATTTTAGAGTTTTTTTGTTTTTTGTAAAATTAACGGCGAAGCATATTTCATGTGGCTCTTGAAACAGGCGCATGTCAGATCGAATAAAAAACGAAAAATGATCATGGACATGATCAATAAAACAAAAAAATGTTTAAAAAGACTATCGAAATAAACCTTGTGGTTTACTATTAAATAACTACAGTGATAGAGCCCAAGTGAATTCTGTCAACCTACATAAAATATAAACAAAACTATGTTCTGACTAGAGTATGTTAACATTTATCTTAACATTGAGGTGTTGTAAGGCAAGCTACAACTACAAGCTATTCAGCATACGCTAAATCAGATCATCATGCAAACATACTGCTTTCAAGAAACAGGAAAATCATATTCACAACATCACTCACAGTATTTGGGAGTGAAGAAAAATGAAAAAAATAAAATAAAATTTTCAGATTTAGGATGATGTTGGATTTATACACAACGCTCTACTCAAGTTATCCAGAGCCCGAATGGTCGACAGCCACAACTACTTACATTATAAAGGAATGAGAAACACGTGTCAGGTATTGACGGATAGGATACAGGGGAACGTGCATGAAATAAACAGGCGGGAGGCGAAGAGAAACCAAGCAAAAGGTTGTGGAGATCGTCTGTGGGTGGGGTTGGGCTTGGTGGGGGTGAAGTCAACATGAGGGGGAAGCTGAAGTTTGGAGCGGACACCCGGGGGCCTGTGGATTTATGAGGCCGGCCGCCTGTCCAGCAACACCACAAGCCACTGCAGGGGAAACAAAGAGCGAAGCAATTACCACACACAGCCAACAGGGAGAGGCAGCGAGGGACGGGGGGCTTTGGCTTCCGCAGTGGCGAGGGGGCATGAGGTCAGGTCACACCACATCAGCTGCACGTACTGTACCATGCATGACCATGCATGACCATACAACCTTAGAACGGTATGTTCTGCCATGAGTTTGTTCTACCACGAGGAACCCCCTCAAAGCGCTGAGGTGTTCTAAACACATTACTGACTCTGTGTGTGTGTGTTTGGGGGGTTGTCACTACTAAATCATAACCTGTTGTGGTGGTAAAAGGTATAACTGGGGTGATATCTAGAAAGGTACGTGTAGCATCACTTCCTACACAAGCCCAGCATTTAGAGGTTGGAGCGGATAACCTTCTCATTTACTAACACATGGAAGGACCATATGCTGGGGCTAGATTGGAGGCCAGTGGCCATCTTTTTCACAGGGCTAAAATACCCACGTTTGATATGCACCAAGCTTTGATGTGACGTGGCGGTATCTGCAAAGCCAACATCTGAAAGGTGTTAAGTTATTCTTAAATCTTCTGTATTACAGCTGTGCAGCGTGGAGACGGTTCAAACATTGACTGGTGCCTTGTTAACTATGAGGCTAAAACTTACACTCATCATGACAAAGAAGATGGCAGAAGGACACAGTGCTTGGCCACTTAAATGGCTCCTGGTGTTCTGAGAACAATAAGCCAGTCATTCTGAGAGATTTCATTATAACCACAAGGTTCACCAAAGATATATGGACTGAATTAGCGCTTTCTCTGTTCTGATGTTTTCACCATATTACTCAGGTCCAGGACTGCTTCACCAGGCATTTTCCTCAGACTGCACGCAGTTTCACTGATCCTTAATATCCAGTATGGCCATTTATATGTCCCACCCTCTCCCCTACTTCTCCACCAATCATGCCCTGCTGTTTTCCCTCCACTTTCAGCTAACTGCACCCCAAGACACTCGATATGCCGGAGCAACCCAGATTTTCTCGAAGAAACTTGGCAAAAGCTATCCACTGGAAACAAAAAGAAACAAAGACTAGAAAACCGGCTCCCAGCTCATTAGCAGCCCCATTTTCAGTCATCTACGTGCTCCGAGAGCCATCTCTCCCTCCCTCTGTGTCTCATCCCCCCATCCCACCAGCGATTTATCCCATCCCCCTATTTTTATGGCCATTCTATTTTACTCCCTTTGCTGTAAACCCAAATGAGTGGAATTTTAAAAACTGAGCCTTTTTTCATATGTGTGCAGTCAATTTTAGAACTCTCTCACCTCTCCTTCCTCTTCTCCCTCCTTCTCTTCCTCTCTCTCTCTCTATCCTTCTCATTTGATTCAAGTGTACTGCACATTATTGTTATAATGTTCATTCCCACGAGAGAGCGGTACTTTGGCGGAGTTGTAAGGTTTCTTCTTTTTTTTGCTTTAAGTGTGTGTGGAAATAATGATGGTAATGGCTTGCAGCTGAGTTGTGAATGACATTATGACTGCGGTGTAATTATCAAGAGCATGAAAGTGGACTCTCCATCACTGTAATTACTGCTGACTTAAATAACAAATCAATAACAACAATGAGGATAATAATAATTGCAATAATAGGGATAATAGTAATGATGAAGCATACCCTGTAGGAATCAGACACTACAAAGCATTCTGGCATCCCAGGACCTCTGGATGGGTCTTCATTCACCAGAAAGGTTTCGGTGGCCTGAAATGTAATATAAAAGTCAAGTCTCCATTATTGCAGCTTCCCTCACATCTTTGTTATGCTCATCAACATTATAAGATTATCCTGGATATAATTAATTTACCAAAAACAATACAGAGCACTTTAAATAATACTTTCACAATATATAATACTTTTACAGAGCATGTGCCTTCCCAGATCAAATGAAAGATGCTGACATTAACTTCATTGTTTCTACAGTTGTTATCTTGTAATCAGCGACAAAAGATGGTTTCCTGCATCGTTTGCCTACACTGAGTGGTCCTGTGCTGGTTGTGCAGAGCAGCAAGCCTAGACAGAACCTCCTAGCGTATTGTCACAGTATAAGCGTACTTCCCAGGTTACAGTGTGGGCCTCTGTGTGTGTCTGCAATCTCTCTCAGCGGGTCACCCGATGGCCTCTCAGTGCCCCCTCTGTGGGTCACCGCCCTGTCCCCACCCCCAGCCCCCCCCCGCGCCGTCGGCCCAGGTGGTTCGCGTAGTCGGCGAGTGTCGGCACCGCTCACAACGAGTCATTTGTATGCTAGAAAAAAAAGACCCGAGCTGGCCGAATCAGATCACGCCCCCTCTATAGCCTCAGCAGAGCTGCTAGACCAGGCAGCGGGGCAGCACACAAAGCCACAGCCAGGATATATCGAGTCAGAAGTGGGAGAGTGCTGCACCCAGACCAGAGGGTTTCAAGCGAAGACTAACTACGTGATCCATTGTATAGCTGGAAATCTGTCCCAGGTCAGCAACGCTTGCCTGAAAATATACGTAGCTATGTATACATCCAGACTTATTTCATTACACAGGCAAATCTGATGAAACATGGTTCAATTTTAGGCTGACACTGCAAAATCCCCGTGAACTTAACAAATCAGATAATGTGCATTTGAATTGAACTTGGGCATGCACACACATATTAAAAGGTTCAGTCCTCTGACATACACTCTCATACACATAATAATACACACAACATTAACATAATGGACGCATGCACTCTCTCACACACACACACACGCACGCACACACATGTATACACACGCTGCACTATAATAAGTCCCAGACTCTGGCTAACCAAGCTGTGGTTGCTATTCATATTCCCAGTAGTGAGTGGCTGCCTGCCTTTCTCCTCCTACCTCTCCAGCCTCTACAAACCTCAGAATGTATAAACATGCGTTCGAAGGCTGAACTGATTAAACTGCACTGGTGCGTTCTAACGCTGCAGCACTTCTCAGTTACACAAAATTGTAACTCAACAATATTCCATCCAAAAATGAAGCCATGTGTGTACAGATGGCCGTTTTCTTGGGGAAGCAGGGTGTTCTTTACCAAGTTTGGCTTGGAGATCAACGCTACAAGGCCAAGTTTAACCGTTCCTTCCTCCAGCTTAATTCTAATCAGCTTGTCATGACGCTCATGAACGAGTCAATTTCATAAAATAATTTCTAATTATTGTCAGGTTTCGCATTGCATACCATGGATTTGCCCTTAGACTTGACCTGATATGCTGAAAAATCTCATTTATACGATTTTCCAAGCATGGTCAACCTTCGAAGGCAGGGTTGAGCTGCTCCACTGCTCAGTTAATACTGCAGGGAACCACAGCACCGGTCATGAGGCAAACACACGCAGACATTGGTACCTGTTCATTCAGACGATATTGTGTATTGAAGAATTGCCCTGCTCTAAAATGTCAGAACATTTGTTTTTACTGAATATTACTGCCAATGATAATATGAAGCATAATTATTCATGTCCGGCTCACTCTTAACTATGTAGGGTCACTATGTAGGGTCACTATGTAGGGTAATTTGCCCTTTGCTAGCTGTCCTAGCATTCCACTTCACTATGTTATGTCCTAGTTAATTGACGTTGCACATGTCTATATTTGGTGCACTCGTGTTACACTGTTTATGCACATGGTGAGAAATAGTGGCTTAAAGTTTGACAAATATATTTAAAATCGTACAAATCAAAGTGAAAATATGAGCACCGCTAACACTGCAGCGTTCATCTGTTACAGAACAAATTAAATGTGCAGTGCCAATAATTACTTGGACAACTCCATATCTGCCTTATAAATTGACATAATTGTTGGCAATCATGCTAGAGTTTTGGTGTGCACTTTACATCATTAGATCCTGCTGCTTGCAGCAATGTTGATCCACTTTGCTTGAGGTAAGTGGAAAATCTGATTTGGTCAAACACTTGCTTTGGCCCATTTTATGTGTGATGCAAGATACCTGGAGAGCCATATGCAACTCTTGGCATATTGATTCATTTTTCCATAATACTGGTACCTTTCACTTAATTAATTCTCTTGAAGTTGTTTATAAAAGACACTGCTCACATACAAACATCAGTGTTCACAAAAGGTGCTGTTTACATAAGCATTCTCGTAAGGTGTTGTTTACTTAAGTGACAATGGACAGAGACTTAGATTGAAAGATTGTAAACAAACATTCAACTGTCTACAGCCTCTCTCTCTCTCTCTCTCATTCTCTCTTTCTGTCTCTCTCTGTGTCCCCCTCTCTCTAGATCCTGCATAATTTGTTTTCACACTTAAAGAGGCATCGTTTGTTTGAGTCTGCCCTGATCGTTTGTTTGAGTCTGCCCTGATCGTTTGTTTGAGTCTGCCCTGATCGTTTGATGTCATCCCCTTCAGTGCTGCCCTGCTTTTCGCTCTCTGTGGATTTTTTATGGCGCATGGTATCAATTATATATACCATGCTTTCCTTCATATATGCAACATATGCCCAACCCATATGGCCAGCCCTGAGCAAAATGGCCTCCCTTAATTAACACATTCAAAGAAACAAGGTCCCGTGACCTACATGAACATTCAAAGAACCTGATGATTATGAAATAGCAAACAGGAACACTTAAAGTGTGGTGCTTCCATCTCTTCAGGTTGGTACATCTACATCCTTATTGTTAGATGTAATAAGAAAATTAACCACTCGCAGTAAATAATAAAGGTCGTAAAAGAAGTTTGTTATATTTGCTGATTTGTGATGCTTCCTTTACCTCATAATACTCTAATTCTCCCTCTCTCATCTATCTATCTATCTATCTATCTATCTATCTATCTATCTATCTATCTATCTATTTCTCTCTTTCTTGCTCACAGTGATTTATTTTAAACAGTATGTATGTGGACTGAGAGATGGCCCACTTGGCATTTAGTCATGGCAGTGAATAAATCAAAGCACACAGAGACAGCATAACCGCCCCCCACCCCCCCATCCATTAGCTATTCCTCCACTATGTGAGCCCTGCTACACACATCACAACCCATGGGGCTGCCATGCAACTCTTTGACAAACCAACAACAATTCTTCCTGTTTCTTGGGAATAGTTGCTCATAACATCACTGACTTCATGATCACCGTCACCATCAAGTCAAAAACAATCAGTAACCCACTGCGATTCTCCCGCGCCTTTTGCCGATAGCACATTTGGAGTGGGTGAGTGGGAATTCACAGGATCTCTACATGCCCATTAACTCTCTCCAAACCTAGGTAATATGGCAAACGCATCAAAGGCAAATGGGAGAGGGGGGGCAGACTTGTTTGTTAAAAATGGCAGTGTGGGGAGGGGGTGTGCATGGAGCGTGTGCTGTGTGAACACCTGCCAAGGCCACTTCAGGGAAAAACGCTGGAAAATGTGATATTTCATACCTGCATCTCTAGAGGAGGGGAGGAAAGGAAAACGCATGGAGAGGGAATATAATAGCAAAAGAAAGGGAGTGTAGATGGGAGACTAAAGGAAGTGTAGATGGGAGACTAAAGGGGGTGTAGATGGGAGACTAAAGGGGTGTAGATGGGAAACTAAAGGGGTGTAGATGGGAGACTAAAGGGGGTGTAGATGGGAGACTAAAGGGGGTGTAGATGGGAGACTAAAGGGGGTGTAGATGGGAGACTAAAGGGGGTGTAGATGGGAGACTAAAGGGGGGGGAAACTAAAGGGGATGGGAGACTAAAGGGGGTGTAGATGGGAGACTAAAGGGGGTGTAGATGGGAGACAAAGGGGGTGTAGATGGGAGACTAAAGGGGGGGTGTAGATGGGAGACTAAAGGGGGGTGTAGATGGGAGACTAAAGGGGGGTGTAGATGGGAGACTAAAGGGGGTGTAGATGGGAGACTAAAGGGGGTGTAGATGGGAGACAAAGGGGATGGGAAACTAAAGGGGGTGTAGATGGGAGACTAAAGGGGGTGTAGATGGGAGACTAAAGGGGGTGTAGATGGGAGACAAAGGGGGGTGTAGATGGGAAACTAAAGGGGGGTGTAGATGGGAAACTAAAGGGGGTTGTAGATGGGAAACTAAAGGGGGTTGTAGATGGGAGACAAAGGGGGTGTAGATGGGAGACAGAGGGGGTGTAGATGGGAGACAGAGGGGGTGTAGATGGGAGACTAAAGGGGGTGTAGATGGGAGACTAAAGGGGGTGTAGATGGGAAACTAAAGGGGGTGTAGATGGGAGACTAAAGGGGTGTAGATGGGAGACTAAAGGGGGGTGTAGATGGGAGACTAAAGGGGGGTGTAGATGGGAGACTAAAGGGGGGTGTAGATGGGAGACTAAAGGGGGTGTAGATGGGAGACTAAAGGGGGGTGTAGATGGGAGACTAAAGGGGGTGTAGATGGGAGACTAAAGGGGGTGTAGATGGAACACTGCTTCTGTTTGTTGGCAACGCTAGTGGACCTGTATGGCACAATAACTGCCTTCCATATAAGCATTACAGTAATTGTAATTTTCTATCATGGCATATTATGGGGATAGACAATTTGTATGGGATACAAAGAAGCCTTTGCAAAACACCATTTGATTTGCTCTTAATTATGCTTAAGGGAGGGAATGTGGAATCTGTCATCTAATATACATAGAGGAAAGCAGCACTAAGGATGAATACATAATTACTTTCCCAGTGTCTGAGCATGACCTTAGGTATAAAGCTGAAGCAGCAAGGTTTGGTGCTGGGACGTGACACCATATATCACTGGACCATAGGGGGCACTAACATGATCTGTACTCATACCCATTTTGATACGAGTGTCCCATCTGGTGGGAGGGACAACCACATGGGGTAAACAAATATAAATGTATCTTTGCTGCAGTATGAATTACATTCGTAAAAACGTCCACTAAATAACTGACAGGTTCCGTTGCCTCAAATTGGACGTAGTTGGATTGAAGAGCCGAGCTACGAAACCCTATTTTACATACAGATAGGAAGCATCACATTTCTGTAGCATCCACATATTAAAGTGAATAATAAGCAGACTCTTTTGGGCTCCCACTCATTCGGATGAGACTCAAACCGAGAGTGAGACCATTTGATGAAGGTGTATATTGCTGTGCCAACTCCACGTTTGCTCTGACAAACATCCAACGCCACAATAGTCTGAGCTGTCAGCTTTTAGCCATTAAAAGTTTACAGCTTTGATTGTTGTTTGGAAACAAGTAATTAAATGTGGCTCACTGTTCGGGTTTTAAAGAGAAGATGATAATCCCAAGCAGAGCCGAGGACTGAATACAGTCCCTCGATTCCTTTAAAAAGTGGCCTATTTGGGCGGGTGCCATTTTAAAAAGCAAGTAAACAAATTATTATCCAGGTTTAAGTGTTTCGTACTGGCTGGCTAGGAGCTCATCAACATCTTCAAGGTTGCATCTCATCTGCAGAACCATCTGAACATGAACAATTCCATCACCTCTCACAGCTCCTGAGAGGTCATGTAGTTAGGTCATGACCACTCTGACTTAAAGATGCTGATGGACTGGTGTTCTGATCTTTAGTTCTGACTGGTAACAGTGTGATTCACCAAGGTCTAAAGGAAAGAATTTTCATCAATCTTGGGTCAGCTCTGACAAGTCAGACACCTCTTGAGATATTTCAACAGAGGCAACAATTACTCCCTGGAGTAAACTGCAGAAAAAAAATTAGATTCCAGTTAAATTAGGCAATGTGGGGTTTTAAATGATGCGCGCAGACAAACAGGTTTTATCAGTAATTGCTTCGTAGAAGAGACAAAAACATCTGCAGGTTGTTTTTTTGTTGTTGTTTTTTTATAGAAACTGACACAGCTACTGCTGGTTGTAGACTGATCACATCACATAGCAGTTATTTTGACTGTACACATTTTAGAGCATTATTAAGCCAAACAGTTTCCTTGATATATTTAACTGTATTCAAATTGCAGTGCCTGGTAGACATAAAATAAAACATAAAATAAGGTCACGACTCTGATATGCCGTTCAGCAGATAAATCTTTAAAGTTATACCATGGTAAACGAGCAGAACATTTCACATGTGTTTGTATGTACGTACAGCCATAGTGTTGAAAGATAATAATATCTCAGTGTTGAAGATGATAATATATCTTCGCTAAAAAGCTACGTGCAGCGCAGCGAAACGCTAGTGCGGCAGACCCTCTACAGAAATGTCAGAACTGTAACGTTTGAATGAAGTTCACCGTCTCGAGCGCACACGGCTTACTTTGACAGAGCAGAAATGGGCGGTCACTGTCACCTCGGGCCTTACAGCTACGGTAGGCTACATGTGACACACTGCGTTGTGGCCAAGTGAAGTGTTAGCATGCTACAAGTGTATGTGTTAGATTAGCTCCACATAATAATAAAGATAAGTGAACTACATAACTCAGCAACGCAAGTATACTAATACGGTGCAATTAAAGTAAAAAAAAATTTAAGAAGCTCCTTTCGTATGTTGTGTTAGTAATTCGCTGGCTAAACACACCACCAACTTGGAAAAAGTAAAGGAGCTGTGTTTTGGTGGTTACATGGGTCCTACCTGCTACATGACAGCTTAGTGGGGCTGTATGTAATTTACAGAGACTTACAGTGCGCTGGTTTAAACATTCAAAACATAAACACACTTGACGCTAAAATTGAATTGAGAACATATTTGCTTCTATTGAGATACAAGCTATTCGACATCGTGCTCCCTGGTGTTGAACCAACATAATTTCGCACTGAAACAGAATACAAAACCTGTGCTGTTTTACGTGGAGTTTGCGATGTATCGTAAAGTCAGTGGGACGTTATTCTAATCGCGCGGGCAATGCCTGGCGTAAGAACACTGCATTTACTTTTCTTTTTACTTACTAACATCTTTAAATTATCAAAAAAGAACAAATTGTTGATTTACACAGCACGTACCATTGTGAAGTGGGGAATACTGCCAACAGCCTCAAAGACCCATTTTCCTCCTTCAGAAAAAAAAAGTAAAAAAAAAAAAAAAGTGTGTGAGATGGAACGCAAATGACTTGGTTTCTTCGGTGACACCGAAAGCAAAAGAACCTTATTGCTGTTCGATCATTGGGCCTCCGAATATTTTTGCTAAAGTATCACTTTATACTGTATACGAACTCCGTAAGAAGGGAATTATCCAAGCTAGTTTTTTCGGTTGCATGCGATTTGTTTTCTGTCCTCTGTCGGTTAGCGTTACTTTGCTCAAATTGTGAGCGACGGCACCGGGACTTTGAGGCAGTGCTGGGTGCAGCGAGGGTGACAGATATCGTCCCTTCCGCCCTCCAAAAAAACCCGCGAGGTAAGTCGTTCGTGGCCACAGCGTCTAGTCAACGGCAGAGGCGAGATCCTGCCATTCGCCACAGTCAGCGAGAAGTTTCTGCTTACGTTGTTTCAAATCAGCTGTTGCGAACTCAGTCTCCGGGAGACTTCAGCCGTATCGGCGCTCGATCTCCATCCTTTTCACCGGGAACTCTTCACCGTGGATTCCCCTTTGAATTCGCGGAACCTCCTGCACTTCGCTGTAACGACGATATTATAGAGAGGACGTCATTTTGGGCGCAGTGGATATTGCGAAATCACAGCTCGCGACGAATTAAAGAAATGCACTTTGATGCTGCCAAGCGAACGAGGGTGACGCGCTAAAGCTGAGCCGTGCGCATATAAATTCTATGAAATAATTGTAATAAGAATCAGAGTAGCTGCCAAAAAAGGTGAGACCCGGTCCATCGGTGAGTCGAGTCGCAGCCGTGGATGACAGTCGGAGACGTGCAATGGCTAGTGAATTATTAATAACCAAGAGCGGTTCACAGTCTGTCGTGTTCAGTGTGTAACCAGAGCGGCAGTTGGGGGTTTAAGGGAATTAAATACGGGCTTGGAGTAAACCATGGACGGCAGGGGATTACCATTCACCGGTAACAGCATAGCATAGCGGCAGAACGAGAGGGAGGGAGGGTGAAGAGAGAAACAGAAAGAGAGAGAGACGCCAGTGAGATATGTGTACGCAGTGTATGGAGTTTATCTTATGATTAAGATATTAAACTGTGAACTCTTGCAACCAATGATAAGTTAACTCATGCGCAGGCTACGACGTTCGGCAGTGGACTGACCGTGCACGTCGACACTGACTGACAGGACCCCTTCCCATTTAACAGTTCCCATGGGACTGCACTGAATAGCCATACATACAAATGATCGGTAATAGAACAAAAGGTAGCATGTGGTTATGATTACACCGTAGAGGGAGCAGTCTAGATGAAGCACTGAAAAACTTTACAGTGGAACTTGCTTGGAGCGAAAAGTAGCCAATATATTTCCGAGAAAGCTCCAAGAGTAGCCTACGCCGCAGAAAACTTTAAAACGCGAATTAAAAGCACTCTACTTTATATTGTATTTTGCCGAGCGACTATGCTGTTTTCATCATTGATTTTTCTGGAGGGTGTGGTGCTGAACAGTTCAAAGTGATCAGTAGAGACAGGACTGGTTTTAAACAGGGGGCGCGTGATAAAATCTTATCGCCACTGTAGACAGCACGTTGGAAATGTGCTGTAAAACAAAAGATACCATTGAAACCGCGCTCAAGGGCTGCTGTAATTTCAGAAATATTCGAAAGAGAAACATTTCCAAAAAAAAGAAATGCCTGAACACCTAGCAAATTAAGTAAAGTAGCTCACGGGTTGTAATATTTACTGATAAATTGTGATATACATATTTATTATGGTATTTTACAAATCTATATAATTCAAATAAAGACAAAAAATGAATGCTGCCATTTGTCCTTTATAAGAGTAATATAACGCCTTATGTGTGTCGTGTAGTTTGGTTCCTGATGTCTAAGAAATGACAAATATAGAAAGGAAAGGTTTGGGCTTCCTAATAAAATTAATTTGCTAGCAGAATACATTCAAATAGGCTACTTGTTTAAAATCAACAACGTTTCAGTTCGAACTTTTATCATTTATTAAGAAGGCTAAAAACGGAGGTGAAACCATAACCTACGTTAAGGTAACGTTTTTGTCTTTGTAATGAAGTCATAGCCTTTATTGAATTGTATGCTGAGTCATTACCTCGTCTCCCTTAAGCTGTCCTGGCACATGCAAAGGTCATTTGCTTAGGTGAAACTGAAAAGTTCATGTCACCCGAGCCCCACTGCAAAACACCTTCCTTACACCAGACTGAGGCCCCGCAATTTGTATTAATAGGCTATTAGTAGTCACCTTCAGTATGACCCTGATCGCACACCATAGCGTCCATGAAATGAACAGAAAACTCGGTGTCTTTGCATCAAACTTAATATATAGAATCATTTGGGGCAACGCCAGGGAATTACACTACCTACATCGGAGAATCTTTTAAAAAGTAAACCGTACCTTAACTGGCCATCAATGGTAAAGCTATACTGATATTCAGACGAAACAATCTGTTTAAAATAAAATATAAAGACAATTTAGTATACTTTATAATTTTGTACACCCTTAAAATACACAGAAAATATTGCCTAAAATGGCCTATTATGTAATTCCTAAATATTTAGGCTATTCTTTGTTTTGTTAATAATAATTTGTCAAGAAATCCATGTTACTGTTATTTTAATTATAACGAAAACATTTTGTTTTACTAGTTAAAAAGCGATACGCCTTCTGTGTCTGCTTGGTGACGCTCTATTATGTGGACAAGGCGATGGGCTCTAAGCAGGTATTTGCAGGTGTAGGACCTGTAGCGAACCGACTACCACTTGTACTTAATTTCAAATCAATGCAAACAAACATTTACGACAAACGGCGAGAATAACAACACACATATGCACACTAACATATTGTAAATTGTATTAGAACTTAATTCCTTAAATTTGGCTATGTTTAATTAATACATTTAATTCCACGGAAAACTGTGAAAATATGAATCAAAAAAATGTTGTTCGTATCACCATGGGAATTTTTATGAAAAGTGATAAAATATCAAATAATGCATTCAATAATGTAAAATGTAACTTTCGCTCCTCTTCTCGTTATGACACATTATTTGGATTTGGAAACTCACTCTGACTCGTTACTGCTTTTAACCTGTGGAGTATTTTTAAATCCATTTTTAGGAAACACTGTGATATTCTCTGTTTTTTCAAAACATCTGCATTGTATTCATAATAATATCAGTTTGGTTATTTGTCATTTGTAGGCATAGCCATTTCATTTAAATGAAAAAGTACAAAAAAAAACTTAATGTGGAGTTGTATTTAAATTATGTATGTAGAGAATAAAACAAACACCACCTTAAACGTAAAATGTAGACGTACCTTATAAATTATTGTTATGAATTAGTTTATTAGGCTATCGTGATATTTGTGCTTTGTGTATTTGCTTGCTTGTTTGTGCTCTACAGGTTAGGGTTACGTTAAGGTTGCGTTGCTTTCTTTTCTTTCCAAATATCTTACTTTGGTGCAAACAGAGAAATAACAATGAAACAAAAAAGACGACTTTGTTGTGGTCTTTCATTTGCATTAAATTGCCCAATTAAACAGGCATAAATTAATTTACCCACGAAATTGCATAGATTTTTAAGTAAGTAGTCTACAATTGAAAATCACTGTATTATATTGAAAATAACTCGATCACAATATAACTAATTTGAAATAAAATACTTTAATTGATTAGACATATGACCACAAAAATCAGTTTGTTATAATGGTAGAAACATGTAGGCTGCCTGCAGCGTCGTACTTTCGAACGTTCAGAAGCGGCATAATTAATTAAAACTATGAGAAGTTGTCTCGCAACAAATTACGTCATCATGGACTGAAAACTCTCAACGCACTTGCAATATTTGTTCTCAGATGTAGTTCACTCTACAACCTGATTTTAACATTTAAAAACAACAGTAAAGGCGGATGTTTATGAGTGAAGAACAACATCCATTTATTTTTCTTTTTATCCTTTAAATAAGGCATATGCAATCCACCCTACTTTGTGTATGTAGAAATAAGTATATATATTTTTTTATATCAAGAATGTCTTATTTGTTTGGCAATAGCACTGCTTTTTAAAATGGCATTTAAAGCATTTGACTTTTTACAATGCTTAAGGCATGACAGAGATGAGGCTATGCTTCACCAAACACTTTATATAATTCTTAAAAATAACCTGTTACAGAATCTCATAGGACGAAAGACTTCTATCAGACAGTGGCTGATTTCATTAACTGTTGGTTCATAACTTAGACTCTGTTCAAAATATTTTTGTTTCTATGGATTTTCTACATAATTTCCCCAAACGAATTAATTAGATGCTAAAAGCATTGATGATATTTCCATACGATTTGTTTGTTGTCATTGCATAAAAATATATAACAGGCCTAATACAATTTATTGCTAAATTATTCAATCTTCTTTACTGTTGTGTGTTTGTGTACCAATTGACAAAACTCGTTTCGCCTCATATTTTTGACCATTCTACAAAGAGAGCGATTGGGAATGGACAGGACGTGCTGCTCCGTAGTCACACTAGCCACTGTATTGCACTCAACACTCAAAGGTATGCGTGTGCATGTCCAAATAGGCAGGCACAGGAGAACATATTAGAGGAAACACCGACTTAAACGGTTGTGTACCCTAGAAAATAGACATTGGTGGCCACGTTTTAAGAACAATCTGCTATAGTGTGCATAACCAATCTCACACAAGAAGATTTTAATTTTGATATTATAAAGAAAAGTTAAATGTCCAGGGATCGGTGCTGTTTCGGTGAATGACGTCTGTTTCAGTTCGGGCCTAAAGCCTGCACGCAGAGGGCGTTGTTGGTGCAGTCTATACTGAATTTGCTACAGGCCTACCGAGCTTCTTTGCTTACGTTTCACCTCCGCCCGCCCGTATTCAGTTCAGCGGGCCTACTCTAAACAGCCTGAGCTGAAAAGAGAACCGTGAAACCGGGATTCAGCTAAGCAACTAGGCGGTCAGGAATGCTGACCTTGGCGAGCATAACGGGCCAATGGCTGGGACGGCGCGCGGCTCGAATCACGAAGCGACGCGTGTCCTTCCCCCGAACATTCGGGAAAATGTGTTGGCTACCGCGCGGGGCCGTTATTACCTGTGTGTTAATGCTGCTAATACAACGGGGCTGACTAGCAAAATTACGTATTTCAAAATGTGAAGCACAGCCAGAAGAAAAAAAAACACAACTTTGCTTAAGAAGAAATCCTCTCAGTGTTACTACAAGACTCGCGTAACATTAATCTAAAAAAAAAAAAACGAAAGTCTTGCCCTAATTACATTTTCAAAGTGGCTTTCATGTTAAAGGTAGGCTATAGCCTACATTTCACTTTCCCAAGGCACTACACTGTTAATTAGGCAAACAGCTGAGTAAGCTTTGAAAGCGCCCTGAAAAATGTAATCAAACGTTGCCCGATAAGACGCGGCGAGATCAGTCGTCTGGCTGAAGAATCACTTAACCACATCTGGTTAAGCTTCACTGAATTTAATAATCTTTTTTATACACCTGGCCGAGGGAGTTAATACTACTGCCTAACATGGTCAACCACTATAACGTAAGTCAAAGCTTAGTCAGTCAGTGCATGGCTAAGGCAGCATGGAAAAAAAGAAACATGCCCACAATGGTGTAACAAAGACATAGGCCCCGCAGCTCGTCCCAACCACGCCAGGTAGAACGTTCCCGCACATCGATGAGTTAAACAACAGAGACCAGCGTTACGATTGGTCAATTGTAGCGTGGCTCCATCGGGATTGGAGCAAAAAGTGCCTAGCCCACCTTATCAGGCTCTCGCACAGCACTGCTGCAGGAGAACGAGTCTCGGGAGAGAACGCCCGCGAGCAGCCAGCTTATCTTACACCAGCAAGAAGGGTTTATACGTCTGATTAAGTGTATGTGTGTGCGAGTGTGTGAGTCGGAGAGAGAGAGAAATCATAGATGGACAGAAAGGTGTATGCTTGAGTGAGTAAGTGAATGAGAGTCCGTAAGAGAGAAAGTCCATGAGAGAGTGAGAGTGAGTGAGCAAACTGTATGTTTCAGGACATAGATTTGTGCACTCATCAGTGTTGTATATTATGTACGTTTCCCATCTTGGATCAATAAAATGTCTCATCTTGTGTCTGATTTGTTTATTTAAACATATCTACATATTTAAATATAATTTTACTTAAACCAATTCTATTGCCAGTTTCATCTCACTGTTCAAGCTCACATAAAAGAAGACAAACAAAGGCCTTAATTATCATGTCTACCACACAGACAATAACTGTCCATTAACATGTTTTCCCGCCTGCTTCATCAGAAGTATTTTTACCGTGGGTGGAAAGTGATTTGTCCAAAAACAAAATGCACGTGTTGAAACATTTGTTAAAACAAAAGGACATTTTAAGCATGGCATCTGATACCTATAAGATAAAGATTTTATAAAGAAACATTTGTATCAAATGTCTAAATGTAGGGAGTGTATATGTGTGTGTGTGTGTGTGTGTGTGTGTGTGATGTGTGCATGTGATGCAGCAGTGCTGAGGCTGGGTAAGATCCAGGCGGGTCTGGAGAGGATGTGAGGCTTAAAGGGCTGGGGGATGGGGGGAGGGGGGGGAGCAGGGTTGTCCTCCCCTGGAGAGACAGAGAGGAGGCCTGCTGTAATCTGCTTTCCTGGCTCCCCATGAAAGAAAGAGAGAAGAGGACACACCAGAGACTGGCCCCGTCAGATCCACCGCTCCCCCAACTGTAGCCATCCTCATCTGGTAGCTCTCTCTACCGCTCTCTCTCGCTCTCTCTCTTCTCCTCCATCTTCATCCACCCGTCCTCACACACAGGTCCCACTTTACTCATCTCAGCTTAATCTGGAGCTAAACCTTTACTTCTCCTTTTTCTAGCTCATCAGTCAATTCTTTCATTGTTTCAAAACCATGTCTCTCTCTCTCTCCCCATCCATCTCCTCTTGCCTTTCCATTCTTTTAGAATTGGCCATATTCTTAATATTAATCTACTTTGTTCTTCAAAAACTTCATCCATCCATCAAGCCCTCACCAAGACTGCTCTACTTTCTCTGGTTCTGGGATATCCACCAGTTGCCCTCTGTTCTCTCCAGTTCTCTATGGCCTACACCATTAACACTATGGCGAGAAACACAGCATCCAGACATTCAAATCCTCTTCCTTTTTTCCATGGGCTCATCCTTATCTGAATGAACGCTTTTCCAGCATCTAATCTGTGCCTTGAGCCTCACTCATTGACGGACCATTTTGTCAGTAAATGTGAGAACCATAAATTGAATTACTCAGAAAGCTGCCTTTGTGAATGAAGATTTTGGTTCAGATTCAGACAATTAATGACGCTTTGATGATCTTCCAAATACCTTGTGCTCTGGAATAATCACGACACTTTATAGGACCATCACTCTTTCTCTCCATGTTAGCTTCCTGTGCTCTTTCACACCTCAAAGATGAGAGTTTTGTTTGGTGGAACCAGGCCATGGGCTCTGGTCTGCTACTTGGTCTATTCTCCTCTCTCTCTCTCGCACGCTCTCTCTCTCTCACCCACTCCTCTCTCTTCGAACACATTAGCTTTCATTCCCCCCTCCCCACCCCACAACCTCCACCCTGTCAAGAGGAGGGGCCTCCTTGGCAGTTCCAGGCTCTGTTTGGTAGAGTGGATCCAAGTGAACATGAATATTCATGAGCCAGCTCCCTCCCCTTTCCTAATGCCACGGCAACACTTGGTAGGAGCACATGGCGGGACAGCTGTTGCAGGCCATGCCAGGCATCTGTGCACAGAAAGAGTGAGATAGAGGGTGTACAAGAGAGAGAATGAGAGAGAGAATGTGAAGACAGTGGGATGGGCATGTGACAGGAAGTGCTGGTGGACGGATGGTAGATGGACAGATCAGGAAAGAGCGCTGAGGTGACTCTGAGCTCCAAGAAAGGTTAGAGAGTGCAGAGAATGAAGGGAATCGGTGAATGTTTGCTGGTAAAGACAGAAGAACGAGGTCAAAGTTAGAGGAGCAGATAGTGTGACACCACAGACGTCAACTACAGATAAAATAAGCATGAGGCATAACCCAAAAGCGCTGTAACATTTCTCACCATAGCCACTAGGTGGCATCTTGCTTTTATGAGTGTGCGGTTCAGTTCACAAGGGTTGTTCATACAACATTAGAAGTAGAATTAGCAGTCACAGTCCGTCCTACGGCGCAAAGTGGACATCGCACTACCAAGCCAAAACCCCCCGACAGCCATCACCCTGTCCCGACGTCTCTCCGTACTGTAAGGGATTCGGTGCCTACAAGCCGTGCACCTTTCCACCCCAGACCTGCTCCCAAACTCGGGGGCTTCAGTTTTAGGTGGCCCCACACACTCGCCCAGCACGCCGGCATCTGTGCTGTCCTACATAGGCTCTCATCCAGCAGGCTGTGTGGAGGTGCCCAGGGGGCTCGAAACATGTCAGCTCCCCTGATAAAACACTGCATGCAGAGCTTGTTCTCAGATCCCCTCCCCCCCATCTGAGGGACAACTGGAGTTAGACTCTGCCCCATGTGTCTCTTCCCCTAATTAATTAGGCTTAATTGAAAAGAGATAGCGTCACAAAATTGTCCATGTATTACACGGTTAATAAATGACAAACTGTTTAAAATATTAACATTAAGCCTCTGATAGCTAATAGCTGGTAGAATTCGTGCATTTGCTCTACTTTCTTTACATTGTTTGCATTTGAATTAACTGTCAATGAAGAGGATAAATGAAAGAACACCAGGACCTGTTAAAGCCCAGTCCAAACACAATAACAGTTCTTACTATATTACACCACAAATACAAAGTAGTTTAATAACCATAACTAAAAAGCTCATGTTTAAGATGGCCGACGTCAGAAAAAAAAACAAGAAATTGTAATGTATTGGCTTATTACCTGCAGTGATATACCAACTCTATAGCACATCAGTATGGGGAAGCAAAAGGGGCCTACCTCTCCAAGGCAAACAAGTGAGGCTATTTGATGTGCCCAGAGAGAACCTTAGGAAGGAGTTTAACGTGCAGGTAAGCAACATTTGTATAATGGATTCAGCTGTTTTACAGTGTATGGTATCATTAATCAAGAGCACTCAGGGAAAAGCCAGCAGCAAGTCTGAGCCTTAACTAAACATGAGAATGCAACTATTACCTTACACCACAATTCTCCTCACAATCACTGCCATCTAAGCTCCCGTAGGCTGGCAATACTGTGTCCAATCACTTCAAAATATGAGGGATGGAGGGGTAGAAAGAGAAGGAAAGGAAGAGAGAGAGAGGAAGAGCGATCATACCATCAGCCACGACCTGGCAGAGAAGTCGTAACACAGCTGCCACCTGAGCCCTGGGTCAGCTTGTCCGTCCACTGCCATTCCTGTGTTTTCCCGCCAAAAAAACAGGAAGGAGAAAAAACCCAACAACAGCAACAACAAGGATCCTCTTCCTTGGATGGCGGGAAATTAATAAATAAAGAAAAACACGCAGCAAACACCAATCAGAAGGACGAGGTTAGCAGGATGCGAGCATGCCTGTGTTTGCATGCGTGAGTGTTAGATATGTGTGTGTGTGTGTGTGACAGAGAGAGAGAGAGAGAGAGAGAGAGAGGGAGAGGGAAAGAGGACATTGACACAGAAAAATGCCAAGACGTGCTATCCAAGCAGCTGCAGCCATCCAGAGCCGCTCCAAGCAGCCTGGCATGTTGGGGCTTACAGACATACCAGCCCCGCACAGCCAACCCAGGCAGGGCTCCGGGTGTGAGGAGAGCTTCGCGGCCGACATCAAAATATTTACTTTAAGGGGTGCATTTGCAGCTGAGAATCCAATACTGCTGATGTGCTGATATATAAATGTGTATATGTGTCTGTCTGAGTGACTGTGTTGTACAGGGAGATGGAGAGAAAGGCCCTTGTGCAGAGGGAGATGATCCTGTTCTTGCACAGTCACTACTTGCTCGTTAACTTATATCAGAGAGTTAAAAAAACATTTCATATGAAGTTGAAAATCTCCACTCTGAACATTTGTTTGGGGGACCACTTGGAACACAAACAAGTGGTAAACAATCTGTTTTCATTTGAACAATTTCGCTATTGCTAGTTTGCTTGATTTTTCTTAATGTGAAAACATGCATTTTAAATGAATTCCTCATATTCACCAGAAACATCCATGCCTTCAGACATTTCACTGCGTTACGCATTACCCATCAGCATATATTTGTACTTTCCATGAGCCTGTGGCTATGTCAGGCAAAACCACTAATGGCTGGTATTTGTAAATGACTTGAGAACAAATTTCCAAGTGCTACAGGTGAACTGCAGTGAAGCTGCTTCCACAACTCCATTTGTTTTGATGTGGGATCAGTAAACCAATGCACACACCACCCAATTTACCATCAAAACAAATGAACTGGAAACACCTTGTAGGTGTGGGGCTTTATATTCTATCTGTTGCCAAGCACAGTTTTCATTTGCCGTCTTTCAACTTTTCGTCACTGGTGTCTTTCTGACCATTGGACACTCCAGAAGAGACATTTCCGTGTGGGGACACTGTGGGGGACAGCCACACCAGCGGGACACCCACCATCATGTCTCTGACACTGCTGCGTTGGTCAGCAATAGTCCAGCAGTACTGCCATGGGGTGCCTAACAAATTGCACATTTTAAGAGATGAGTTACAGTGTGCAATTGCACACCTATAAAACGCACCTAAAAGGGTTGTGTGCCTAAGACTGAAGGTGCACCGTGTTTCGAAAAAAGCGAGAACATAAATAAACTTTTAATGAGTACGAAGCAAGAATAAATATATCCTAAGCACAGCTATATTTAAACTGATGCCAGACCCGCTACCCAATTGCTGTACACAAGCACACACACACGCGCACACACACACACGCACGCATACACACACACGCACGCACGCACGCACGCACACGCACGCACGCACACCACACACAATGAATTTCCCTTTTCGACAACTAGAGTGACAGGTTGTCTTCCAAGGCCAGTTCGTGAACACCTGTCCCTCATAGTGTTCACAAAATGGCCATGGGGGGGAAAAACTGCTCGTGGTAATTCCAAGAATCATACAAAGTCTTCCGTTGTGCTGAACAGCGTGGACACTGAGGCGGAGGTCTCTCCACCGCCCGCCTACTCACGCCTGCTGCAGTCCATGTTCACAAATGACTACTGGGCAGAATGCTGAGCCTGGGAAACGCCTGTCCACCAGCAGCCCCGCACGCGTGTGCGGGCTCCACGGGTGCGGGGCCAGCGAGGGCTCCCATGCAGGCCTCTGGGAGACGGTGGGGGGGGGGGATGCACAGGGTGCGGGCGGCGGGCCCCCGGGGGTCAGATGAGCGGTAATTATAAGCGTAGTTACAGGGCGATGGATGCCGCTGTCGAGTCTGCGTCTGGCACAGCTCCCCAGTTTAAGGGAATTAAAACACGCTAGACGAGCCCCTTTTGTGACACCCCCCCCTCCATCCCCCCTCCATGCATGCATGCGGCCTGGGATGTGTGGGGAGCTGGCACGGTGCTACCATGCCCTCGGAGAGGGCCCTTAACAGAGGGAAGCGACTCAATGCCTAGATGACCCCGGGTAATATGGAAATCAACGGGTGAAGGGGGGCCGAGGAGGGCTGCAGACTGCAGACTCTTCACTACATCGTATACACACACATGCACACAAGCACACACGTGCACACACTCACACGCACACACACACACACACCTCACTTAGTCTAAGCCTGCCCAGTGCTAATTCTTGCCAATAATTCATGAGCGCTAGCCACTCAAGAGCCTTCCCACCCTGACAAATGCAGCATTAAAAAAGAGGAGTTAATGGACTTCACGTACACGTTCTGTTTATAAGACCGGGGGACACTTTGCACCTACGGTAAGGACTGGACATTCGGGAGGCTGAGCAGATGTATGGTCCCACAGGTCCCACAGGTGCAGAGACGTGGAGATGACAGAAGGTGACCAGCAATGCGTCCTAGCTTTCCCTGCAAAACACTTTATCAATTTTTCCATTTCTGCTCAAGTGTCCTCCATGTGTCTCTGCCCCATTTAGAGCCAGGCTAAATTTGTGCATTGAAACATGAGACACTAAAATCCCTGACTTTATCTGCTTGGCTGGCCAGTCTCTAAAACTCTCCACTGGCCTGTTTTGTGTACCCACTGGTTTCACTTATTAAGTTTCAAAGGTTTCTGGGCAACGTGGGTTATTCAAAGGAAAAAAAAAAAAGTTACTAGGCATTTTTTTGGCACGCCATTGCTTGTTTCTTGCCCAGGACGAGAAGGTTACCATGGCATCGGTGGGCACCTCATAAAGCAAATCATTGTTGGGGGTTGGTGTGTGTGTGTGTATGCGCGTGTGTGTGAGAGCCACACTAAATGCCCAAATGCCATGCCAGCATCCTCTAAACACTAAAGGGCACTCGGAGACGCCAGCCTGGGTTTCATATGCACCATCTCTCTGCTCCTTTCTTTCTCACGCAAATGTTTCATCTGCCCGTCTCCCACCCTGCCAGGGTGCTGGTCGATCGGGCTCCTCTAGAAATGTCACCGGCTGCCCCGCTCACCTGTCAAACTGCAGAGGCCCCGTCATTAAACTCACGTGATTGAGCCCTGGTTACGCCATTAACAACATCAACACGTTCGCATGTGTGAGAGAAATCAAGCAGAAAATGTAATCCAGGCTGGGAGGTGTGGAGCTTTGCTGCAGGGGTGGGAGTGAGGGTGTGGTGGGGGTGTGGTGAGGGTGGGGGAGTTGCATGGAGAGTTTTAATAGCTCTGATCTATTGGAGACTTTTTAAATTTCGCATCTGTTGCCAAATAAGCCTGATGTACCATATCTGATGAATTCAGGTACTATAATTATATCATAAGACTTTATACATAGACAGTACAGTAGATGTTGCTTGGGTAAGTCATCACCATAATAATAACAATCGGAATTATTAACACAAATAGGAAAGGTTAGTATAATCTATATTTTCTATAAACTTACATGTGCAGAGCCACCCTAAAATAATTCAGATTTAATTAATCTGAAATAAAATAAAAGTATCTTGCTATGATAATGACAGCAGGCCATATACATTAAAACTGATATTTTCTCCCCAAAACCCAGTACATCTTACACTACTCATTAATAAAAAACAAAGCAATTCAGTCTGCCCAGGTTTTAATACTGATTTCCATGTCATTATACTACTTTGTCTACACATATGTAAATATAAACACACAAACACACCATATACATGCTAGCTAGTGTACTGCATACACTAAATACAAGGCATTTGATCCTTCTGCTAGATTTCAAGGAAGGGTAAAGGGCAAGGTTAAATACACAAGACCAGATGTTTTAGTTCCTCAAGTGCTGTTCTGACTTTCATCCAACGTTTATGAAAGCTTGACTAAATTCACTCCTTGGCTGTTACAATTTTTTTATTACATCTTTTAGGGTAACTTACAAAGTTTTATTACAACCTATTGTACCTGAACCACGGTTTAGAACCTGGGGTCTGCACCACAAAAACCAAACCCACAAAATAACACAAATGCTTGCACACCACCCAGGGCAGTGTCACTAGTGTGAAAAACGGGAAGATGAGATTTGTAGCAGGCCTATCCGCTGCAGTCTAATGTTAGAACTAATGGCTCCTATGACTTCTGGACCAAGTAAAGCAAGGAAAACCAACGTCCTGAACTACGATACAATGTGGAATTTAGAGCCACAGATTGAGAACAATAAGTGTTAAAACAAAGGAAATAAGAAGTGTATAAGGTATTCAGAATAATTTGCCAGGTGTATGTTGTACATACTTACGGTTTGTTGTCGTTTGGTTGGGGGAGGGGCATTTGCCTTTTCCGTTTAATCATTTAAAAGTAAAACATGTTTTCGTCTGGCCAACAAATTGAAGCTAGTTTATCCTTATGGGTCTATAGTAATATTGATCAGGGGAGTACATTTTTAATTATTTGTGCAATAAATAAATATTATCGCATCTTTTGCCCAACGTGAGAAATAGTTTCCATGTCCCGCGGCCTGAGGCTAAAGGCGAAGAAAGCATAAAGCACACGAATTGACTGAGATCTTGCTGGTTCCAAATAATGCCCTATCACGAGTCAGGGTAACAGTGGACAGTTTGTGGCTTCCCCAAATATCTGAGCGCAGGGGGAGATAAAGTTGCTATTTTTGTAAATACTGCAGATGAAATGCCAGTGTAACGTAACGACGGGTAGGTGTGAGTTTACTTGGTGAGCGACTGTGGACTTACACGGACAACGCTAGACTGTCTCAGGTGTGAGGAGCCGCTTTTAAAAGGAAATGAATACTCTATCGCCCTCTGCTGGCTGTATATTCACAGTAACTGGAATGATGTATCTCCTTAAAGCGCGAGTGCCACAGCCCCGTGATCCTAAAAGAATAAACGGTAACAGAAAACCCATTTAGAATTCAATATCTCAAGTTATATCTATTTTCTGCTTTACTTTCTAATGACAACGCATTAGACCATTCTTGAAACCATCCAACATTTGGGCCTGTAGTTAACTCTAGCCTCTGCTTCCCCGTGTCTTAAAAATTTAAACCATTGTTTGAACAGACTTTTAAACCATTGTTTGCAAAATTAGATCATGGTCTATTTGACACGAGAGAAATATCATATTCCACCTTAAAATACAGAAACCCCCAGTGTGGTTTGAAAGGTTCCCCCAGTTCTGATCCGCTCCATGTGCATCGCAGTTTGCATCTGGCCAGTGAACTGTAGGACTACCTTTTAGGCATGTGAATAACAACACACAAGACACGTTTACATCATCCGTACTAACAGAGCGCGGGGAGTAGGCAAAAGGGGCTGAATGAAATATCAGACACTCTCGGGACTAAAGGATCGAACAAAAGAAAGTAGACAAGAAGGCTAGCTGATACAAAGACGCGCGCGCGCACTCAAGCGCTGCAGACAGCTGGTTTGTGATAGAGTGCACTGGGGCCTATATGCTACACATGAACTATTGGTCAGTAACGCGAAACATAGTTCGCATTCACGTCAGCAAAACCAACCAGTCGAAAGCATGTTAAGCCCCATACGACGGGATAGCTAAATAGAGTAAGCGCCAGCGAACGAATATGGGTTTTAGTGGGTTAAACCTGAGATTTTTTTCTGTCTTGGCACAAGGAGGCATCGCCTGTTTTATACATGTGGAAAACAGCTCCAAACAGATTTTAGAGCAAGACAGGTGCCAGCATAACCATCTGCTTTGAGTTTCACCCCTCCTTTCCGTTCTCTCGGACTCGCATAAGCCCGTATACCCCCCACCCCCCCATCACCACCAACTCTGCCTGCTCCGAAGACTCTCCTGTTCGCTCTCCTCCAATCAATGCGCGGCGCAAACTCTCCCGTCGCCTTTCACGCGTTTAAGGCACCTGGCTGAAATTCGGGTCGAAATAAATCAGTCAAGTACACGGTTGTGCAAATGCCGTGTGACACAAGCGCGTACAGTTTTGCAATAATACAGTTTTACACTGGTACATTATCATAACTGGGGAGAAAAAACGAAGCCGTAGACTATTACGTTACCATTAAAATGATAATATCCGAAGTGTAAAGTTACGAAGTGAATAAACTAAGCAGAAAAGTAAAATCTGCGGAAGGGTTAAATGATCAACAAAACTGTAAAAGCAACACTAAAAGGCAAATACTTTGCAGGGTAGCAGAAAGTTGCTGAGTGGGTGTGCGCTGTCCTGAAATGAACCGAAAGCTGCCTCCCATCAGCGGAAAGCAGTTCCATAAATCACCTATGGAAGTATATGGGCCGTGCTGTAGCCAGCGCTCTCCACGGAGCCGCGGGACTTCAGCCCAAACACAGGAAACCAAAAAAGACTCAAACTTTATGTTCCATACCTCTTCTTTTAGCTTTGCCCACTGCTTCGCGCAGGGTGAAGCGAGGACCAATCAAACACAATAAGGCCGCGCTCAAACAAAAAAGACACTATTTTCTCCATGGGAATTCGGCATACGCTACGCATTCCAAGACTGTGAGTTCAATGCGAAGCCTGGACTCGAAAATATTTTTCATCAAAATAACCGTTTTCCGGGCAAGGTTTCGAATATGTTTTCATTTAGGCGAACCGGTATTATATGCAAACTTACCTAACGTGAGGTGACAAGCCTCATTTCGTGTATGGCGCCTACGTTTATTAGCTTTATTATGCCAGCCCGAGCGTCTATTTTTATTGGCACGCGCTGTTAGTTAATGAGCCCATTTACACTTAAGGTGAGTTCCCAACGTGTGGAGGGAAACGCAGGCAGGTGACAAACTGTTCGGGAAGAAATTAAAATCTTCCATCGCCACAAAAACGCAGGGTGTTTGTGCGCGCGGCTCCCACCTTTATTCTCTACGTTTGACAGTGTAGGCCAATGGATCAGGTGCCAAATCCGAGCTGACCAGCGGGGTTTTTAAAAGATCGCAAAGGAAAAGACTACGGCTTCGCAGGTGTTCCTTTTAGAGGCGCACCGCGCGCCAGACAATTTTGGCACAGCTTGTCTAGCTCTAGGTGGCATTTGTCTAGTTTGTTTACGTCTTCTCTTTTCAGGGCTTACTTTTTTCTCCTTTAGGCCTACAACAATCACCTTTTCAGGCTGTAAACATAAGAACCTTTCCAGTAAAGTAGCCTATTTAAGTTTTTTTGCAGGATCCTGACAGATTTGGACCTGACGGATTTAAATGAGCAGCATTTCACGTTAACATGAATGGAAACGTAGTAAAAAAAAGTCCCTAAAATTTGTTTTTGTCACAATGTCAAAACTTACATGTGACATTGCCAAAGCAGACACGAGAAGCGAAATAAAGATTCTGGCTGTTGCTTAAATACTATTGGAGGGGAACGATGTGACCTGAATATGGTGGTATTAAGTTACAAGTTCTTCTCCGTGAGAAGCCTATTTTGTGCCCGTTTCACGGTACAGTTTATGTCACCAGCTGCCTAATTAACTAGGCAGCATGTTCGTCACTAACTCTGTCAATAAACTAAGATCAGCGAGTTTGTCCTGTCCTGTATCTAATTCACATCAATCCATGTGCCGTGTCCAATACGTCATCTTTGAGTGCCTATTGATTTCATGTGATAAAACCACCTAGAGGGGCTGCCTGACCGCCCCTCAACATTATCTCATTACATCGCCGTTGTAATCCATCCTGAAGCCCAGCGTCAGACAAAGAGCGCTTTGTGTTGAAGTGGGTATGCACGCATGGCGCCGAGCTGCAGCACACCTTGGCGGTCCTGACCACATTTAATTGTTACATATATATATGAAGAAGATTCCAGGGATAAACTATGCACTGTGGTTGTAGAGGTAAAAATTGTAGTGCACAAGATTTCCACAGAAACTCAGATGTCATTAGCTGTGTAAGTAAGCAAAGAACATTATATATATATATATATATATATATATATATATATATATATATATATATATATATATATATATATATATATATATATATGTGTGTGTGTGTGTGTGTGTGTGTGTGGTGTGTGTCTGTATGTGTGTGATGTGTATGCATATGAACACTACTTACTTCAGAGGAAAGACTGTCTTTGTTTTAAGGTTTTGCATTTTAAACACGAACACTGCCAAGCCGTCTCTCCAACTTAATTGCATTGTTCCCATTTCAAACATAGAGTACATCGTGTACAGTGGGGACTGTGTCAAAAGGGTCGCGTGCGGTACGGAGTCCTGAATCTCCTGAAGGCTACCTGAACTTAGTGCACGCTCAATATTCAGCAAATCGCCTCATTCGTAATGACGCAAAAGTGAGACGGGTTGGGGTGGGGGTTGGGGGGGTCTGGCGGTAGCCATCTGTCTGTAGTGAGACGTGGGAGAGGAGGGGAAAAAATCTGGAAAAGGCACGACAAGAACCATAGCAACACCAACGAAGACCTAAAGCTTGTGACTGGCACTTTGTCTCAGTCGCAGGAAACATGAACGCTGCTTGCACCACCTATTCATCCCCCCTACTGAAAGAGAAAAAAGTGTGTATATATATATATATATATATATATATATATATATATATATATATATATATATATATATAAAAGAACTGGTTCCAGGTTAGCACAAAGGGGGGCTTTTCACAGGGCCTCCAGCAGGTCCCCTATAGTTTGCAGATTACCAATTAGCTGTGAGGTGCGTTTGTGCATTTGCTCGTTGGAGGTGCGGAAGACCCAGCGCCGTGCTGGCAGTGTCCACGGCCACGCGGCCCTCCGATAGAAACGCCAAGCGGCTTGTGGTAACAGTGGGCGACAAGGGCACCTTGGGCTTGCAGATGTTCGGGCCGATGACAGATGGCCGTGGCTGTGGCGCGGGGAGCGGCGGGCCAGCCCTGTGCCACCTGCACCCCTCTGCCACTCCCATCTCCATAATACCCTCCAGAACGGAGCTGATAGGATGTGCGGTGGTGAGCATGGTGTGTGTGTGTGTGTGTGTGTGTGTGTGGGTCTGTGTGTATGTGTGTGTGCAGGTGATGACTCAGCTCTGAGGGGCAACTGGGTTCAATCCTGAAACGTTTCAGACCCGCTGGATTGTTCTAATATGAGAGGACACAAAATGAGGAGTCCAGCTTTTGCTTTGTTGAGTGTAAGATGGATTACTCCATTATGAAGCTGCTAAATGAACCCTCCCTGAATCCTCTCTAGCCTGTCTGACCATTCTGATATCTCCCCTTTACAATTTCTGTTATATTTATTTAGATTTATTGTGGGCGTAAGAATGTTAGAGATGTTATCACGTACTGATTAGAGCTGATAATGCTTATGAACTAAAGGGATGTGTATAAAGGGAAACATTAGAGGCTTGTGGACTGATTTCTGGACCTCCAGAGGGCAGATACCCAGACAATGGTGACATTTGAATTCATTTATTGACCATTAACAGTATTTAACGCCTTTGGCAATGCAGTTGTTTTCGGCGGGCCGCTGTGCGTCTGATTGGCTGGCAAGGCCTGCCAAATTCCCAGCGGCTGGAGGCGCGAGCAGCGAAGGGCGAGTGCGGGGAGGCGCGTTAGCGAAATGTCAAACCACTCATTAATGTGGACACACACAGCCAGTGCTGCATGTGACAAAATCTGCTCGCAAAGGCAGAGAAAGCAAAGGAACCCCATTCCAATATTAATGTGGAGCGGATTACCAAACACTGAAAGGAGATATTTCAGTGTTTCATTCAAACAGCGCATGGCTTCGGAGGGGATGTTACATTTTGCCACCTCACCGAAATGTCTTGTTGCTCCTATAAACTTTCTTTTTTTTTTTTTTTTGAGGAGTAAAGAACCTCCACGCAGCAGAATGGAGTGGCCCGAGAGGGAAGCACACTGCCAGTAATTACCTCATCCATCTTAATGGAGACTGGTGAGCACCCTCTCACAGATCAGGCCTCACTAAGCCCAGCATTTTGATAAATCTCTGCTTAAATTAGCCACCCCAGGAGCCTAGGGCCTCCTTCACCCACTCAGTCACCATTCATCATTTCATTAAGGAGTTAGGGAAAGGCTGTCTGGGGCTTCTCCTGTCCACTGGGACATTGTAGGCCATTCTTGAGGAGACGTAAGTAAATGTTCACTGGTCTGTAGTTTTGTATGGTTTCAGTGAGGACTAATGATAAAATCCCACCAAATCTATCACGCATGCAAAGGCTTCGAGAGGTATTACACATTTTTTTTTACAGTGGACAGTTGGATTGTTTGTGTTTTGTTGGTGCATCCAAAAAATATGTCTGGCCATGAGAGAGGGATGATGGTGAGGTGATGGGTGAGAGAGGGATGATGGTGAGGTGAAGGGTGAGAGAGGGATGATGGTGAGGTGATGGGTAAGAGAGGGATGATGGTGAGGTGATGGGTGAGAGAGGGATGATGGTGAGGTGATGGGTGAGAGAGGGATGATAGTGAAGTAATGGGTGAGAGAGGGATGATGGTGAGATGATGGGTGAGAGAGGGATGATGGTGAGGTGATGGGTGAGAGTGGGATGATGGTGAGGTGATGGGTGAGAGAGGGATGATGGTGAGGTGATGGGTGAGAGAGAGATGATGGTGAAGTGATGGATGAGAGAGGGATGATGGTGAGGTGATGGGTGAGAGAGGGATGATGGTGAGGTGATGGGTGAGAGAGGGATGATGGTGAGGTGATGGATGAGAGAGGGATGATGGTGAGGTAATGGGTGAGAGAGGGATGATGGTGAGGTGATGGGTGAGAGTGGGATGATGGTGAGGTGATGGATGAGAGAGGGATGATGGTGAGGTGATGGATGAGAGAGGGATGATGGTGAGGTGATGGGTGAGAGAGTGATGACAGGTATGCAGGGATGGTGGCTTAGAAGATACAGCAACAAACATTATAGTTTTTGTGCCTATAGACCTCCATTCAGCTTCTATAAGCTCTGAATCCACTTTCCCAAATGTAAATCAAAGACCAGTGTAAGATGGAAAAGGAATAATGCCATAAAAATTACATCAGCACTTCAATCCTTTTGCTAATTAAATTTGCTACCAGAGGTGGACATTCCAGCTTCAGAAAGTAAAACTCCTTCCCAGAATTTTATTCAAACTTGCTGGAATTTCTAATTAGTGCCAGGTATAATTAGTGGAAACAACACAATCCAGGAAGCCTGAGCAAAATCCTGGTGAGGACCTTTACTTTCTGAACCTGGAATGTGCACCTCTGTTTGAAAACGTAACCTTTACTGAGGACATCTGTACTATGGGCAGCAGGACATATTGATTTGTAAATGGGAGGTGCTCTCTGCTGCCTCCTACCTGTTGCTATTTTCATCCAGCTTCCAAAAGGACTTACAAAGGTTTTCAGTTTTAGTGCAAAAGCGTATTTTAGAAAGCTTGCATAACTTTTGCAATTGCATAAAGTTTACATATGCAACCAGATATGTACATGAAGTTAAAATACAAAAAGGTTAGATTTACATTTTGGCAGAGGTGATTGAACGGCTTGCAAAAGAGCCTTGTGAAGCCAGCCATTCTCCCTGAATAACGAGTAGTACAATGAATAATGGGAAGTCCTATTCATGTATTTGTGTATATTTTAAGGCCTGCCTCACAGCTTCCCTTTAGAGATCTGGGGGAACATTTAGAAAAGAAGTCTGTGGGATGCTACGTTATTCTGTTATATTAATCGTTCAGCATGTTTCCAATGAAATAGACAGAACAGAAATATGAAAAACAGCATGGCAGTGATTTGCATCCTATCCAGAAAGGCTTCAGATCAAGTAGCGTGGAGAAGATCCTCCTCAGACACTTGCAGCCTTCCCCACAAAGAGCAGTGTGTCGACATCCTGGCCTGCCCCTCTACACTCACTGCGCTGGAGAGTTCATGTCCTCACATGCCTTATTCTTCCACTGCTATGCTGGTGAAGCCCAGCTCACTCTCCTTCACTCTCTCAGACACTCAGCATCTCAGCTCAGACCTCCACATGCAAACGTGCTCACGGATGACCGCACATCATCTAACTCCGAATCCCAGTGAGACTAAAGGGTTGCATGTCCAGGAGATACCTCCACTCACCAAGACCTGGTTACCTCGCTGGAGAATTTCCTGATGATGTCATCTAAAAGTGCAAAATCACAGTAAACAAACAAGCAAACTGTGTGTTATCCTGGATCACCAGCTGTCACTTCCTTCCTGTATTACTATAGTATGACCTGGACATGTAGGATTCTCTTTGAGAACATCAAGCAGGTTAGCCATTTCTTTCCAGACATGTCACTCAATTGTTTGTCCAGACACTCATCATCTGACTAAACTTCCACAACTGGCTTTTGTCAGGCATATATATACAGTACATGCCACTGGACCCTTGCAGATGATCTAGAATACAGCTGCATGATTCATATTCAATCTTGCAAAGTTAACACAGATCACTCTACTGCTGTGTTCCCTCCACTGGCTTCCTGTAGTTGTCCACGTTAGTCTAAAACCCCTGGCACCACCAAACCGAACAGAGACCTGCCCCATTCTGCACAAAAGCACCTTACACCATACATCACACACTATATACCTGCAGTACAGCTCTTCTTGAACCGCTGCTCCTTATGTTACAGGGAAGACACACCTCAAGACCTTTTCTGAATTAGCACCCAGGTGCTAATGACTACCTTTGACTACCTGTGAAAAAACATTTTTACTTGTGTGTATTTTCCTCGTGATCTTCAATGACAGGGTTCATGCTTAAAGATATCCTCAAATCAAAAAGCTTCTCACCTAATAAATATATTTTTTTCCACAGAGGCACAACAAGGCACCTTTGTAAGTTCATCTGGACAAGAGAGTCTGCTAAATGCTGTAAATGTAAATATAAATGTAATAACACCTTGCTCAAACACCACCCGAACTGGCTAGCTCTGGGCGTGGTTTTAATATGCCAGTGAGCATGGTTCATTAACTCCCTGCTGTCATGCCGCCTGCTAGACTACTCAAGCAGAGCAACATGTAGTGGGGAACATTCGTATTCTGGATTTTCAGCAACAGATATGTTTCATTCACCGGTGCCGCTAGAATGGTTGTTTTTTATGATTTCTAACAGGACAGAATTGAACCTAATATGCTTAGTCACAGATTCCACTGTAATTTGTGTGAAGGGTGGAGGTTGTAATTTCCATGAAGCAAATTAACCTAACACCCATGTTAAGTCAAACTTATGTAAGGCTTATATAACATTAGAACCACCCATTTTACATCGGCTGCGGAGAAATTTTGGCAATCCGAGCCATTTACTGAACTTTGCAGTGGGATTCACAGGACAACCTTGATAAATGTACAAATTGTGCCTAGAAATGCCTTAATTAGAAATAAAGCAGAAAGTTAGGTTCCCTGAGGCTTTAAATGAACACTGTAAGATACCAATTCTGAAAATAAAATTAAATTCATTAACCAATATGTTCTACTACATTGAATTTCTTCTAGTCAAACTTGAACTTCAGAGCAGACTTCAGAGATGTGGCTAGCTCTGTCTTACGTGTAGGACGTCTAAATGTCAGCAGGAGCATGGTAGGTGTGTGGAGCCTCATGTGGATGTTTGTTCAGTACGTACTCCTTCCGGAAGATTCTCCTTCTCCCATTCATTTGTCTACAAAGGAAGTGTGAGCATTGCTGCTCTTCCTTGAGTTGTTGGTCTCCTTTTAAGAGCTCCCGCTTCCAAGAAACCGCGAGTGTCGCGTCCAGGCCGCCTGCCGCTGCTCCGACGCACCAGGACTGTGGACATTAAATCAGACAAATGACGACTCGCCTGCCTGCTAAATTTAAGTAGTGGTTGCCTGATATGTGGTGAAAAAAGTGAAGGGAGAAAAAAGGTAAAATGAAGCCAAAGTATGCAGGAGTGAGGGTGTGTGTGTTTTGGGTGTGTGTGTGTGTGTGTGTGTGTGTGTGTGTGTGTGTGTGTGTGCGTGGATGTGTTTAGTTAATCGGGTTAAATCATATCACTTGTTCTGCGGGGAACAGTAAATTAAATGGCAAGTATGGGAGCTGCTGTCCCAGCTCCACATTTAATGCCGTTTTAGCTGCAAAGCAAGCAGAAATAAAAGGCTTCTCCAGAGTCCTCGCAGTGCCGCAAAGGCCTCTCCATCTTTCCATCCTTCTCTTCCTCCTCTGTCTCCTGCGGTGACAGAAACACATCAGTAACTACAGCGCCATGTGGTACATGCATTATTGTAAAGCACTTCACCTCTCCCTGCTGAATGCCTTCTCCTCCCCTCCCCCACACAAACATCACTTATGCCTGTGGTTTTCAACTGGGCTCCTTCCACACCGAACATTACTAGGTGGGAGGTGTGCTGTTTAACCACAGCCATTCAGAAGGACCATATCACTACAGCGACTTGCTTATTTCTCCAAAGGCCAATAGCACATTGAGTGGATCTGAGATACCGGCCATCTGTTTAATTTTTTGTAACTGAAAGAACACTTAAAGGTGTTTGTTAATGTGAAGTGTGTTTGCGGGAGTACAGTTGTTAGAAGCTCTTCAACGTCTACACTGGCCACGCCCCAGATGTGAACAGGCATAATCTTCCAACATAATGCCCCCTCCCATGTGAGACCCTGGCCTTTCTGCAGCTCATTTCAAAACAAGACCGCCATTAGTAGCTGCCTCAATAGGTAATAAACTGAACAAATGCACAATTAATACGCAAATTCACAGAACTGTTGTGGTTAATGTGGCAATTCTGAGATTTTTTAGGTTTGGGTTTTTTTTTATTGCTCCTTGTTGGATGAGATGGCCATTATTAGCATTAGCATTCCTTTAATGCACGTCTTTATCTGACTGCCCACTGAACACAGGAACTTTGCAGCCAAGTCTTTCCAATGGCACCAATTCAAGAGCTTTACTTTCCTTTGTTTATCATAATGATTTAGGAGCTATTTCTAGTCACAATTTTATTTTATGCAACACCTAGATGTGGGTTGGGGGGAAACAGCTGCTTTGAAGCATTATGGGTAATGCTTAAGCAAGACTCCAAGTGTAACAACACAACCGCCACACACAGATAAATGGGCTTTACCTTTAGAAAAGACTCACTGGACAGGCTGCTCTCTCCTCAGCCACAGTAACAGAGTTTAAGGCTTTGCATGCAGTTATCACACATGTGAATGGCAACCAAAACAAAACCCCACGTTCAAGATACTATAATACTGAAAATACAGCGAGTCCCATCAGCATTTAATTGTGTGGCTTGAATGAATATAAGAAAGTAAATCTCCAGTAAAAAAAAGTGAAGGGGTAAAAGGATAAAAGGTATAAAGTTCAGCACGAGTGTATCTGAGCGCCCCGTGTTCCTAACTGCAAGGCTAAAATCAGTGTGGCTGGGACACCATGCGGCGAGGGGGGACCACACTGTCCATATTGCAACTTTTCCATGAATTTCTCATGAGTTGGTGGAAATGTGGAGGCATGTAAATTTTTAATCATAAGGCCATATGGATAGGCTCGGCGGGGTGTGCTCAGCGGGGTTCCCATACAGATTCAATCCACAGCTCATATAATCCGACGTATCTTCTCGGCGGGACATCTGACCTAGGGCCCTCGTGGCTCTTAGGTCGCTCTCCTAGGCTACTGCATGCCAGAGGAAGATGTCAGACATCCACATGACTCATAGTACAAATGGTCCCACCGACGACTTCTTATTACTCGTACCCATTGGACCCATAGAGGACAGACAGTTGATTAAACTGCTGCAGCACACAGACCCAACATGACCAAACTGGCAAAAGCATATCCCAGCAGGTTTTAAAGTTTCAACATTTAGAGTTTCACCCTGTATATTGGCAACCCTGTAATCAGATTCTTTCCAGTGACAGTTGCACCCTCTATTAATACAATATCAAAATATGTCACATAGACATCCATGTATTTGGCTGACATAAATAACATGTTCTTTACTGTAGTGGTAGTATATTCTGTCTGCTCTGTAAGGAGACTCGTATATGTGATCCACTGTGAGCTTGCAATCTTGTTTACCCAGAGACCAGCACAGCGCATATCTTTAAAGCGTCTTCAGTTGGCATGGTGGTGCTGGTGCCAAAATTAAGCCCCATGTCATGCCCACTCCCCGAACCCCCCCATCCATCCACCACCCCCCCATCCACCCCGCCATGGGAACGTTACATCTTTAATGACGAGCAAGGTCTCTCCTCTCTCTCCATGACACAAAAGCTCTGACATCTGTCTCTCCAAGAGCTGTCCTCAAAAAGCTGCGCATTTGTCCCCATCTTTTCCTGCTTGAAAAGAAATCAAAAATAAAAGAAGAGAGGCGGAAGAGGGAGGGGAGGAGCAGCGCTTAGAGAGGGAGGGATGGAGGGGTTAAAACAAAAGGCCTTTTTTTTCTCTTCGAGTGTTAATTCCCTCCATAAAGCATTCCAAATATTCAAAGTACTTGTTAAAGAGGGTTCTCCCCCCCCTCCGAGCTCCTGTGCTTATGGTACAGCTCATCTTCCCATAGAAAACAACATGTATACATTAATGAGAGGAATATGGGAAGAAGGCCACATATTATGTCATGTTTAAAAGAGAACTGTGGAAACCATACCATGGGAATTTCTGTAAGCTCACTACAGGCTCCATTCAGACATACCTATTCAACAAGGACATATATGATGGATGTTATGAATGCATAAACTGTGTAATAAACGTGTCCATGTGGTATTAATGTACCTCTACTTATCGAAAAAGAAGAAGAAGAAAAAGAAAAAAAAGAGGAGGCACAGAATGAGGATGTTTAGGACATTTTAAATCGCATTCTACCAAGTATTGAAACGTCTTGAAAACTACATGAATGTATTGAAAAGTATTAAAGTACTTAAACGTCCTATAGAAATGATCAGATACCAGGGAGCATTACATTAAAAAAACACACACACACGATAATCTTAATACTACGATGATTTGGGGAAACGAGACCCTCTTGTAAAGCAGTCTGCAATTGCAGTCTCTTGTAGACAGAGGGCAGTCTATTGTATACTACCTCCTAATTCACAACCCCTGAAGAACATAATCAAACATGGCAGCCTCCTTGCTGGGCAGGAGGACAGCTACGCTAGCAAGTCTTTCGAATTTAAAATCTTTTCTACCGGTTATTACGAAGAGTTGCATCTTACAGCAGACAGCTGGTTATAACCCAAAGCCACTTAAACTTAATTTAAAGGATCCTTACATTCCGGACAAAACCAGTGAAAAGACACCGGAATGGCAAAAGACGGACAAGTATGACCGCAGGCTTTTTGCACGGTATGGAAATGCCTCCGGCGTCGATCCCGTGAAGCTGTGGCCCAGTCCCGCTCAGCTACAGGAGTTAATCGCTGAAGAAAAGGAATGGTACCCTCCACCTGAAGAGGTCCTGCAAAAAATCGAAGCAAAAGAAAACGAAAGAGCTGCGAAACGACTTGCAAGGTAGCGGTATCTGGCTTAACTACATTATACCCGTGTTTCGTTAACGATTACGACGCATTGTTTTTCCCCGTCTCATATAGGAACCCATAAACTAGCTGGGGTTTAGGCTGCTGTATCGTGTGTCATTTAATCTAATCGATGTGTAGTAATGCAAGGCTGTCGGCTGCCTATTAATATGATGCGTTATATTAACTAACCAGCTTGTGTGGGAACGTTTTCCCACTGGCAGAAGTTCTTTAGCTAGGTAATTGGGGGGGTTGGGTATTCTTACCTGTCGTCAGAGTATAACAGTAAAGTGAAGACTGCTGTGGTGATTTTTTTTTTACTCCTTTAGTTGTGGTGGTCTATATATAATCAAATCAATTTGACACATTTTTATCTTCCCACAGAGAGAAGCTCATAGCTGCCAACATGGCCAAAATGCCCAAGATGATTGCGGATTGGAAGAACCAGAAGCAGGAGGCCAAGCGAAAGGCCAAGGAGGAGAAAGCCAAGAAGGAGCGTCTGCTGGCGGTGGCGAGGGAGCGTTTCGGCCAAGCCATCGACCCACGCAGCCAGAAGTTCCAGGACATGTTGGCTGAGATCGAGAAGGAGGAGAAGAGGAAGAGGAAGCTCCTGAAGAGGCAGAAGAGGGAGGAGGAGCTGGCTCCCTGAGTGCCCGCACTGCAGAGCCAGCCTGCTCAGGACACACACATCCCCTCTGTATATAGCCACATTACAGCCTGTGGGACCCGCCTCTATGCCTTTTGTTAGGCCTACCACTCTCATAACTCTTTAGTTAAATTAAGATCTGGAGAAAAGATGTGCCGCCATGTTGTTTCCCTCAGTAAATTGCATTCGGCCGCAGCCTGAATGTATTCGTTTTAATTCATCACTTGTTTGAAGCCGCATTTTGTAAGCTACAATGATGCATCTTGATGGCAGTACACTTGACCTGCATACACCACGTCTTCTTAAATAAAGAGGATCGCATATCTTCCATATGAGAACATAGGTGCGTAACAAAACCCCCACAAATCCCTGTAGTGGAGGTCGGGTGGTGGAAACCAAGTCTGAGTAGTGCATAGGAATATTTACGTCGCCTCGTTTCAACTATGTAACGTGTTTAATATCAGCTGATCACTTATTGTTAAACAGGTGCCTCACATTGGCTCTCCTCCTGAATATCGCTCTCAGTTAACAGTCTTTGCATTTTAATTGCAATATGTCTTCCCATGTAAACATAATAGCCACAGTCAGATTGTATGCTTGGCATAATGTTTTTGAGATTAGACAATACCATATTCTGACTATATATACACACACATTTGTAATGATTTACATTATGTTTTAAAGTGACACAAATAGAAACAAAAAGACAAGGTCCAAACTGGGTAACTTTGGCTGTCAGACCAACTTTAGTCAGCTTCCAGTGGGAAATGTAGCCATTACTGAAACATTCACTATTCTATACAGCGGTGAGCATGCACTGTGTATTAATGCTGTCTTTGTTGGTTTTGTCAGAAATAATGTGGCACTTGGTTGTTTTGCAATTGGCATGACATAGAAATGTGCAGGCAAGTTTGAGTTTCAGACGTGTGATGAGGGGAACCCTGGGTGCAGTCAGTCCCTTTGCAAAAAAATGGACAATCTGAAATGTCCTCACATCGATCCAATCAAAGGTATCACATCCACTTCAAGAATCAAAAAATGGTGTCTTTCTAAAAGCCTGAAAAAAGGAGAGTTCCTTCCTAAAAGCACAAACTGCAGTGTTTTTCTACAATATAATACTCTTTTCATAAAAGTGGAAATCTCTGACTCACTTAGATTGCCAATTACTTAATTTAGCCATTGCTGTTACACTAAGAAGGCTACAAATACACTAGATCAGTAGTTCCCCCAATGCATTTCTACATGGGCCAGGTTCCTTTATAAGCAACCTTATAGGATAGTATCAAGGGATCTAAACAGGCGAGGGCATGAGGGAGTCTCTTTGGTATCACGGTCCAGTGATGAAGCCCTCAACAACACAGCTGGGCTTCTTACAGGACGGTTATCTCGTCCTGCTCGCTTGTGTCAGCCTTCAGTTTGCATAGTGCCGCGTGGATCCTGAACTGAGTACGGGATTCCATCGAGTACTCCTTGTAGTTATTCCTGAGAAGGAAAGAGGAAAAAAACAATGATCAAGGAGGCGTATTTAAAAAGGAACCACCAGACGCTAACGTAGCGCTGGCTGCCGGGGATGTGCAGCCATGGTTTTTATTTGAGCCTTTTGGCATCGTAAGGAAGCCACAGCAGTGGAAATGAGAGCCCAGTTCAGCTCGACGGTGCGCTCTGCTCACTTGGCTTTCTGTAGCAGTTTGATGGCTTGGTCCCGCCTGCCTGTGTCGATGTAGAGCAGGCCCAGCTCCAGCAGGGTGTTGGGGATTAGGTAGTGATCAAACTTTAGCTTCTTCTCACTGTTACACACACATACACGTGCCTCACATCGTCAATCAGCCCTGGAGCTCATTTCACTGAAACCTCCACTGTATTCTATAGTGTTCTTAAAATACTGGAGATTATGTGAAACGAGTAAATGTTGAGCACAGCTAAAGCAATCTGATGCTTTTAATACGTGTCGCTCTTGTTACATTTCTAAAGAACAGAGCTAGCAAAAGGGCAATTTAGCCAAGAGGATGGAAATAGGCTGCTTATAATGTAACGAAGACTTCCTGTTCCTTTCAGGCAAAATTATATTATTCTGTCTATTTCAACTCAAATATTTTTGTCAAACACTGTCCCGGAGCAGGCTTTTGCAGTGGCGGGAGGAGTGTGAGGTGGAGGGTGAGGGGTGGAGTGTGAGCTGGACTGTGAGGTGGAGTGTGGAGGTGGAGTGTGAGGGGTAGGGTGGAGTGTGAGGGGTGAAGTGTGAGTTGGACTGTGGGGTGGCATGGGGTGTGGAGGGTGAGGTGTGGAGTGTGCGGTGGACTGTGGGGGTGGCATGGGGGGGGTGGAGTGTGAGGGGTGGGGTTGAGGAGCAGCACTGGCCTGCTGTACACCTGCAGGAAGCACTGCTCCGCCGCCTGCACACGGCTCTGGTTCTTCAGGCACAGGCCCTTCAGCAACAGGAGCAGACAGCGGTCATCCAACGTGTACTCGTTCTCTTTGGGACACACACACACACACACACACACACACGCACGTGTTTACTTAACATATGCTCCTGGTCTAGTCTACGGTTATTCAATTTGAAACACAATCTTTCCATTGTAAAAAAAGCCTAGATTATATAATAGCATTAAAGTAAGCTAATCAGTTCCATTAAATTATAGTGTGTGTAGCAGGAAAGTGAAAGTGCTCTTGAGGGCATTTATTATCCAGAGTCGGCGCACGTTTTCTCATTTACAGACATCATGCATTTTGCTCAGTGTAGAAAAGCCACAGTTACACGCAAGCTACATGCATATGTTACAGGATGTCCACTCCCAAGACCGTAATGACTAAGGGCCAGTTTTGGAAAGACAAACCGCTGTTCACCAGCCAACTGCATATCAGTTTCACTGCACATAACTTATCACATATATTTCATGAACTCCAAACCATAGCCGATGCTATCTAACCTACTCGGCTATCTGCCTGTGTAATACACCACATCTGACACATGCAAGGTGAAGTACCAGGAGCTGCCTGCAGGGTGCGCTCTGCCTCCAGCAGAGTGTCCAGCATGCCCTCCGTGAGCTCCCGTTGTTTGCTTATCATGGAGAAGCCGTTCCACATGTACATCATCTCCTGCAACATGACCAATTATCTTCTATTGACTTTTCCTGTCACTGAGAGTATCAGTTAAATTCAAGAGGTGTAAAATAAAATGGAAGCTTCCAGCAGGCTGAGCGGTGCTACACGCAGTAGCAGGGGGCCTGCTGGAATGGTGTCAGGCGGCTGTGATCGTGAGCTCTGCTGTCGTACGAGCACGGGCACGGGCAGACGGACGGGCTTGCTGGCCCTGTAGCGCCGGGCTTTGCGGATGGCAAACTTCTCTGTGGGCGGAGATTTCCCTGCTATCTTCTGTTTGAAGGTCGGCACCTGTCTGAGAGACCAACAGAGGAGTGGTGGAGAGGGTAGGAAACACTTAACCCGTGTGTGTGTGTGTGTGTGTGTGTGTATGTTTACCTGAAAAGCTCCACCTCGTTCTCCCCGAAGGGCCGAGCCTCTCTCTCCGGCAGCATACTGAGACAAGCGGCCTTCATGTACACATACATAGCCTGAAAAGTACGAGCCATGTGACTGATCTTTGCTCCACACACACCAATAAAAACCATTGGTTAAAATTATGTAAATTGTGCCGCGCACGAGCTCCGTTCTTAAGAGGCTTAAGGCTGCGTTTTACAAACCAACACTAAAGGATCATCGCACACATTCACACCCAGCTGCACCTACTAACACACTAGACCTTCCAAGTCCTGAGTTTGACTTGTGCTGCTCTGCGACTAACAGTGCTCAGAAACGTCAACCCTTCTGCTCGTTCTGCACGGCAGATTTGGGACCGACCTTGGACCAACGGCTTTCCTGGCTCAGCAGGTCGGCGTAGAAGTAAGCCATCTTCCAGTGGCGCTTGTAGGTGAAGCACCACATCAGCTCCCAGTAGCACATGTGGTGAAACTGCTTCCAGGCCTGCTGGGCCTTGCAACCGTCCTCAAACAGCGCCACCGCCTGGACACATGCAAAAACAGTGACTGCTAGCAAGAGTCCTTTGTTGACCGGAGCACAGCTATTGTGGCTTTGCTTAAACCTAAAATGTAACAATGTGTCTTGCCCTAGTATAGTAGTGGTGGTCTCTGCCAGTGTTATGGCTTTAAAGTCAGCCATGCTAGCCATGTTATTTCAGATGTTGCCACTGCAGGCAGCACCAGTACATACCTAAAACCATAACTGAAAATGGATTCAAACTAAGAGGTTCATTTTCTTTGCAGGCATAGCAAACTGTCTGGCTCAACCACCAGCTCCACACATTCAAGCAAACAGCACACATACGAGTGGAGCACACGCACAAGCTCGTGGACAGCGGACTGCTGCTCCCTCACCTCATCCACATTGCCTTTGATCTCCTCCACTCTGCCTGCAAAGAAGAGGAATATGGCCCCCTGGAGAGGAGAGATGGGAAAGGAAAGAGGCCAGTTACAGTCACCACGGCAAGAGAAGGTGAGGGGAGCAGAGAGGAATGAATGTATATTATGACAAACAGAGTGATCTATTTCAAGTATTTATTTCTGATAATGTTGATGATTATGGATTATAGACAATGAAAACCCAAAAGTCATTATCTCAGAAAATTTAAATAATTAACACAAAACACCTGCAAAGGCAAAATGGTCCCTTAGTCTGGTTCGGTAGGCTACACAATCATGGGGAAGACTGCTGACTTGACCGGTGTCCAGAAGGCAGTCATTCACACACTCCACAAGGAGGGTAAGCCGCAAAAGGTCATTGCTAAAGAAGCTGGCTGTTCACAGAGTGCTGTATCCAAGCATATTAATGGAAGTTGAGGGGAAAGTGTGGCAGAAAAAGGTGTACAAGCAACCACAGCCTTTGAAAGGACTGTCAAGAAAAGGCCATTCAAAAATTGGGGGAGATTCACAAGGACTGGACTGCTGCTGGAGTCAGTGCTTCAAGAGCCACCAGACACAGACACACACATATCCAGGACGTGGGCTACAACTGTGGCATACCTTGTGTCGAGCCACTCATGACCAAGAGACAACGCCTGAAGCGTCTTACCTGGGCCAAGGAGAAAAAGAACTGCACTGTTGCTCAGTTGTCCAAGGTGTTGTTTTCAGATGAAAGTAAATTTTGCATTTCATTTGGAAATCAAGGTCCCAGAGTCTGAAGGCAGAGTGGAGAGTCACACAATCCAAGCTGCTTGAGGTCTAGTGTGAAGTTTCCACAATCAGTGAAGGTTTGGGGAGCCATGTCATCTGCTGGTGTAGGTCCACTGTGTCATATCAAGACCAAAGTCATCGCAGCCGTCTACCAGGACATATTAGAGGACGTCATGCTTCCCTCTGCCGACAAGCTTTGTGGAGATGGAAATTTCATTTTCCAGCAGGACTTGGTACCTATCCACACTGCCAATACCAATACTTGGTTTAATAACCACAGTATCACTGTGCTTGCTTGGCCAAAAAAACTCACCTGACCTAATCCCCATAGAGAATCTATGGGGTATTGTCAAGAGGAAGATGAGAGACACCAGACCCAACAATGCAGACAAGCTGAAGGCTGCTATCAAAGCAACCTGGGCCTCCATAACACCTCAGCAGTGCGGCAGGCTGATCGCCTCCATGTCACGCTGCATTGATGAGGTAATTAGTGCAAAAGGAGCCCAGGCCAAGTATTGAGGGCATTTACTGCACATACTTTTCACTAAGCCAACATTTCTGAATTAAAAATTATTTTTTTCAGTTGGTCTTATATCATATTCTAATTTTCTTTGATTCCCATGATTGTGTAGCCTACTGAGCCAGACTAAGGCACCATTTTAAACACTTAGGAAGCCTTTGCAGGTGTTTTGTGTTAATTATTCTAAATAATAACTTAATGACTTTTGGGTTTTCATTGTCTGAAAGCCATAATCATCAACATTAACAGAAATAAACACTTGAAATAGATCACTCGGTTTTGTCATGACTATATAATATATGCGTTTCACTTTTTGATGATATTCTAATTTGAGATGCACATGTATGTGTGTGTATATATATATATATATATATAGGCTGCACATGCATACAGACAAACAGATGGAGAGAGAATAGGGCACAAAAACCTACATGTGGGTATCGTAGGCGAAATGGCTTCAGCAGATTTTCAGCATCAGCTACATCCCCCTCACCTGTCCCTGCACAGAAAGAACAGAGGCCAGCACACATTCACACAGCGTTCCACGCTGCACACACTCCGCTCCACACATGCCCACCACAGCCCCCAAATGAAGAGCAACTGCTACCGAGAATGAAGGCTAAACCTTGCACACTCAATAAAGCACGCGCGGTCGGCTCCAGGTCCGCAGCGCGCTGCCACTAAGGAGCGTTTGGCATGTGCACACGCGTGCACGCATGTGCACACGCATCTGGAGCATGTGTGTTATTACTGGGCAGCGAGGCTGGTGGAGCAGATCTACTGTTACCTAAAATAAAGGAGAGGAAGGTGTAGTAGCAGAGCAGCAGCAGAGCACACAGCATAGAGCGCAGGTTATGGGAGGTGGCGCCTTCGTATAGCCGACAAAGCCCATACTCCTGTACACACACACACACACACACACACACGAGAGAGAGAGAGAGAGAGAGTCTAACTTATGCATCATGATGTCTTTCGTGTCTCTTAAATACAAGTGTATATTACTGCGTCCATATCTGCTTCATGCAAGAAAATGCAATGCCCTAAATGCAATGGACACCTTTCATTCTGTCCACGGAAGTAAACAACGTCATTACCTTATCCCCAGAAAAGCCGGCAAACTCCAACACCTTGAGTATCCGGGCAGGGAACAGGGACAGGGTCTGCAGGAGGACCATCAGGGACAACATAACATCAACCAGGGGACCAAGCACCTTCTTCGCTTGTAATCGTGTACAATTTATGCCGTAATGCTCGTGGAACACACCAAGTTGAAGGCACCGATACCAAATGCCACCGCTCCCTCCAGGTGCTTCTGACTGGGCCCTTTGAAAGAGCTGTGGGACTCGATGAAGGAGTGGAGCTCCCTGTGTGCGGAGGAACGCTTGTGTCAAGGAACGACGCGCTGTAGTCAATGATTGATCAGTGCAGTCTATGACTTTTGTCTGTTGAAAGGATTGTTGTGGATACGGTCTTAAACAGCCTTGGGTTTTCATGAGTCGAACGAAGCACAAACACACACAGGCTAACGCACACGCGAGTCACTCGGACTACATCACAGCATTTTTTCCCCATCAGCAATTCCTGAAATGTTCATTCATCTGGGCTTTTAATGAGGACAAAACGACCTCTCCATTTCCATGTTTGACGGTTTTTAGAACATTTAGAAAATTACAAAGTGCCACTACGATTTCGACCATAGGGGAATTTATACTTCTAAAACTGAACACACAAAATTTCGATGACAATTGACCTAAAATAACGTTAATAAGTTGCCGAGACTCACTTGTAGATGAGGTAGCTACTGCGGACCTTGATGCCCCCTTTGATGAAGCTCACCATGTTCTCGTCCTGGAAGCAGAGGAACGAAGCAGTGAAGACAAGAAGGCACGAGGAGGACCAAGGAGCAGGTCTCCCTGACAACAGGCGCAGTGGCCGTGGTCACGCAAAGCCACAATCGGGTCGTTAGGGTAACGGGCGGGAGACGGTGCTATCAGAGACTGATCTTTCTCCCCAACATTTGAAAAAATTACAAGAGTGCAACATCTGAGAGGAGAATGTGGACAGCATGTTGTTAGGATACAGGACACGAGACACAGTGCATGTGTGAGCGTTTGCACAGGTGTGTGTGTGCGGCCACAAGTTCAACAGATGTAACTTTGCGTGGTCTGTAGATTTTTGTTTGTAGGGAGGTTGATCTTTGAATTCCAACCTGTAAAAATGTGAGAGCAGCTCTTTGGATCAAGCACTCAGCGTAACACGCCTCCGCATGGAGCTCTTCTACAAACACACACACACAATGAGAAAAACCCATCATAAAAACCATTTACCATGTCATGTAAATGAAATGAGACATGCAATATTTGTCATTTCTACCCTAAACAGTAGCTACATGCAGCCACTGACACAGTCGGAGCATCTACCTTCAGACAGGTCGTCATCTGCTGCTCGGCTGGCCAGACTACCCGACCGCTTACGAAACCTGCACAGAACAGTATACACACACACACACACACACACACACATACACAGGACGTGACCCTGGATGTGTAATTAAGTTTCCTACCAAGTTCCTCTTAGTAGGAGAACTCATTTCAGATCAGTCATCACTCATCTCCATAACAATAGGAGCCAAAAAAGGGACCCTATATAAGCAGCATAGTGTCGCCACAAACAGGGTTCCCTGCAATCAGGCCTAGAGCGCTGCAAATGCTGAGAAAATGAGGACGAATGTGCAGTGTTGACCAGCACTCTGCATGGGTGAACACACTGCCCTAACCCTGAGCCTCTCTTCAGCCAGGAGGCTAAATTAGTAGGCAGGTCGTTATCAGCCGCATCTGTGGTGGAGGCAGGCCTGTAGTTCAGACCCATGCAAACACAGGCAAATCATCCAGCAGCACTGGTGTGTTAGCACTCAGGCCGGGGCTCATGGGAAGGACTGTTCAGGATTACACATTTGTATTGGGGAGACCCATGGCCAGTTGTTTTAGTGCAGAGAGAGAGAGAGAGAGAGAGAGAGAGAGAGAGAGAGAGAGAGAGAGAGAGAGAGAGAGAGAGAGAGAGGGAGTGTGTGTGTGTGTGTGTGTGTGTCCATACCTCTGACAAACCTCCTGAGCACTCTTCATGGTGTTTCCAGCACTGACTAGGTCCTCTTGTTGGAAGGTCATCATGGCCTGCATTTCTAACACTGTAGCGTAGATCAGAGCATGATACATACTCTCTTTAGACCTGCGACATGACATAACACACCATTACTCTTACACACAGTTTAACACACCAGTGCTGACTGCACATGCACACAAATCCAGGAACCCTAACCTGTTGAAGACAAAGTGCAGGAAACAATACAGTGGGCCATGTACTTCAATTACATGGATTGATGCACATCTGATGTATTGACAGAATCAGTTCAAATCAGAATCAATTCCCGATTAGCTTCAATGTATTGTTAGAACCCTATGGTGAGGTATTAGAAAATTAGAAGCATCCTAAATGCTTCCTTGCACTCTTACTCGGTCACCTGGGTCCACAGCAATCAGTCCCATCAATTCACCAGCCTCCAGTAAAATAAAAAAGTGAAAATATGTGGACCTCCAGTCATTCATTTCAAGCACAGGGAAACAACAACCACTGAAGGGTACTAACCCAGGTGAGTTACTTTTGAACTGGGACGTTTCCGGTCAAACATATCTGCCAGGCAACAATTCTGAGTCTTGCAGGAATTTAATTAGAACACCCCCACCTTACATTATCATTATACACCTCTTACACTCTTCCGTGTGTGTGTGTTTGTGTGTCTTTGGGTGTGCTTAGGTAAACAGCTCACATCCTGGTCAAGGGAGTCAGCATGACGCACATGATCAAACACATACAGAATAATTTAAGCAGAACAATGTTTGATAGCGATTTTGCTGTTAATAATAGTCATTACTGAAACAGTTCTGCCCATTTAAAAGGCCACGCAGAATTACTAGTGCTGACAAAGAAGCACTCCCATAGCACCTGCACCTTAAGTAAACACTCTGACCGACTCTCCACCTCACTCTCACCACAGGCATGACATCTGAGGATTCCTCTACCGCTAACAGCTGGAGCATCGTGCTCCTGCCTGAGTTTAGAGTGTGTGTGTGTGTGTGTGTGTGTGTGTGTCGTCTGTGTGTGAGTGAGAGTACAAAAGACAGAGAACAGCTTTCTCTCACCTTAGTTTCAGCTTGTCCAGGCTCTCATTGAAGTGGTTGTTGAGGAACAGGTCCAAGGCCTCCATACACTCTTCGAGACATGCCTGCAAGGACGGCTGTGCGGAGCTGAGCCGAAACAGCGTCAAATGATCAGTCTGGATACTCGTACACAGAGAGTGATGGTGCCAAAAGATCAGTGTGGATACCCCAACACAGAGAGTGATGGACAAAACTATAGCTGCCTGCCCAACAGCATAATAGAAAAACAATAATAAGCATCTTCATTCCCTTTGAAACACTGCCCTTTATTAATTATGAATTGTCCCTTATGACAGTAAATGTGAGGCTATAAAAAGATTGGCCATTAGTAGAGTGATAACAGAATGCCAATTGATGTTAACAGGCCATGTGTGAAGTGATTCTAGATAGATTCTGAAAATATGAGGGGAGTTCCTTGTGATTTCCAGTCTTCCATACTTTCATACTTTCCTGTATGAAATCATGCATACTTAAAAGGACACGTATGTTTTTAAGGACCCATACCATTATAGATTGAAGCAGTTTATATCCTAATCTTCATTACTAAGAACTTTAACTGTAATATTTTCAATGGGTATTTCACTGGTTCAGCAACACACTCAATTCATTGCTGAAAACTGTAAGAGCTTGGGTAACGTCACCAAGCATACATAGACTCACGACACACGCACGTATACACACACGCACGTACACACACACACACACAATCCAAGGTGGCTCGCGTTTTTCTGAGCCCATAGGTCATTAGTCATGCGTTTACATGAACAGTGCCACACAGCAGGTATCATTAGACATCTTCCCATTGATTCCGTCATCTATTTTCAAATACACAACTAACTGTCAGGTTCCATATTAAATTTCGTGTGGAGGTCCCCCTGGTTTTACGCAGTAGTCTGCAACAATTACACAACGAGGAAGGAAGAGACGAGACAGGAGGGAGGGCTGTGAAAACTAGCGTAAGGGGAAAATTGAACAAGCTGCAAGACTTCCCACAAACTGAATCAGCCGATTCGACTAATGGCTAAAACGTAGTTCGTGCCTTGTAGTATAACGGGAGTTACACAGCGGATCTTTTTTTCGAAACTAGTCGACACTGAGCTGTGCCAATAATAAGCGTTACATCATAATGCTTAATTTGGGGTCGAAGACATTAAATCCATAAAATCAATTTCACTCACGTCATTGCAGAAAACATCTTATCAATGAAAACGACGTGTTGACACGGATCAGGTTAAGCCTCAGCCAACGCACGAAAGATTCACGTAACGCAAAAGCAGCTGTTGCTCCAGGCTACTTACTCTGCAGTCACAGGTGCGTCTTTCCCGTTGGACATGATTGTTTCTCTTTCTCCTCCTCTGTCCAGCCAAGCACCTGTCAAAAAGTGCACCGGGCTCGCGCAACAATGCGCTGGATTACCTTTAAATCGCGAACGCCTTCAAAGTATATGGCTGATTCACGCAAATAAAAAAGTCGTTGCATTGAGTTTCGGATTCTTGAGAAGCAACGAGCTAGGAACTTGACGAGGATGAAGAGTGTAATTCACTTGTCCAAGCAAGTGTCTCGACTGCTCGAGTTGGTGTTCTCCGGAAACAGCGAGGTCTTGGCTCCTCCTTGGCAACACCGTTGGCTGTAAACCACCGCATGTGCCGAGTATGTCTGAAGGATTTAGCCATACAACTGTCATCACCTGCCAAGCGTATGTGTCCTTAAAATTAAACTATATAACACTTTTAAAGATTGGGTGACGTCGTTTGGTAGTGATAAAATGCTTCTGGAAGGCTAGCGTTCAAAGAGTTAAGCTTTGCTTGGTCAACCGCCAGGTTATTGTGTGACACGTTTTTGAAAAGTCCACATTCTAATCCAGCAAAGGTCTGGCCAAGCCTAGTTTGTCAAGCGAACACGTAAAACGTAGAACTGAAAGAATGCAGCTGACATCCCCATGAGTAAACAGAGGTTACGTTTCTCCTGGTTCTTTATCACTTCTTTCAACATCCCCGCCTTGGTCATTTATCACCCCCTTGACATATGTTTAATAACTAATAGTTGTTCATTTCTTGACATGCTGTCATAGTTTTGCAAAGTGTGTGAAAATGTCTGATTCCTGTTGATTATATATTTCATTTAGTTATCTTTAAATAAAAATAAAAGTAATCAAACGGCAGTGGGTTTCTTACACAACTCGTACTCATGTATTATAGGTTGGATTCTCAGCGAGCACCTAAACCAGGGGTGCCCAAACTTTTTGGCTCAGGGGCCACATTGATGTAAAACAATTGTTATACGGGCCATCATGAACTTCACATGCTACCAACAGGGGGTTGCTTTTTTGTATTTCCTTTTATTTTGCTGTTTTACTAAGCTGTCTGCTACTAGGTAGATCTGATAACCACCTGACCTGGATAAATGAAGGTTGAAATTGAATGCAAATTTTATTTTATTTTTTTTTTTAATTTATGAAAGTTGACTCAAATTCAAACCTTGATTCACCAGAATCAACAAATAACATGTTTGAATTAATGCGAAGGGTGATACTGAGATCTAGACTGCAGTAAATGGGGCAGGTCTGGCTCAAAAACGGTGGTTTTAATGCGCAAGATGTCACGCAGGTGGGAGTCATTTAGTCTTGTCCTCACACGGTTCTTATTCATAACTGAGAATGTCTTCTCGCACAAATATGTCGAGCCAAACAAGCTCAGCATTTTCTTAGCAAATGTTTGAATGGCTTGGAACCTGTCTTTATCCAGCTGCTGGTAAAAGTTGACAAGAGGCAGTTGTTGGTGCCGGCTGCGACACTCCGTGTCACACTGTGTAGCTCAATGAGCTCCAGCTGCAGGTGGGCTGGGACGTCACTGGGATCCACGGAAAAAGGAGAGGAAAAAAGTGTGATTTCCTTTTCAATAGTTGCAAAATCCCTGAAACGCTGTTGAAACTCCTCAGACAGAGATGATATATCTGCAGCATACCTCCTCATTTGTGTACTGATATTGTGCGCTGGAAAACGGATCATTATTTCTTGCAGGGATTGGAAATGTGTGGTATTGGGCGGCGTTTGTGACAGGTGGCTTTGGAAAAGTAGTAGCTTGGTCCGAAAGGCTTTGATATGTGAATACAGTTGGTTTATCACTGCATTTTGCCCCTGAAGGCTCGTGTTTAGGGCGTTCAGGTGTCTGGTTATGTCAACTAAAAATCCAAAATCAGCCAGCCAAACAGGATCGGTTAGTTCTGGCATCGGTTGGCCCTTTTTGCCAAGAATTGTCCAATTTCCTCTTTAAGGGAGTAGAAACGCTGCAGTGCAGACCCCCGACTGAGCCACCTTACATCAGTGTGATACACAACATCTCCATATTCAGCGTGGATGTCCAGTAGAAATTGTTGGAACTGGCGGTGGCACAGGGCTTTGGAGCGAATATAATTAATAGCCTTTATAACCGGTTTCATAACGTGATCATATTTCAGATGTCTGGCACATAGAACTTGTTGGTGAATAATACAATGGAGTTTTATAGCTTTACCTCCTTCTTCGCTGACTTTGTTACACACTAGGGTTGATAATCCACTGTGCTCGCAAACCATGGAAGGTGCGCCATCTGTAATAATCCCCGTGATTTTATTCCACTGTAGTTTCATGTCATCTACAGCGGAACAAACAGAAGCAAATAAATCTATCCCTCTTGTTTGGTCCTTAAGGCTCTGGAGGTCAAGTAGCTCTTCACTCACGTTCATTTCACTGTCCACTCCTCTCAAAAAAAATCAGTAACTGAACGGTGTCGGATGCATCCGTGCTTTCATCGCAGGCTAACGAAAAAAATTCAAACTCCACTCCTTTTGCCTCCAACTGTCTCTTAATATCAGATTAAACTTCTTCAATCCTTCGTGCCACAGTACTACGAGCCAGGCAAACATTGGCGAACTGTTGCTTTTCTCAGGACAAATGTTCTCCACCATTTTCATCACACAGTCTTTAATAAATTCACCCTCAGTAAAAGGTTTGCAGTGCTTGGCAATCAGCGTTGCCACCTCATAGCTAGCCTTCGTGGCATTTTCATTCGACTCACGAGCTCTTGTGTAAAGCGTTGCTGTGCCGTTAAACCAGCGTCCAGTTGCTTCAATTTTTCACAGCGTTCGTTAGCAGTTAGCTTGTCGTAATTAGCATGTTTTGTCTGGTAGTGCCTCTTTATATTGAACTCCTTGAACACAGCCACAGTCTCTTGACAAATTAGGCAGACACAGTTGTTTCGTAACTCAGTGAAAAAATATTTCGATTTCCACTTGTCTTGGAAACGGCGGCCTTCGCTGTCAACTTTCCTTTTCTTACTTGCCATTTTAGAAATGAGCAAAAAACAGATCGCGCGCAAAACGCGGTCGCGAGAGTTCGGCTCACATGTTTACAGCCACCCTGTGGTGGAATATAAAATAGCTTTTTACGTGTCTATTTTGTCTATATGTAGACAACACTGCTGGGGGGCCACATATGATTGCTTTTATGACAGAGGCTTCGGGCCAGTGGAAATATGAATGCGGGCCGCATTTGGCCCGGGGGCCGGACTTTGGGCATGTCTGACCTAAACTGTCCATAGTGATAAATATGTTAAGTTATATTAAGTCAGATATGAGCGCGTGACAAATCGTGGAAATGTACGTGTATTTGCCCTGATTGTTGATATCAGTGAGCTACAAATTTCAAGAACTGCTCAGGTTAAGATGTCTTGCACTGACACATCAAATAAAATGCTGCTTCACCTTTTAAAACACTAACATTTTTCTTAGGATAAATTACTCCTAATATAAAAAAGGAATGTGTATTCTTCTTAATTGCACATTTAGGTCATGCCCTTTGCACACCGAAACTTCTTTAGTATTTAACAAAGAATGTATTCCTGATCCTTTTCCCATTGGTCAGTGTCAGAGGAACCAAGAAACCTGCTCAACCTGAAATCCAAAGGTATAAAGTCTTAGATTCTACCTTTTTATAGGATATTTTTTCAAGATTTGCACTTCAAGTATATTTGAATATAACTCCATCAATGGGCTTGTTGTTTCATTTTAAATAGAAAAACTACAACTATATCAATTCAGCCAAATTGTTCTTGTAGTGTTATATTGCTATTCATAATATAAAATATGAAGGTAAACCAAATATAACTCCAAAACCTTAGGACGTGTACACTCCCTAAAACAAGTTATGCAAATATGTTATTACATAAAGAAAAACACTTCCATGAGTCATGCAATCTATAAACACAACAGTGTTTTTGTATTTAGTGTTTAATATTGGGCACATATTAAACCTCTTACTTTTCATTAAATATGGCAAAATACACATATACATAGTCTAAGCTCCAGCAGAAGCACCATGGAAAAGACCTCACCATCACTCTCAAACTATATTAAATATACTGTACTTCGTTATATATATGGTGTGCTCTGCCACAGTCTTGCCAATAGATGGCAGTAGAAACCACCTGAACATGAAGAAATAGCGTACACAAGTCAGAATTGGTGCTTGTATGCTTGCTTCTTGGTGGAAAGGTCATGTATTACAGAGATGACACTGAGAGCATGTCCTAAGGTATACTAAAGTTAATGTACTGGAGTTGTAGGCACACTGAACTAGATAATGAACAAAGTTGAATTATTTAATTTAGTCGAACTTGTTAATTTTAATATTTCGGTTAACAGAATAAAAACCATGTAAAACTGAAATCAAACTAACCTAACTGAACTGTATGGCCATGAGACTGTCAGAGAGCAAATTTGACTGTCTTTCTTTCTTTTTTACTCATCTCTCTTCTGTTGCATCATGCCCAGCCTCACAAATATGACCATGGTGAGGATCATAGCAACTACCTGGAACACGGACAAACACACATTTACAAAAATTCTAAATTCTAAATAATCTGCACATCAAAAGATGTTGATGCATTAGTGTACAGACACAGAAAGCTCACTGTGGCAACAATATAGAATATACTACATCAAAGTGAAGACAACATTAAAGTTAAAACATCCACACACACACACACACACACACACACACACTCAAGCTAACTTCACCTCAATGATACATATGCTGCCGGCTGTGGCCCCCAGGACAACACTGTGCTCCCTGATCACTGCAATCATCTTCCTGTAGCAGCTCTGGAAGGAGAAATGACATTCATACATTTCACACTTCCTCCATCATGCTGGGAACAACACTTTACTGAACATTTTTTTATTCATTTTTCTCAGACACAGCCATTGTGCACCACCACTGAGGAACATGAGGACAGAATTTACCAGAGGTTGAATGAGCTCAGGTACTATGTTCATCCCATCACATTCTGGAATAGTCCTGTTAATGCAGCACGTTTGGGGGTAGATCAGTGTGGTGACCTTGCTGAAGGCGGAGTCCTTGAAATCCAGGGTGGAGTTCTCAAAACCACAACATCTGAACTGAGATAAGCAAAAGGTGGACACCATGCAAATAAACCGTTAAAACTGGTTACCATGCGTCATTCTGCTGGGAAATGCTCTCATCAATGCCAGCCTGTTCTGCACACACAGAGTTCCTCTCTACCTTTATCATGACTGTGTTCCAGGCGGTGGAGATGGGATCCACAGCAGCCGGGCCCATGTACAGCTTCAGCAGTGTCTCCCTAGCGGTCTTCCACACCACCACACCCACCTCCCCACACAAGCAAACACACCAGATGTTAGCGATTTGGTCACTGCAACTGCTGACAGAACATGGTGACAGATGTTGAACCGTAGTGTTCGTAGGTCATGCACTATATAAAAAAGGTAAGTGACTTTAATTCTCTCATGGCATTGTTTAAAAGGCGGAACAACCATAGAGAAGATACGGAACGTTTTTTTTTTACCAGGTCTTTGTACACTAGTACAAGAATGGTCCCCATAAATTCAGCAACAAACAGCATTGTCAGCATCACGAAGAACTGAGGAAAAAACATGGAGTTATGTAAGTGAATCAAGATCAGGAAAATAAAAGGGAATAAAGTCATTCCAATCCTTATCTTTTTACTGCCACCCCAAACATTTGAGTGTATGACTGCAGATGTAAATGTAAAGGGAAGCTGTTTGCTTACAACTGATGTATTTTATAGTAATCAGGACAGAATATCGCACCAGCATGAGGAAGCAGCGGTTCTTTTTCCACACACCAAAGAATCCGATCAGGCTGGCGAAGGTGAGCACAAAACCCAAGGCAACGCTGATGTAGATGATATTGATCTGTGCTGAATAGGACCCCAGAGCATACACAAAAGAAGAGGCTTCATATGCAATCCACGCACCCAAGCCCAGCAGCCCAAGGCCACAAATCTGACAGGTGTACAGAGAGTGAGACACACCAGCAAACAGAAAGAAAGGTTTCAGTGAACTACAGAGCTATCTTAAAGTTTATAACTTTGATGCAAAAAAAAACTTTGAAACAAAAGGTTGATAGTAAAATCATTGCAACATCCATTAAGGATGTAACGAAGTATGAAGGAACTTACACAAGTAAGTCAGGAAACTAGCTACTTACAAAAATCAGAGCGCAGAGTATTAGCAGTAGGTTTGTCATCAACACGTATAACCTCTTTTGGCTCAACATTTTTATCAGTAACCGAATACAGTGTCATGAACCTAGTAAAACCAAAGGTAAAGACAAAAGCGACATGCAGCTCTCAGGAATGCACATTAGCTAATAGCCTGTTAATTAGGTAGCTAGCTCTAGGACACACATTCAGCTACCAAGCACACAGAACAAGATGTTGAATCAAACAATAGCAAGTCTAGAATTAGTTTAACTAGCCGTCTAGCTATACTATATATTGACACAAATGGCAAATTATTTCGCCAAGTTAGCTAGATAACCTAATTACAACGATCAAGTGATGCCCCGGTTCCCACAGTGATAACTCGTATTTGTAGATAGGTAGAGTCTAATCTAGGTTTAAATGCTCAGAATATTTTTTCAGTGCTCGTTATATTAGGTATAAGTATGTTACCATTAATGTTATTAAGATAGCAAGCATATCTACATAGATTCAGTTAGGTTATCTAAATATGAAAATAGTTAAGTTAGCTAGGTTAGCTAGCTAGTTAGGCAGTCTTCGTGTTTGTTAGCTGCTATTTAGCTAGCTAGCTAGCTAATGTTGGGCTGTGTTGTTTTTAAATCCGTTTCCTTGACTTTCATACTAACATACTTACAATACTATTACACAAAATTTGTAAGCCTAATGTGCAGACGGCATACGTCAGTTTTGCACCACAGAACCAACAAAAACTCATTTGATGAAAACCAACAACTAAATAAAAACATGACTTCGGTTGCCCAGAGCAACGCCTTTGTTTTTGCAAACGTTTGAAAGATTTTGTATTATAAAGAGCTCATAGACACAATGGGCTCTATTTGCATAGGCTTGCTTATTTATTGTAGCTTATACAATAAAATAAAGAAGCTACAAATAGGAATCAAAATGAGAAATAAATCAGATCTAAATAAGCAACATTATGATGTATTATTATTAGTTTTATTAAAATATAGACTCCATATTTACTAAGCAAAAATAACAGGCTCATAGGATAAACTCTGAGAATAGCCATGATTGGACTCCTTAAGGCTACTGACCAATATTTCCTCCAAAGCAGCTCTGACTGTAATGTAGCTCTGACTGTAATGTAGGCTATATATTACTATACTAAATATATTCAGCTTTAGTTAACTGTGTCCTTGATTACTAATAAAACAAAATTAAGGTACATGATATATGTAAATATACATTTTAAACATATCAAATAATTCATGTAACAGAAAAGTTGTATAAATCATATTCATATATTACAATTGAAAAATCTTCAAAAAAACAACAATCAATTCAGTTTAATTTATTTTAAAAAGTGAATGGCTATAGTTTTATTTATCTGTACATTGAAATCTGGAAGCATCATATTTTCTTCAGGCTTCAGGCATGTTTTTCCCCTATCTTGCAATATAGGGTCATAGAGACAATCATGGCCGCAAGCTACAAGGCAATAAAAAGCAGAAATGAGAACTTTTATTATGACAACATGATGTAGTGATGTGCTGGACATTAGTAGTTCTTTGAGTGGAAATACAACTTGCTTTCTTTCTACAGTCACACTGTAAGGAGTGGGTCAGTTAAATTACCTCAACAATGGCAATTGCAAAGGCCACCCCTATGATCACAGCAGAATTCCCATCAACCCATTTAATCAGGGCTGGATAACATCCAATAATATTCTGAGGAAGAAAAAAAATTAAATCATGTTAACCATAAAAATATAAAACCATGTTGCTTAAAAGTTCCCTGTTTGTACATTTAAGATCAAGCTTTTCATAAACATGAAATCTAGTGAACTTCATATTACACAACATGGAAACGTATGAAAAACTACCAACTAATGTAGCCTGAGGATACACCATCAGTGGCTCTATCTACTAATCAGAAGTTCATCATCGTTTTTCTGCTGTGGTCATTACTGGAACATTTATTAAGCTTTACCGCAGCTGTGGCATTGCTGTCTTTGCATAGTCCGCCATTACAGCACTGGTCTGGATAGAGCTTGCTGTTCTGAACAAAAGGGGAACCTGTGAAATCTGTATAGTTGTTGAACCCACAGCACTTCATCTGCGAGTGGACACAAAAGAAGTTGGTGTTAAACTCTTGGTGAACACCAATACAAAAACGAATCCTAGAATTTAGACAGGTCTACCTCTGCTTTCTTTGTAATGACCAGCATATTGAATTATTCTTGTTTCTTTTATTCTTAAGAACTTAACTTGAAATAGCCAGTATGGCCTCCATAGTAGAATCCATTTGTTTTGAGTGGGGGATAAGTTAACTAAACTATCAGTTAACTAAAATACCTTTCCATGCTAATATATTTTGGCTATTCAGCTCTGAAGAATTTCCAATACATGAATACATCATCATGATTTATGAAAGCAGTAGTAAAATCTCTCCTGCATTAATGACAGATTACAAACCGTATTCATGGTAGCGTTCCATAGGCCAGTGACATCTTTATTGTTTCCATATTCCAACTTAATGCTTTCCACCACTTTGACCCCCACTTGATTTATCACATTTTGGATCTGAGAGAGAGAGAATGTCCACAGAACATTATTTATCCCCAGCCAGTCTAAACTATACCATACGTAGCCCACTACTTATGCTGACTCACCAGGCCCTTAAAAACCAGCAGCACGATTGCTCCAGCCACCTCGGCAATGAAGACAATCAGGACAATGACAAAGAACTGATGAGAAAAAGGAACAAAAATGGGTCAGAAAAGGTGACAGTATGCCAGCACTTCTTGGCTTTGAGACTGAAGAATGAAAAGCAGCTGTCATTTAGTAGTTTCACTGAAAGAAAACTCAACAAAACCTAATAGCATAGCACTAGCTACATCGAATAACCAACTTTTAGCTTTTGAAAGGGGCGGGGTTTCTTTGTCATTGCTCGTTGCCGACTCACCATTAGGAGCATGCACCTGCTCTCGCGGATGGCCCCACAGCAGCCCAGGAAGCCGAGCAGGAGCAGCACGGCCCCTAGGGCGATGAGCAGGTAGCCCACGTTCAGCACCTGCTTCAGCTGCTCTGGCGCACCGCTCAGGTTCTGCAGGAACCCCATCATGGAGCCACTGTCTACCTTCACCCAGATCCCCACCGCCAGAATGACTGCGCCAGCCAGCTACGTGGGGAGATGGAAAGGGAGGGAAGAAAGAAGAGAGAGATAGAGGGAGGGTTCAGGACGATCAAGGATCACAATCCCTCAAAATAGGGGCAATGATGCAGGTTGATTCAGTTAATATATCTACTAACTTGTAACCTTTCTGCCATTTTAAATATGTCAGCACTATTTGTTTGTTTAATAACTTTAATAAATTACTTTAGTATTAAGTCCCTTCTCCTTCATAATAAGCAACCATATCATAATTAATGTTACAGTTACACACTAGTGAGAAGATTTCTTACCCAGACATTTTTAAGTTAGATTTATATAATTAGCCTGATTCTACAAATGTACAACTCTTGTACTTACAAATATGATGCCATTGAAAATAAACATCACTGTTTTCAAAAATCCAAAGCAACCCATCTTCTGTCTGTCTGCTGTACCTGAGATGAAGATACATTCAGAGAATGAAGCAGAACATCTCAGCTGTATCAGGGGCTAACTAGTTGCCAATGGCTCCATCACACCACATGTAGTTCATAGCCCATAGTGGTGCAGTAAGAACAATTACCTCTATTTCTATAATCAAGAAAGTAGGCTTAGACCTACACTTGTGAAGAGACAGATTCATCTTAGACAGGAAACCTTCTGACCTTCTCAGAAATCAGTTTCGCAGTAGATAAACGCTGGCAAGATTCACTTTATCAAAACCACAGACCATAATGTACATCAATTAGCACAAACTAAAGAAAAAAGACCCTTACAACTGTGCCTTTTCAAAGAGCTTAGATTAAGCTTAATGTCACTGAAATGAGACTTAGACTTAGTCTATGTCTGTCAAATTTATCTACATAAATACCAATATCCATACTGTAATGTTTGATACTTAGTTACAAATCCTTCACCATTGGTGTAAATGTCGTACCTAATGTTGGTACCAGACATGGGATATTCCCCCAGATAATCCAGTACTAGGGCTTTAATAAAACCACTGTCAATTTCTGTTGTTTTCAGGACAGCAATCTGCACTAAAATGCATGAGCACTGGGGTTTCAGGTCATTCTCATCACCAATTTAGACTTAGTGTGGGGAGACAACACCTTTAGAATGAAGTGTCAGAATCACCATGTTGACATGTTGAATTCAGAGACCTTGATGTAGGTGTAGATTATCTAGACCACAATCAATGGTCCACAGAAGTCATTGGTCAGAAAATGAACAAGAACTACAAAAATAAAAGGCCATTGTGAGACCAAAATGTTGGGAACAGAGGATTCATATACACTATACACATAGTCTTCATCTACACAAGGACAAAAGCAACAAAATATTGAAATGTTTTGATTTAAATCTCGGAATGACATGTCTGGGAGTCCCAACACTTTCCAATGCTAATGAAAATGTTAAATTAATGATTAAATTAACATTAATATTATACAACTTTGTGTTTGGTCCTTTGTTGCCCAGGAGTGTAAGCTTGTTGATTAACCATAAAAATCATTAAGACATTATTTTAATTCTTTTTAATAGAAAGTAACAAAAAAAAATAAATCTGTAAAGGTATAAGCTATCTAAATCCACACTTGTTCATTAAATCCGGTTGTGTTATTACTGGGATAACCAAAGTGTTTTTTTGGAAATGAAAAGCTCCCATGAGTTAGCTGTCAATTTATGCTAAACCTGTTTCTCAGGTAAAATTAGGTCATTGCGAAGGTCAAGATAATAATCTGCAATGGTGTTTTTTTCCCAGAATTCTCCTTGGGAGAGAAAAATATTTTTAACTAGATATTAGCCATGATTTCATATTCAAAATATGGAGTAGGGGCGGAGAGAGAAAGGTTCCTCATCTCTACACTGGAAGACAGAGGTGAATCACTGATGTTTTTGGGTCACGTGAGCTTTAGTTGGGCTGGGGATTTTTTTTTCAAAACAAAAGGTCAGCTAAATTCTGCAAATTATCAGCAAATCTTCAGAAAATCTGCATGGTCAGAAGTTGTGCATGAGTCACACCTGGACCTGCCAGCAGGACAACAATGCAGAACAGAAGGCCAACTCAACGAAATGGTAGGTGAAGAACGTCACTGAGCCCGTGTGAACGCAAACACGCAGCAGAGTGGTGGGCAGCAGAGACACTGCCAGCCCTGTCAAGCCCTCTGAAAGAAGAGAGAGCAGCTTCACCAGCTGAAAGAACCATGCTGAAATAACTGAAGTACCTGAAATAAGTAAAGTTTAATTAACTGAACTGACATAAAGTAAATGGTCATCTTCAGAGCACATGATTTTGAAAACGAGTAAATTGCAGAAGAATATTACAATGAAAATTCAAGAAACAAATTGCTCACAATACCTAAAGTGACAACAGAACAATCACAAGCACATTTCAGATATTAAAACTAGCACACCTTTCTCATCATCTGAACTTCCCTAGAGTTTCCTTTATGGACTCTTACTACTGAGGTCAGTGGTTATGGTGGTGGTAGATTAATCACATGGTGTTAAGAGAGAACTGCACTCTCAGGAGCTTTATGTTGCCGTGGCCTTTGTTGTTGTATCGTCGTCCCACTCATTTTTCTCCCTAATGACGCCCGCCTACTGTACCTACCCCAACGCGTGCGCAGAAACACCAGGCACCGTCACTGCCAATGGTCCAGGTTTCCATCACACTCCGCTAGCTGCTGAGGAAGCCCAGTAATCTACTAACACTGCAGTCACATTCAACCAGCATGGATCTTCCCCCAGTAAACACAAAAGGCAGCAGCAAATCAGAAGCAGTGGATCTTTCAGTACGTCCTGTAACAGTTTGCTATTCACTATCTGTGTCTTAAGTGGAGAACTGAACGTGCCTACTGGCCCTCATTTGCCTAATACTTTGCATAAAAGGCAGATCAAAAGGACTACAAGCAAGATGGATGCAGCCATTTAAAAAAAACAGTTAAGAGTCTCTTCCGTTTGAAGCATTTCAAATACATTTGAAGAACACACTTCTGAACAGCATATTCCGCATTCTAGATTTCTACTACTAAATATCATTTATATGGAATGATATTTGTGTGTTGTCATGACAAGGATCTATTTGCCTTTTAGTGGCTCCGACTGAATCACAGTGGCAAGGTCAATCCTCTTTCTAAGGAACAGTGAAAAGAAAGTTGTGAACACACCTGGTGACAGTTTTCTGGAAGGAGGAAGATAGCTGAACCCATGGAGAAATCTCAAGGAGTCAGAGATATTTAACAGCTCTTCATAAAAAAGGTCCAGGAATCAAAATACCCCAAGTCTTTAGAACACCTTACTTAATTCAAACTAAGTCTGTTTACATCTGGTTAGGGTAGATTAACAGTTGTCCTCTGAGCAAGGTAAAACAAGCTTGAGAGACATTATATTGAAGTGGAAGAGAGAGAGAAAGGGAGAGAGAGAGAGATTCTTACCTTCAGTGGAGATTTGAGAAGACTAGAATTACGGGAGGGTGTTCACTAGCACGGAGAATGACAGAACGTGACCAAGAAACAAGAAGTCCGGACTCGTCTCTCTACCTCTCTCTCGCTCCGTCTCCACTCAGACAGGTTTGGTTGAGGGATGGAGGGGGAGGGTGAGACAGGTAGGAGGGACAACTCCCTCTTCCCTATGGAGAGAGTCCCACCTGAGAGGGAAGGGCCATGACGTGACACAGGCACACAAACACACACAGGCAGTCATGAAGACAAGAATGCTAACTTAACATGTATCTAAGCAGCATGGAGTCAGTGTAGTGGCTGTTTTAGAGACAAACTGAGGTACTAGAGTACAACCCCATGTAAAGGTTCTGGTGGATTTGATTTGGCAGAATCTAGAAAACATCTAGAGTTAAACATTACAGTATAGTTAAAACAGAAAGCCTCAGATTTCTGTCTGAGTAAAAATGTTTTTCTTATTACAGATATGTAATAACTCAATCGACCAATATATTAGTGATATCAGAGAAATACTGAATACAGAGTAAAATACTCTTGAATTAGGTACTCAGTGTGGCTCAGTAAAAGCAGGTATGAGGCTCTGGAAATAGAAAAGGATAAATGGTAAAGGATTCATCACCCAAAAAGCCATCAGACTATCAGAAAATGTGGTGGAAAATTCTATGATGTCAGTAATGCTATCAAGATTCTACTCTCATGTTATTTACATTCATTCGAAAACCACAAACTCATATTGTATGCATTCATATATCACAACAAAAAAAGAGCAATAATTATTTCATTTATAAATGCCTATCTGTTTTTTTTTACCTGGGTTTAACCCCACCAACCAGAAAATCAGGTTTCACTTTTATATAGATTAAAGGTGATCTCTTACAATGAGGTTATCCAACACCTGCTTTTCGCACAAACAGACCCTAAGGCTATGAGAAAATGTCACTTTCTTTCTTTTGCTATTTCAGATTATCTCTGTCCAGTATGTAGTCTGTGTCTGATGTCCAGCTTGCTAAAGATGAGCGCAAGAGGATAAAGCCAATATTCTGTTTCTGAAGTTCGGAATAAAACGTACAACGAAGTGCATTCGAGGAAATACACTGTGGTAGACACTTTCCCTCTAACTGTAATAGTACAGAAGCAAATGGTTAAAATCGCTGAGAAATTTCAGCTTTACTATATATTCCTAAAGTATTACATTTTATTATTACACCACAACACTGCATTTTTTTTTGGTCAGACTTTGTAGTCCACGAACACGACTATTACTATGCCTTTAGAAAATTCATTAAATGCATGACGTCAGCTCTGTTCTTTGGAACAAAATGCCCAATATACTTATAAACAGAGTTCTCCTGTCTTAAATCAAGGTCAACGGCACCCAGTCCACAAGCACCTTTTATTTATTTGATCACAAACAAACCTGTCCCTTTTATCATTATGTACATAATCATTATGTTGTAATAGTATATTTTACATAAAAAATCAGAAACTAATAAACAGAATTTGGCTACCAATCTAAAAATAAGCTGATTTTATAGTACAAATTTGATTTACATACTAAAAACAGCACATATACGTCAGGTGGCAGATACAAACTAAAGGACAAAGACAAAGGAAAGAGAGAGGAGGTTGTAAACATAAGAGTGGGAGATCGTTTTCCCTGAGCACTGAAGCATTTTATCACAGTCACTTCCTCGTGACGCCAACAATGCAGCTCCTTTTAAGGGAAATACAACAAAGGGAAAAGCAGGTAAATGACGCTGTTTGCATTAGTTTCGAGACCTGCCTCTCTGCATGAGACTCTAACAATGAGAAGTGTGTTTGTGAAACACTGCAGGGAAATGCAACTAAGCTCTGAATGGGCCACCTAGCGAATGACTGAAAGAAGAAGAAAGAATAAGCTTCACAGCCTTTGGAAACACACACGCACGCACACACAAGCACTTTTAACCTGCTCATATTTTCACTGTATCTCAGAGAACAGTGTAAAGTATATTTTAAGGTATTGCTTATATTGTAAACTGACTGAGAAATATGAACGTTCAGAAGTTTTTTTTTTAAAAAAGCAGAGTGGATTGGTTCATATTTTGTCTGTCAAATAAAAATCTGTCAAAAAAATAAAACAAGAATGGTAAAATTATTGTTAAGATGTCTAATAACACTGGTCAACAATTTTGCATCCTGCAAAAAAAAAACCTGTTTATTATTTATTTTTGCACACTGAATCTGAATTTGTTTTCAAAATTTCTCTATAATCCATAGTTTTCTATTACAGTTACAGCTTTTGTATGGTAAAGCAGTATCAAGGAAAGTGGATCCCCTCTGTGTTGGCAGACAGGACACTGTAGAAGGATGTTCCTGAGGCCAGGTATAGGCAAAACATATACACTGTAGCAATAAGCAAGTCTGTTCATGTAAGTGCCTTATTTATGAATAAGTAATACTTCACTTAAAAATTTAACTTCACATAACATTTAATTGTCCTGTCACTTAAAAACCATACATAATACATTTCTAAAAACAAATTTGAATTCAGAGTAAAAAAGCCCTGTAAGGTCCACCTGTTTTAGTTTGTGAAACAGCAAAGTTAAAACATTTGCCCAGTGTAATAAGTGGAAGAAATGACAGTGCAGCCAAGACTACACTAACCAGAATGCTGACTTCTGATGCACGTTGGCCACGTAATTAAGAATTACAGTCACAGTCATATGTACAACGGGTAAATGTGTCAAAACATTTCAACAGTCTCATTTGAAGAGTCAGAAAATGCAGCAGAGAAGATAATTGTAGCTAGGCTACAGAGAGATCCTTAGCTTAACTAAAGGCATCACATTATCATTATAATGACCAGTATATTGAAACCCGTCAGCTATCAAGCACAGTGCAGTCTGTAAGAAACTAGATACGGACAATAACTGGTAGTATTTCTACTCAATACTAGAATCACTTGTGTTTAAAATTAAGCAATGATTATAAAGTTAAAGTGCAGAATGTCAAATTTCACAGTCCTTCCACTTCCGGGGCCAGAAGAAAACTGGAATATCTTTTCAAAAAAAAAAAAAAAAAAAAAAGTGTGATGTTTAATACTCAGTTGAGTCTACAAATCACAGACGTCGAGAAACGTCTGTCGCTTTCCTGGTGATATGGTGAGATGCTGGCAGGTCTTACATGCAGTCATTTTCAGTTCCTTGTGTGGAGGCTCCTCAGTCTGATATTAAGAATTCATTATTATGAATTCCCTTTCAAAGAAACAGTAGGTGATTTTCAGCAGATTATTATGGTCAGCGTGAACCTTGGTGATAACTGGAGTCTCTGGAAAGACAATGATCCCAAGTGCACTTCCAAGTCTGCCAATCTTGGTTAAAGAATCAGTCCTGGAATGTCCTGGAGTGGATTTCTCAGTCTCCGTATTCAAATCCCATAGAAAATCCTTGGTAGGATTTACTAAAGTAGTTCCATCACAGAAGACATCAAACATCAACAAGCTGGAGAAGCCACAAGGAGAATGGGCAAAGATTCTGTAACAGAGTGTCAGCAACTCAGTAATCTTCCTGTTTACTCAGACATATTGCTGGACCTTTACATTCAGTTCTATACACACCAACATAATACCTTTTAAGGTGAAGGGGAGGTTGAATATTTACTGTAGCAACTGCAGTAGCATGCTTCAGCTCATCATCCTACAGCATTCACTGTGCTACGCAGCTTCTGATTAACGAGTAATTACAAATAACTTTATGGTCATTGTATATGTGCAATGTGATTCAGCAAATTTAAAATGTTTCTGCTCAGAAACTGCAGTCACTGGTACTGGTGTCAGTGGGCTGCTTCACTGCTTCTTAGCTAAACCCAAGACCTTTTCTGTCTCCATAGTAGGTGGCAATTTGGATTTTCCCTCTGATCTTCCAAACCTTTACCCCCAATATCCCAGATAGTGTTCTTGATACATTTAAGTATTTCTTCATGAAAGTTTATACTGAACGTATTTAAGTCACCCACTGGTTTTCTCTCCCATACTTGATATTGCTTGGATTTTGTTTTTTTTTTTAACCACACATTGATTTCGATGCTCAGTGCTGAAATGTTTCTGGCTGTTGCTCTGGTTGAGTTACTGTGCCTTCTCAACTTTATGATGGCCTGTTTTAATGATACTGACATTTCTTTGGTTCTGATGTCGAGGAACAGGTGCCAGAGACTCCGCATACAGAATCCACCCTTTCACACTTCCTTGTGTGTGATCTGTAATGATACACGCCTGGCCATAAAACAAACTAACAGTCAGTTGTTCAGATAAGTATCTGATGAGGGGAAAAATAACTTAATTAAAAAAAATTTAAAAGCCTACGAAAATACACATGTAAATACCCTCTAGTCACAGCAGACATTCTGCACCATAACATCACTCATTTTTTTCACTTTAAATCAAGTGTGATAGAGTAAAAAGCAAAGATCCCAAAAAAATTACTATCCAATATCTTATAAACTGTGCTTGCAGAACAGTTAAGAACAGGTTTGATATTAGCAATTTTTAGTCTTCAGGATTTTACTGAGAAGTGACTCTTCATCCAGAACCTAATACTATAAACGGGCTAAAGAGGGGGACACTGGCATACAAAAGTGGATGCAAATGTCCATATAAAATGACAAAAACAGCTTAAAGTTTAACTGTGGAGGCTGCGTCCAGCACAGCATGCAGTCAAAACGTCCAAAATGAACTCTTTGGTTTAACCCTCACGGTCATTGACTGCTTGTGTCGGCTGTTGGCTTGTTCTATGGTCCTTTCTTTATGTTTCCTCCTCTCCCCTCCGCTTCCCTTGTGCAGTTCTTCATCGTCAAGTGCCAGAACCTTCAATAACTACCTTAGTTAAAACAGGTGCCAACGTGATTTCCGATCTCTTGCCACACCTCTTGCTATTCATCTCAAGACGTTTGTTTGTCTGGGTGGCTCTTCAGCTTGTGGAATTTGACGCTGTCGAGCTTCTCGAAGCGCTTGCCACAGTGCTCACAGGTGAAGTTGTACTGTGCCTCGGTTGTGTGCTTCTTCATGTGCCAGTTGAGCGATGCTCGCTGCCGACACTGGTAGCCACAGATCTCACACCTATGGGGATGGACCCAGCATGTCCCACAGGAGTTCAGAGAGATCGCACAGCAGATTTGTGGCTTTAACACTTGACCAAAGCAAAATATGGCCTTTATCTGATTAAAATATTCTCTGTAGACAGAGCTTGGGAGGTAATATGCACAACAATGGTAAAATACTTTGGATATCGCTTCAGATCAGTCTGTGTTGTCATTTTAAAACAGAATCAATGGATAGCAATCCAAATAATTAATAAATATGGAAAGTCACAATGAATATATAGTGCAAAACAAATATACAGCCTTTAGATTAAAAAGCAAATTAAACTCACTGTAATGGTGTCTCTCCTGTGTGGGTGCGTCTGTGCACCTCTAAATGGTTCTTGCGTTTGAAGGACTTGCCACAAGTCTCGCATATGAAGTCTCGCACTCCTGAACACAAAACAAAACTAGTGAGCTGCATGTTTGCTTTCAGCAAATTCAGCACTTAAAACAATAGGTTTACGTGTTCGAGAGCTCCATCAAACGATTGTCAAATGCTTACTGGTCGTGCATGGCTCAAAACACACACACACAAAGCTGAGGAGGCGTACCTGAGTGAATGATCATATGGCGATGCAAATGGTTAGAAAGGTAGAACTTTTTCCCGCACCCTGGATGTGGACACACCTTCGTTCTGCCTTTCCTGTGCACCAGGTTCACGTGGTTCTGCAGGAGACAGACCAGCATAGTGACTCCATTTACACTTAGCAAAGAAAAGCGAAGTGTCTATTATTGCTGGGGTGTGTACATGTTCCTCATTCTGTGTCAACGTTAGCAGATGACCAAGCCCTTTTCAAAATACAAAAGATACTCAAGATACCAGGTTCAAACTACAGGCAAGCCTATCCCATTCATCTGTATGCAAATGAACTCAAATTTGGTCAACACTCAGTTCTATGCTTGCTGAGCCCACACTTACTCTTCAGTAGCGTTTCAGCTAAATTAAATCAGCATAAAGACTACCTGGCAACCAAGGCAGTAGAGGAAATTCAAACATTCATAGGACATGACAGGGCAACAAAAAGGTTGTCAGGACACCATAGTAACAGATATAGAAGGTTGTGGAGGGCATTAGACCTGTAACTGCACAATGAATCACATTCAAATTCAGCAATGTTTCCAAGGGTAACCAAAAGACTTTCCATGGAAAGAACCGATGGGGTGAAGTACAGCAGACGGATTATGAAATGCTATGCTGCAATTAAAAAGCATAGCTAATAGTCCAAGGTACTTTTTTTAGTGAGCAGTTACATTTTCCTCTGGGAATCTACATCACAACCAGGATGCCAAAAATATAGCAGTTACAAACAACACACACTCATGGCAGCAGTTTTATGATGAACCCCTACCTTAATGCACCCTACTCTTTACAGCTCCTGGGTGCAGCCTGTACACTGACATGAACACTTCCTCTGCCTCCCTGCACACCGTAAATCACTGGTCAGATCCTGACCACAGGTAAACAGGATCGCCCGTTCTCACCAGCAACACTGACATCATAGGGGCATGATAGTGGGTGTTGAACTGGTAGATGTTTATCAGGCCCAGCTGTGCTTTTACAGGTGTCAGTGTCATTTCTGGTTTGAGAGCTCCCTGCCACCTGAACATATACAGTGAACAAATTTCCTGTGGTTAGACACAGACCTTTGATAAAGTGCCAGAGTCATCCAAAGTTTTCTTCAAGGTGATTAATTTGGCCCACAAGAAAACAAAGCTTCTACTGAACTTTCTAATTGTCCAAAAACATATACCATTTTGCAAAATTCACTCTTTAGTCCTTTAATTCAGAAGACATTTGCAATGTGTATGCTGTTTTATCTGTATTTCACTGTTTTATCGACTCTCAGCCCACAACAGACTTTGGTCCCTTAGGAAAAATGTTTGGGAGCCCCTGGACAGAGAGGGACTTACAAATTGGTTATGGCACAGTCCATGGGGTCTGGACTGTGCACACCTACCTAATGCACCATTAAGGTTCTCAGGTTCTTCACAGCAGTGCTTTTGTCAATTTCAGGCATAAACGGTCACTTCCTGCTTCACACTGACCGACCCTCCACACATTTGAGTCAAATGTTGAGCCTCACCTGGAAGCTACTGATAGCCACATACACTTGGCTGCAGCCCTCGTAAGGACAGTGAAACATCTTCAGCATGCCATCAGCCTCAATGACTGGACCTCTACGGCTTCTCTTGGACCTGGATTGCATGACCCCACAAATACACACACACAGGTTTTTTTTTTTTTGGAGGGGAGCTTAATGAGGTTGAAAATATTGAATTCAGTGGAGCTTGCTTGTTCAAAGAAATCAACATTAAGAATGAGGAAATTCTGACTTAAAAGAAACTTCATGCAGTTGAAGGCAGTGAGCCAGAAATCACAACGTCCACCGTCACTATCCACACACATGCCTGCAGATGTTTAATTGCACATCACACACACACCTGTTAAGCACACGCTGCAGAGCTCTCTGGTTGTGTGATTCTTCACTGGACTCCAGAAGCTGCTTCTCACTCAGGTCTGGAACCAGCATAGCACCATTAAAATGAAACTTCAATACAAATGTTATAACATCCATTGAATTGCAGTGCTTAATTTTACTTCACTTTGTTAGTGGTACATTTCAAACATGTTTTAAAAGGTACTTTTACCAAACTAAAACGGTCTTGAACTTCACAAATCTTATCAAACTTGAGTTTGATATGCTGCATTTATAACGAATAATGCAAAGTGTATGTCTCTCACACCTGAGATGGCATCTGTCTCTGGGATGCTGCTCCGGAGGACCGCCCCTGGTTGACACACCTGGTTGTAAGCCACGCCCTCAATGACCGTGCATGTGACTTCTTCCACATCTCCAGCGCCCATGTTGAGCTGAATGCCTTCAGATGCTAGAGCTTCATAACTGGGACCTGTGATTATGATCAGCTGGAAAAGCAGTGGAGGTAAGAGAGCAATTTGATATTTGCTGTGTCAGTTCCAGCTAACAGTAACTCCTGTGTGCTGATGCTTTTGGCACACAAAGCTCTGCAACCAACTGTTTATATTATGGTGGCATCTAGCATCATCCGTCAGAAACATTCAAGTCATCATATTTAGGAAATTGTAGGAAAAATAGTCCCAGTCACATCTCCGAAGTAAATGTATGGGCAAGCACTATGTTTGTATAGCTTGATGGTGAGATTCTGTTTAATCCAGTTGTACCATGTTCTCACATGACCTACCTGAGATCCTTCCAGAGTGGCACGCTGATCTGGAAGCTCACAGCTGCCCACCATGTTCTGCAGCGCCTGACTCTCATACAGCTCCTCCTGCACCGGCGCAACTGCCATGGGTGTGTGAGCCATGTCTCCCGAGTGCATCTGTACCCCGCCCTCTTCCACACGCCCTCTCACATGATCCCCGCCATGCCCTTCCAGCCCGTCCGCCACAGCCGCCGTGACCACCACGCACTCGTAACCCTCTGGTACGGTCCCGCTCCCTCCTTCCACTCCGGCCTTGAGATCACCCGCCTCCTCCGCAGGGAAGCCGTCCGTCACTACCTCCTGGCCGAGGGCTCCACTTTCGGCTTTGAACAGGGTAAGATCCGCCTCTCTGTCCACCTCCACCTCCCACATGGCCTGGTTCCCCAGTGGACGTAGCGGCGTGACAGGGAGGCGGTGAGCCGCTGGGGCCCCGGGCAGCTGGGCAAGTGCTGTTGAGGACATGTGATGGGCCTCTTCTGCCACTTGTGCTGTAGCACACTCCAACTCTTCTGCTGCATCTAGACAATAATACACATTTGTTGTCCCACACACTGAGAACTGATGAGAGCAATAAAATCTTGTGTTTAAACAAGTCTGAAGTTGTAGTATTCATTTGGATGACATCCAATTAAAAAATTGGCTCTTTAAAACAGGTCACATGAATCATTTCAGTATAACATTCTATTTAACCTTAGCATGAAGAACACAACTAAAGTGTAGGTGTACTTTAGGGAAGACTAGGCTCTGAGCTAAGCTTTGGATTATGATAGAAATGCACCTGGCAGCTGCCTTTGGTTGAGCATTCTTTGACTAGCCCTAGTGCTGATGTCCATAGCCGTTGCCATAGTCTCGGCAGCACTCTTCTCTAGTTCTTCACCAGCATCCTCCTCTGCCTCAGAATCACTGATGCCCCCTGCAGGCCAAGAGATGTGCTGTACAAAGGAATGCTCAGCGTCGCACTGCCAAAGCACAGAGGTGGACAGACCCAGTCTTGGTTCCACTGCCCGCAGTTCTGGTTCATGGGGACATGTCTGGCAGTGCTCCCGATACCAGCTCACCAAGCTCTGCAAGGAGGTAATGGCCACCTTCTTCCCTGCAACACGAAAAAAATGAAAAACGTGGCATAGTAGGTTTTCAAAACATGACAAATATATGTTCCTCCAGAGGGCGGCATGGTGGTGTGGTGGTTAGCACTGTCGCCTCACAGCAAGGTTCGATTCTCGGTCTGGGCTGCTCTGTGTGGAGTTTGCATGTTCTCCCTGTGCCTGCGTGGGTTTTCTCCGGGTACTCCGGTTTCCTCCCACAGTCCAAACACATGCATGGTAGGTTGATTGGTCACTCTAGATTGCCCGTAGGTGTGTGTGTGCGTGTTGGCCATGTGGTGGACTGGCGAACTGCCCATGGTGTACCCTGCCTTCGCCCGGAGATGCTGGGATTGGCCCCCGTGACCCCGACTAGCGGGAATAAGCGGTACGGATAATGAATGAATGTTCCTCCAGAATAATTAATGATGGGCATTGTCTCCTGTGTTGGAATTGATGGTATAGTTATTATAGTCATTGTATAATGGTTAAAATGTGTATCAAGTTGTGTCTGAATTATATGAGTCTAAAATAAGGAAACCCTGGATGTGTAAAGTCCAGGAAGAAGCAAACAGAATGTATGTGTGTGGATGAGAGACAGGAGGATATGACCTTTATTCCCTCTAGTGACCTCGAATTCTGTTCCTCTAAAAGTTGGCCTTATAATAAAAGAGCAACCTCAGTCAAAGGTTAGGGCTTGTTTTAGCACAATTCATTTACATTAGGTTAAGAGTGTACAGTTAAGAGTTAAGAGAGTGAGGCTGTTGCAATTAAGTAACAGTTTGAATCAATTATCCTCATACAATGATTCAGCTGATGACCCTGAATATGACCCTGATTTATGTCTGAATACAATAAATGGTATAGCATGGAACTGTGTGATTCAGAGCTTAGACAGCTAGGTAAAATAGATTAGAGTATTATTTCAACATGCATGAATCTAGGAAATATCTTAATGCATATGATCTTACCCCTTTTCTGGTTCCTGCACATATCTGGAATGTTCTTTTTCCTGTCAGACACAACAGAGGACATTACTAAGTGTTAACAGTTAAGGACTGAACTAGCAGGAAATGTTTAAAAATAAATTCGGTCTGACGTGGCTGGATGTCCGCAATACGTTTGCATGGCTGGTGATTACTAGCATTTACACATGTTCTTAAGTTATGGCTAGTTCGAACAAACAATATACACATATTGTACATTAGTCACTGTGTAAAGGATAAAGGGTACACATACGCGCCGTATTTTTGCTGGTATCTTTCTCCGTATGTTGAGTTCAGCAGAATTAAATACTCAGCAAGTCCAGCGTCACTCAGGCTAGTTCGCCGGCGTAGGTCAGTCCAAACCTTGTGCGATTCTCCGAGGTACACACGCCGAACATCGTACTTTTTCCGCGATTCAAGTCGTCGTTGAGCTCGGTCTGAGTCCGACAGTCTAGGCCGACCTCTACATCGACGTAAAATAGCTTTAATTTGGTCACCAGACCCTTTTGAATCCAGATTGCCTGTCTTTGCTGAATACATGGTCGCCATCTTGATATCAGCTGTGAGTTGTTGTGGTTCTTCTTAAAGGGATTTTATTTGAAGGGAAGTTGCGATTGCGCCTTTAAAGGAAGCTTTGTATTTTTGCCAGAGTGTGAAACGTGCATTTTATACATATATATTGTCATTATTAAGATTTTACTTGAGGTGTTTGAATATTAATTTCGGAAGGGAATATAAAATACCAGAAACCTTGACAGAACGACAAATAATCATATATTACGTATACTGAATTGACACGTGGATTGACCAATCAAAATGAAGAAATTAAAATTTGGCTCAACCAATCATAGGTTTTGTGGGCGTTACGCTCAAAGTTCCTTCGGGACCTGACTGTTAGCTAAATTTAGTTATAAAGCAGCTAAAATTAACGTTAGTTTTTATTGGCTTAAACTCATTATAAACTAACATTAGAGTATAGGTATAGCTATAGTTTAGTTATGTATTTTGTGAATATAACAGAGAAGGTCTTTATGAGCCTTGCGAGTTGAACAGGTATGGTCGATATTCTTGGTGTGGTTTTTAAGCGGTTTGGTTCACAGCTGCACGTATCAACAAATATAACGCCGTCCTCTCAGTCCGAGAGCAGCATTTTGGTCGTTGGAGATGCAAATATCAACAGGGCGCTGCTGTTCCTGGCAGCTGTGACAGCAGCCTCAGAATTAGGAAGCAGGGTGATGTTTTTCACTCAGAGTCAAATTCAAAGTCTTCCATTCAGTCTTCAGGGCTCCAGTGGTCTCAATCTGAAGCCTGAAACTTTGAAGGTAATTTGCGTTCGGCAGAAGATATTTGAAATTGTTCAGTTAGGGTCTCGTAATCCTCATAATGTGTCACTCATTTTCACTTTCTCTCTGTCTTCGTGTTTTAGTGGAAATACATTAGTACAGTTAGCTTTCTAGCTAACTAGGTATCTTAACATTCTTCCAACAGAAAGCTCTACAGGTATAGGCTACTAGAATGTAAACGGGCAGTCTGGGTACACCTTCATATAGGCCTAGCCTTTCATCAATATTTTGAAAAAATGTATAATCCAAAAGTACACTGCTAACAGTTTGTGCCTACTAATGTATGCTCTCTCTGTGAAGAAAATACGGTTTGTGTACCCCAGGACATTGGGGGAACTGCTGGAGGATGTGGCCTCCCTTCATGAGTTGGTCCTACAGGCTGTGGCCATCCCTTCCCTGGTCATCGTGGACGGTTTGGAGCAGTACGTGTGCGGCCCCGAGATGCAGGGCAGACCCCAGCAGGAGGCTCAGAGTGCTGCAGCTCATGTGATGGCCCTCCTTCATGACACAGCTGCCTTTCTCACCAAGAACCTGGAGGCCAGAGTGGAGACCCAGGCCCCATGCAGGGTCATTGTCTCCATTCAGCCCAACCGAGAAGGCAGGAATGGGGGTGATGTGTTGGCCCCAGATCCCTTCCTTTCGGTCCTGGAACGCTACATGCAGGTGACGTGCACCTTGGAGAAAGAGAGGAAGGAAGAGGGGCGGAATGAGTGGCTTCTGCATCTGTCAGGGCAAGGTCTGCAGGGTGATGGGGATGATGGGGAGAAGCATGGGCTGGCACTAAAGTGGCATGTAGCACTGCAGCCCGGTGGGGTGTTGGAGTTCTGGCCAGACGGTGCAACCAAAGATGGGACCCTACAGGCACAAAGCTCTGTGGAAGTGAAGGATAACTAACCACAGGGGTTTATGAAAATGTTCTTTATTTTAAAATGTTTAACGTTTTAAGAGTATTTGTTTTGCTAGTTTGCTTTGTGTATGTGTTTGTATTGTCTGCCCTCTTAGTCTCAGGTTAAGAAATAAAAGCTCTGTTCTCCTTTTGTTTAATCATTTTAGAATTGTTTTGTCTATTCGTTAATGTTTGTTTCCAACAGTCTGACAAAAAGCCAACTCCAACTCCCTTGCATCTACATAGAAATTAAGCAAAACATTTATTCTTATATTATTAATGACTCCATATATTTTTTAATGTATTTAATTTAAAATGTATTTATTACTGGTTGGTCTTATTAAAGAACTGACTTCCTGCATTAGTTGATGTTTCATATATGATAACACCTAGTTTTTAAGGCTGAAGCACAAAATATTTGTATGAACTCAAAACATTTTAATAATTGTTTTTACACCTAATTGCGTGAAAGCATTTTAGCAATCTGTTAATCAGTTGTAGTACAATCGTGGGTTGACTGGTCTTAAAGACTGGGAATCTCAGTCATACATTTCTCCCTATTACTGGGTCTGATGAATACTTAAATAAGATGATAACAGTTGAATGAACATGTATTTAACCACATGACTGAATAATTTCAAACACAAAATATAAAGATTCTGAGGTTGATAATGTTGAAAATGCTTATATTTAGAAAGACTTAAATGAGAGTGCCATACTTGACAAGCTACAAATGCTGATTTATAAGATGTCATAATGACTTGATAAGAAAATGCAAAATACATTAACACCTTTGACAGAGGTTTGAAGTTGTCTGAACATTCAAAACAACATATGCCACAAAAACACGACTTGTGATTTCAGTATTAACAATTTTTCATTACAGACAAGCCTATTAACAGCAACTATGACAGAACATGCCAGATGATTGAACACTATGTTATGACGTTTGTATTTATTTAGTAAAATTCTGTTTTTTAGTAAGGTTAATGTTACAGGTCTTAAAGTAGGTCTATTAAATTGACCCCTATGTCTCTTATAAAGCAAAGTAACACTATTCAGCCACTTTGTAGGGACTGTAGGAATTAAAGATCACTGGGATATTTGTCCTATAATAAGGGGATGTAATGAGATGTTAAGGACAGACGTGCGTCCTTTCTGATGTAGTGTATGACATCACATTGAAAAAAAAACTAATTAACCAACAACATGTGCAGGTAGCTGTTAATATGGGACATCACTCACTTTAGTTCTGTAGGTTACTATGTGTGGAACACAGGGTTAACTTGAGACACAATGTTTGAAGAAGGTTTGTGCAATTGGCTGCACTGGTAAACAGTAATGGATTGATTTTCCCCACAAATGTATTACTAGAATAATACACATGGAATTATCTGTGCTTGACTCTACCAATATAATAACATCAAAGATGCAAACCAAACTGATCTTGAACCTAACTGATAGAAAGACAGGAGACAGATGCACAATTAATACTCTTGCTTTTGTGTCTGCAAACAACATTGGAAAGTTTGATAGCACATTGTTACATTTGATAGTAATTGTTATATTTCCATATTTATAAATGATAAGAAAAATATCTACAGTGTTTACAACAATGGAACTGTATGATAATAAGGATGACTAAGGACACAGAGTGTACACAATCACCAAAAGAAGAACAAAATAAGAAGGCTGCCAATAAGGTTTGTGGGGAAAACAAACTTAATTGGCCTTCCACAATTTACATGTTTAACATATCTAAAAATATGTTTAAAGGTGGTTAGTTACATGTGGTGTGCTGTACAGAATGTGAATTACATGTTATTTTACTTAAACAGCTGCCAGAGGTTTATCTATTCATCCATCTATGGTTTTGAACTCACCACTTAACCCTTCAGTCAGCACTTATCCACTCAGCACTTTAGAATCTCAGAAACCTTCTCAAGTTCTGTTCTGTCGAAAACGTAGAGAGGCTTTCTTGGACATACCTTTCCAGAATGGATCAGCATCAGCACTTTTTTAAAGTGTCTCTGTCCATTCAGTGTTCTATACGAGCTTTTGATCAGAGCCCAGAGTGTATGGGTCTAGCAGGCAGTGGCTGCCTGAGTCTGTGAATGTCATTCTTGTAGTCGTTGGAGTAGATGGTGCCGTTGCCCACGTCTGCCATCCTGCTGGAGCTCATCGGGCTGTAGTCCATGGAGACACCAGAGTCTGCCACGGCCATGTAAGTGTATTCCGGCCCTTTGGGCGGCCATGTGTGGTTGGGGTACTCAAAGCTCGACTGCACAGAGACTCTTCCTGACCCAGAGCTTTGCTGGAGGGAGCCGAGATCGGAATGCGAGACAGCCGTCAGAGAGGTTTCTCTGCTGGCAAAAAGGGCCTGCAGGGGCGACGATTCTTCCAGGACGTCGTCCTCTTGTCTCTCTTCCTCCCCTTGGGCGTGTTGGAGGTTCTGGTTAAGGGTGACATACGTGTCTTGCGATTCGAGGAACGACTGGGCGAGGGCCTCCGGACGCTCCTGACGGCTCCTCAGCTGCTCCATCAACCAGTGGGCATGAGGAGGTTCTTGCAATGTGTCAGTCAGACGTGTGTCCACACCTCCATCCAGGTGATTCACCTGTTCTTCCATGGCTTCTGGCTGCTCCTTGAAGAAAGCAGCTGCTCTCATGGTAGCTGCTGGCCTCAGGCCATTTTTGTGATTTGGCTGTGGTGGCACCGTGCTGGCCTCAGACAGCACCTCCAGGGGAGATGGAAGCTCCTCGGTATAGACGTGCACCGCTCGGCAGCTGCTGCTACTGTGGCCCAGCCAATTCTACAGGAAAGAGAAACATCTAATTGGTTACAGCTCTCATGTACAACACAGACAAATACAATCTCAATTGTTTTCATTCAAGTTGTAACAAATGGAAAAACATTTTACAAAGAGCAAAATATTACTGCACAAAATCGTCTGTACCTGGAAGTCTCCCTTGTAGACAGTGAAGAGGTCTTGGAACTTGTGCTCAGGTGAAGGGATATCGGGCCATAGTTTCTTTAACAGGAATCTGTAATGATTCACACACGTATTCCATCAGACATTCGGCTATGTAAGCACACCAGATTTTATAATGAACTATATTTCAAATGTGTGAAGAGGTCTGTATGGTAAAATTGTATGTAATTACTTTTACTAAATATAATTTGAAGCTATAATGAATTTTATGTACCATATATGTTTGTGATTTTGGGTCCTGTGTGTGTTACTGACTTGTGATGGGACAGAAGCACGGTGAGAGACAAGACCAGGAGGATGAAGGAGATGATGAGAACTAATACCACAATCAGGGGATCCATGTCTGTTTAGAGCAAATAGAAGACTGTGATCACTACTTGTGTAAGAGCCTATAAAGGCAGTTGAAAATCATGAATCAGCAATGCTCAAAAATCCGCCAGTCAATAGAATCATCGTATCATAATTAGAATCAATACAATAAACAGTATAGAAAATTAGGTAGATGTTGGTATGCCATTTATGTGATGAAAGGAATATACTCTTGGATTAGGTCACGATGCATAATTGTCAAGATCAATTGGTTTGGGAAAATGTCTTACCAACTGGTAGAGTAGTCCCAAACTCAGAGTCAGACCAGGCACTCCAGTAACCATTATATGTGATGCCATCAGGTTTGACACGGACCTCAACTTTGTATATGGTGCTTGGCTGAAGGCCACGCAGGGTCAGTGAGGAGATGCCCTTCACCATTTCCTGAAAGAAGCAAAAAAAAAAAGAGACCAAGACCAAGAGAGGTCATCGAAATTAACTCCATAAGATTCTGGTGTTTTTAGCAGATGAGCAATCCCTGTGAACACCGTAATCTACACATAAACCGAATGAGTGAAATGAATACAACACATCAAAAATGGAGGTCCAAAAGTGTGGGAAACCAATAAACAGGTTACCGCCGTTCACTCATTCCTAATCTACATAATCTTTATGGTTCCTGCAGGGGAGCATTAAGCACCTATTTGGTCCTAGTTCCGGATCATTGTGGATAGTTCTGGATCGTTCTGGATCGACAGTTCTGGACATTATTTATTACCTCAAAAGGTTGTTGGACCTTAGCTAAAAAGGGTTTTAAGGGTCTTGTTTAAAAGCCACAACAGCATTAGTCAGAGAAAGGAGCACTGTGCTCACGTCAGCCAGCCCATCCGGAGCCTCTTGCTCCAACATGGCTCTTGGTGCGAACCCCAAGCCACTGAGCTACTGCCATATCTTTATACTTTTAGTTTGGGGCCATTATTATGGGTGCGACCGGGTGAGATGTGCTCAAACATGCTTGTGCTAATTAGAATCAATGTTGGTGTGCTTCAGTAATGTGTCTTTAGTGCAAAATGGTTTAAGGGTGACACGGCCCTGTGTACCTTCCTCCTGCCGCTCCCCTCCACCCCATATCTGACTTCGTACATCATACTGTCATCCATGTACTTGAGGGCAGGAGGCAGCCAGCTCACGTTGAGCTGTCCAGGTTTCCCTGTGCTCACTGCAGAGAGGTTAGCGGGAGGATCCAGCAAGACTGAGGGAGACAGAGAGAAAGAGAGAGAATGCATGAGTGCAGAGTATTCCAGCTCCTGTATTAGACAAGAGGGCCAGCGAAGACGATGGGTCTGTGTCGAGGTCATGTCAGGGTGTTGATGTGATGGCACTGGATTTGCCGTGAACGCAAGCACTGCTAAAAGCTCTGTGGACTTACAGACATGTTCAATGAAGAGGCTGCGATTGTAGAGTTTCCTCCCCCCTTGAAACACGCACAGGTGGAGATTCACAAAGAACTCGATCCGGGACAGCCTGCAGACGAACAGCCTCCGCCCGCTGGCTCCCAGCACAGGCAGTTTAGACACAGCACACACAGTGCTGTTTTCATTCCTAAACAAGGAAAAGAATAAATCCATATTTGGAATTGAGCATGCTGATGTACAAACTTACACTTGGTTACATGTTATGGATTCTTAAACTCATCATATATAAAGAGTCACGTACTGGTATTGGTAGGTATAGGTAAAGGTGAACTGATCAGAAGAGCTATTTCTCAGCTCCTCTTCCTCCCAGAAACAGGTTAAGTCCATCATCCTCTCTGCAAAGCATTTAATATTCTCTGGCTCATCGCGCAGCAGTTGTGATACTGTTGAGTAAGGAAATTTTATTTAGATGGTTACTCTTAGGCTGAAACAGGGGGGAAAGTTAATTAATTGTTTCACTTTACTAGCTACTGAACTCATATGAGCAACATGTAGGAGAGGATGGCGCACGTGCGCTATATTAACCCAATGTGTTCTGTATATAATGTATTAAATTTAAATAGATTCCTAGATCAAACTGAACAAAATATTAAACCAAAAATATATTAGATTTAATTAAAGTCAGATATATAGGTTACATATTAGTTCTAACCTATGTATATAAAATGTAAACACATAAAATCGAAAAATAAAATGAGTTATGTCAAGTTAACCTTGACGTTAACCACGAAATCTTGCAGTTAACCACAAAAGCATTTTGCTGCAGACAGGTAAAGTAAGAAAACAATTATTTCACTCTACCTTTGCTTTCAAATGTTTGCCATGCGTTCGCATCCGAAGCCAAGCAAAGTAAGCAAAAGACCAATATTTTTATCTTCTCATTGGACATTGTTTTGTCTTGCCGAAACACAAAAACAATGACGCTTTTTGTTAATCCGCATAACTATGCTTATAGAAGCCGACGTTTCCCGTTAGAGATGTTGTCCCTTGCACAAGCTTGCTGTGCAGATACCATGGATAGCGCGCAACTATTACGTGTGCTTCACGCGAGATAAGCAAATTGTTTACTCTTTCTTTTTTCACTAAGGCCGATGAGAAGCGCTAAGAAGTGGCTTAATTGCCGAAGTGCTCTGTGGGAGGGGCTTAACGTCACACATAAGGACGATGTCTCACAGCTCGGTTTTGTTGTTAGGTGACATGGCATCGCGTTAGAAGTTTCGTGGGGCACTCCGCATTTATTTTTCCAAAGTAGACTACTATGTAGCCTACTATTAAAGACGTGTAAATTGCACATTTGGTAGCCTACGGTTTGAAAAAAGAACCAAAATGTATGTGAATCAGTGACAACATGAGGAGACTTAAAATGATAGGTAAATACTGAAAAGGTTTTACTCATATCGAGTGACAGTAACCTTCTTATCAGTGGGCAGCACCCGTTTTTTGCTCTCAACGTGCGTTATCAGCATATTCGAGGTGTGAAGTTTTGGTAGCACATCCCATCCAAACCCACAGTAGTGTCAGAATCCTTTATTGTTCTGCCTATACATCACCGTTACTTTACACGGAAGCATGAAGACGCCGGAACGCGGGACGCCGACACACCTCCGCGCTAAGGACGTGACCGTACCTGTAGGTTCTAAGTGGTTTCGTAGCGCAGTAGGCAACCGCAGGCGCGGCTCTCGTACTTCGAGGTTTTCGATACAGTATCTGAACCGCGCCTCCACGTGACGGAGCTTCTTAACTGAATTCAAGTGCACTGCTCCTTTACCATGTTCTCCTGTCTATTGATCACGAGCACAGGAGTGGACTCAGATTTTTTTTGCCTGAATGATGAAGCATCCTATTATTACGTCAAGGTTAATCCCATATGAAGTTATTATATGAGATGTGGCCGAGTTTCTATAAAGTACAAGAATGATTTTCTAATTTAGCGGAAAAGTAGGCTTCATTTGTGTCCAAAAGAGTGGCACATACAGGCCTATGAACAGGTCTGGCATATTTCACATCCTGTGCATTTGAGTAGCTACTGTAAAGCTTTCTGTTTTTATTTCCTTCTTCTGTCTCATTTCAGGAGCTGCGGGTTACCGGTGACTACAAGAGAACATGCTGCAGGAAGCACTTTTTCGTACACTTCTCTGGGTCGTTAGATAAAACTGGCACATGGCAGACATGTGGTGTATAGTCATAAATCAGATGGTATCAGAGGAACTCTGCACCTTACTGTTTCTCACCAAAGAATAGAAAAAAATAATCCAGTTGAGCATATTAAATGCATCTTCTCCTCATTCCCATTTTACTTCACTGTAACAGTACTAGAACAGCCAAATCTCAACAAAGGCTCAAATCTCAACAAATAGTCTTTATTTTGTAAATAGTGCATACATTTAATTCTATATTTCTTTAAAATATTCTAAGCCAGAAATACAACAAGTCTGGTTTAAAAGTCTAAATGAGTACAATTCAGAGAGTTGAATATGAAATGAGTATGAGTAAGAAAGGTGCTTTCATCTTGTCAGCACACCCTGCTAGCAGTGACTCTTGTGTAGTTCTAGGAGACAGTGATTAAGGCAAAGAATCTTTAACACAGAGGCTTCAATACTGCACAGACAGGACATTCACATACAGGTGTCACACTACAGGAGCAGACACAGTCGCTGAATAAATAAGTGCTTCTTTATGTTTGCAACTATATTTCAACTGTTCCAAGAATATGTTACATTTCTAAAAATAAAACATGGTGCAAATTATGGTAAGGTAGGACTGGGAGCAAAGGGCTAGTGTTAATAAAAAGTAATGGATCAGGTTCCTTACACCATGTAAAGGCTTCGAAAGCACAGCACATTCACAGCACAGTGCACGAGACCTTAAGACACATACAGCCAAAGGCCAAATGGACCAAAGAGGCAGTTAGCACTGCATATCACAGACAGCAAGGGAAGGGTGTGGGGACTGAACTACTAGCGTGTTCTCCAGCTTTTGTCTTATCACTCTGACCAGGTTGGAGCAGGAGGGTTTAATTTAGGCCCTACGAGTGCACTCACTAAACAGGGAGCATTAAACAAGACCAGGTCTGTTGTGCTACAGGCTAGAACTATACGTGTGCACCTTTTCTGAACTGAGATTGGTAGAAATGAAAGGATGATTATGGTCTGAGCCAACGTGCACCGCAGGGTCCAGAATTCAAAGGGTCTTCAGTGTCTAGATACACAAAGCGCACAAGCCAGGCACCCTACACACTCTGCTGCCCTGCAGAGTGAAAGAGTGACGGACGGGCCAGACCAGCTTCTCTCTGTCGTTGTACTGACCAGCTGTGCTCCAATCACAGTGGTAAAAAATGTTGAGTGATAAAAAAAATTGGAAGAGGCAAGACAGGCGCTGTAAGAACTATGAGTTTGGCACATGGCCGATCATCCCCTCCCCCTGATTTCACATGTAGTCTTGCAATTAGCTTTTAGCGTGAAGACCTCTTACACTATACAGGTACTGTTGGTCTCAACATAACATCCCCACTCAAAGCAGGACCAGACTTTTGGTAATAGTGAAGGCAGAGCATACCAAGTGTTTGTAATACTGGACTTGGTTTTTATAATGGATTAATAATGCAAGAACGCCATGAATGAAATGGAGCTACGAGCTCGATTTGAAATGTTGAACAGAAAAAGAAATGTTAGTGTAGGTGTAATGGGTTCAGAACAGGTTCAAGACCCAGTAATTGAAAGGTTGATGTAATCATGGCCTATTTATGAGTTACGGCATGATGTTTTTTTATAGCATGAATATAAAAGTTACAGCATAAATGCTTAAACCATTCCCAATAGGAAATTAATTTGTTCCACATCAAATTATGTTTACCATGTAAATTCACTGATATGAAACTCACTGATATTTAAATGATTTACTTTGGACTTTTTATATTATTTCCTACTGCCGTACATTGTGTGTACACAGTCAAATCGTTTATACTCTAGTGCACTAGCATGTGTACCTGACCTCCAATGTATTTCCAGCCTCTAAGGCTAAACCCAGAAACAGTACACTGGTCAAGACCATGGCAGTGACATCTGAAGACTAAGCTAAACCACAGGTCTCCCAAACTGGGGGACATTCACCTGGGGGGAGGGGTGACTGCCCAGGGGAGGAGTGACTGAGGGTCTATGGCTCGGGGGAAGGCGTGAGTGTCAGTGCACAGATGTTTATCTTTAGAGAGATAGCCTCCAGATGCTGCTGCGTATCTATGCTTGGTGTAGATGTTTTGTGGTTCGAGCTTGTTCTAGGAGAGTTAGCATGAGGTGCCGGGGGGGGGGGGGGGTTAGACATCCTGGACCCAATTCAAGTTTAAAGGTTTAATCTTTAAATAGAGAGTCTCCTTACTTGCCCTTCATCTTCACCAAGCGAATCCATGTGGGAGATTGGGGGAGACTGACTGCTGTGTAGTCTACTCCTAATCTATACACCAGTCTGACCATGCTGTGTCCTAATCCATATACACTGTCTGACTGTGTTGTATCTAATCCATACACCGGTCTGACTGTGTTGTATCCTAATCCATACACCTGTCTGACTGTGCTGTGTCCTAATCCATACACCTGTCTGACTGTGCTGTGTCCTAATCCATACACCTGTCTGACTGTGCTGTGTCCTAATCCATACACCTGTCTGACTGTGCTGTGTCCTAATCCATACACCTGTCTGACTGTGTTGTATCTAATCCATACACCTGTCTGACTGTGTTGTATCTAATCCATACACCTGTCTGACTCTGCATTGTGTGGGCCAGGGCTCCAACTTGCCTCATCCAGTGTGCAGAGGTGGGCATGGGGGTAAAAGGGCAGTGTAGGTATATGTATAGGTAACAGCAGTGGGGGCTGGAGGGGGTTTTTAGCAGGCACAGCTGTTCTGTCCCCTGGTGGGAAAGTCCTGGTGGTTGGGGTCTTTGTGGTTGGCGAGTGGATCACCATCTGCTTCAATGGTTTCATTCATCTTCTCACAGATCACGTCCACCAGGCACTCAAACACCTGCTTCACATTGATGTTGTCTTTGGCGCTGGCTTCGAAAAACTGGAATCCTTGGCAGCAGGGAAGGTGGACAAAAATATATCAATATATCATTTTATAGCAACACAGCCTATGTGCAGTGCACACATTTTGCTTGATGGGTGTGTTTTGTTTGCTTTCTGTGCACCTGCTATGATGTGTGGGTGTGTGTTCTCACCGAGTTCATCAGCTAGTCGCTGGCTGTCCTCTGTTGGAATGAGTCTGTCGTCCTCCAGGTCACACTTGTTTCCCACTAGGATTACCTGTGCATTGTCCCATGAGTATGTCTTAATCTGAGTAGCCCTGAAGGCCACCCACACACACACACACAGACACACACACACACACAGACACACACACACTTTTATGATGCTCTATTTGGTACATGTATGGCCGCAACAGTTTCCCACTCCTTCCTTTACACTCACCAGTCCTGCACTGCGTTAAAGGAGTCCTGGTTAGTGATGTCATACATCAGCAGGAAGCCCATGGCTCCTCTGTAGTACGCTGTAGTGATGGTTCGGTAGCGCTCCTGCCCCGCCGTGTCCTAACACCGATACACAAAACCTGTGTCTAAAATCACATAAATGGCATATGGCACAATGCAACAGCTCTGTATCCCTCAACCAGAGGGGGAATGATGACAGGTCCCAGTCTTAACCGAGAGGCACTGTTGTGTTTACTGAGTTTCAATCAGTGTTTCAAATATAGGGCTGACTGTCAGAGCTTGATCTCCTCGTAAACTGAAGTTGTAGGGTGATTACTATTTCTAGCCAGCAGAGGGCAGCCATTTGAGTTTCCTGTGTTTCACTGGCAAAAATGCAAGTTACACTTGACATCAGTAATGTGAGGCTAAACCACACAGAGTGGTAACAACAAACAATTTACTGACTGTGAGTACAGAGTGAAAAGAGGAATGTGCAAAGAAAGAACTAAGTATTCATACTTATTTCCAAGTATAGTTATTACATATGCAACCCGCTCGTATGAAAAAATAACCGTCTAAGCATCACTGAAATTCTCCTTTAAAGAAGCCACCAGTCAAAGCTGATGTCTGAGCCAGTTGTGGAAAACAGATAGATATTACAAAATGGAAGCATTATTGGAAGCGTTATAATAATCAAACAGGTAAAGGGGCTAGGTTGGCACAGCAACTACCCTACTGTTGCCTGGAAACCTGGTTTACCACCCCTCATTTGCATAAGAGTCCTGACATCAGAGAGGGAGGGGGGGGTTACCCAGGTTACAAAAGGGTGTATCAGGTTAGACATGTTCCATTAAGTGTGCAAGAGTCTGTCTCTCTCTCTTTCTCTCTCTCTCATTCATTGGGTATAATGAATACAGATTATATAATACAGTGCTGAGCATCTTTTCCTGAGCCATGTGCAGTGCTCGAGGGAAAATATATCTGCACTGCACTGTAAACATATATATATATATATAACAAGAAATTAAAATTTCATTTGTTTCAAGAGTTCTGCAAGTTGCGATAGTGTTGTTCAATGTTCAAGCCACAACCAGCCACAGTCAGTTTATTATGTCATTGACGTTCCAGCCGCAGTCAGTTTATTATGTCATTGACGTTCCAGCCGCAGTCAGTTATTCTGTTATTGGTAATGCAAAGCTGTGAAGCATGACAGTGTGGTAGGTCAGGCATTAGGGCCAGTCTTTGTGCAGAAGAGGCATTTCCACACATTTCCATTTCTGTAGCAATACAGTTATGCCTATTCATAAAGTGATACAGTCTGTTTAAGCAACTCCTCATTTATACCAATGACTCTGTACAGAAAGTCACAATGCCGTTGGATGAAAAACTACAATTACGGAGCTTGACTCAATTTAAAACACCTAGGAAAGACTTCTGCCAAGTTAAAGCAAAACCTCAGATAACCCTATATGGGGGTTGCAAGACTCAGTGAAGACCCTCACCAGCTGAACACACTCTCAGTAGGAGGGAACAGCGAGGAGCGCGTGGCCCTGCCAGGAAACAGGGGCGTGGCCATGCCAGGAAGCACTTCTTGCCCCCTGGAGGAGCTGGCATGGGGCAAACAATGCAGCTTTGGACGGACGCCACGGAGTGCATTAAGGAGACCCAGGCTGCAGCGAGAGCTCACGTGTGCAGTCCTCCACTGCCTTCGGAGCTTAACCTCACACCCCTAAGCACAAGCTACACAGGCACATATCGGCTTGCCTACCTATACACAAGCACATAGAGCCCTGCCAGCGTAGCCCTGCCAGGCACAAAGACTCCGACGCGGCTGTGAAATGTCATGCGTTAACAACTCGATGGAAGTCAACAGAACAGGGGAGAGGAAGGGCTGAGCGGTGCACCTTAACAACCCTCGCCCGGGGCGACTGTAGCCAGGGTTAACTGCAGCTCAGAGGTCTGGACTGTGACTGAGAGCACAGGTTTGACTCAAACACAAGGAAAACGAAGACCGTAGATCACTAATCTGGCTTCATTATACCTGCCAAATATGCACTTATGTTAAATGAAATAGCAGAAGGAACTGAGAACGGTTATATTTTAAGCCGTCCTAGTTTACGATGCATCTTAAGCTTACTGGAAGTCAGAAAAAGGTGCAGTTTAATGCCTACATGTATTTTTTAATCGCTTGCAATGCATTAACCAAATTAATACTTTTGTTATTATCTGAAAAATATTTTCTCATTAGGCTAACTAAAAATGCTTGGAGGTGAAACACCAGCAGTAACAGGACCATTCAGGCAGGAAGTAGGCTTAATCTGTGTTCAGGAAACCAATTCCTTCCTAGCAGCAAAAAGATATGCAGAAATCCTATGTTCTCTGAGACACCAACCGTGCTAGTTGTGGACTTAAATCATAGCTTGGAAAAATAACTTGGTGGAGCTTGTTTTAATCTTGAAACCAGTTTCCCAGACCCAGCCTAGAAACTGCTTATTCACCATTAGCACTGCAGTTTGTTTACTGAGTAGGCTTCATGCAGGTTCAGGAAACTGGCCCTTAAAGCACTGCGGAAAAGCTGGAAAGCACCACAGGTGTTTCAGTATTCACCTCTAGCATAAACTGTAGAAAAGATTTGTTTTAATGATCTTTACTTTGTTAGTGCTATTTTAAAAACTCTCCCGAGTGAAGCTTCACACTAATGAATCTGAACAATTGGAGAAAACCTCAGTAGTACCCAGAGTCACTCATACCCAGATCTGTAGCTTGATACGCTTGTTGTTGCGAAAGACCGTTTTGACCTTGAAGTCGATGCCGACGGTGCTGACGAAGGCCGAGGTGAAGGAGTCATCGGCATAGCGGAACAGGAAACTGGTTTTGCCCACGCTGCTGTTACCAATGATGAGGAGTTTGAACATGTAATCGAAGTTTTGGTCTGCGGCATCCTTCTGAGACTGCTGCTGTTGAAAGCGCGAGTCGCTCACAGACGCCATCTAGAGATGGAACAACAGGAGATTTTAGGCAAATCCATTTCCATGCTTGATTAAAAAAGTACTAAAATACAAAAAAAAAATCAAAAATTATATTCAATTGCATTTGTATTGTATCAGATTTAAACATCTTGAGTACTTTTTAGTAAACCCAAACCATCCTGAATACAATCATAAAATCACACATGACTAGAGAAACTACCATAACCAGGGAACTAAATTCCTTTCACAGTGCACTAAGCTCATCAGCTGTACAAGGGGAAGCAACTTGCTTTGTCTCCTAAAGCTGGATAGCTCGTGACCCTCTGAGCACAGCTCCCTGAGTCTGTCATCTCCACAAAAATCCAAAGTCCCAACTAACCACGGAGCTCTGAGCAGTGACCATTAATCCTCCCATCCACCCACCCCACCCCACCCAGTCACAGCCATACAGCACACCACTAGCCTCTGGCGAGGAGCGTCTCCATGGCGACAGACCCCTGAACAAAATGCACAGACCCATTAGAGGAGCGGCTGAGCGCTCCGAGCACGACTCCTCTCCAGAGGTGCACATATTACCCCACAACAAAGAGTGAACACAGGCGCCCACGGCAACCACTGCACCAGGGGGACGGAGAGCCCTTGTTTAAATTCTAGCCATGAATTTAAATTCTAGCCATGAATCTAGCATGTTTCTGGAAACAGGTGTGTGTGTGTGTAGGAGGGGTCTGGAACAGGCCCTTGACACTGGAGAGTGCCTGTGAGTGGTTTTCAGAGATGAAGCAGAATGCATTAAATGTCACCTACATTTAAGAAACCTCTTCTCACTAGAAATAACAATGTTTACAGCTAGAGTTTTTAGACACGAGGCAGTTCCTGACGAGCAGTCGGTTATGACCGTTATAACGATGCTGAGCGTGAACCATGCAATTCACATGTGGTTTACATTGCAGAAGGTGTTGCCACATTTTAAGGAAGAGAACATGAGAGGTTTTGAAACACAGACTAAAGAGAAGCTCCTTTCTAATGTTATGCATACACACTGTATCGCAAAGACCATTTAATAGCACACTAACGGTTTAAGGTATTAAAATTTGTTGTTTGTGATGCACTGATGTTGAATGTCTCGGGCCAATATGATAACAGATAATTAGCACCTTCCTGTGGACGATACTGGAAGTAATAAACAATAGTTTTACCTTTATGCATATCAAAGCACCTCCAAACTATAATCAATATATGAAGTACAGTGGATGAAAGACATGTTAAACTCTAAAATCACTGGAGAGAAGAAAACGATTGGCTGTACCTGACATCTGATATTTCAGTACTGAACTGTTAACAACAAATCCAAAACTGTCCTTAGCAACAAATATTGTCTGCCAATGTATCATGCACATAATTATGTATAGGATCTTTCTTTCATGTTTGACAGAAAGAGCTTCTATCATGACTAATCAATAATAACAATAACAATATTAATAATAAAACACGATGTGGCCTCTGGATTAATGTCCGTTTCATGAGTTGAACTATGTGGCAGATGTTTGGCTATATTAAAACCATAAAGAATGGGCACCATAAAAAAGGATCAGAAACTGTGTTTTTATTGTTTTATGCCTCTTAGGAAATTAGACCCCTGAGCGATCACGATGGGAGGCCTCGCGCTGTAATTCGACTGAGTGATGACTGTCTATGGGAAGTACTATCTTCAACAAACATGACCCTATCTTGTAGCTGATTAGAGGCTGACCTTATATGAGAAGACTGGCCAGTCAACCATTGGTTCATGTTCATTGACTCAAACTGCAAAACACTATATGTATTTATATTATTATTTAATATAAGGCAACATAATACTACGCCACCAAAATAAAAGGCGTTTTAGAACAGATTCAAACGTGGTGTAGACAGCTGACTGGAAGCATATGATTAAAATAGATCTGTCATTTCTAGTCACAGTACCTCTTTTTCTTACCTAAAATTACAATTTATTCAGACATCCTACCATCACCGAAAACGGAAGCTCACCTGGATCTGTTCATTGTTAACGGGTGAAATTAAGACAGAGGTACATGTCAGGGTAACAGTAGCCCAAAGCCAAACCAAATTTCATAAATGGAATTTTTCAGCACCTCTAAAGTGCCTCTGAAAAACAGGTTATTGGCCTGAGACATGTTTATGAATTCCTCAAGGCATGTTCCGTAGCGGGATATTGCCTCAGCTTGTATCAGTTCGTATCAGTGTAACATCTGTCTTGTACCTTAGCAGCCTCGGTCCACATCTGACACCCATATATATAATGTGTGTGTATGATATATATCACACACACACACACACACATATATATATATATATATATATATATATATATATATATATATATATATATATATATATATATTACACTAGACTTAAAAACTGTAACTAGGTGACAGGTTTAGCGAGTAAACCTATTTTATATCTAGATGAAATTTGTTCTCTGTTTGCTTGCTATGCTCGACAGGTTTATGGTTTTAACTTTGCGTGCAGTCCCGTCATATCCCCGTCCCCCGCCCTCATTTTAGGAGTTATTAAAAGTGCCCATGCTAGTTAACAGATTGTGTTCACAAAAGGAGCTGATTAGTGGTGGTCAACGGACACATGCTGGAAGCGTGTCTGCCTTTAGATAGTTTTGCTTTGACAGTGAATTGATGGAACGACGCCACGCGGAAGCTGAACAGGAACTCACTCCTTACCTGTGTGTACTACGCCCGTGCTCAGGTGCCCTGCTAACGAAAAATCCTGCAGGAACAAGGCCTACCTTTTGCAGTTAAAATGCATACTTTTCAAAAACTCAATTCGATAATATAGAGTTTGCGCTCACGAAAATAAGCAGAACGCATGTCTAGTAAACAGTCCTCAAACAGGGTTGTGGTGATTTATCCGCATGCGACAGAGAAGAACATAAAAAGTAAAAACAATCAACCAAAAAGTTTGCGGGAAACCTACCTCAGCCTAAGAAATGCAAAGCCAAAATCCGCTTTCGTGCTTGAGTTTGAGCGATTGATGTTTCCTGTGCTCGGGAGGGTGCGTAGTCCACACTCCCAGCTCAGCGTTGCTAAGCTGATCTGTGCGGTGCGCTCGCGGAATGAAACCTCTCCCGGATCTGGATTGTGTACACAGGGGTTGGATACTCCGACACAGAGCTACCAATAATTATTTGTACCCCCGCTGAGGATCGAATCACATCGTATCTGTTCTACCGAGGTAGTTTAACACCGCAATGATATAGTTGCCAATGCACAAAATAAGACAAACATGTAAAATGTTACATATTATCCTAATTCCTAACGTTGTTCCTTGGTATGCGGGATAATTAAGTAAATGGCTTAGAAGAAATTAAAATAAGTGACTGATGTTTCAGCATTAACATGTGTTGAGCAATGAAGCTCAGCTTGCGAATAAACTAATACAATGAAAGAGCTGCTCAAAACTCTTCGCTGATTTTAGGACATTTCCTGTAATTACATTCCTGTCCATGAGCCTTTATCCTGCACTTCCTGGTGTTTTCACCAAAAGTGCCCAGGAACTGGGGGAAGTGTATGATTGATTATACACCATATCTTATAGGTGTAACGGCTGTGAACGAGTGGTTTCGTGTCCTTAAGCCTGCGTAAGGACTTTTATATTTTTACGAGGTGTTACATTTATTAAATAAACTATTAGGAACTTGACATTCCAATTCAAGCATGCGTGTTACTGATTGGCTTTTGCACTCAATTGGTTGCGTGGCCTTACACGGTGCCCCCTTCTCCATAATATAAGGGCGGTGTAGTCGTGTTTTTATTGTGCGTACATAAGGACACACTTTGAGCCACTATGTGTCTGCTATTTGGGCATAGAGGAGATGCAGTGCGGCCCAGCCACGTCACAGCTATTGTCGTTTCCGTTGTCTCTGATTTCCGTTCGTCAAAGGTTGTGGAATTAAGTGAGAAAGAACATTTGGTCCAACGATTCTGACAATCTTTTACCATTCAGGTGGTATTCTCGTGTGTTCTTTTAGCCACCTCTGTGCCACTTGTTAGTGCAGCTTCAAATCACTTCCTGCTCCTACATTGTAGACACTAATGCACTGAAGGACACACACACTCATTGTTACACAATTATGTATTCTGCTTATCTATCTGTCCATAAGGCCTCATCAAAAGGACTTTCTGGGGGTTGAACCTGCTTTATCATAAAGCACCTACTTTTGGATATGCTTGAGAAACACAGCTTTTCTGGATTCAATAAGTCTTCTGTTTAGAAATGAGCTGAAGGTAAAAAAAACAGGCACAAGTAGGTGATATCTGCATTACAGGGGATATCTGCGTTGCACATGAAATCTGTGTTGCTTACCCATAAGCTTTAAGTGGTCTCAGGTGTTGATCCATCAGGATTGTGACTGTTTTGTTTGTTTACTACTAATGGTAATGTACACAAAGCACTGAGTTTTAAAAAGTAATCTCTTGGTTCTGTGAATATGAAGGGGCCAACATACACTATATTGCCAAAAGTATTCGCTCACCTTCCTTGACCCATTTATGAGTTTAAGTGACATCCCATTCCTAATCCATTGGGTTCAATATGACATTGGTCCACCCTTTTCAGCTAGAACAGCTTCAACTCTTCTGAGAAGGCTGTCCACAAGGTTTAGGAGTGTGTTTATGGGGATTTTCACAGTCATGTTGGAAGAGAAAGGGGCCAGCTCCAAACTTTTGCCACAAAGTTGGGAGCATGGAATTGTCCAAAATGTCTTCATATGCTGAAGCATTCAGAGTACCTTTCACTGTAACCAAGTCGCCAAGCCCAGCTCCTGAAAAACAACCCCACACAAGACAAGTACCTTTCTCCTGGCAACCGCCAAACCCAGACTTGCCCATCAGATTGCCAGATGGAGAAGCACGATTCTTCACTCCAGTGTCCAGTGGTGGCGTGCTTTACATCTCTGCATCCATCGCTTTGCATTGCACTTGGTGATGTATGGCTTGGATGAAGCTGCTCGACCATGGAAACATATTCCATGAAGCTCTCTGCGCACTGTTCTTGAGCTAATCTGAAGGCTACATGAAGTTTGGATGTCTGTAGTGATTGACTCTGCAGAAAGTTGGCGACCTCTTCGCACTATGAGCTTCAGCATCCGCTGACTCCGCTCTGTCAGTTTACGTGGCCACCACTTCGTGGCTGAGTTGCTGTCATTTTCAAACACTTCCATTGTCTTATAATACAGCTGACCGTTGACTGTGGAATATTTAGGAGCGAGGAAATTTCATGACTGGATTTGTTGCACAGTTGGCATCCTATCACAGTTCCACGCTTTCACAAATGTTTGTATAAACAGTCTGCATGCCTAGGTGCTTAATTTTATACACCTGTGGCCATGGGAATGTAACACCTGATTCAGATCATTTGGATGGGTGAGCGAATACTTTTGGCAGTGTATATCTTGATCCCCTGCTTCCAGCTTTGTGACAACTCGCGTGTCAAGGTCACCATGTTGTTCTAAAATTATGCTCGATATAATTTAATAAGTGTACATTTAATACCTTAGAGCTCTCTACTCGCTCAGCTGATGACGTCTGTCCACCCTGGTGAACGTCAAACCTGATAAGAGGGCTGAGTCAGATAGTGTGTGTGTGTGTGTGTGTGGGGGGCCTGATGAGGACTGAGCTTGCCTTGACCTGTGTAAACATTCAACTGAGGATACTGTGCCACAGACATAGAACCAAAAGTTTAGTTTTTCCTTTCAGAGTTAAAGCGTAGGCAATGGACACAGGCGCATTACACAGACCTCTGGTTCATGAAATTGTATGATTGGCTACAGAATCACCGAGCTTCTGGACGACACATGCATTGTGAACACAAGCACATGTTTGTTTTTTACCTTGTGAACACAGGTACACAGCACATTGTGTAAATATGACAAAAGTTTAGTTTTTCTTTACAAACCACAGGCAGTATTACACAATTTTAAAGTCGCCTTAAACAGTCAAGTACACGCATATACATAAGCTAATTGCAACAATTGCATAATAAAACAAACAGCACTGCTCTGATGTCTTGAAACACAAGGCACCCTTTGCCAGCCATTTAATATTTTGTATTCATAAAAATAACTGAATGTACTTACAATTTACATGATTTTTCTACCAATAAAGTATTCATTATCATGTAAACAATTAGAAGAATTTAAAAATACACTTTGTACCCAATTTAAGTGATTTGTTATAAAATAGTTAATATGCTATTTTCTCAAAACTAGTGACTTGCCACTACTAACCAATTTCATGGCCTTGGTTTTAGTAACTAGTATTGGACAAATTTAGGTTTTACATTTGCAACATGAATATAAAAGTAGGCTTTGTCATGTAATTAGAGCTTGATATGGAGTAAAGTACCATGTTGCAATTACACTGCTCGATACATCTGCAGTACAGTGATCTGTGGAGATTGGCCACATTATTTCCATTAAAAATATTTCTGCTTGTTGTATCACCACACTTCAGCAAGTGTGTTGTATCACTATCACCGTGAACACCAGACATCAGAGAACAGGTATCTGGAATGAATCTAGAACGATCAGGATCCTCAGAGCCATGCTGCAATCAAAGTGGTATGTTAAAAAGGTTATTTGCATCGCATCTGCCAATATCAATACTGCAAAGGCCATTACTGCAGTACTAATAAATAAACAACATACCATGCAGCCCTAATATTCATCTGCTTCGACAGTAATGCTGAATAATCTGCAGGAAGGCTCAGTGGGATTTGCAGGCACTTAAATCACTGTTTCCAAGGTTTCCTGGAGTAAGCTAAAAAAAAACATGAATTTGTTTGGAGTATTTGTTTCACAGATCTTAACATGTACAAGGGCAAAATATTTAGGTCAAAATAAAAATGGTGAGCAATCCAGGCATTATTGTGTTTACAATTATTACAAGTGACTGTTTAGCTATGATTTGTCAGGCTGCCGGATCATTGATTTGCTTTCATCTTTCATCATGTGATTGATGTATAATTAACTGTGCAGCCATAACACATAGTGTTTCTAGTCACTGAAGGACACATTAGTGAATGCAAGAAAATGAGAGAAAAACAAACAAACATAATTTTACTACAGGGGGGCCAGTATGGAGAGCCACAGCTCTGGGGTTTGTATTTTCCAACATTATAGCCTCCAATTCAGCTCGTCTATTTTAGAATCAGGATTACCTGAGGAAGGTAAACACGTTTAGGACAGTGGCCGCCAGAACCAGAGTTTGACACAGCTCTCCCAGAACAGACAGGAGTCAGTCATGCATGTTTCAGTGTTGTCATATGGAGGCCAGATGGAGGGCCAGGTAGATGAGGTTGACTGTGGTGCAGGCAAAGCCTATGAGGTTGCTGAGGTTCGACAGGCCGTGGTAGCGGTAGAAGCTGCTCCTGTGGGCCTTGTATTTGGGGTCCTGCTCACGGAGGGTGGTGTAGCGCTCCCTGTTTGTGGCGAAGCCCACCTCCTCCCCCAGGCCGTGTTCCTCCTCAATCTGCCTCATCACCAGCATGTTCTCGGTGACAGCAGGCCCAAACCACTGTGTGTTCAGGCCCGCCATGATTACGGCCGTGAAGTACAAGGCCATCTGCACAGGAAGCGTACAGATGAACGTGACCATATATATGTGCAAGAGTGTGAGCATGTGGAATTGTGAGTGGGTGGGTGGAATTGTGGGTGGGAAGTGGGTTCATTTAACAGAATATTTTTCAGTTTTGCTTCAGTACAATTGTGTGCTTCAGCCACAAATAAGCCACATTTTTTTAAAAGATGAGACATACGTTATTGTTTTTTTCTACACACTGCCGAACAGTCGAGCACATAGGTCCAACTTGATTACAAGATCCTTTACATAACCCACTTTATATTAAATACAGCAAAGCTGATTTGAGCTACATTCAGCATATAGCACACATGCACTTTACAATAAGGGACAAATCTGAACTCACCTGAATGGTCTCGTGCCAGTCCAGCAGCTCCCTGGGATGGTACACTGCATATATGGCCAGGCTGACTGCGTTACTTCCCAGCAGGCAGTAAAAATACATAGGAAAGAGTTTACTCTGCACCAGGCCAAACGTGTGCAGAGTCACCTGGGACACCAGCACAAACCCTGAAGAAGAAGCGTGTAGAGAGGGAGGGATCATAAGATGTTGGTCCAAATGGCCTTTTCTGTGAGGAGCTGCATTAGAAGGTCCAACAGAAGTAGGGCACGCTACCTGCAATGAAGGACACCCACACCTGCATCCCCCAAGAGAATGCCATCACCAACAGGTGAAGCACCTTCACCAGCTCTGTTGGATCCCCCTCAGTGACCATGGCGAATTCCTAAGAGAAACACGTCTCAGAATTCGTCTTCATTTTAATCCCAGCATACTAATGTAGCTATTAACGTTAATCTGCATTGTTATAGGAAAGTCATTCATTTCAGAAAACGTGAACGCTAACCTCCTAAAGACCCTTGCTATCAGCACCGCCCCAACCTATGGCTACAAGGGGATTCGGATGGGAAACACCACCTACACGTACGGTTCAAACTTCATAAATTGTGCCATCCTTCATCCTTGTGTAATCTAACTAGTTGGCATAAATCTCGAACCAAAAATTTAACTGCAGCCCAAAAGTACAGTTCATATGCAGGCCTACGAACTAACGTTATGCTTTTCGACCAGACGAACTACAGAAGTCATTGAGCAAAGATAAGTTTGGCACTGTTTGAAATTGATAAACGTCCTCGCCGCCTGTCAATATGTAAGCTATCTCTGCGGTTATGTCTATGTGAACGCAGTTCATCTACATACGAGATACCGTAACTGCTAACATTCAAGCAACTACCGTGCATTCAGTGTGGTACGCTAGTAATCTAGAAACGGTAGCTAGCTAGCTAACCGGCTAGTTTAAACTAACGACATTATCGTGTCAAATAAACATTCCAAATCCCTTAACTTTATCAACCGTCTTATGCAGTGTCAAACGTTATAAAGCCAAACACTATCCTATCAGGCTACTTGACCCATAACGCTTGATTTACTGAATTTCTGACATGGAAAATCAAAAGGTAACTGCGCTAAATCACATACCTGCTTCGACCACTTAGGACTTTGTATCGATCAGAGGTTTAAGCCTTGAATTTGGTGCTTTGGCTACCGGACATTCTTCACACGTAACGACTCTTCTGGTTTAGACACACCCATGTCATGCCAACAAATCATATTCTTCTATTCGCGTAAAAAACACACATTATCCAATCATAATCTGGAACAGTTTAAGCCAGTCCCGTAGTCTTTCTGTAATTGTGACATCAGGAAATACGAAAACCTAACTGCACTTTCGGCACTTTTATTACATCAAATGATTGAATATAAGAAATATGGATGACGAAGAAGATACAGTACGTTCAGCATATTTGTGTATCTCAATTTACGAACCTAATGTATATATTGTATATATATTGTATATATTTTATGTTTATTTTCTGTTACAGAGTAAATGCGCTCATTTCATTTGCGAGGGTGAGGCCTTTTGCATCCTGCATAATCAGACACCTGGGGTTGGGGTTTATTGCTGCCTATATGAAATTAATTTAGCAAGTATATTTAGCAAATGTACCATTTATTTCAGAGAGTAAATCTAAGCAGACCACCACTCATCCTGATATAGAGAAACTGAGGAAAGAGATTGAACGTCAAGCAAAGGTACTAACCTAAACACACACACACACACACACACACACACACACACACACACACACACACACACATATTAACACCAATGTATTCAACAACAGTTTCATTGTTGCATTAAAAAATATTTTAGACCATTGATTCTTTGAGTGAAACTGTAGCAGTACTGGAGGCAGAAAGAACTCAGACATGCAATGCTTTCTTCTATCTTCAAGGTTGGTGGAACACATTCACTAATTTTTCCAAAATAACTCTAGCATGAAGCCAAAATTTTCCACACCTCTTCTGTCTCTTAGCTGAGTTACACAACATGGCGAGGCAGCTAGTGGGCCAGAATCTGATGGAGCGTTTTGAGGCCCTGCACTGTGAAATGAGCATGGAACTGCATAACCTCCGCAGTCTCCTCCCCCCCTCCACTGGCCACGCCCCCTGCTGCCCCTCTGCCTCTTGCTCCAGTCCTACTGTCTCCGAGTTCCAGAACCAGGCCACTATCATCCACATCTCCCAGGAACTCTGTCACTGGTCAGCTGGAGGATAAACTCTTGATCATTATAAACGCTGAGCATTTCATGGTGTTGATGTGCTTCTCTCTTACCCTGGGCAGTCGGAGAACTCTGTGGGAACAGATTGGAGAGCTGAGGGAAGAAGTTCACAAAATCCAAAGCCAACTCAGCAAGTTTTGAATTCTTCATTTTTACATCCTCAGTTGTAGCCGTTTTTGCAACACATGACAACATTACAACAGTGCTGACCCTATGTGCAACACATCTTTACTTCCTTTGATAAATCCAAATCCAAATCTGCTGTCCTGCGTACTTTTAAAAGATGGTCAATTGGAAATTTAAGAGAAATCTAATGTGTCATTTTTGCCATAGACATTCACAGGGTGGATGTCCTGAAGAGACTAGCTGAGTCATACCACAAAACCACGGTAGGGCTGTTGGATCGCTGACCATATACATACTGCTCAGTGATTCCAAGCTGACAGAGTATACATCACATACATGTTGAGGAGAAAAAGTCAACTTAGGTTTATGGGGAGATGGCTTCTGGATCTTTGTTTTGATTGATGTGTCTTCTAGTGCATGGAGAGGATGATTGACACTTGCCAAGCACAGGAAAGCAGCATCCAGAAACTACTAAGCCTGCAAGATGCCAGCAGAGTCAGGTGAATGAACAGAGCTGTAGGTCTGATATAAAACTACACACACAAGATTTCCATTCTAGCTCAGTCTGTTTTTGACACTGGTAGATTAAAAAATGGTTAAAAGAGTAAGAGTTAAGACCTTCATAAAATACAATTTCCTATGATGGTGGTTTGGGGAAAAATACCTTGAATTAACTGATTCATAGACTGAAATTCAATGTGGGACAGTTTAACATAAATGTTTAACATAAATTCCTGTCCCAATATAGGTCCAACATGTCAGAACTCCAGACTGAATTACAGAATATAGTCATATCCAAAGGCAAAGCACCAAAGAAAACAGGTACACTCTGTATATGCATTGGTATTCAGGATAAAAAACAAATAAACAAAAGAATGATGGATAAATGCTGTAGACATTAAATGGCCAGATGACTGTATCTAGGTCATGGAATGAAAACAGACCAGGGGCTTTTGCTGCAGAGCTCAGACTCAGATGAAGGGTTAAATCCCAAACAAATGAAAACGGCAAAAAGCAAAGAGCCTGTTGATGCAACCGCCAGGTATTTTAATAACTTTACAAGTTTTTATTTCTTGAATACTGCATAAGTGTTCAAATAGGTACTAAGTGCCTTTCATCCTTCCTTGCTAGTTGTCACGCCTCATTTAACATTTTTTTATTCATTTATTTTCCCTCCCATCAACCTTGCCGCTACTGGTGATATATGCACATGTATTTCATGTATTGTCTGGCTTTGTTTCCTGCTACAATTTCTGGCTAGGCATGTACACTTACATGTACATTAGATGACAAATCACTTTTGTAAATCGCTCTGGATGAGAGTGTCTGCCAAATGTCATAAATGTGAAATGTAAACACGTCTATGGCCCGATCGCAATGTGGTAAATGCTTTTTAGGATTCTTAAATAAACAATATGTTTATTAAAGTATTTGTTTTCAAAAAATAGTCTATCCTCTGTTTCTTATTACCAATAAAATGTTAATGTTTTAGAGCAGATTTGGTGTGCACGTTTTGCTTAATATATGGCCAGTGTGTGACATTGTAAATGTTCTCTGTTCTAGGAGAAAATAAGATGCATCCTGCGCAACATTTTTGTTAAATAAAATTCTACAAGACGTTTCGATCTGGCTTTATATTCATCTGCAGAACATACACTGAACGTGTTTCCTGTCACGAAGCTGTTTCTAACACATTATCATTCAGCTTTGCGCCATTTCTCTGGAATTCAAGAGTGTTTTCACGCTTTTGGACACTAGATGGCAACGTGAACGACTCTAATCTCTCTTGCATGGTTTTTAAGAAAAAGTAGACATTTTACCGGAAGTTTGTCTTCTGTTGATTCGGTTGGGTGTTGTGGTGCTGGTTTGTGGAATAATATCGTTTGATTAATTGAATACAGGTAAGACGTATTTTTTCTTCTTCACATTCGATTGATTTGAACGTACATGATGCAAGCGTATCGAATGACTTACCGCTGTGGGCTAACTAATGTTAGCTCGGGCTCCTTTTCGCTAGTTATCATCTGCAGCGGTTTGCCTCCGTTAGCTTAGTTAGCTAGCTGGGTAGAAACATTTGATGTGTCGCTAATGGCTTTGTCGTAAAAGCGGTAGCTCGCATGTTGGGGAACATGAATCTGCAGTAAAGTAACAAATGCTACGAAATCAAGTAGTTTGATTCGATAATATAAGGTACGCTTGTAACATAGTATGCTTATTAAGCTAACTAGATGGCTAAGTACTTAACCTAGTGCTAGCTAGCTGTTGTAGGTTAACATGTCTAGCTAAGCTAACTTCAAGGTAGTCGTAAGATTGGTCGACGTTTTCACTTCTAATGGATTTTCCGCGTAGAAATGACTTTTTGAGTGGAAAAAAGTGTAGTAGTAATTAAGGATACTATATTATGACTGCAGTTAGGAAAGCAAATTATACGCGTATGTTTTTCAACAGTAATTGGATGTTCTGTGGCATTTTTACCCCCCAGATTTGTCCAGAACATCTAGTTGGTGGCGATGGCTCGCAGAAAGTCGAAGCGCAAGCCTCCTCCTAAGAAAAAAATGACCGGAAACCTGGACACGCAATTTACGTGTCCGTTCTGTAACCACGAAAAATCATGTGACGTTAAAATGTAAGAAAGCTAAACAGTACCTAAGTATTTCAGATAAGTTCTGCACGTGCATGTAGTGCACGTACTGCAGCAGTAAATTGTTTTTTGATGTTTATTTCTAGGGAACGAAGTCGAAACACGGGAATAATATCTTGTAGCGTGTGCTTGGAGGAGTTCCAGACCCCAATTACCTGTATCCTTTTAAGTCCCCATTAAAACATGTTAATGATGATTAATACCTAAAGCAGTACAAACTTTAAGAGACCTATCACTTTCATATTAGTGTTATTCTTCCTTAACCACTATTCCAGATCTCTCAGAACCAGTTGATGTGTACAGTGATTGGATAGACGCTTGTGAAGCAGCTAATCAGTAGCTTTCTCGTGGAATCATAGGTCATTACAGACTAAAAGGGCCGTTGGACTAAGATGCATATATTTCTATTTTGATATGCATCACCTAACAGTAACATCTTGGATGTAAGTTGGTCCCATAATAAAGGAAATATGGGACATCTTTCATGCTTAACCACCCTGCATCTTTTTAAGTGTTACAGAATGTGAATAAACAAATAAAATGTAGTGTTTATTAAACAATGAATCAAGAGGTGATTTCATAATGGTAACCATTTGAGTCTTTTTTTTTTTTATTCGTCTTTATTTTTAAGTAATTTGTTATAAGTATATACGTAATGGTTCATTAAATTACATCTTTCCTGCATATCATTTCTTGTTGCTAACTGTTTTAATTTTGTAGATTTGTCTATCTCAGGATGAACACATTGATTCATCCAGTGGAAATTTTATTTATTAAAAAAAGATTAACAGTTCTCCAGATAATCCTTTCCAAAAAATAGCGAATGTGTGTGTGCAATAGGTGGAAGGCACTATACTGTAGCAGGTCATTGACAAAAATGACTTGGGCACTGATTTGAAAATGGTGTTTAATGGTCTTTCACTTGCTCAGCCATTGATGGTAAGCCACATAAATTAAAAAGTAATCCAATAATATTGTGCTGAAACCTGACAAAAACTGCAGCGAAACATTTAAATCAACAAGTCATTCTCACTTTTAATTGGTCTAGCGTCTCTGAATCATAGCTTGTAACAGTGTTTGTATATTCACTTAACTATCACGGGGACATGTGTGGCTAATTATTATGATGTTCTTAGCCATGCTATAGTCTTAGGTTGGTTAATAAATACAGGTTGGTATAACATTTTTAGATCAGTCACTGCCAGCTATGTCATAGGAAGGGGAGTGTAAAATCTCATAAATACATGTGATCCAAGATTACTGTCAGATCACAAAGGACCACTAGATGGCACTCTGGAATACACAATGATTGATGAGAAATCACTTGAGAGTCCTATGGTGTTTGTCCTGCTCATTTAAAATGAAAAACAGTACATCTGTTATGTATGGTTAGATAGGACCCAAGATGGCCGCTGTGGTCTCTCAGTCTTATTCCCATCAGAAGGCACTGCCAATTCAGCTCTAGAACCTCAAATGAGTTCCCCTTACTGCTGCAAGAATGTTCTCAAATGGCTTATACTTAAAGGCTTCCTTCTTGGAAGGCATTTTTTTTAACTTGCAAACTTTATGGCTTAAGTTTAGAATTACAATCTCTGAGCCATGGTCATAAACAATCCGATCAGTGCATGTGGTTATATTTAGGCTCTAATCATCGTAATCTTTTGCTTTGTGCCTTTTTAGACTGGGCTGGTGAATACCAGCTTGACCTAAGTGCAGATCTTCTCCAGCTACACGTTAGGATTTCAGCACCTTCTCTCTGGATAGGATTTACTGCAGTAGGTTTAAGTGGTTAGCACTCATGCGACTGACCCACACCTGGTTTTTCACTTAAGACAATGTCTCCCGTCTGAGCGAGCAGGCGATTTTAGTTTCACAGGTCAAACAGATCTGATCCCTTCTAACCATACTAACCTAACTGTAACCTTTGTGATCACAGGTGACATAATAATGAGCAATACATTTCTGCATACTTAAAATACAACCTGTTATTTAATACCAAATTGTGCTCATTATTGAATGTATACAAGAGAGTCATTTGTTCTACAAGGCCCAGAGTGGGATTTTGGCACTTGGGCATCTGTAGTAAAAACAATAAGCTTTTCACCTCCAAAAGCTCGGCAGTACTGAAGCAACACATTCCTCTGGTCAGGTTCTGCACCTGTAGATTTTAGCTCGACTTCAAGCCTCATGGCTTACTGTTATGGTATGCATCGACGAGCCACCTTCAGACGCTAAGAGAAGGAAGACAGGCTTACTTTAAAGATGTGCACTGCAAATGTCAGGCCAATCCTGACTCTGCATCCAACTGGAAGAACTTTAGCAGTCCATAGTGTCCGCCCAGGCAGTGAGTTTGTTGCTGCTGTTAGTCAGCTGTTAGTGAGCTCCTCTATGCTCCTGCAGTTCTAGCGACGTGGTGGGTTAGTAGCATAGCATCCTTATGGTACTGTTCTCTTCTTCCCAGCCAGACTTCATGGCCAGAGATGTGAGATCAGGTGCACTGTTAGTGGTTTTGGGGGCTATTTTCTTTTAAACCAAACTTTCATATATATATATATATATATATATATATATATAAACATATGCATGTACAATTCCATATTTTTTTCTAAATTTTGAAGCAAAGTTTTGTCCCTCTGCTAAAATTGGAATGTCATGCAAATGAGGTGACAGCAGGCTGCTAGACTGGAGAGAGAAAGAAGAGTGAAAAGCAGTAACAGCCAGTGGCAGAAAAATAATAATTTAAAAACAGTAATAAACTGCAAAAATTCCTCTCAAATTTCTCAAAACTTTTGAGCATTGGCTGATTAGCTGTGACATTTGTCGACAGTTTTGGGTTGTCTTGCAGGATGGCATTTAAAATACAAATGGAAAAAAGAAATTGGTGAATTATGAAACAAGATAAAAGCAGGGCGTGGGGGGTGGTCGTCCGCACGTCCTAGTCAGAGTACTGGTATCCGTCCATCTCCCGCATGTCCTGGCCGTTGTCCATGTAGTCTTCGGGGTAGGTGCAGTACTTCTTGTCGTAGACCTGCCGTGGGAGACCGTAGACGGTCATGCCGGACTGTGACGCCACCTTGTTGGTGCCCATTTGGAGGGAGACGGTGGCTGTGTCGCAGCTCTCCATGTCCAGCTTTTTGTCGAAGATCTGTCGCTTTGTCCCCGGTGCCGTCATGCCGGCCTAAAGGGACGAGAGGACCAGAAACGTTCACGTGCGCTTAAGTGAATACACCACAGTACCAATGTATAGAAAATGGCCTCCGATGGGTAGGGTCACAAATGCTATTTGTAAAACTATAGTAACAATATCCAACAGTAACGGTTACAATAAGATGTAAAATGAATACAGCTGAAAGTACTGCAAGTACCTGACTGGCTCCTTTATTGGTTCCCATTTGCAGACTAATTGTTGATTGGTCCATAGGATTCTCCATGCCCGCCTTAGGGTCGTAGAGGTGACGCCGTGTGCCATATGATGTCATACCCTTCTGGCTGGCAAACTTATTGGTACCCATCTGCAAGTATCCAAAGGAGTTTGTAGCTTTTGCTTACATTCTTAGAGCAAGGTGATTATATCATACTTTTAAAGCATTTTTTTTCAAATCCATCAGTATTACAAATATAAAATTAACAGCTTTACTCAAACTCCTTGGCTGTATACTTTTAATTTTAAACTATATACTTTAAAGTGAAGCTTTTAATATGTTATAAAAGCTTTTTAAAACAGTACATAGAAGCAAAGACACCCACAGCCACACCCACAGGCTGACCTGCAGACCAATGACATTACGGCCTTCCTTTATCTTCTCTGGGGCAAACTTGCGCTGCTGTTTCTCTGCATACTTCACCCCAATGTCGTATTTAGTGCTGATGCCTTTTGATTTAGCCTACACACAGTAACCAACAGGATTGTGGGTTATAGCATAGTATTGTTTGTACGGTAGCAGAAATCATAAAACACTACCAAGGCAATATATAAATATATGTAACTTATCTAACTCTAATAGAAACAATAGAAAGCTTTGGTTGATTGGACCAGTCCAAGTCTTTTGTCTTTCATAGCAGGAATCCTCTGCAATTAGTTTCAAAATCAGTACGAACACATGCTAATTTTAACAACATTTTGGCAGTTTTAGAAAATAACCCATTTTCACCTGCTGCTTCCATAATTGTATCTAAGCAGATGTAAATATACAAATGCTATAAAAAAGGTGGAAGTCCTTGCCATACTGTACAGAAGGTAATGCCATAATGAGCTGCAGAAACTCTCAGCTGCAGCCTTTCAGCTCAATGGAACGGCTCCGGGAACGGTTTTGTTTTGATCAAAATATAAGCTGATCGTCATGAGGAACATGTTTTACACTGGAGTGATCCAGAACTACAGCAGAGTGTTCCAGAACATGAGCATGCTCCAGAACTACATCGGAGTGCTCCAGAGCTCCCTGTGGGATCTCTACTGTTCAGGGATCTCTCTGTATTTAATTTATTCCCACAACAGAGCCTGCACAGCAAGGGATTGCAGGTTCTGATTCAGCTCATCTGGTCTTGGAGACACCAGGACAAATGTTTCAGATTAGCAATGGGTGGTACCTCATATGTTTGACATCTCTTAGCAAGTAGGTGTGCATGCAGATGTGCTCTGCAGGGAGGCCAAGTTAAGTATGATTGGCCAGACCTGCGGTCCACTTACCATCCCGGCCAGGGCAATCAGAGTGCTCTGAACCTGAGTGTGGTTGACATTCTCAAACAGGTCATTTGCCTCAAAGATGTCATGCGGCTTCAGACCATACTCCTGTATAGCTCGCACAAAATTGCCAATGTTCTCCAGCTGTGAGGAAAGAAGCAATTTACACTGTAGTTGATGGTTTGTGAAGCGGAAACACAGCCATCTGTAAACACGCTTGTATTGTGTTCATGTACAGGGCGAAGTGTGTGCCACTACACGTTCAGCTCAAATCTGGAATTAATTTCCAGTGTCCCCAATACAGGGAGGAAGAAACCACAGACCATATGTTACGGTCAGGACTTGAAACTAGTTTCACTGGATAAAAATCTGAATTTTTACACACAAATAGCCAAACACTTATTGGATTTTTACATTGTAGTTAAGTATTTACAGGAAAAACAACTTACACTTATATAAAACCAACAATTTGTCTACATCATTGATTCTTTAAGAAAAGCACACTGTTTTTATATAAAGCTAAAATAAGATAGTGCTTGATTAACGATTTGAAGGAGGACCTCACATTCTTGGATTGTCCTGGATGACCATTTTATTGAAGAGAACATTTTCATTTAAAAATCCTCAGTGCAATTCACTTAGTTTCCTTGCACAAAAAACAGCTTCAGACACATCTTTGCAATTTACATCATGTACAGGCTTAAACTATATTTAAGCATGTGTTATTTTTTACATGTAGTGTAGTTAGTCCCTGTATGGGCATGTATATTGTTTAAACATCCAATACAAAAACCTCAACTGGTGTCTAGTATCTCAGTAGCAATGCTTTTGCATAATGCATCATTATGTAATTGACAGCTCAGTAAACACCTGCATGTGGTTTTCTTCCTCCCAATGGCAAGATGTTGGAGTGTGTGCAGCAAGTCCATACCATGGGCCCAGTGTCATTTAGTGGCACTGCAGCACGGAACATAAACAGCTATTCACACATTGCTCATACAAATCTAAACGACCTGCTACCGAACTGGCACATTGTATACTGGTCCCTGCTGACTTAGTGATGCATTAGTGCCAGAACAGTTATTCTGCTAGTTCCTGTCAAACAAACAGATCAAGAGATCCTGTTAGATCCAACAGGATGCCAGCTTACATGCTGCAAGGCTGCAGTCAGGATGGCCTTTTGCATTAAATTACAAGTCAGTGGCAACTTGCATAAAAATGTCCTAAATTAATGAGCAGGTTTTTAGACAGGTCTGGCAAGACACACTACAGGTGCTGCTGGGTAATCAGTCTACAGAAGAATCCCTCTACTCAAGGGACAAAAACAAATCACGTCCAGAACAAAAAGACCACAAACATCCCATATGTAACATATCGGCAGGCGTGATACACAATCACACAATACTAAAAATGATAAAGCATTTTGTTTGTGCTGTTGATTAAGGACCTCTGTTTGAAGGACCTCCTGTTCTCTGGAAACCTTGTGTACTTCACTACAAGTTTGAATACTCCAAATTCAGTATTTATGAAAAGTATTTTATATTGCATAAGTGATTCTTATAAAGTTTCAATAGACCTGTCCATAGTCCATATGCGACCAGGCCACTGTCATAAATTGCAAAAAGTGCCACATTCCTAAAGAAGTGAACTGCCCTATAAGAGTCTTTTGGAAAATTGAAACCTGAAACAGATGCGTATGTGTGCGTATGGCTTTACCTGTGAGAAGCAGGTGATTACATTAACTTGGTTAAATAGTCCTTATGCCATTTATAAGGCTGCCATCAACCTAAATCCATTCTGGATTTACCTAATTTGATCATGTAGTGTGTGTATTAATCACTTTGGGGTGGTCTCAGTGGGAAGCATCCTCAGATGCAACTCTGACCTTGCGTCTATGTTACATGTTTTATGGCCCTTACACCAGCAGGCCTGCTGCTGGGCTTTTAAGCCTGTATTATGGTAAAGCATCAGGTTATGGGAGAGGGCTTCCAGCAGCCTCGGCAGCCGTGGAGGATGGCATCTTGGGATTTGTAGAAAAAACATCTTCTGTAATGTTTGCCATTAACAGAAAAGGATGCTCACCTGATGCCAGTTTTGATTGGAGTTGTTGATTCTTTTCACAGAGCCAGGCAGGAGGGTGTTGATGAGCCTGGTTAGCACAAAGATGGAGAATAAAGAATGACATCAGTTCCAGAATCGAAAGAAAAACTTGTTCAACATGAACAAATAAGGCCTAAGGCTGTTACACACTGGTTGTTTGTTACCTTTAGTCTAAAGGCACCCATCATATACCATGGTGGGTTTGCAGTCATGTACCACAGTGGAATTGCAGTCGTGTAGCACTATGAGTTTGCAGGTTTGAGCCCCAACCATCTGTGGCCAGACCTGGTGCTGCTCTTTTTACTGTTTTTGTCCCTTCAGTCACAATAATAACAATAATGCCACAAGCCCTTCGTGGGTGTATGTGTCCCTGCGATTGCAGACCAAGGCCGTCAGCGCTCTCCCCTGTGTGAGTTCAGCACCTCCATGACATAGGATGCCCCTTAAAATGTGGGGTGCTTGGCTACACATGTCTCCAGGCGTGTGAAGCACATGCTTGCGTGAACCTTCCCTGGTTGGTAGTTGTCATATGACAGGAGAATGGAGTAAAAAAAAAAAAAAGAACACTTGATGGTAAGACTCACTCGCAGAGGATGACGCCATCTTTAAGGCCCTCCATGAAGTTGTCCGGAACCTTCCGTCCCGTCACCTCGTGGATCCAAAGACGGAGCTCCTCCTCCTTCTGAGAGTCATATTTCTGGGCCAGCTGGGAGACAGAGGCCATCAAACACACCATTAACAAACCTACATTTGAGTTTAATTGTTTTTCTACAATACCATCATGGTGGATATGAGCTGAGCTAGTGTCAAAAGTACTTTTGGTGTGTGGGGTAAAAACTAAAAAAAGCAAAAACCCACTCATCAAATGTTGAATGTGTAATGTAAGATCAGAGATGGTCATCATACCAAAAATTATACCAGCCATGAAGTCAGTCAGTCAAGCCAAGCCACATTGTCAATTGTGATTTTCACCCCAATCAAAATTTGTCCTCCGCATTTTACCCATCTGTGCAGTCAGAACACACACACTAGTGATCACTAGGGGGCTGTGGTGCACACGTGCCCAGAGCGGTGGGCAGCCCTAGCCCGGCGCCCAGGGCTCAAGGGCACCTCAGTCATGGCCTCAGGCCTGGGAATCGAACCCACAACCCTCCGGTCACAAGACCGGTTCCCTAACCACCAGACCATGACTGCCCAAAGTCAAACAACAACAATTATAGTAATAATGATTAAAAAGTAATGACAACTTACCTGGACAAATCTTAGAACTAACACTAACCTTACAGTGCTCCAGCTCTCATTAAAAGAACATTCAACCAACACTTCATGTTGGAAAAACCACACAGCCGAGGAAAAAAACGCATATCATCATAACATTTCAAATATGAAGCCAGTTACACAACCCTGTGTAACCATAGCTTAGAAACCAAAATTTGATCAGCACTCTCAGCTAGTATTTATTAGCTCCATAAAGGACATTCCTTTCCTTTTTGCAGCAGCAGGCTTCTAGAAATAGTGTCTGCGAGGTTGCCTTGGGGGCTGGATTAAGGACTAGCGCAATAATGTGAAAAATTCCCGGGGAACATTGCTGCATGCGAAACGTCAATATGCTCTTTGATCACGTTTTCGCGTAGACCCCCATCAGCTGGACTGTGAGGTATTGGGAGGGGACCGATCTCCGTGCTCCTTCGCCTCTTCTGAAACGTTTGTCCGACAACGCAAATGAGAGCGAGGGAGGCAGGGCAGGGGGGAGGAAGGAGAGCCAACAATAACACTCATGTCAAAGCAGCGGGGAGCTTGCTGGCTTCCAGTCCAGCACACCAAACTAGGGAGAAACCTCCCTCTCTCTCTCTCTAACATGTATACATACAATTTTACTCCTTGTCACTCTCCCTACAGCTGTCTATCCTTCATCTCACATGTCCACTATTTCTATTTGTCTGTCCTTCTCCGAGCGTGTCCATATTCTCTCTCTCTCCCCCCTTTTTAAATTGAAATAGCTGCACATGCTAACCACATCCGACTGAAGGGTGCCAAGACGGACAGCCGTCAGTTCCAGCCAAGGAATTCTGCTCAGGCCTCCATCTGTTTTTGTTTTTTTATTTCTTTCACTCTGGATACGAGGAATGCAATCAGCACCACCTTCTCTCCACTGCTTGGCTCTCTCTTTTTGCTAAATAGTGTGATTCCAGTGGGTTATCTAAAGCAGGAATACTGTAAGAGCATGACAGTATGCTTGTCCCCTTCTGTATCCACAACAAACACCTGTAATCTGTTCATTAGCTTTGTGTGTGAAGGCCTGCATCCTCCCACATTATGAAGTGATCAACAAGCACTTGTAACCTAATGAGAGTTTACTGCAATGACACCGAGCATGTTAGAACTACAATAATGAAATCAGACTTTGGCTGTCATTGGATGATAATCTGATTTCTGATTCTCTCATACTAAGAGTAAGGTGAAGGTTTACTGGTGGCGGTTTCTCTCTCCTCTCTTATGGTAGGATGTCCTGTGGCGTTCCACTTCATCCCAAACTGTTTACAATAAGCCACTTTCCTCTTCAGATACAGAGAGAGCTCTGCTCTTCCTTATATGGAAACCAGAAATTCACAAGGCGGTCACTCCAATGGACACAGCAACCTACCAGCACTCACACAAAATACATCCACTGCATCACTCAATGTCATTGGTTAGAACATTTGAAGCATTCTGGGATATCTGGAGAGGTGAGGACATACAGGGAAAATAACACTGGCTAGTAAAGAATTTGGCAACATGACAAGCTGACTGTGTAGAAAATATTATCTCCCTTGTTGATGCCAATCTACAAAATGTAAAAAAGATGGATTCACATAAGACCTGAAGGAAAGATCTTACTGTGACTACACAAAGCTGGTCTGGAATTTGTCTTTGAAGACAGAACTGAATACTATCAGAACTTTAAAAAAACAATTACTATATGAGTCACACACAAACCTGTGTGTAATCCCAGCGGTTGAAACATGTAAACCTTTTAACAAACATGGCAAATGGAAGTGAACTGCTCTGCTGTTGTGGATCAAGACGTCAGTGTAGACAAAAGATTTATTTTATTTGAGGCTACTGCTGAAGTTGGCAGGTGACTGCCTTCTGACAGATCTGTGCGCTTTGTCTAACATGTAATCAGTGTGTATGCTTTGAGTTTGTCGTTCTACATGACACTATGATCTGAGGTGATGCGGCCTAGGACAAATGTACAAGCTGCACAAACGTAAAACAGACGAATGGAATACATCGAATAATACTTGCGCACGCATGCACGGACAAACAGAAGACAACAAAACTTCATTCCCCCCCACGTACACTCACAACAAACCAGGCCTATCTGAAAACAGTCAGTTACGACGCCAGTGTTTGGCCATATAATTTGGTCCACCAAAGCCATTTAAAACCAGTGCATGAGCGCACGTGCTGCTTGGCGCCCTCATTGACACATTTTTCTCAATAGTCTCTGAATATTTGCCTACCTTGCTTTTCACCTCTGCAGAAAGGCCGAACGCTGGCCCGCTTCTGAAGTGTTGTGTCATTGTATTCTGTCAAAGTCGATCTAAATTATAAAAAATGCGTAAACAAGAACTTAGCTAAAAGTTTTAAGAATAGGCTTCGCCAGTAGGTATCGGTTGTAAACGTTGAATCCGGTGCTGGTATTGGAGTATTTCGTTTCTTATATCCTATTCCGTTATCTCTGCATTAGACGGTTCACAGCACATCGCAATACTTTCCCCAATCTTTTTTAAACTCTTCCCATCTGCGCGTGGCCGTAGTGCGCGGTGATTGGCCAGGGCCAACGTCCAATCCCCACGTTACGTCTTCCTTAGGGTGATGTCAGCAGCATGGTATTAAACTCAGTCGCTGTCACTTTTTCCACCTTGAATAGAATTTACGGATGCCCCTGATTTGTCTGATCTAAATACGCTGCAGTCTTATATATTCTTTACACTGTACGGGCCACAGAGATATTTGGGTGAAGTGAGAGACTGCAGATCTATATTTTAGAGTTGTTACAATATCATGTCTGTCCCAGTTGAATTCTTTGGAGAATACGTGCTTGGTTTAAATTAGCAATGTAGGACGACGAAGGTTTATCCGGAAAAGAAACTTTATTACACATTAATTCCGAAATATGTTGTTACTTGAATTTTCTACAATATATGATAGTGGAAACTGGGTCCCTTTCAAAGTGGAATATTCTACATTGGCCAGGCCTTAAACAAACAGAAACATCATCCATGGAGCATTACATGACCGTTAATCCCAGTATGATATGAATTCCTCTTTAAAAAAATAAACCCCTCGGTTTGACAAACGATCGGTCTGAACTCTGTCACATCTGACGTTACTGCCAAACGCTGAGCTGGTTTCCCTCTTTTACCAGCTCTGACGCTCCGCGCGCACACATGACAAGCTAGTGGAATTCGAGTCTAACGGGCCTGTAGATCTGCCCGTCGCAATTAGAGGTGTCCAGTTCACTGTCGCTGAATCACCCGTATATTCCAGGACAAATTAGCGGTTAACGGTCGCTGAACTTTACCCGAGAACTAAATGGGATTATTCAATCATTAATCCATTATTAAAATTAATCAGATTTTGTTAATCTGTTCCTTTGAGTAGAAGGTTCTCATTCACTGCTGCTTGGGGTAAATGTGTGTTCCAGAGTGTTACTTTGCTTTCAGGTTTCCTGACAACTCATAATGTAGTGTCAATGCTTATCATTGTTTATTGACAAACATAAATTATAACATGTTGACCACATCTTTGAAATATCACCGATTGAGAGAAACCTTTACGCATGAGACCTGCGTGTCTCAAATTGTCTACCTATAATAGTCTAAATGTTAAACATACTAAGGACTAAGACAAAGTGCCGAAGAATGTTTTCTATGAGACTCCTACAGATCACTGCTAGCACTGGGATTGCGAGCAGTGTGCCTAAAGTGTAGAGTGGTCTATGATACGCAAACTGTGGACACATGCCAGAGGATACGGCAGTGGGTTTGATGGGAGAGGAAGTGGCACTGCTGTGCTTTCGGATCTGTTTGAGACTGATACACTGCATAAACATTTTGAAAGGTGTTATTAAAAGACTATTTTCATAGGTGTGATGCTTTCGTCATAACCTCTGACTTGATGAGTGTTTTAATAACACTTATAACCTCTGACTTGATAAGTATTTTAATAACACTTATAACCTCTGACTTGATGAGTGTTTTGCATAAAGTAGTTTTTCAGTCAGGTGTCATAAAACTATCAAGTTTCTTAGAAATAAAACTATTAAACAGCTCATTGTGTGGAATTTTTATGAAAAAGTGGGATGCATTTAACATGAGAATTCTTAATATGCTGTGACCTCAAACACATTAGTTCTATTCCACAGGCTTTCCAGGCACTCCTAGCAAATTAAATAACCACAGAATGTGAAAAAGTTTCATTGCTGTTACTGCCTGTCAGATGGGAAATGTGAGTAGATTTGTTCACACTTTAAAAACTTTCTAGCACCAGATTCCAATCTCAGCATCTTAAAGATAATGAAATAATTACCTAACTTTACACATTTCTGGTTATAGAATGTTATAGCTTACACAGGGTGATATCTAGTCAAACAATAATATTTTAATATAGTGTCCAAATGCACAGTATTTATCATATATCATGTGGACAATTTATATTAACTAGTTAACTGTAGCATGTGGACACTTTATTAAAAAAAAGGCTAATGGTATTTTGGTGAGTAGTGGCCTTTTAAATTTTCATGGTATTGGTAAGATGTCATAAGTGGATCAGATGACCTATTTTGCAACCTGAACCGTTTTGTTGATTGGATATAGGCTTCGAGTAAGCCAACCTGCTCGTGTGTGGAATTCTTTGCACAGAGTTGTGGCATCTGTGTTATACCCGCCCCACTACGACCAGGCTTCCACATCAGACTCCTGCTCCCATACTGCACTGGCACCTGGAGACAAGATGGCAGACAAACACAAGTCTGCTCCAGGTCACCACCAGGGATAACTGCTGGATGACGACAGCCGTGGACTAATTCTTCTTGTGGTGCAAGGGGTTAGCTTACTGGACAAGATGGCTCAGTACACAGGCTTCCATGGGGATGATGGTTCAGTACCCTGGGGAAGACTCACAGCTCTTTTCTGAGAAGTTTGCCAAACCCACAGTATGCCCCCGCAACCTCAAAGCGATACGCTCATGGAGAACTCCAACCACAGGCTTGCCGTCCATGCCATCTGCATCTCAGAGGGACTCCTGGGAACTGGAACATATACAGATACTGTTGGCGTGTGTTGTTATGACTCGCTTCAAGCGCACATGTGATCACTCAGCTCTTCCTTTGTGCGTTAAAAATGTCCATTAAGTAATTCCATTTGGAGGTGGCTAGTCTTCTGTGCGTTTGTTGAACATGCTAGGACATTTAAGGAGGGTCAGGCACTCATTAACTATGGAGTACACTCACTGTGGTGTGGAGTACACTCACACACCACTTCATTAACATCACCTACCTTGTAGTCACACCTACAGATGCTCCCTTGGACATAGTCATTCTTCAGCCAGCCATATACAGTTTGCATTCACTCTACGAGTGGTCAGTGTTTGATCATGCATCTGCTATCGTCTGTATATTAATACAAATTAAAGTACCACTTCCATACTAGTGTTATTGCTGTGGGCTGGGTTTTCAACTACTGGTTTTCTACTCCATATTTTAGCTGAGTCTAAGTAAGTCTAATATACACTAAATAATTTAATTGAGAGCAAAGATTCAAATGTGTGGTTAGACTCAACTATAACATAAAAGGCACACATACATGTATCTACATTTCAAACAGAGCACAAAGCCCTATAGACCTGCTGACCTTACCTGCTGTTCTGTACATATGACAAGAGAGTAAGACTGAACATACACGCAACATTATGTAAGCTGTCTTTGACTTGGACAGGCCGACACAGTAGCACAGAGCAAGCAGGGCCTTCAGCTGGAGAGCAGCTCGATCTCTGGCTCCCGTAAACATACTCAGGACCCAGATGAAGCCGGGAGGAATTTGGACACTTTATTTGGTCATGACTGAGGCTGAGCATTTGCCTGTTCCGGGAGGCGGGAGAGAGACAGAATGCTATAGTTGTACAGTTGTTCTCTCCTATCATAAGAGCCCAATGGGGGACTTTTAAACAGATTTGGGTTTATTGAGACATAACACAAATACAGTTAGTCTGCGAAAGACTGAATAGCGATGGGGCTGAAAATATCCACTTATTGAACCAGCTACTCTGGAGGAATTCACTGTCTGGAAGTTAATTTCACACTGACGTTTTCACTGTGTACATATTGCATGTACAATATTGTGGTAAGTCTGTTAATAAGTCCAACTAAACCCAGCATAATCTAGCATCGTTTAAACTGATAAAATAAAGTAAATCCAGTATATCAGTATTGTTTAAATCAGTCACCCATTAACAACTTCTATTTAATAAGACTATGTCAGTTATATTTCTCACTCTCTATCCTACTCAGCATATTCCCAACATGAGAATGTCACACTACTGTAAGGAACAAGTCACATTAATTTATAGAATTCTGGACTAGACAACTGGCCACCATGAATAGAAAAGCGGAAAAGGAAACAAATTTCCTGCTTCAGGTGAAAACATTCTCCGCATGCTTATTGTGAAGAAACCTCGCTATACGCCAGTGTTGTGGACATTGGCAGGGAACGCTAAGCAGACTGTGAGCCACAGTCCTGCGTGTTATCACCACAGTAGCCAGGGATCAGAGACGTCTGACAAGAGTGCGGATGCCATGGAAGAAGAGAGCGGCTGAGGAGGAAAAAGTCACGTTCTCACTGAGAAACTGAGAAATGTTGTGGCTGCACCTCCAGGGGCCTTTCCAGAGAACCCCCCTCCTCCCCTCTCATCTCTCCACGGCTAGACCGCCTGGCTATTTATGGTAGAAGGCTCCCTCAACCTACAAAGCAGAGAGGAATTCAGTGAGCTGGGTTCAAAGCGTCAACTCCTAAGGCTACAGTTTTCTGTGCGTACAGTGGGTGATAATGCCCACTCATTACAGACTGGTAAACTGGCGCAATCAAATGCGTTAGATCTGACACTACCAATGACACCAAAACAGCCCAGTAACAGCCAGCTGGTTTTTTTGTAAACTATGGGCTACTCTGTTTCACAGTAGTTCTTGCTATCAGGCTGATTGGAAAGTCAATATACTCCTTTAAAGAGCGGTGGAGCATTTTAATAGCTTTTTGGCTGGACCTTATATAGTCTTTTGGAGGTCTGGAACACAGATTTTCAAGTCTGGGAGTCAACTTGCATACTGCAGGATCCACTAATGTTGCAAGAGTGTCCAGCTTTATAGAGCTCATTTACAATCTGGTTTGATAAACAAATCTGGTCTGTTAAAATTTGGGTACAGGGGTACAGTATAACATATCTGTAAAAATATTAAGAACCTATTTGAATATACTAGCTAGAAGCCAAATTACAATTTCTCCATGTTTCTGTCACATGCATACACAATACCAACATAAACATCTTAAGCTGCTTTAAAAGTAAATCTTTCTGCTCTGTGCCTATAAAAAAGGAAAGCCATAAGGAGAGCTCGATGTGTGAGATTTAAAGGGCAAATTAGTGTTACAAAACGAGTAGGATGGAGTGCATACCATAGCAGCTATGAAGACCAGTATGACGCATACACAATGTCATAGAGCAGATTTACTGAACACCTCTGATTGCACAAAAACTGGGGCCTATGACGTTGTGCATTAAGTATATGTGTGTGTGTGTGTGTGTGTGTGCGCGCGCATGTGTGTTTGGCACGGATGATTTTCATTGAGATTGTGATACAGTATGTGACCATGTTTGGTAAAAGCCGTGCTGGCTCCCTGACCCAGCCCATTGACCGGGAGTGAGCACTATGGGACTGGATTCAATCAGGCCCTGTGTGCTACCTCACACATGCTCCCCTTTACCTCTCCCTTTCTATCCCCCTCTCCATCTCTCTCTGCTTACCCCCCTTCTCTCTCCCTTTCGTTCCTATCTTTCTTCACTCTGCCTCCACTTCTCTATACTCTCTTGGCGTGTGTCTCGTTCAGTCCCGGATCTGTGTGTGGCTGCCTGGCCCCTCACTTAACAGGTGGGGAACTAGAGAGCAGGCGAGACATACCGCAGGCCTGTCTGAGCCCCCCCCTGCAGTCACCCAGGGTGACTGCATCTAGAACCTCCCCTAGACCCTTTCTCCACAAAAAGGGAATGGAATTTGTTTAGACAATTGTATTAACTCATAGCTGACTATGTGAATGCGGTCATAATGGTAGGTGGGATGTAACGTCATGTTATAATTCTGCAAGAGGAGTCTAAGGAGAGGACTGTTTAAGGGGACCGTTTGGGATCGGACCCGAGGGAATGTGTGATGTCATCTGGTTATTTCTGCTGATTCATAGGCTAACAAAGGGACATGGACATGCATGTATAAACAAAGGATTAAGCACATGTCCTAAATTGGCTACCGGGCTGCTTTGCTCTTAACACCAATGGTGCAAATACCTGCAGTGCTGGAGGAAACCAAACAGACTGTCCACAGGTTTCAACACTCTTCATGTTCGAGACTACTTAGATCTGCGATAAATGTGACAGTGGGACAGAGAACACTCATTTGTCTTGAGTTAGCGTCACTTATCTGCTAAAAAAAAAAGTATTCACTAGTTTTTTTCAAAAGTGACAAAGTTGCTTATCTCAAGCACTCTTCAATTAAAATCACAATCAAGTTAATAACTAGCTTGTGCCATCAGACGGAGTGCTGCTAAATCACTCTTAATGTGGAAATAAGCATTTAAGCAGTCAAAGAGCACAGCTTTGGGATTAAAGATCCATTGTAGAGACTTGCACTTAAGTGAAGCGAACAGACAAATAGATAATCACAGTACAAAAATGTAAACAAAGGTGTATCATGGTAAAGAGCTCCACTACTGCTTTTACTGCAATTATGTTGTTATGGCAACTACAGAATTCACTGAACTACAGAGACATCTGAGTGAATGAATTTCCTAAACTAAAACCTCTCATTGGTTTGTTCTATCTGGTGTAGTTCACTTTTTAACAGGGTTCAAGGGTGAATTTCAAAGTGACAGTGACCTCATCTCAGTACTGTAAACACAAAATAATGACAAAAAGTGAACATGCGGAATTTTTAAATGTCCTCAAATTTATTGAGCAACACTTTCAAGTACGACTGAGCTGCAGCAAGGACATGTCCAGGCCATGCGTTTCTATACTGGTGCCGGGACAAATGTCCACACGTCCCACTGTAGTGTACGCATTCACATTAAAATCTTCAGACAAAATATACATGATGTTACGTTAAAAGACAAAATTTAAAAAGCTACCGGAAAACAAAATGGCCAACAATACTAATGGTTTTATATGAATTTGTCTATTCATATTTGCATTTACCTTCTTCCTTCTTATTATTATTGCTGGCATCAGTCTTTTTTTTCCTCCAAACACTTGGCCTATATATCCCCTTCCATGATTTACATGAACTAATTACTTGATTCTTGGACCTGACTGGCCAAGAGATTGCACAACACAATTAAAATGACCAAGACAAGTAAATCAAAATTGATGGACTATATCAGGCTTTCTACACATGCAGCATAACAGCACTACATTCACTTTGCTTTCTAAAGTTACAAAGGAAACAAAGAAAAGGTAACTGTTCTGAAGACATATTGATGTATAGTTAGTAGCAGAGGCGCTAATGCTAGCCCTGCACTAACTTTTCAACTATAGAAGTACAGTTGTACCGTTTTTGCTGCAAAACAGCTGAACTGGTAATGTTAGCACTATGCTAACTTTACAGTTAGTAGTCAGAAAAAACATGTGCTCACATTAACCCATACATTAACCCATTAACCCCCAAAACAGAACAGCATGCCCTTAGTGAAAAATAAACAACTGCCTTACAATACTACAGTCCAAACACTATAAAACGCTTCATTTCATTGATGCATTGTTTATATAACTGTACAGAAAGCAACAGGATCTCTAGCAGTTGTTTGCGGTTTCATCCAGTCAAAGGGGGCTTAACTTGTTATCTATTCTCAGCAGCTCTGCTGCTGTTGTAACCCACATTGACTGAAAAAAAGTCCAGCCATGAGCCATCGGCCCCATGCAGCAGTTGTTTAGATGTCATATTGTAAGTGCTAAATATCTGGTACCTCCATTCACAGAACCACAAACCATAGCTCACTCCAGACAGCATCACGATACATAATTACATTGTAATTACAGATCCCAATTGTCCTCACGTCATAAACCTCTCTCTCAAACAAAACAACAACAAAAAAACCCATCACAGCTTTAAATCGTGAAGGCTTGCGAGAGTATTTGGTTAGCGGCAGATGTGGACATAAGGCAGGAACAAACAATCCCAAGATGCCCACTCTCGAGCTACTTATCAAGACCTTTTAACCTCACTGCTGGACGCCCAGTCAAATATATTTCCAGGTGTGACAAAAATAACATTTACTGGTGAGCTTGGTAAAAAAAATAATACTCTTGTGTAATACACAGATGGAAGAAGCACTACATTAAACGGTGAGGCAAAGGAAACCAGGGAAGGAAAGAGGTGCTCATCTGAGAGTGAGTGAGTGAGGCGCTCATCTGAGAGTGACTGAGTGAGTGAGGCGCTCATCTGAGAGTGACTGAGTGAGTGAGGCGCTCATCTGAGAGTGATTGAGTGAGTGAGGCGCTCATCTGAGAGTGAGTGAGTGAGTGAGTGAGTGAGGCACTCATCTGAGAGTGAGTGAGTGAGTGAGTGAGTGAGGCACTCATCTGAGAGTGAGTGAGTGGGGCGCTCATCTAAGAGTGAGTGAGTGAGGCGCTCATCTGTGAGAGTGAGTGAGTGAGTGAGGCGCTCATCTGTGAGAGTGAGTGAGTGAGTGCGCTCATCTGTGAGAGTGAGTGAGTGAGTGGGGCGCTCATCTAAGAGTGAGTGAGTGAGGCGCTCATCTAAGAGTGAGTGAGTGAGGCGCTCATCTGAGAGTGAGTGAGTGAGTCACTCATCTGAGAGTGAGTGAGTGAGTCACTCATCTGAGAGTGAGTGAGTCACTCATCTGAGAGTGAGTGAGTGAGTCACTCATCTGAGAGTGAGTGAGTGAGTCACTCATCTGAGAGTGAGTGAGTGAGTCACTCATCTGAGAGTGAGTGAGTGAGTGAGTCACTCATCTGAGAGTGAGTGAGAGTGAGTGAGTGAGTCACTCATCTGAGAGTGAGTGAGTGAGTGAGTCACTCATCTGAGAGTGAGTGAGTGAGTGAGTCACTCATCTGAGAGTGAGTGAGTGAGTGAGTCACTCATCTGAGAGTGAGTGAGTGAGTGAGTCACTCATCTGAGAGTATAACCTTCCAAATTCACAGAAATAACAAGGGCTAAGCCAGGCCAGTGTCCTCAGTAACGACGGCCAATGACCTGAACCCTTGGCATACACAATCATTTACACACTAGTGTTTTCATCAGTAAGGTCTTACAATCACAAAATATGGATATTTTAAATCACTGACATGGCAAATTGACCACCATATTTTGGGCCAATTCATTCACCACGACAGGTAGGATGTGTGGAGCTCCCTGTTATTGTTTCTTCATGCTTCATCAGAGAAAATCTGCACAGCACACCTGCTATACATATAACGTTTTACGAATGAGTGTCGCTGCTTATGCTTAAATGTAACATAAAAGGATTCATAACAGGATATGCACATGAAAATACAAATGATCTGTGCACCCCTACTTAATACATTCTGAAGAGACAGACTGTATTAGTGCACTTGAGCCTTGACTTCAGGCCACAGACCTCAGGGAGACGTACCTTTTAGATGCACTGGCTGTTGAGATACGAGCACCACAGAGAATAAAACATAGCCATTTTTGACAGTACAAACAAACCAAAATCTCACAAGTGGAAACCCATATTTTTCACTTTTTGACATTTAAAAAAAATGTCATTGAGTCAGTACACAGCTTATCAGTCTTTTAAAAACAAATTATTAGCGAGCCAATGAAAAAGTGAACCAATGAAAAAAAGAAAAGAAAAGAAAAAAAAAGTCACAAGCGTACAGATAACAGCAGCTCGGGTTCGTCTGGAGCTAAAGGTTAGGCCTACGTCCTGCTCACACCGTGTCTCTGGAGCAGGGTCTGGATGACTAGCAAGGGAGCGTCAACATAAAAAACCCACTGAATACATTACTGAATCAAAAAAAAAAAAACTTCTAGCAGTGGGCTGAAAACCAAAGACATTTCTGCTTCACACAATACTCAGAATTAATACCACCTAACAGATCTGCAGGTCGCCCCAGGCATGATGCAGCCATGCCTGAAGGAGATGCACGTAGTGAAATCGGCAGCACCTCGGGACACTGGTGAGGGGACCTGCACAACTCCTCAGTCGTTGGGTTTCTTGCATCCTGCCAGGTGAAGACGGAAAGACAGAGACCAGCTGTGCGAGGAGTGTGGGCTGGCGGGGAGGCGTGGAGCATGACGCTGAAGGCGGGGAGTCCCATTTTCTTTGTGGCGGATTAGGACAGAACACTGCTCGGTGCCTGAGACCACGCCAAGACCCTGCTGGGTCTATTTGGGTGCCTGGTGGGGACTGTCGCAGTGACAGCTGCCTCTGTGAGGGGGAGGAGATGTGGAGATGGGATCTTAGCGGCGTGTGGATTGGAGCTGCAGATGCTGACAGGGATGCGAGTACAGCGCAGCCTGACTAAGGAGATACCAGCCGTCCGTGGTTCTTGGTGGAGGGGTGGCAGGGAGACACAAATGGTGGGCTACTGAAATGAAGGTGGAGAGCTACGGAGAAAGATCATGCTCCATCCAAATCCTGCCCGAACTGAGGTCTGAAGAGCTCCAAAATCTGTGGGCGAGAGGCACCTTGGTGTGGGTCTCTGTTCACCATGTTCAGGAAACAGGAAGACCTCTATAAAGTCACCCTGGGACAGAAAGTAGTAGATCTGCTGGATGACTGACAAGAAAGAGCTCCAACAATAAAGCTGTGAGAACTCAGTCTTCATAGATCTCAGTTGGAGAACCCCATGTTCTATTGCTTGTCCGTGTGTTCTGAGGCACTTGAGTGGACTAGGCTTTTTGCTGTGGGTCCATACTGAATGCCAAGGGATGTCTGTTAACACTCGATGCTCAACCAAACCCCAAGTAGGTGATCAGAGCAACAGAGAACCTTGGGGAGAACACCACGTGGGTCCATGGACTCCACGAACACATTTCCTAGCAAAATAAGAAGCAACTCATTGTTTAACTTAGATCATGGTGGCCGATACGCAGCAGTTACTGTTTCCTGGTCCAGCAGGGGAGACTTTCTGAAACTGTGGGCCACAGTGCATCAGCTCTCCGTTGGGACCTCCACCCCCCTCCCGTTTTCTCCTCAGATCAGTCCAGGTGTTTGTCAATGTGGTTGGGCTCGGTGGGGCCCTCCTTCCCGTCTTTCTTTCTCCGGCTCGAGCCGGTAATGACCCTGTAGCAGCCACGGGCAATTTTGTACATCCAGATTACATTGAGGACATCCAGGCACACGCAAGATACGATCCAGGCCACCTGGGCTCCGAGGCCCAGGCTCTCAAAAGCCGGAGTGCCGAACGTGCCAAAGACCTTGGCCCAGTACGGGGGCATCACGGCAATGCGCACCAGGAAGAAGGCCACCGCCATGGCAACACCGTTAGCCACCACCAGCTGGTGAGAGCGAGGGTAGGCGAGTGCTTCAAAAAACCACCTATGGGACAGGAAGGGAAGGTGGATAAAAGACATATATATGCACAGAAGAAAGTAAAGCAGAATATGGCCGTCGTAGTGATTTTAAGGAATTTTTTTACCTCTGGTTCACAAACGGTGTTGATAGTTCTGAAATGAGACGGAAATTGGCAAAATATGGAAGCACTCCACGTGTCTGTAAAAGTGGGCCAAAATGATTATGAATAATAATGTGTGGAAACATACCAAAGTGAAATGACACAATATGAAATATACTTAATATTGAATATATGAAAACAAATCACAGATTGATAATTTGAAATTTCTGAATAACATGCATACCAGCACATATCCATATGCATAGAGCGCCGCCAAGTGGTGGCAAACAAAAAAGCTGTCTCCCATGGTGCTCCAGTTGCAAGCCAAAAGCAACAAGTCTGAGACAGAGAGTGAGAGAGACATAATGACCGAACTGTGGAACAAGCATCTGTTCTTTGTGTGTGTGTGTGTGTGAAATAATAAAGCCAGAGTCAAACAAACACTTACCATAAAGCAGGTAGCCACAAGTCATGGCGACATTGAGCTTTACCAAATTGGGGTCTCCCCTATGAGGAAGGAGGGAAAGAAAGTGTGTGGCTTTATAGAAGGATGTAACAGGATCCAAACATTCAACAACCCAACATCTTTATAGAAGGATGTAACAGGATCCAAACATTCAACAACCCAACATCTTTATAGAAGGATGTAACAGGATCCAAACATTCAACAAACCATCATCTTTATAGAAGGATGTAACAGGATCCAAACATTCAACAACCCAACATCTTTGATCAGAGTAGCAAAAAGAGGCAGACGATTAATTTCTATTAACTGAAAAGTGTCTCTGTGAAGTTTCTATGCATTAGGACCAATGTTGTCACCAAGCACTTGGTAATACTTGTTTCACGACGTCATGTTCACTGCTTTGCTTTTCAACCAAAAAAAAATCACGTTGGAGCACTGATTAGTTTTAAGGTAACACCAGTGATTAAAGACTATTTACATCATAGGAAATACTTTCTGAAAACACATAAGCCCCCAACCAGTCTGCCTGGCCAGATGACACCACAGTGCGACAGACGTTACACACACACAGGAGCTACGTGTGCGCTACCTGAGCCCAGTCTCTCTCCCTTTCCAACCTTTCAGGTCGCCGATGCTCCTCGGCAGCGGACAAAGGAGGGTGTGCGCATGTTTGCTGAGTGCATTGTGTGGTGAGGGGTGGAGGCTCGTGCGATGCCTTTGGATGCCAGCCGCTGCCTTTACTGTGCTCAGAAACTTCTAGAATACAGATGACCCAACACCTGATTGGTTCAGTGAGGGTGGAATTGCCATATATGTACTTTCTTTGCTCTATACTTTAGAAAATTAAAGAATAAACTGCTCGTGATTGAGTTTTGAAAGTATCGAATGCTATGCAATGTGTTAACTGGATTTGAAAGTATTATCTCAACAACTCAAGTGTGAGAAAGGGTGTTCAGTCTGAACAGAGGTTTTGTGAGACGCCACAGTGATCAGCAAGCTGACAAACTTTATAAAGCTATTCTTTGTTTTTGTCTGTTTAGCATGTGCAAATGCCTTTGCTTTTGTGTACTGTGTGTGACACGTGCCTCTTTTATAGTAAAGTGACCCTGTAATGTATATGCACTCAATGGCAGGTGTCCAGTAGCGAAGATGGTGTGTGTGTCAGGGTGTGTTGGTGTCAGATGTGAGCACTGGGAGGCTCAGTTACCCCTCCGGATGGCGCTGCTGTCACCTTCACTGGCCTTTTGGCCTTGGTAAAGAGCCACTCTCTCTCTCCTTAGGCTTTCTAGATCTTACCTGCGCATGCACGTATACATGCACACACACGTGCACACACACACAGTGCAAACCTCTAATACACCTACAACACTAAAAGCAAAGACAACAGTATATTTTTCTCATGGCAACTGTCTTTTATCTCCTTGCAGTCTAGTCTCTGCACGCCATGAACTCAGGATTATTAAAATGGGTTAGTGTCAGGCAGATAGAAAAGTTCATTCCAAAGTCTCTGGCCATGGAAGAGGTCTTCCCCTCCTTTAGCTAAGCACATATCTAGCTCACAGGTTCATGCACTTCAGTTAACCCTGGATAACATGGACGCTCATAAGGAAAAGCTCATTGCCTGGAGACTGGCCACGTGACCTTTCGAAGATGCCGCTCTCCAAAATGGTTTAAGCCTAAACCGAGATATGTACCTGCTGGAGGAGCATCCTCGTAGGCTTGCTAAAAATTACATTTTAAACTAATAAGACTAATTACCTGTGCACTGACAGTTTGACAATTTGGTTATCCTGCTATGCAACACACATTTGTTAAAAAATTGTGGTAGGTAGTGGATTAGACAGTGCTGAACTACTAGGACTGGAACCGTTTAAAACCTTATTACTATGACTATAACGACAATGTGTGTTGACCCTTGGTCAACACAACCCTGGAGTGGTGCTTAAGCCAACTCTAAAGTCTGCCCTACACAAGAACATAAAGGCATGCAGGGCTGTTGTACATGACGGTCTTGATGCAGATTAATGATTAATTGAAAGGTTTTCCAAAAAATATCCCTCAAACAGTGGAACAGTGCAGGACTTCGACATTGCACCCCCAGTGTAAAACAATCCCCAATCTAAAGCACATGGAGGAAATGTTTTGCACGAAGCGAGTATGTATTAGGTCAATCTAAGGGTGTGTTTATATATACATCAGCTTTGGTTCGCACCAAATAAACGGACCAAGACAGTGTGAGCAAGTGGGCTTCTTAACAAATCCTGGTGTGGTTCATTTGAAGCATGAACACAACACAAACCAAAGGCATCTAAACAAACCAAGCACGGGACATGATGTCATAAGATGCAACACTAAATGTGCCGTGCAGTGCGGAGTGCTGAAAAACGAACTAGAGGACAAACCTGCTGCAACGAGGAGGTAAAACGCCTCATTAACATTTGGTCAGACAAACATATCTCCTTTATCCATTCTACCACCTCTTTCTGTGTTTCTACTTTGTAAAAAATATCACCAGGCATACACAATACCCAAACATGCTTTAAGTTTGCATTTTTGTTTTTGCTTCTGACACTTTTTGCTATAGCTATGCTACAGTAATCCAAAAACCATAAACAAGACCCATAAACTTATCACCCAGACGCCAATCACCGCACTCAGCCACTCACCTACTTGAATACTCCTATTCCCCAGTTAAACATCACCGGTGCCCAAGATCATTGCTTGGCATCAAATGTCCCTAAGCCTCCTAGAGACTATGCAAGCCTGACTCTGCCTCTTGTTTTCCAAGCCTTTTTTCTCCATTGTGTATAATATAAAAAAAAACATGTGTTTCACACTCATCTTTCACTCCTGCATCCAGAATGTCACAGAATGAGAAGCTGGACCAAGGGAATGCAGCAAGTGCAGCATCTGTGTCTGAGGACATCAGCCTCAAGGCTTTGTAATTGGGTGCCAACAACAGATGCTGGCAGACCAAGGTTTGGAGCTGGCTAATCTCCATGCCAGTGTGGACAGGTTGGTTAGGTGCGTCAAGGCTCTCTGTGGGTTCTCCGGGTGGTGCTGGCAGACCCGTTGTCCCATCTCCCTCTGGGGATTTCAGCCATCACACTGCTACCCTGGAGGTACAACCATGAAGGCTGCGAGGGATTCCGTGCGCAGTGCGAACGGCATTTCCGTTACCAGACCAAAATGCCGGACCATGTCAGAAGTGGCAGTCGTTATGAGCGGGCTCACGGGGAGGGCTAATTCCTGAAATACTGCGCTGGTGATGAGTAATGGCTACCCATGAGGCATGGCTACTGCTGAGGCATTCGTAAAACATCTGTGTTCCACCATCCCAAGAAGGGTAGGCACTGTGGACCTACATCTCAAGCAGGGCTCCTACTCAGTTGCTGAGAGATTCATCTCACACCAGACACTCCTTATTAGCACCTTGCATTCCCATTTCTCTTTAGTTATTGATTCCTCCTCACACCCAATCACTGTAGGACGGCTCTGGTGATGTACTCATGATCCCATCATTTCCTGGCAGAGTAATTATGTGTTTCAATCATATGTATTCCCCCCCAACCACCACCACCACCTCATCCCCGTTGACACTCACTGTCTCACTCCTGTGGTCCTACACTTCCAGTCTGCCTCAAACCAGAGACCCAACGCGGAGTCTGAAATATCCAATCAGGCCCAGTATTAAGACCTCATGGAGTCGTTCAGTCCAGTAAAGGACAAACAGCTTCCATCACATGGAGAGACCGTCTGCTCCTCCTGCCCTCCTTGCTGCAAAGTTTAACCCCATCACATTGGGGAGAACCAGGTTATGGAGCATTACATTCAGGAGGCGTGCAGTGATCAGCTTGCCTACCCCTTCACATGCCATGCCATGGGTTGTGCCCAACTTCTACAGGCACTTTAGTAGTAAGGGTAATCCTCTCACTGACAAACCCTATGGAGAAAACACCAAACTGGAACTGAGTTCTGTGGCAGAGAAGGCTCTTTGAGGATCTGAGGAATTCACAACCGCTCCAGTCCTGCAACATCCAGACCTTTGTAGTCCCTTTGTTGTGGAGGTGCATCTAATATGGGAAGGGTAGCGGTACCATTACAGCATCAAGGCAATACCCCCAATTTAAACCTGTGGCCTTTGTCTCACAAAATGGTCTCCTGCAGAGAGAAATTGCAGTATGGGAGACAGCGAGCTGCGGGCCAACACGGTCACACTGAGGGGTGGAGGCAGTGGTCTGTGGATGCTCAACATCCTTTTATGGTAATAACCAACCACAAAAACTTCCAATACCTCCAAAACAGCCAAACACCTCAACACCTGCCAAGCCAGGTGGTCAGTCTTCTTTCCCAGGTTTGATTTCTCAATCACTTATTGATCAGGATCCAAGGCAGATGTCCTGTTAAGGCAGTTCAACCCGGAGGCCAAAGCCACCTGCCAGGAGCCAAACCTGCCTCCTTCCTGTTTCCTGTGAGCCATGAGGTGGGATCTGGACAGAGTTAATATGTATGCCAACTCTCACCCATGCTGCTCGAACCACAGGCTGCATGTGCTGCTGCAGTGACACTCCACTCTCAGCACATGGGCTCATTCCTCTCTGGGAATGTGCCAACTGGGATTTACGTGCACAGGTCAGCACACCTCCTGCAGGCAAACTGCTGCTTATTCCTGACCCAGAGAAGCTCTGGTCACTGACCTCATGGCTCCAGAAGGGAACAGTGCCATCCTTTCTATTGTCAATTGCTTTTCGGACACGGTCTATTTCATACCTCTTCCAGCTCTTTCCACAGCTCGAGAGACTGCCATGTCTCTCACCTGTGGTTCAGGCTGATGGAGTACCTTGTATCAAATCAAGGGTTATAATTTACATTGCGGATCTGCCGAGAGCTCTTAGACAAGCTCAGTATCATGGTAAGTCTGACTTCTGGTTATAACCCATAGGTTAATGGTTAAGTGGAGTGGGTAAATCAGGAATTGGTGAAGTTCCTGCAGCTATACTGTCGAACACCCGGAGCCATGGATCATCATTCAGCTCTGGGCAGAATATGCACATAATTCTGTCACTCCTCAACAGGGCTCATCCTGTTTGAGTGCCATCTAGGGTTTCAACTGCAACTGTAGCCCCGGAACTTGCAGACCTCATGCTTCCTGGCAGCCGAGCACAGCAGTAAAGTAGAGCTAGGGAGTGTAGGAGAGACACATCACTGCCTACAGAGAGCTAGAGCGGCACTCAAGAGGAAAGACAATCAATGACTGGGAGAAACCACCGTCTATCATCCAGGAGATCACGTATGGGCGGCTACCATGAGTACCACGATTTTCACGTCTTTCCTCAAGTCATTCATAACAGGCCCCTTAGACGAAGTCAGCCCCAATGTTGTTCCTCCACCTCCGTGGGACATCGACGGAGGTCAACACCTCTAAGAACAGAGATGGACAACGCCAAGCCAGATCCTCGACCTCATCAGTGCATTCCACTGTGTTCTCCCATCTAGGCCTGATCCTTGTTGCCCTTCGATTACCACAACATCCTGGCCAGTATCCAGCCAGCATTCGCAAAGCACACATTACCCACACGTCAATCATAGCACCCAGCCACTCCCCAGAACACAACCACCCAATTACAGAGTCATCACTCACCTCTTCCCCATTCATTAGCATACAGGTGCCCAGGTTCAGTGCTTCACTCTGAACAGCCATAGAGCCTAGAGACTGTGCAAGCTCTGACCCTCCATTTTGCTTATGAACCTTTTTGTCTCCATTGTGGATATTATTTTTAATATTATAGAACCTTCTTTTGCATTTAAGCTATTTTTAGTGCAGTGATACAACAAAATGGTACAGTTTGACATAGGAAGTAATGGTATTGGTGACATTACCAAACGTGTACAGAAAGAGCTAGTCTGTAGCCATTTAACACTGACCTACATTTTAACCTGTTGCTGTGTTTCCAAACTTAACTTGTGTTCATTGTATTACTCCACCTTATCGTGAATCAATGAACTGACTCATTTTACAAATAAAGTAAAGAAGGAGAGTGGAAGAGCAGTACTGTATGATACACCGAGACCTCCTATAGCAGGCAAGCCCTGAAGAAAAAGGGAAGCTAAAACAGAAAAAGGGTACTGCAAGCTTCAGTGGATGCAGGCATTGCACTATGAACATGACAAAAGCGTCTAGCAGTCAAGAGGCAGACAGGTTAGACAGACAGACAGGCAGACATAGACAGACAGCTGGCTGAGAGGAGGTACATGCTTGTGTCTGTGAACACTTTCCGAAAGCTTCAAGATTAGTGAACAGGTTTCTTTTACTGAAGGAAGGCGTGTCCTGCCGGTGGTGGACGGGGCTTCTCTCTAGCCCTCTCTACCTCCAGCACTCTCTCGTCTTTTTGCTGTTTGTCTCATCGGCATTAGCTGGCCAAAACACACTTAGTAGACATAGGAAGAAGGATGTAGATGGGAGGTGTTATCCCACAAAGGGAGCAGCAGGTAGTGGGTGTGGGGTGTCCACATGTAAGGGTGCCACATGGGGTGCTGGTGTTTGTGTGTGAATTAATAGAGAGAGTGTGTATTAGAGAACCAGACAGAGTGAGACGCGGCTGCTGTTGTGCAGCGAGATAGCACCTTGTTGGAAGAGCTAAGCGCTCGATGACACACTGATCAGAAGAACAGACAGAGAGAGAGAACGTGTGAGAGAGAGAGAGAGAGAGAGAGAGAGATAGAGACAAACCAAAACAATTAAGATGGGAGACAGAGATCAAGATCAACTACAATAAGGGAGAATAATGCAGAGAAATTGGACCAATAGGGAAACGGACAGATAGACAGTCAGACAGACAGACAGAGGAATTAAGGGAGACATTAAGTTACTATAATAAAGAGTACAACACTATAAGAAGGAGAAGAAATGGCCAAACAGAAAGAAAGAAGGATGTGGGAGGGGGAGATGGAGAGCGAGAGAGAGACCCCAAAGGAGACATTACCATTCTTCTCTTTCAGGATGCAAAGATGCAGACCAGACAGGCAGCAGGCAAAAAGAAAAGAAACAGAGAGGGACAGAAGAACAGGAACAGAGAGAAAGACAAGAGGACAAACAAGAATGAGAGGGCAATTCTGTGCACCAAGACAGCCTCCAACCCCCCAGCTTAAGCGTCACAATGCAGATGCATTCTAGCATAGCCGTTCATGTAGAGGCTCAATTTCACAACACTGCTACACACCAATGCCTCCCCACGCAATTCTCATAACCTGTTTGTTAAGGATTGTTAATGGACTTCCCAAAAAGTGCCGTGGAAAGTTTTTGGTCTTTAGCTTCAAACGGACTTCCCACAGAAGACCAGCACTCTGGTCCACTGCCGAGGGGGTGGTGGGTGGCTACTGGGTGGAGACCGAAGGTGTAAATGAGCAGGGCTTCCCTTCATGCTGCCCTTACCAGACAGGATCTGCGTTGACTGCATCATCGAACCACAGGATGTAGAGGCAGAAAAGGCCCACAATGAGGGCATGGACAGTAGACACAAGCCTGGGGACACAGGGATTGGGCAGACGGTCAGAGCCACACTTCCCCAAAAAGTGACATCTGTGCTCCTGGAATAACAGTGGCAGGCAGACTTTAGCTACCAATGAGTAAAGCCACACATTGTGCTGGTTTGTAGTTTCCCTTGTAGTTGTTATGGTTGCTTATTTGCTAAAACAGACTCTAACTAAGCCTCCTCCCTATCCATAATCTCACCCCTCACCAGAACTCCCTTCTGCAAACACAGACTCCTGATCTATAAAAATGATGCAACATATGTGTGGAGCTGCTTGATTAATCTGACATTTTATGACCTTTATTTTGAGAGGTAGGACAGAAATTAGCAAAGCTAAGGGGCAGAGGCCGTCAAATTTGTCGTAATATGGTCATGTTTACTGAACAACTGTCATTATGGACCTTATGGAATGTTTGTGTGTGTTTTCTACCTGGAGTTCCACTCGGTGAGCTTTTGAGGGGGAAGTTTGCCATAGCCCTGCGTGAAGGTAGACGACACTAAGGGACTGATTCCAGAGAACAACAGCTGGAATCCAATGAAGCTTCCAGCCACCACAGACAGCTCTCTCATCTCCATCACTTTCCTGCAACACACACACACACATATATATTATATATTACATTATATTATGTTTGGAAAACATTTCTGTTTCTCATTGTACGAATCACTGAATCATAACGGCTAAAAATCTGTGCTGGACAGAAACCTGTTTGTGCATCTGTAGGGAACACCCAGCAAACAACACTGACTGGTTCACCCAGTAGTAACCCCCCCCATTAATGCCAACCAGTAACAAAAAGAGCTCTTCAGGACTCATATGAAAGAGGGTTATTTGCTGGTGACAAATTATCTGGACACCATGGATTTCAAGGAAATTATCTGAATTTGAAATAGGGACATAGTAAAAGAGAGGGCGGTATGTGTGTATACATGTGTATATATGTACATGTTAGTAGCTGATGTCAAGAGAAAGAATGTAGATGGATGGATTATGTGAAAATGTAAAAAGAACGTTGAAAACAGATGTGCGGGAAGTGGGGGGGTGCAGGGAAAGAATGAAATAACATGCATGCGTGTGTGTGTCTGTGTTCATTATAGAATAGGGTCAATGTCTTGGAGTACACTCTGAAAAAATATGCAGGGTGCTTCTAGACTGTCAGACAACTTCAAAACTACATGCAAACACACAACTTCAAAACTACATGCAAACACACTTTCTCACACAATTCCCTAAACCAACAACTTCAAAACTACATGCAAACACACTTTCACACACTTCCTCTAAACTGTCAGAAAAACTAAAAACTAAACTGTCAGACAACTTCAAAACTACATGCAAACACACTTTCTCATGCAAACTGTCAAACTTCACAAACACTTTCACACACAATCTTCCTCTACCATGCAAAACTAAACTGTCAGACAACTTCAAAACTACATGCAAACACACTTTCTCACACACAATCTTCCTCTACTACTAAACTGTCAAAAACTAAACTGTCAGACAACTTCAAAACTACATGCAAACACACTTTCTCACACACAATCTTCCTCTACTTTCAAAAAACTAAACTGTCCAACTTCTACATGCAAACAAAACAAATCTAAACTGTCAGACAACTTCAAAACTACATGCAAACACACTTTCTCACACACAATCTTCCTCTATCGCAAAACTAAACTGTCAGACAACTTCAAAACTACATGCAAACACAAACACAATTTCACACACAATCTTCCTCTACCGCAAAACTAAACTGTCAGACAACTTCAAAACTACATGCAAACACACTTTCTCACACACAATCTTCCTCTATCGCAAAACTAAACTGTCAGACAACTTCAAAACTACATGCAAACACACTTTCTCACACAAATCTTCCTCTACCGCAAAACTAAACTGTCAGACAACTTCAAAACTACATGCAAACACACTTTCTCACACACAATCTTCCTCTATCGCAAAACTAAACTGTCAGACAACTTCAAAACTACATGCAAACACACTTTCTCACACACAATCTTCCTCTATCGCAAAACTAAACTGTCAGACAACTTGCATATACATATGATATACACGATACAAACCTCAGCCCACAATGTACAGTGAGTGGGACTGTAAATGTGACCTAATCTCAATATTCTCACTTCCTGAAGAGGGCCTTTTTTCATATATACTACTCCTTCATGCAAACTGCACCTACACACTGACCTTGTACTCGGGGCACAGGGTCTCTGGTGTCATGAAGAAAATTAGACACTCTTTTAATCTTAGAGATATCTATTATTTATCTAATCTGTAATCTTTTGACATGGACTACATCAACCCAGTAACACAGTTACTTAAGCAAATCTGGTCACTGCTAGTTGTGACTGACTAATCTCACATATCAGATTAGGTAAAGAATGAAAACAGTTCTAGGTTGGAGTATTTTTCCATGTCTAAATGTCCACTTCTCTCTTAGTCAGGTCAAAGTCCTACGTTTCAAAACGCCACACAATCAGGGTCATTCAGCTAGACACTGGGATAAAACTCATAATCCTTTTAAAAATACCAGGATAAATAAGGTGCAACACATTCTTCCCAAACAAAGGTTTAAATAATTTATCCAGGTTGGTATGGAGCTGACAAGGCAGTAACAATAGAGGATTGATTAGCACAGAAAGACATTTGACCAGCTGCTGGGTGAAGCGATAATGACATGGAGTCATGGAACTGAAGCGCTGTTTCATACTATGCTTGGGGCAAGTCCATCACGGGTGCCACACGGAGACACACGGGCACAGCAGGGTAGGTATACAGGCACAACACTCTTAAGGCACTACATGGGAATTCATGCAACATGAATGAAATGTGATACAGACTTTAAGGAAACCAAATACCCCATGGAACTCATAGTATTTCACCACATGCGTAATCGCTTTGTGATCAGGAACTGTAAGACATTACTCAGACCCTTCTGGTTTGGCAACACAGCTTAGGAGAGTTCAGGAATGTGAGGAATCTGGTAATTGCAAAAAAAAAATCTTAAAAGCTTATTCAGTAATTCCCACAGTGGGTTTGGCTGTTGGTTTAGTATCATTCATAAAACATTCACACATGGAAAAATGTACGTCAACCACAACAAGGTGCATTGCCTGCAGATAAAGCATGAAGCAACGTTTGGAGCAGAACTGGACAAAGACTATGTCCTGTAGTCATGTTTAGTTCATCTCCATTCATCAGCCATGCAAACAAAATTTCCTGTTTCTCGGGAAATCTTGGGTACTTCTGAAAATCTCCATAGCTCTTACTACAGTACACTGCAGTTGCTCAACTGTAAGGAATATTAGGTTTTACACACACACACACATATATATATATATATATATATATATATATATATATATATATACGTCGGTGAAGAAGGTTGACAAGTAACATTAACAAGTAGCTATCAAAGCAGCAATTCAGTTGCCAAGGAATGCGACAGTCGTCTCTTAATTATGCGAACGCCTCTTCGGTTCGTTCGCCTGATTCGCACTTGTGGTACTGAGGTCGATGTATAAAGATATTTCAAGAGATGCAGCTGTTCATTCCGCGTCCCATATTGGCACCAGTGGATCCTGAACCCAAAAACGTATGCAATAAAGCTTGAGAGCATCTCTTCTCCCACAGGCGCGTAACGATACAGTGAAAGGCTTTGTGAGAAAAGAGGCAGAGTTGCCATCCGCAACTGGCAGCCATCGCATTTCACAGGTGCAACACGCCGCCAGCGGTGTATTACTGAAAGATGTTTGATAGCTAGGTATCAATTTGCTCTATTTATGATCGACATAGCTATATCTAGGTGATCTGCTTCAGGAAGTACCACACAGGACTCACAGTGACATTAGATAGCTCGCTGCCAGATGATATTAGAATCATGCCGTAGTTCCAAGAATTAACTTAGCTTATATAATAACAGGGCTAATTGTGTTCAGAAAATGCCATATACTAATCTCATCGTATTCGCTTCGAAACAAATGTATGCGCCAGCTACCTGGTTTCAGTCGCATAAGTCTGCGTAAGCAGGTCTTGGTCCTGTTTTACTGCCGTCTTCTCCCTCTACTTCACAAACTTGGACAGCTAGCTAGCTGTGGTGGCTAGCCAGCCAACAAAACAGCTAGCAAGCGGCAGTCCGCGCGCAGTCTCCAAATTCACGTCCTCCACAGACTATTTGCAAGGCCGAAAGAATGGGTCCGAAGTCATGTTCCGCCTCTCAAAAATAATGCCGATTCAGTTCATATTTGGCGTACCGCTCACAGAACTCAACTTTTACCTATTTTTAATGCATTGACAGCTTGAGCTAGCAGGTGACGCCTACACAGACAGTACCCGCCCCGCCCCCCCGAGGACACACCCCTCAGCCAGGCCACGCCCTCCGCCAACAAAGGCAGTAAGAATGGAATCTTAGCGCAGTTTTTGCCAATACGTAATATCCTATGCAATTAAAAACAAAAAGAGGCAAATACGCGAGCCGTTCATTTGGTCTCGTTTATATGGTTATAAAGTTACAAGCTATGCCATTTTTTAAGTGATGTTGCTTATTTCTTTTGAAAACAACTCCTGCCAGATGCTCAAGACCTCCGGGCACCTTTCATTTTGTCGTGAACCAATACCTGAATAACATATTTAATCCATTAGAAGGAATATGAGATCCCTTTGAATTTAATAAGAAATATTTGTCCGATATCAATTCTCATACTCATACACACTTTTCTGTGACATTTGGCATGTTTGTTGTAGAATATTATTTGCGTTACAAGACTTAATAAAACAGATCATTGTTTTTCACATCTAACATCTAAAATAGGATCATGCAATCCCCAGGGGAATATGTCATAACAGAAACTACAAAAGCCATACAGACCTGCTCTGAATCGTAAACCTAACTTTGACAGTATTTGCTCGAAATACACATCATTAAGCAAACGTTTAAAATGAAATAAAAATGTCTTCTCCTATGATTTCCTTAAACGTTCGCAAAAGTTTCATTTCTTTATTGTTCGCACAATGACATCATTTCCCAGTATGTCATTATAACTTATATATAGCATGTGTAGTTCCCTTTGCTGCATAAACAGCCTCTATTCCACTGAAACTTTATGCTCTTCTATTGTTCTACCAAGATTTGTTGCCCGTGTTAATGATACTTGGGTATCATGTTTAAAAAAATCACTGAGGTATTGAGGTAATCTGAGGAATTCTGAGGTATTGTTTTCAACAGTGACAAAAAACAGGAACACAGTGCAGGTCCTTCTGATATGTGACCTGTGCACAGCACAGGTGACTCTGATAAGTGGCTTATTGTTGCAGAGGAAGGGCGGCATGGTGGTGTGGTGGTTAGCACTGTCGCCTCACAGCAAGGCGGTCTGGATTCGATTCTCGGTCTGGGCTGCTCTGTGTGGAGTTTGCATGTTCTCCCTGTGCCTGCGTGGGTTTTCTCCGGGTACTCCGGTTTCCTCCCACAGTCCAAAGACATGCATCTTAGGTTGATTGGTCACTCTAGATTGCCCGTAGGTGTGAGTGTGTGTGTGCGTGTTGGCCATGTGGTGGACTGGCGAACTGCCCATGGTGTACCCTGCCTTCGCCCGGAGATGCTGGGATTGGCTCCAGCCCCCCCGTGACCCGACTAGCGGGAATAAGCGGTACGGATAATGAATGAATGAATGTTGCAGAGGATGGGCTATGTTTAGCAGCACAAAGAGAACCCCACGCAGGCACTAAATCAGCAGGGAACCCTGTGCCAGGCCTAGTAGGACCTTAAATGCTGTGAAATGCAACTCTTCTCTTTTTCTACAAATTCTTTCACACATAAGGCTGGATATCTCTTCATACTGCTCGATTGACTCAATCATGCAGAATCCTCTCTGTCATTGGGAACATTTGGCCATATCTCTCCATGCAGATGTTTGCTGAGCCCTTTGTCATCTCGAGATCGGACTACTGACCTCATTCTTCACAGGTCTTACCCTCTGTGCTGTCAGAAGCCTGCCACTCACCCAGATGCATGACTTGGTTTCTGCCTGAAGTTCTCTCATGTCAGTCAGTTGCTGCATCCCTCCAATGGGTTCCTTTAGTGGCTCACATCAGATTTAAAACACTGACGATCAAAGACTCAAAGAAGATATGCATCAAGACTGTTCTGTGTCGTGGCACACACACAGTTGAGTGAACTAGTGTCTGTTCAGCTAAGATGCTGGCTGTCTCAAATAATGAAGACCCACCTCTTCACTGAGCACTTAAAAATGCACTTAAAAAACCTTTTACTGTCTTTTGTAACCTTACTCACATTAACCTATTTATGCTAGCATGAGGATATTTTTCTGAGCTTCTGTAAGTCACTCTGGACAAGGACACCAGCCAAATGCTATAAATGTAAGCTCATGAGAAATCATGTAATGTGGCTTACACACAAGTCTTCAATGCTACATAATGTTTGGGATCAAAACAAACTATGCAGCAAGACAGGCCACTGTGCCACTCGAAGGTTGCGGCTTGCGTATCTCCCAGGGTAGTTAGTGCTAAAGCGCACATCTTTCACGCTCCGCCCATTACCATGAGTTCAGCAGCGCAACAGGAGACGTCTGACAGCTTCACGACTGCCCAATGGAGCCAAATGGGAAGTCCAGGACCCCACGGGCTTCGGTAAACACATCCACTCAAGGAAGACGTTGCACACAAGCAGGTCACGCTGGTGCTACTGATACCTTGAGTAAGTTTAGGAGTGCTGCATTATTCCTCTGAAAGCAAGTCAGCTGACCTAACAGTGCGAAATTATGTTTCAGCATTAAAGTTATTTTAATGAAGTTATATTACTTCACTGGTGCCAAGGTAATAGTGCCAGTGCAAGTACAAGGTGATACATGTCACTGTAAACAAACCGGCCTAAGAATGCTGTTAGACTGCCAAAGGACAGCAGGAAATGTAAAATCACAATTTGTCTCAGTCTGCACAGTTATATTTATAGGGACCAAGAATATAAGCATATAACAAGAATAAAATATATGCAACAGGTTTAGCTGTCATACTCATATATTTAATCAAAACATAACTTACATTCCAAATGTGGTTTAGGTAGACATTATAAGAACATTATTGCTGAGGTTACAGACCACTGAATATGATGAGTTCAAATGCTATTACAGAAATGAAAAAAAACAGCTATGTCATGTACAACATAGATATGAATCAGTCTGAGAATGCGTGTGAGCTGGTCAGTACAGTAGTATTTTACATTCATAGTGACTAAGTAAATGGGCAAACCAAGCTTAAAACCAAGCATGCAATTTACAAAATAAACACCAGAGGTCAGCCTTGTCAACTGCAAAGGCCACAAAAAGCTGCATGCAAATAACTTGCATAACAGAAATCACCTTTGTGAGTTTGTGTGATAAACAGTTTGTGTAATATAACAGTTCTGAAAAAATAGGAAGCTGGGACATAATAATTGCATCAGCATAATAAATATTTTAAATGCACTTTCTCATTACAATCTTATACCCAAATGTTTACTTAAATTAATAAATGAATACAATTATTTTTTCTATTTTGATAAAAAAAAAGAGAGACAGCCCTGTTTTAGTGTGTGTGTGTATGTGTGTGTGTTCTCTGTGTATGTGTGTGTATCTGTGTGTGTGTGCATGCGTGAGTGAGCACACGTGCATGCATGTGTGTGTATGTGCATGTGTAGGAGTGTAAATCAGCATGAGGTGTTTTTGTTGATGGTGCTATGCATAGCATTGTGCCATAAAACACCTACACAGTGCAAAAAAACCCTTCCCCTTCTGCTCATGACATTTTACACATCTCCATCTATTTCGCAGTAATTATGGCCGCTCTCCTCTAAATAAACAATAAACAGTCACAGAAGAAGTGGTGCATTTCAAATGGTTACAATGCTCGTCATGCAAGAAATGTTTTAAAAAGAAAAACAGATGAACTCTGCATCTAGATCTTTCTCTAAACAAAAAGGTGACGACTACAGTGGCTCTCTTGACGTCTCGAATCTTTCACTAAAACAAAATCATTTTGTGCCTCCAGTACATATCTTACTTGCAAAGCAAATATACCCATAAAAGTACCGAACCGTATAAATTAAGGTAAAATGAAAACAACATTTTGTGCTACACGAGGTAGAGAAATAACCCAAATAACTCATCAGTAGCAGGCGGATCAGTGGTGCCCATGAGCCTGATCACCATGGCCACCTGATGTATGAGCTACACAGTGTGAGCAGCAGCAGGGCGGAGGCGGCACAC